>NW_026844366.1:204962888-205228057 GCF_025583915.1 Anolis sagrei ordinatus | reverse complement strand
CAGGGAAATACCACAGGTGTGGATTTCACAGTACCACGCAGAAGAAACTGTGTTATAGGGCAATTATATAAATGCAGACAATAATATTTGCATAAAATGCATGGAAGTCAAATTAAAGACAGCCAGTTCTCCATAATTACCTTGTTTAGGGGTGCAGGACTCCAATGAAAGTGGAAAAATGCAAATAAAAGTGATATTTTATTTGCTTGATAGAATAATTTCTGGGAATCTGTACGCCCTCCAGTGTGACTCTCTAGTCCAGTGGTTCTCAACCTGGGGTCCCCAGATGTTTTTGGCCTTCAACTCCCAGAAATCCTAACAGCTGGTAAACTGGCTGGGATTTCTAGGAGTTGTAGGCCAAAACACCTGGGGACCCACAGGTTGAGAACCACTCTAGTCAATGTCTGCCAGAGGTTGACCACAGAGGTTTCCTAGAGGACCTGGAGATTCCTGTTAAAAATACCTTTCAATGAGATTCTATGCCCTTCCAAGATAATTCTGATCAACATCACAGTTGAACTTAGATTCTCAGAGGAGGTCTAAGTGATTCCCAGAGAATCCACATTAATTAAATCCTTAAACAATAAAATTCACAAAAGTTAAACTCATAAATATGGAAGACTGACTGTTCTTGAGAGCAACATGTATCAGTTTAACTTATTGCTTCCCCCCACTTACTAGGTCCAGTAATCTCTTGTGTCAGAAAAACAGCCCATCAAGACTCCTTCAAAGAGAGCCAGCTAATCCTTCACCACCTCAGCTCATGCTCTTGGATTTCTCAGCTCCTCCAGAATCCTATTATTGTACCTCGTCGCAGATGAGGCAGACAGTAACTATAGCAGTACCGTCTTCATATGACATGACAACTGTTTCATTATCTGTTCCTCTCCCCTCTGAAAGAGCCAGCAAATGACAGAAACCACAAAAGAGATTATCACTGAAAATGGTATTTCGTTCCAAAAGCCAGCAGACACAGTGGCATCCCATCAGTGCTCTGGGCAGCAATGGGAGACCCAAAGAGCTTACTGTATCTACTCAGAAAGAAAACAACCTTTGTTAATAGAAGAATAGTGTATTTCACAGGATAAAGGGCCAGCTCACAAAACCATGTTCGGCTAAAAGCTTCTCCACTAAGTGTACAATAAGGCAATGACTGCAATTACACAACTTTACTTCCTAGCAGAGCTATACTAGGAGTTTCTGTTTACTCTTTCTGTGTTTAACATTATCATGTGCTTAAATTCCACATCTTTTCACTCACCCTTCCACAATTAATAATATCTTCATCTTCTTTGTTTTGTCTTGTTTATTTTAATTCTATAAAGTGACATGTGCAAAAAAAAGGACTTATGCTCAAGTATTTGCTACTGCCACTCCTTCAGTTGTACAAATAGTTGCATAATGCACATATATTTCAATAGCGCACTGTACTCCCTGCACAAAACTCAAAGACAGATCACATGACTCGAATTGAAAATAAAGAATGAAACGCAAATAGGGGAGGGAAAGAAAAGCATAAGAAGGAAAAGAAGGGAAGACAGAGAACAAGATGGCTATAAAGAAGACCTCTAAAAGATACCAGGGAGTCAAACTCTCTCGTTTTCTCTTATTTTTATTTATTTTTTATTTTATTTTTCTCTCTCTCTAGTATTATTATTACTATTTTTCTTTTTTTTCTATCTTTACAACTTTCACTTCTATCTATACTGATTTCCTCTTATTTTCTCTCTCTCTCTTCTTCTTCTTCTTCCTTTTTCTTGACCTCTTTTCTATCCTGATTTTAAATAATTTCTATTTTTATGAAAACGTCAATAAAGATTATTATAAAAAAAAACCCTCAAAGACAGATCACAATAATTTATACTGGATGTACAACCTCCCACATTGGTTTCTGAAGATGTGGGTGCCTTTTAAATGTATGCAACAGACATTTGGGAACATGAACATAGAGATATGGTTTTTAAAAGAATATGATAGTTGCAACTCTCAAATTAGTACAAGCCAAAGATACAGAGAGCAAAAAGAAGGAAACAGAAGTGAATTTGCAAAGCTAGGAAAGCAGGCAGATTGAAAGACAATATAATATCTTGGAACATGACAGCTCATAGCAGTAAGTAGGAAGGGTGTGGGGAAATGCCATGACGACCAGCAAACCTAGGGCATGTCTACATTTAACGAAATGTGCTGTGTTAAAGGGGTCTGCAGCTGCATCAATGTAGTTCAGGAATATCCCTGGAGTCCAGACAGCTGGCCAGGCTGAGGGCACACTGGTATCACCATCGTCACCAGTAAGCAGCACCTTCCAAAGACTTTCTGGCAAAGTCATGTTTCTGGTCATGATTGAAATATCCTGGTGTGACCTTATCAAAAATGCAACATGGCCATCAGGTCTCTGCCAGTAGGTTGCTTGTTGGTGATGATTCAGCTGTGGGCTAGTTGGAGATGTGGACAATAGATCAGGCAGATACAACTGTCCATTCCTTCAAAACACTGGGATCAACCCACAACTTCCGGTAAACTCTGAGTTCCTTTAACCTATATTAATGGTTGTATGCATGATTATTTCAGTGATCAATCCATTACACATATTGGATGTGAAGCTATGTGAACCAAGATGCACGAACTCAATATCCTAAACACCTGCTTTAGATGAATCTCACAGAAGGTGAAGTGTTAAGTGTAATAACTCCTAGAAGGTAAGTTAATATGACCTTGCCCTCATTTGGTGTTCTCTACTGTGGCTTAGCTGTTGGAGCAAAGTGAAGGAACTGCCAAGTTTTTCAAATAAAGGTTATTATGAAACATTAATCCTTGAATTACACAATCCCTGGGTTTCAGACCTTTCTAAATAAACACACCAACTAGTTTTCCTTGGACAGAAACTACATTTCTTTTTTCTTTTAATCCAGAAATTTATCTATGAGATGAGCAAGGAGTTATATGAGAAAAATCCATGATTCCTGGTTATCCGTTTAACAGCAGCTGGAAACCTGGTGTCTTTCAGTCTGATACCAGCCAAGTGCCACTAACTGTGCTCCCTAAGATGATGAGAACAATATTTAGAAAATAACTGCCATCCCATTGCTGGTCTTTTCAGGATATGTCTATAGTATACTGTAGAAATAATGCTGTCTGACACCACTTTAATTGCCATAGCTTAATACTGTGGAATTTCTCATTATGAACCATCTAGGAACTTAAAATTGTCGGGGGGGGGGGGCTGCTCTTGATTCCGTCTTCTTCACAGGTGCATCTGGAGGGGACAAGAGCCAGGGCCTTCTCAGGGGTGGCCCCTTAGCTATGGAACTCCCTCTCTAGGGATATTAGATCGGGCCCCTCCCACATGACTTTCTGGAAAAACGAAAAAACCCGTCTCTTTAAACAAGCTTTTGGAAATGTAGGGTGATAAACATGGAACTATAGAGGATGCTACTGGAAAAATGAGTTTAACAGGAAGCCACTGGTGTTTGTACGTTTTTAATGTTTTTAATGGATTGTTATAATGCTATGCTAAATGTTTTCTAATTGTATTTTATGACTGTTGTGGCATCAAATTGTTACCAATTTGTAAGCTGCCTTGAGTCGCCTTCAGGCTGAGAAAGGCGGGATAGAAATACCGCAAATAAATATATAAATAAATCATGGGAGTTATAATTTGGTAAAGCACCAACACTCTTCTGCAAAGAAGGCTAAAGACCAGGCAGCATCAAACGATGGTCCTCCAGCTGTTTGAGCTTCCAACTCCCAGAAGCCCTAGCCCACTTATATAATCATCAGGAGTTCTTGGAGCTAGAGGCCCAAACAGCTGGAGGGAATGCAGTTTGAGGATATCTGATCTAGATGGCCAAAATCTTTGCTAAAATCTATAAAGCACAGGCTGATTCTTGTTTGAAATTCTTTGGCGCACTCTATTATCCAATATACAATTGCAATGTAATTCCTAATGCCTCTTCCTTTCCTGAACCCATGTTAGACACCTGGAATCTCTCGATCTACATAAATTTTAAAAATTTATAAAAATTTTGGACATCACTCAGCTTTCATAGACAATTATTGCAATGGTCCAGTGGTTATTTAATCCCCGGTGTCCCTTTCAAGAAATGAATAGAGCATTTCTGTGGGTCACTGTTTTGTGTTCCATATTTGCTGACAGATTTGAATTAGAACTAGAATAGGTTCTGCCTCTGTAGACTGGTACGCCATTTGTTCTTGGTGATTTACTTCTCCCAAGTGCTCTGACTGCAATTTCATTCCACTTTCTAAAACTGGAAATTCATCTTCATATGGTTCTTTCTTCAAGAAATTTGTCACCCTTTAATCTCTTTTATATCATTCTTCAGTGTATTGTTGCTGGGTTTTTTATTTACAGTTGATAATGTAATGTATTCCCCAACTGTAGGAGTATGGCCCATTAAATGTTAATAGCTGTTCTGGAAATATGTCTGGGTCTAAAATACCATTAAACGCTTTTGGTTGTTAAGTTAAATTTGCATTTTCCCTGGTGGACTATTTGCACTGAGATTGCATTCCCTAATGTCACATCTTCTTGAGAATATTATCTTCCCACATATCAATTGATATGCACATATGGCATATTGCTCATAACCAAATTATAATTAAACTGGCAGCCAGCCCATATCTATTTGTTGTTGGTATATATAATTGTAGTGACACATCTCACACTGATTCTTAATGGGATGAATCACCTCTGACATAAAAAAATCAGGAATCTCATCACAAAATATGATTCTATATGCCTTACCCATGGGTTCTGTGATAAATATATGTCAGACAATATATAACCCAACTCTGAAGTATGCCTCCTCTGTAATGCTAGTCCTATTTGAGTCCTCCAGATGTTTATTGGATTACAGCCCTCAACAGCACCTTATAATTAACTGTGCTCCCTAAGACGATGAGAACTATATTTAGAAAATAACTGCCATCCCATTGCTGGTCTTTTCAGGATATGTATTAACAGGTCACATCTCCTTACAATGAATGCAAATGCTTACTAACAAGCTATCTGGCAACTGGTTCCACTGGAGATGAAGTTCTCAACTGTAATAAAAATATAGGAATAAGTGAAGTTGGAGATAAGTTTATGGCAATCCATAAAGGACATGAAATCCAAATGTTTGATGGTGGCTTTTGATAAACCAGTGGACCTGACTTGTTACCTGCTTTGTCCATTACAAAAGGTGTCCACACATTCCTTGAAGCCTTCTAAATATAGGAGATTCTAGGAATCAAATACTGCTCAGGTTAGGTCTCATTATCAGCAACCACCATCTGGAGATTATTAATCAAATGGAATATTTCTTATCAATAGGTACGTTTTCTTCTAACTAGGTACATTGGTGTGGAGGGAAAAGTATAAGCAGCCCTACCTGCATACTGCAGATCTGATAATAATCATGCTGCATTGCTGTATGCAGTTGAAAACATCTAAGTACTACTTTAGGGGGGAAAAGAAAGACAAGTATTCCGCAAAAGAAAATTTCATCTAGGCATGGTTACTAATTGTGCAATAAAAGCAATTCTAGCTTTGACCAGGGACTTCATTTGTAGTTCTTGGATTCACAGTCCGTACTACAAAAGGGACCATGTCTACAAAAGGGGAGCAATCTATGCTAACTCTGTTTTTCCTATGTTAATTAAAAACGAATTACCCAGCATTTCTTATTTTAAAATAAAACCATCTTGGTCCTAATCCTTCTCATGAGCATTACAGAGATGTGATACTTCAAAAATGATAAAATTGCTATAGCATAGATTTAAAAATTACAGTATAGTACTCATAGAAGAAAACAAAGTATTATTTCTTTCTTTCTTTAGTGCCATCACTATACATAACACTGGAGGAGGAGGAGGAGGAGGAGGAGGAGGAGGAGGAGGAGGAGGAGGAGGAGGAGGAGGAGGAGGAGGAGGAAGAGGAGGAAGAGGACCACCAGTTCTCTAACTACAGCTTTATAATCTAATTGAGACTCTGTGATTCTATGAAAGGGAGTGGTGGTGAGAGGGATTAAGTCCAGCAGATGCTGCCTCTTCTTTTCTCCATCCAAAGTGACAGAAGTGAGAGTTGAGGTGGATGGAGAATCTTTCCTTTGTTTCTGGGCCTAAGTATGATGGAGCTGTACTGACTTCACTCCTTCAGAGATCAGAGCAGTAGTAGTTGGGACTGAGAGAGGGGATTCCCTCTGCCTCTGGGTGTAACATAATGGAGCTATGCCTACTTCTTCTGTTTCCCCTCCCATCTCAGAACGGTGGCAGTTTGGATGGGTGGATGGGGGGAGGGCATTTTCTTATGAGTCCTGGCGTGATGGAGCTGTTCCTGCCTCTTCTTCTCTCCAACTAAGACTAGAACAGTGCCAATTGGAATGGATGGAGGGCAGGCAGAAAATGTCAATCTTTGGCACCTCTAGTAAAAAGACTTATCAATAACAAGATTGGGGAAAGACTGAATTTCTGGACAGTCTAGGTCAGTGATTCCCAACCATGGTTCTCCGGGCAATGGTGAGCTATGAAATATGGAAAACAAAAAATCATGTCATCCAAATGTCCCTATGTTTGCATTTCAAGTTTTACTCCTCTATGTTTCTACATATCTCCATCAGTGTGGATTTTCAATGCTTCTTCAATTGAAAACCAAAAGAAGAAACGGATTAAATGTTGAGAATGGTATGAAAACTCAACCACTAATTTTTAAGCATGTCAATGAGTTACAATTTCGATCATCTTATTAAAAAGAATGTAAGCTAGCATTCTTTTTAATTATATAATACTGAAAAGTATTTTCAATGTGTTTTTGTTTTGTTGTTGTTCATTCGTTCAGTCGTCTCCGACTCTTCGTGACCTCATGGACCAGCCTACGCCAGAGCTCCCTGTCAGCCGTTACCACCCCCAGCTCCCTCAAGGTCAGTCCAGTCACTTCAAGGATGCCATCCATCCATCTTGCCCTTGGTCGGCCCCTCTTCCTTTTGCCTTCCACTTTCCCCAGCATAATTGTCTTCTCTAGGCTTTGCTGTCTCCTCATGATGTGGCCAAAGTACTTCAACTTTGTCTCTAGTATCCTTCCCTCCAGTGAGCAGTCGGGCTTTATTTCCTGGAGGATGGACTGGTTGGATCTTCTCGCAGTCCAAGGCACTCTCAGAACTTTCCTCGAACACCACAGTTCAAAAGCATGTATCTTCCTTCGCTCAGCCTTCCCTAAGGTCCAGCTCTCACATCCATTGGTGACTACAGGGAATACCATTGCTTTAATTATGTGGATCTTGGTTGCCAGTGTGATGTCTCTACTCTTCACTATTTTATTGAGATTGGACATTGCTCTCCTCCCAAGAAGTAAGCGTCTTCTGATTTCCTGGCTGCAGTCTGCATCTGCAGTAATCTTTGCACCTAGAAATACAAAGTCTGTCACGGCCTCCACGGTTTCTCCCTCTATTTTCCAGTTGTCAATAATTCTTGTTGCCATAATCTTGGTTTTTTGACGTTTAGCTGCAACCCGGCTTTTGCGCTTTCTTCTTTCACCTTGATTAGAAGGCTCCTCAGCTCCTCCTCGCTTTCGGCCATCAGAGTGGTGTCATCTGCATATCTGAGGTGTTAATGTTTCTTCCAGCAATTTTCACCCCAGCTTTGCATTCATCCAGCCCCGCACATCGCATGATGTGTTCTGCATACAAGTTAAAAAGGTTGGGTGAGAGTATGCAGCCTTGCCGTACACCTTTCCCAATCTTGAACCAGTCTGTTGTTCCGTGGTCAGTTCTGACTGTTGCTACTTGGTCCTTGTTTTTAATGTATCATGGCTGCGGGCCAGTTTGCCTCTATAAGAAACAACCTGGAACAGGTTGGGAAACGCTGGTCTAGGTGAATCAGCAATCTGACAGCCTCACCTCTTCACATGCCCTTACTTCAAATATTCATAATATGGGCAAAGCAATCTATAGAGGTGAATCTCTGACAGAAGAACCACTTGTTGCGATTATTATAGAAAAGACAGAAGATGAAGGTGGAGAAGAGAAGGCAGGTGCTTTGTTCCAACTTTATTCTTTTTGTCGGTGTCTGTATAAATTTTGTGTCTTCCTGCTCAATGCAAGTCCATTTCAATGCAAGTAAAATAATATAAGTTGAACTTAAGGATGGTCATAACAGGGGAGGGGTGTTTAGGCAAGCCAAGTGGTTTTGAATCCAGTGGAACTGAAACCCAATCTATTTCTGGCATGCCCTGGGAACTTTTTCATTTTGCCTGAAACTGCTGAAGGGCAGTTGAAAGATCCCCAGATGGAAAGAGAGGTCTGTGGCATCCAATAGCTCCAGGAGCAAAGCCCCTGAGATCCTGCATTGAGTCTGGTGAGTTTCAGGATTTTTCCTCCCATGTTATGAAACACGAGAAACTTTAATTTTCCACTCAGGTTCTACAGCACACAATGGATAAATACATAAACATGCCCTTTTCAAGGGGAAGATTGTCATCTTATTCATTAATACGTTTTGCTCAGAAGAAAGCCAAGGTTTAAGTGCTAGTTAACAAAAGTCTGTCACAGCCCAACCCTTCAAGAAGTCAGAGATAACATCTGTCATTGCAATTTAACTTTTTATCACACACATACATGCTTCCTAAGCAGCCATTCTAACATTTTTCCACACAGAGGAAACACCCAAATGATTTGAAATATACTAATTCATGTCATACATTGCTCATTTTTAAGAACAAGTTATCTGCTTTCCATTTTACTCAATGAAATTGACTGTTTTTTGTTCTTTATCCAAGCACATATGTAATGGCAAAGGAGAGCTTTACAAATAACACGGAGTAACAAAAAAAAAAAGGCTCTCAAATAAACATGTCCAAGAGCAAAACTAGCACAAACTCTAACTGGATGCCAAAATGTTTAAATTACAGCTATCATACCTGGAGATATCATGATAAATCACAGGAAATCATGGGAAATATTAGGAAAAGCAGAAGTGTTCATTACAAACTGTATTACAGACAATATATCTATGTGGAAAAATCACACTATTTAGCTGGTATGGCACCACCTGACACCCAGCAGCAGGCCCGTAGCCAGGATTTTGTTTCGGGGGGGGGGGGGGGGCTGAGTCTGAGTGAAAGAGGGTCTAGCCTAGCAAACCTTTTGTATCGTTACCCCAATACCCCCATGCATATGGGATATATTGAGCATGGTGATCCGATCATGATATGAATAAACATAACAGTTTAAATAATGTACCAGTAAGGCCTTCTCGTGGACCACCACGAGAATTTCGGGGAGGGCTCAAGCCCCCCAAGCCCCACCCCCCCGGCTACATGCCTGCCCAGCAGGAAGTAGCAGCCAGCAATGAAAGGACCAAGCATGCCAATGTCTTAAATCAAGAAACAGCTAGCTTTCTAAGATCTACAGAGATACTCACAGGAACACCACAGCAAGCGTGAGTCCAAAAGTGGCAGGCTAAGACCCAGTACCTCAACCAGTAGCTGAGATTGGATGAGAAACTCCCTCCTGGGGACATGGAAGAGTGGACAACCTGGAAGGCACTGAACAGGCTGTGCTCTGGCACCACAAGATGCAGAGCTAACCATAAGAAATGGGGCTACAAAGTGGAGTCCATGACATGCGAGTGTGGAGAAGAGCAAACCACAGACCACTTACTACAATGCAACCTGAGCCCTGCCACATGTACAATGGAGGACCTTCTCACAGTAACACCAGAGGCACTCCAAGTGGCCAGCTTCTGGTCAAAGGACATTTAGCATAATGCCAAGTTCTTTTTTAAAACTTTGTGTTTTTTAAATTCATTTAACTGTACTCTCAACTTGCTTCTGACATGATAAATAAAAATAAATCTACATGGTAAAATTAAAGTTGACACTACTTTAACTGCTAAGATCAATGCTATCGAATCATTGGAGTCATGGTTTTCCAAGGTCTTTAAACGTCCTCTGCTGGTGCCTCGCACAACTATAACTCCCAGGATTCCTTAGCACTGAGTTATGGCACTTAAAGTGGTGTCAAACTGCATTCATTACAGAGTGCAGATCCACCCATAACTTTGAGTTTGGGAATTCTGAACAGGGGTCTTAACACCAGACTCTCTTGGAGGTCTTACGTTCATAGGGGCATTGTGAATCAACATGATGACATTTAATAGAAGTAACAATAAAGCTTAAGTGTTGAACACCAACCAATTCAGCAATCTCCCCTATTGTTTTGAGGTACAATACCTTAGCTTCTTCAGTGTTTTCTGCTACCATGTATGTGAAGTTGATATTCACCAGATCTGTGCCACTACAGACACAAACTATTTGTCCTTCCAGTTCATTTTCTGCTTTGCCAACAGCCTCAAGAGCAGCCAATATCTTTGGATCCTATTAGACACAACAAACGCCTTATTAGAAAAGCAATGGTAAAAGGAGAAGAAGCTTTCAAAATATTGTCCCTGTTAAAGTTTCTTTTGCATCTTAGACTCAAACATTTATCAACATTTCTGGCATATAACAACAAATACTGAAATTTACAACTGCTTGTTGTAGTAGTAGTAATTTTATTGATTAGCCCTTAGGCCATATCACAATAAGAAACAGAACAACAAGGCCTGACAAGACCTGATCACACCCCAGGTAGTAAGTTAAAATAAGACACTTATAACAATACAGTAAATAAATATGATAAGACATGATAAAACTGATAAACTGATCAAGCTGAGTATATACATCATATTTCATGAAATATTATGTACAACTGCTTGTTGATTAGCATAGTTGGAATATAAATGTGAGACGTTTGGGATTGGTTCCTTTTTGGAAACAGATGGTGAATCCTCCCACCAAAAGCCCTCCTCCACTGTGATTGGCCAGTCTCTCAGCTAATGGGAGGGCTGTTTCTGAAACTGCAGGTGGAGAAGGGAGAGCAGGCATGTTTGGTGCATGGGAGCATGGTGCGCATATGCAGGTGATGGAGACTTGTGCCAGCAAGTCCCTTGAATGCATGGGGGTTCTGTATGGGAAGTTTGGCCCAGTTCTATTGTTGGTGGGGTTCAGAATGCTTTTTGATTGTAGGTGAACTATAAATCCCAGCAACTACAACTCCCAAATATTTTATTATTTATTATTTTATTTCCTGCATTTGTAATCTGCCCTTCTCACCCCCGAGGAGGGACTCAGGGCGGCCTCACAGCAAGCACCATCCAGTGATGTCACAATTATAAACATTCAACAATACAATTAAAATCCTTGTTAACATTGTTAACATAAAACCAGTGTTAACATTTGGGCATATTGAGTAATCGTGCCAAATTTGGTCCATATCTATCATTGTTTGAGTCCACAGTGCTCTCTGGATGTAGATAAACTACAACTCCAAAACTCAAGGTCAGTGCCCACTAAACCCTTCCAGTATTTTTTGTTGGTCATGGGAGTTTTGTGTGCCAAGTTTAGTTCAATTTCATCATTGGTGGAGTTTGGAATGCTCTTTGATTATAGGTGAACTATAAATCTCAGCAACTACAACTCTCAAATGACAAAATTAATCTCCTGCCAACCCCACCAGTATCTAAATTTGGGCATAACAGGTATTTGTGCCAAATTTGGTCCAGTGAATGAAAATACATCCTGCATATCAGATATTTACATTACCATTCACAACAGTAGCAAAATTATGAAGTAGCAGTTATGATGTAGCAATGCAAATAATTTTATGATTGGGTTCACTACAACATGAGGAACTGTATTAAGGGGTCGTGACATTAGAAGGTTGAGAAACACTGCATTAGGCAGTCACCTACAACCACACTAGAATTACATGTTGCATTTGCATTAAATGGTTAGTTCCAAGCAGAAGTCATTAAAATCAAGCCATTGCTTATGTAAATTCCATTGATCCAAAGCATTGCTCTAGTTGAAACTAAAGACTAGATTGAGACCTTAATTAGTAAAAATTGGTCACATCAACCTGTCCTCTGATAAGCATCTGCAGATCAAACCCCATTTTCAAAAGAACAGGTTAAAGTTAAATGAGCATTGCTCTTAATGCAACTCCCACAACTACACAAAGGCCATGTTAAAAAAATTATCAGATATTTTCAATCTGAAAAAAGAAAACTGTTTCCTATTGCCTCAAGTGACTTCATATAGGGCACAATTGGTGCTATAATTAGAAGGAGAGAAGCTTGCACAGACATTATCAGACTTTTTTTTTTGATGTAAAGTGACTTCCAGTTTACCACTTTTAATTTAAGCCATCTCATTTGCATAGCAACATCTTTACTGGGATCATAATGCCAGTGAACTAATGCATATTAATTAAATGCTTGCCTTAATAACAGCCATACATTTTGTTTAAAATGCCAAAGGCCACAGTGTGAAAAAGCTATGCAAAAAAATAATTTAAAAACACTTTGGTCTTGATCCAACTAGTAGGGAACGCTTTCTAATTTCAGTTATAAAAGCAGGAAGGTTAATGAACATGTTTGAAACTTTGCTACTGAAATCTACAGGATGCATTCTATTATGCTTTGGCTATGACCTTTGATTTTAGACATTCTTTTACAAACGCAATCTACTTTGCTTCAGAACTTTAAATTTGTGGGTCTGTGAAATCAATTCCGTGGTCCTCGGGGATACCAGACTTTCAGCATCTTTTGTCATTTGTGGGTGGCAATCTCACGAAGAAAGTTCCATGACTGATCCCCAGCCAACACTTATTGTTTAAAACAATACCATAAAGCATAATTGCAGAAATACCTTTGGTACAGCGCCAACACGAATACTGTTGATGAGGGAGCATTCCAAAACTTGCCCTTCCTGGAATAACAAAACAACAGCATAAACTCTAATGTGCAATATAATGAACACAGAACGTACTGAACCAAGACATTTAGCGAAAACAGGCACAAACAGAATTTGCAATCGGAATAAACTAAAATAAACCCAGTATGCACAAGTCAAACTCAAGTAGGATGGATCCCAACCTCCATCTCACCGCAGTGTTCAAGATTAATAGAAATTGGATATGAAAAACAGTTGGGCAACCACATTTTCTTCAATCCTGTATTAAACAGAGGGAGATATCTTCCAGACATTTGGGGCTTAAATTACCATTGAACATAGAATCATAGAATCAAAGAGTTGGAAGAGACCTCATGGGACATCCAGTCCAACCCCCTGCCAAGAAGCAGGAATATTGCATTCAAATCACCCCTGACAGATGGCCATCCAGCCTCTGTTTAAAAGATTCCAAAGAAGGAGCCTCCACCACACTCTGGGGCAGAGAGTTCCACTGCTGAACGGCTCTCACAGTCAGGAAGTTCTTCCTCATGTTCAGATGGAATCTCCTCTCTTGTAGTTTGAAGCCATTGTTCTGCGTCCTAGTCTCCAAGGAAGCCGAAAACAAGCTTGCTCCCTCCTCCCTGTGGCTTCCTCACATATTTATACATGGCTATCATATCTCCTCTCAGCCTTCTCTTCTTCAGGCTAAACATGCCCAGCTCCTTAAGCCACTCCTCATAGGGCTTGTTCTCCAAACCCTTTATGATTTTAGTCGCCCTCCTCTGGACACTTTCCAGCTTGTCAATATCTCTCTTGAATTGTGGTGCCCAGAACAGTAAATGGAGCTAATAGTAGCTCTAACAGAAATTTAGTTAATTAATTAATTAATTAATTACTACATTTATACCCCACCTTTCTCACCCCACAGGGGACTCAAGGGGGCTTACAAACTCTGGGAAACAACTACGAGGCACCAGGATGCTTATCAGATTCAAAATCCTCTCAACCAATAGCTTGTTATATCAAATATATAGAGGATGAAGCAAAATGAATGGCAGTAATATGTCACGAGTGATGTCATAAGAGAACAAAGGTTGCTATGCATTCGCAGGCCCACTAACACAAAAAGGGTAGGGAGAGTCAGTAGGAGACAGCATGAGGACAACATATACCTATGACCATCATCATGTTAACTGTGTTGAGAAAATTTTATATCTCTACAACCTAAACATGTTTTAGTGAATGCCACCTTACTCAACCTTTGCCCCCCACAACACTCACAAACAACCCTCTCACTTCTTTTATGTAAAAATATGTTTTCTGGAAAGAAAAAAAGTTATTTGATATGCTTCTCCTTCCCAAATAAGAGGGGAAAATATGTAGAATGGAGCTAAAAGTAAAATGCAGGAGTCATATTCTATTTGTGGATTTCCCCCACAAAACTAATTATCTCCATTTATACTCAGGGCCCTCCCAGACAGGCCCTATATCCCAGGATCTGATCCTCGTTTTTTCTGTTTATCCCATATTATCTGGCAGTATGGACTCATATATTCTAGTTTAAAGCAGAAAACTTGGGATCATATCCTGGGATATATGGCTTGTCTGGAAGGGCCTTAAGACACAAGTTAAACAATGATTGTCATATAATGACTCAGTGACTCTAAATCAATAACATTCTATGTCTTATTACAAATAGGATCAGCACCTTCTATCCATGGATTTTGTACCCTTCAATTTATCTAACTATAGCTTGAAAATATAATTTCCCCCTGAATCCAAAAAAGAAAACTTAAGAATTCACAAATTTTAATATCTATAGAGATTCTGGGGGGGGGGGGGGGGGGGTTCTAAAAACCCACTATATGCATGATGCTGACATCCTGAAATCATTATAAATTGTACCTTTCCATCACTTTTCCATGTTAGAAAAAAGCCAAACTCATCCACTTTGAAGAGGCAGCTTGGTTCAAAGACAGACGATTCCTGTTGAAAGAAAAGTCAAATTCAAAAAAGCATTAAGATAATCAAAATGGATAAGGAAGCTTCATTTCAAGCAGAACAAAATACCTGTATGCTTATCAACATTAACAGAAGTGTTCCTTTGACTCAGAACCCTGCTACACAGCCATATAACCCAGAATATCAAGGCAGATAATCCACAATACCTGCTTTGAACTAGGTTATCTCTGCTGTATCGCTCAAGCCCTTGCTTTGCCCTTTAGTTCTGAACATGTCTAATGTGCTCAGCCACTGACTGTTAATTATGATGGTAAGTTTTTCTATGATATTTTTATTTGTATTTTCCTGTTTTATTGTTTCATGTTTTTAATTGTGTTTGAATGGGCTCGGTTCCTATGTAAGCCGCACCGAGTCCCTTCGGAGAAATGGTGGCAGAATACAAAAAATAAAATTATTATTATCTGATTCCACACTGCCATATAATCCAGTTCAATTTGGATTTTATGCAGCTGTGTGGAAGGGGTCTCAGGTGATATTCAACACAGTTAAGCAGTATGTCGACCACAGTAATGCAGTTTGCTCACATGGGAGAAAAACACTTTAGGACCATTTTCCATTATCTTTTGTACGGGCATACAATAGAGTTGCAATGAAAAACGGCTGGTAGGCACTGGGCTGGGTAAGGATATCAGGGAGTATAAATTGGGAAGGAGTTTGTAAGGCACAAAGTGGTCACTGTCTTGATGTCCTACTTCTTGACTAATATCTAGTTCAGTGGTTCCCAACCTTTTTTTGACCAGGGAACACTTGACCAGGGATCATTTGACCAGGGACCACTCTCCAACATTAGTACCAAAAGGGTTACGAATCAGTTTTTGGTCAACTTTAGATTTGGTTTGGTTATTTGGGGTGCTGTTTTAGAAAACTGCATTGGATAAACCACATCAGCTCTAGTTTCTGATATGGAAAATATGCCATCCAGTAGTTGCCATCTGCTCACCCACAGAAAACCATGTTTAATAAGCCTAAGCACTATAAAAGAGTTTCTCTAGACCAGTCACTCTCATTGCAAAGGTGTAGTAACGGAGAGGCTGTGGACCATATTTTAGTTCCTGCAAGCCACTGGTGGTCCATGGACCACAGGTTGGGAACCACTGACTTGTTGGATAGTAAGGGAACAGAATGCTTGACTAGGTAGGCATTGGATCTATCGATTCCAGCATGACTCTTCTCACATTCTTAATCCTTGACCCAGAGGAGGAAAGGAAACCTTGATGATGTAGGGATTATGGAAGGCATCCATGATGCCCGAAAAAAGGTTCAAAGCAGAGGGGAAAATAGGATTATGTTATAAGTTATGAACATAACATTCTGCATGCGTGATGTACAGAGGTCAACTTATTTCAGAAAGTAGCTGAACTCTTCTTCTTTTTTCAGGAACAGTATTTGAAGGAGGAGAGGGAGAGCAATATCCAGTGCTGAAGAATTCTTTTGCAAACAACAATCACTCAGCAAATCATTTACATTCTCTTAGCTTATTTGCTGTTGCCATGAATGTAGGGTATAAGACCTCCAGCTGTCTTGGCAGGCCTTAACGTTTAAAAATACATTTTTTCATTTTAAGAGATTAGAGAATGAAGTAAAATATTATTAAGGGGGTTTATCAGAACTTGGATTTTTATTTTTGGTTATTTATATTGTTCAACAGAGTCTCAAGCTAATCTAATTGATAGATTAGCCAGAGTTTCTGTTTATGGAAAGTTGTTAAAGCACCAGACAATGCCTGTGTATTGAATCCAGTTAAACAAACAAAGGATCTAGCAATCTACTCCTGAAAAGAATGTTAATTGCATGGCTAAATAAAACTAAAACACACATTTGGTTTTATCTTTTTCAAACCCAGGAAATCTTCACCCACATTCCTTAAGGATATTGCTTTTTACAAGTTTATAAATATGGCAGCCAATACCCTTCTAGCTGGAATGAAAGATATTCATAATAACATTCAAACAGACTGGAAGTTTTAGGAGCACTTCTCCCTATATATGCTACCCAGAGAACAGAGGTTTAGTAGCGTACCCCATCCTCATGTACCATCAGTAACATACTGTATGGTGATGTGAAACGGAGCCTTTTCAACTGTGGCACCCCTGATGTGATATACTTTACTCTTGGAGATACAAATGCCACAAATGAGAGCTTCATTTTTATGCCAAGTGAAAAGATAGCTATTTACTAGAGATCTGGGGGCTTACTGATGTCTATGCACAGCACTTTAAACTATTTTAAACTCTGAAACTTGTTTCAACTTGTTCAATTGTATAATGTGCTGCTGGTCTGTGGAAATTATTTTCAACTTCTTTTGAAAAGCTGCTTAAACCAATTTTGCTCATATGCTTCCATGTGGTTTTGTGGCATAAGGTGGGATATAAATACTTGAACAAATGAATGGCCTTGTAATTGTACTGGAGTTAGCCGTTGACCGGTCCGAGTCCCTCCACGGAGGTAGAGAAGATCGGGATACAAATGTTTTAAATACATGAATAAATAAACTCCCTAGAGCCAATATTATATGAATTAACTGATTTGCTTTGAAATGAAAATGTCCAAGCCTAGCACTGCCCCCACCTCCCCCAACCCCTGGTCCTACTGAAAGGGAATTTTCAAGGATGGTAATAAATTGTATTTTACTGTACTTCCCTTTTTAACCTCTCACAAGAAAATCCATACCTCATCCCAACTGCGGTTTAATGCACAAACCATAAGGAAACAAACAATTAACTACATATGAATGGCAGCAAATGGAGAATTGTAGTAAGAGTAGGAATGCAAAGGATTATTTACATATTTGTCTCCCAGAAGAAAAATGTAACTCCTTATAGCTAGGAAATTTTATGAGAAGATTTTTGCGGTCTGCGCTGGAATTCACATATCCCAAAGCGCCTTTGTTTTAAGCCAATCTAGTCTCCTCCTATGACCTGCATTGGGGCAAAAGAAGAGGGGCAATGGGGCAAATCCCTTGCCCCACACACAAATCTCTCTCGGCAATGCTTTCTCCAGTACACGGGGGACATATTGCCAAAGTACAGGGAAGCCTCCCATGTTGTGCGTAAAGCCTCTGGTGATGCTTTTATCCGGGTTGGGGCAGAGCCTCAGCCGGAAGTCATGCAACATCATGTGATGGCTGGCATGGGGCTTCGCACTGAAGCAAGGGTAAAAGCGTGGTGAGGTCACCAGTCTACTGAGAAGAACTGTGATTGCTATCCTACTGAATTCCATCCAGAATCCGATTAGGAACACGTGAAGCAGGCTTGTATAGGATGTCTCAAGTATCAAAAGTGAAAATCCTCTCATGAGATCCCTGGACTCCCACAAGATCTCATATATTTCAGGAATCTCCAATACTATACCAATGTTATGCTTGCTAGATTAGGCATTTATTGTTGTGTTGTAATGTGTTATAATGACCCAATAGGAGGAGGAATAGATATGACTGAACTCCAAAGAGATAGGACCCCACAGCATTTGGTATGTATTTTGAAATCATATGGCTCTACCAAATGTTTAGGGGTTGCTCTGCTGGCATTGGTTGAGTCCTAGCTTTCCACTCATATGGCATTGTTCATTGTTCTCCGGAGTCACACTAGAACATGTTGGGACTTTCAAACATGGGGATAATTCTATGGGAAAATATTCATTTTTCACCCACCAGAGGGGGCAATGAGAGCATGGTCCTTTTATGAAAAATAGGAAACAATTGGAAGCTTTAGTGTAATAATATTTTAGTGTAATAATGAGTAGCATTAACTTGACAGTTCTAAAATATTGCAGGGTGGTCACTTTGGACTTTTTTCTATCTGTAGGTGTATTTAAAAAAACCCACATAGAATAAAATATAACATAACAATTAATGTAAGACTTATGACATTAATAGGTAATATCCAACGTGTGATCATCAGTCCTGGTTAGTGAGTACAATCTATTCATTCAGTGCTCCAAAACTGTGGATGAAATTCAGGTGGCGATTTTAAAAATATTCCCTCAATGTTTAACTTGGGAGGGAATAAATGGCAAGAAGTCTTTAAACCAACTTTTCTTTTTCAGCCAACAGGATACTGAGCTTTATTCATCCTGATTGCGAAGAATGCCATGGCAGGGAATGTTGATATTTACAGACAGATGAAATTCATGTTTAAGATTGACTAAATTACATTAATTCAATTGTGTTTAATCCTCTGGTTTTAAAAAACTGCACATTATATTCTCAAGCTTATTCGGATTTACTGTGTACACGGAGAAGCTGCCAATACAATATCTGTTTGTACATAGAGCTACTGTGAGAATAAGTTCTCAGTTCATATTAGCCAAGGACACGTTTATCTCTGTAGATCTAGGACTCATCTTCACAGGCACTATAACCCAGGACAACCATGAGTTCGCTCCTATAGTCCCCAGAACATTTCTCTAGTTCTGGCAAGTTTGCAGGGTGAGCTAGGGATGCTCCAAAGTCTGCCTGAAACTCTTGAGTAAACCTGTAGCTTCACGGCAATGTGGGCAGGAGGACCTGTTCACTGTCCACATGTGGCTCTGATGTCATCCCGTTTTCTCTTCATCATGCCTGTATCCCTGCCATCTCCACTCCCAGATGTCAGTAGAGCTCCTGGCCATCATAAATGCTCCATACTGGTATCAACTGAAGTACTTGGTCAACCAGGAAGAGGCTGGGAGATGAGGTCCCTCCTTCTTCCTGGTTGCATGGGCACCTCTGCTGATGTCAGTTTAGGAAAAGTGGGAGAAGTGGTGGCTACTTGGATGGTGAGGTGACAGTTCCGTGAAGCCAAGGCAGTCTTGGCCCATTTGGACTATGTAGACACAATCTGCTACTGCAAATTGTTCAGGGGGATGCCTTTGGAACCAATCAGGAGCATTTCTGCCCCAGATGTGCCAACCAGTAAAGAACTGTCCCTAATGTTTTGAACATCAGTGAAGAGGAAGTCCTGCGATACAGATAGCTCCAATGTGCATTGGGGCATCTAGGAGACAAAGTTTGGTGCTTGACACTAATTCATGTCACAGTAAATGCTTTCACAAAGAAGGCTCCAGCTTTCATATTCCCTGTCATTCCTATGAATGTGGGTTATTTTTTATTTATTTGATTTATATTCCAGCTTTTTTTCAGTAGGGCACAAAAAGCATCTTCAAAATAGTGTTTTCTCTAACAGAACATAAGCATTGTTTTAGAGAGGAATGCTCCATTTTCTCTTCTTTACAAATCAACAGCTCTTGAATAAAAGATATCATAAAAGATTCCCTGTAGGCAAATCCTTTCTGAAATATGCTTGACTAACCCCTCTCTCCTCAATTTGAAAGTTGTTTGCCATGTGACACAGAGGGCTTGATGCAAAAAAAATGCAAAATCTAAATTCCAAAAGGAATAGTTCCACATTTATTAATGCCAACTTTAACATTAGCTGAAGGAAAATCTCCATTAGCATTGGTGTAATGGATTATATGCTTGTACAAGCAGCTGTGCAAGAAGTTGCACAAAACAAACTTGATTGGATACTTAAGTTTCCCTGGAGAGGGAGGTCCACAGCCTAAAAGCAGCAGTTGAGAAGGCTAGTCATGCATTAGAGCAGTGGTTCTCAACCTAGATGTTTTGGCCTTCAAGTCCCAGGGTGGTTCCAGACAGCCGGATAAACCGGAAACAATTGCATTTAAAAATGCACAAATTCCCAGCTTCTAGTCCACACACACCCCGGAAAGTGGTGGATAGAAAATAAAAACTGGATAGAAAAAAAACCCTTAAAAAGTCTTTTTAAAAGCAAAACAACTCACCAGGCCTCCATTTTCCCTTCTTTGGTGCTCTCCTGGATCGTACCAATGATGGGCCTAGAAAAGTGGGGGGGGGGGGGGGGGGGAGAGCTATTTTTCTCCTCACCCCCCTTTTCCAGGTATGACCCAGGAGGGGGCCGAAGAAGGGAAAATTGAGGCCTGGCGAGTTATTTTGCTTTTTTAAAAGGCTTTTTAAGGGGGTTTGGGATGGTGTGGGGGCTGTCTTGGGTTTCTTGAGACAGCTGTGTGAATTGGGACCAGAAATTGTGCGACACATTCCCTGGGCCCAAGCCACACAGCTCATGCAACTGGAAAGACATGGTTCTTTTGAAAGACCCATGTCTTTCCAGCTAAGAAATAATCTCGGGACAAAGGACAGTTTTCCTCCTTTGCGCCGAACCCACTCGCTTTTTTCTGGGATATTGTTGTCTGAATGCCCCTTTTGAAGAAGTGGGAACTCTGAGCTGGGTTATATGACAGAGTAGACTATGCGACCTTCCACACAGCTATTTAACCCAGAATATTAAGGAAGATAATCTACAATATCTGCTTTTAACAGGGTTATCTGAGTCCACACTGCCATATAACCCAGTTTAAAGCAGATAGCGTGGGATTTTATACAGCTGTATGGAAGGGGCCAATGGACCCTTCCAGACAGCCATATAACCCAAAATATCAATGCAGATAATACAAAATATCTGCTTTGAACAGGGTTATCTGAGTCCACACTGCCATGTAATACAGTTCAATGTGGATTTTATACAGCTGTGTGGAAGGGTCCTCCAGTTCTAAGCAGATAATATGGATTATCTGATTTGATAATCTGGGTTATATGGCATTGAAGGAGGGGCCCTAGTGCCTACTTGAGTCAGTTGTGACATTCAAAGTGCCAGCACCATGACTTCTTATCTTTCTTGCTCTGTAAGCCCTAGCAACTGTCTAAGAATAAGACTTTCCTAAGAGCTAGCCACAAGCCTTTCCTGAGCTTCAACAGAACCCTTCATGTGCTATATAGGTACTATATAAAAGAGGATATAACTCCTAGCAGGAATGGTGGTAGATACTGTAGCTAATAGACATGTATTCTTCCCTGCCTAACTATTGTATTTATCTTCAGGATCCAAGCTGTCACATTATCTGATCTCGTGGGTTTTACTCAAATTTGAGGTATATTGCCCCCATGCCTCTTCCTACAATCATTTGGTCTAGAAGCAGTTGCTGTCCACCTTCTAGCCCTTGCCTATCTTGCCTCTATGACATTATAAAGGCCTACTCTGTGAAATCACAAGGACCCACCCTGTGCTGTAGATCCCAACCCTCAAATTTCAAAGAATAGGATGTTGCTGACAGAGCTATCTGTCTTGACAGAAAGGCAGTGTCTTATGTTTCCATCCAAGAACCTCTAGTGATAGGAAGCAGACATGTGCTATTTTACTTTAGGTTTCCTTTTACTGTTTGTTTGTTTATTTATGAATGGTATTAAAATAGGTTCCTTACTTCTTCAAACCTGTCGAAAACAGCTCCATCTTGTAGAAAGGACGGAACTGGCTTCTGCCAGTTAAATTCATATGGTTTTGCCATTGTTTTGAACAACTACCCTGAAAGAAAAACAATAAGTGGAATTAGTGGGAGGTGAAGCAATGAAGACCACTGAGACAATTTTGTTACCAAATAAGTAATTGAAGTATATTCTTCATTACATCTTTTCTTGCCATCATTTATTAACCGTTATAGCTACTGAGAGAGTAAAAACACTATATTTTGATGCACATTTCTTCATCAAATGTGTCGGTCATAATGTCTGTGATGGTGGAGGCTACAAATCTAAATGAAACCATCTCTCCTAGAAGAAAAATAATTTTAAAAAACAGTCTGCATTTTCATAAATCAGCAAATGAATAATCAGAGAAAATACATCTTTGCCCAGGGATTTCTTATAAACATGTATATAAACAGCAGAGCTTGGGAAAGTACATCGGACCTTTTCCATGCAAATTCGGTGCCTTGTTACAGATAAGCTCCCTGTCCTTTCTTTCAAGTCAAACATGCAACAGAGTGTCAAATTGTTCTCTGCCCAAACAATCTTGCTCAGGTAAAGTAGCTTAGTGCATTAAAAAAAAAAAAAGGTAGTGGGAGAAGCTAAAATTGAGCTGTGGCAGAAAAGAAAATGACAAAAAGCCTATCATTATTGGTGGGATATATATATATATATATATAGAGAGAGAGAGAGAGAGAGAGAGAGAAAGAGAAAGAGAGAGAGAGAGTTGTTCTATTACCTGGGTGGAGATCACTAGGGGATGCTAGAGAGAGAAGGATAGTCCGGGGCGGGGGAGTTGAAGGAGGAAAAACATAGTTATTTCCTCTCCCTACTTGAAGCGCAGGTGTCGGTAGTGGCTGGGAGGGCTTTCACACAATTGAAGCTCGTGAGCCAGCTGCAACCGTACCTCATGAAGTGGGATTTGGCCGTGGTGGTCCATGCCTTAGTTACCTCTAGATTGGACTATTGCAATGCGCTCTACGCGGGGCTGCCCTTGCAGACGGCCCAGAAATTCCAATTGGTCCAACGAGCAGCAGCCAGACTACTAACTGGTGCAAATTACAAGGAGCGGTCCATCCCCCTGTTTAAGGAGCTCCATTGGCTGCCGTTTATTTTCCGATCCCAATTCAAGGTGCAGTTTCTTACCTACAAAGCCCTGAATGGTTTGGGACCTGCCTACTTGCATAACCGCATTTCTGTCTACGAACCTACACAATCTCTTCGATTTTCTGGAGAGGCCCTTCTCTCGCTCCCACCCCATTGCAAGTGTGACTTGTGGGGATCAGAGGCCTTCTCTGTGGTGGCCTCTTGGCTCTGGAATTCGCTCCCAGAAATATTAGGCAAGCCCCCAACCTGGCAGTATTTAGGAAGAGCCTGAAAACTTGGCTGTTCCAGTGTGACTTCAATGATTGAATGTACAATAATCCGTGACCAAACCCTGCATAAAATGCCTTCGGAAGCGCTTTATTTTACCTGTTAGTGCTATTAAATCCTACCTTATCCCCGGATCCCCTGTCCTTGTTACATTACATTGCTCTCTTACCTAGTGTTTAAATTTTAATCTTTCACAATTGGCCCTGCCCACTGTGGTCTATTTTCTGTGTTCTAATGTTCTGATTTTATATTATTTGATCTGTTTGTTTATATTGGGTTTTGTATTTTATTTTTTATGTTCTTTATTTTCTGCTGTGTTCTTGTGTTATATTGTTTTACTGTATTGCTGGGCTTGGCCTCATGTAAGCCGCCCCGAGTCCCCTTGGGGAGATGATGGCGGGGTATAAATATAGTTATTTTAAATTGTTATTATCATTATTAACCATATCATAAATGAGAGTTGTTTCCATGATGGGGACATGGGTGGAGGGAATAACAGGAAAACAGAGAAACCGTTTTCCTCCTTCAACCCACCATTTTTTCCCTGTAAATGGACTATCCTTCTCTCTCCAGCATCCCTTAGTAGCCTCCACCCAGATAATAAAACAGTACTACACAGGCCCGTAGCCAGGATTTCGATTCGGAGGGGAAGGGGTGAGTTTTTTTCAGGGGGGGTTTCAGAGAGGGGGCTGAGTTTCGGGGGGGGGGCTGAGTCTGAGTGAAAGAGGGTCTAGCTTAGCAAACTTTTTGTATCATTACCCCAATACCCCCATGCATATGGGATATATTGAGTATGGTGATCAGATCATGATATGAATAAACATAACAGTTTAAATAATGTACCAGTAAGGCCTTCTCGCAGACCACCATGAGAATTTCGGGGGGGGGGGCTGAAGCCCCTCAAGCCCTCCCCCCCCCCCGACTACATGCCTGGTACTACACACACACACACACACCTTTTTTTAAACAATGTACATCTAGGGCTCTTCTAAACAGCCATATAACCCAGAATATCAAGGCAAAAAATCCCACAATATCTGATTTAAACTGGGTAATCTGAGTCCACATTGCCATATATTCCAGTTCAAAGCAGATAATGTGGGATTTTATTCAGCTGTGTGGAAGGGTATCTAGACTTCTCCCTCTGGAACAGAAAAAAAAGATCCTTCTCTATGCAGAAATAGGAGGAGGAAAGTTGCTTTATTGGGGGCAAACTCCCAGAATATCCAAGTGAGCCTGGGCAACAGCCATGACCTTGAAAAGCCACTTTTCCAAACTCTGATGGAAGATTTAGTGGAGATAACCCACTGGGAGAAGGAGTTTTGGAGAGGTAACTTTCAACAGCTCTCCCTTCCTCCTAAATAGCCACTTCCAATACAGTTCCAGCCTCCCAGAAAGGGTCAAGGGGAAAGTGACAAACAGAACAGGAAGCCCCAAATAGATCCATTAGTACTTAGTAAACATCTACTAAGGAGTACTTGAAATTCATTAGGTGAGATTATATGAATGAATTGTTCATTTTAAGCAGTTCAAATGTCAGCCACACTCATCAAGCTCTCTGGCAGAAAATGTTCCTACTTGAGCTGAATGTTTTTTTAAAAAAACTAACACAACTTGAAAGATTCAAAATAACCATAAAAAGATTGTTTTGGTTATTTTATAAGACATCTAAGTTAAAGCACATGGCCAGGAGCCAGAAAATATGGATAGCACAAGAAACCAGAGAGGATATACATAATTTAATAACTGGTGACCTCACCAGACAGACACTGTTAACAAACCAAGAAAACAAAATCAGCCAAAGGAAACACGTTTCAAGGAAGTTCTGAAACCTTAATGAGAAATGATCCTACAAAACAGATTTTTCAATTGGATGAATTACAAACAGATTGAGAATTCACACTTGATTATGTTGTGCTTAAAACTGGCAGATAATCTTAGCAAGGAAAATACTGAGGCAAAGGCTCTATTAGATCCCAACAAACAAAAACCAAATTTCTGATTTAAGATAAGTTTGGAAGAAAAATTGAGGATAGCATTTTAAATTGAGGGCTTTGAAAGGATTCACGGTCTGTGTTGTGGGAGGGTGTATGTGAGGAGGCAATTAATAAAGATACATCATGTCAGATCAAGCATAAATGTATGACCTTCACAAAATGAAAGGATCCAATTTAAAACTGTGACTGTCCACTAATGAAATTATTTCAGACCTTTAAAGAAGACACAAAGGAAATTATTGACATTTGAGTATACTCTTTCTCGCTTTTAATTTTTAATGCCAAGCAATTAGTTTTAAGACCAATACATGCAAAGACTTGAACAATTTAAGATATAGAACCTGCCTTTCATGACCCACAACTACCTCCTCCTCAAAATTTCTCCCTATCGAGGGATGTTCTAGATCAGGTGTCCTCAAACTAAGGCCCAGGGGCTGGATACGGTCCTCCAAGGTCATTTGCCCGGCCCTTACTCACGGTCAACCTAAGCCTGAAATGATTTGAAAGCACACAACAACAACAACAATCCTATCTCATCAGCTAAAAGCAGACCCACACTTCCCATTGAAATACTAATAAGTTTATATGTGTTAAAATTGTTCTTTATTTAAATTATTGAATTGCTTTTAAGTGGTTTTTTTGCACTACAAATAACATATGTGCAGTGTGCATAGGAATTCATTCATTATAATCCGGCCCTCCAAGAGTTTGAGGGATTGTGACCTGACCATCTGTTTAAAAAGTTTGAGGACCCTGATCTAGAAAGATCCCCATTTTCAATTCTTATTTTTTTTAAAACAAACCAACATACACATCATATTTCTGCAATATCTTCTAAAGCCCCTTCTACACTTCCATATAAACCAGATTATCAGACCATATAATCTACATTATTTGCTTAGAACTAGATTATATGCATATATAGTGACATAATCCAGGGCACTTCCAGACATTGCTAAACCCGGCATAGAAATGGATTACAATAACCCGCTTCGACATGGATTCTAATCCCCATCCCCAACTCAAACCCAGGGCTTTCCCTGAGGGGAGGGGAAGCTACATGTCATCCTGAGCCAAATCAGGATGGCATGCAGCCACCCCGAAGCCCTCAATTTTGTCCCTAACCTTACCCAAAAGGGGTTGTAAGCAAAGAGCCTGTCTGTAGCATCCTCCTGGCTGGAGGAAATGGTGACTCAGAAAATGGGATCCCTGATCCCCTCCCCCTGTCCCCTGAGTCACCCTTTTCTCCAGCCAGGAGGATGGTATAGACAGGCTTCATAGCTACAAGCCCCTTTGAGGTAGGATTTAGGGGTGAAATCAGGACCTGAGAAGGAGGGGGTATGTGCATTCTTGCACCTTTGGGCTCCATTGTCTACATTGACATATAACAGCCATGTTATCTGCTTTGAATTGGATAATATGGCAGCGTAGATTCATAAAATCCAGTTCAAAGCAGATCTGCTTTGATAATCTGGATTATATAGTAGTGTAGATCCAGCCTTTGACTAGTAGCATAGTATATCTGGCTCAAACCTGTAGGAACACTTAAAGCCCATTCTTCATGATCTACATTTTCGAAGTCCATAATTACAAAGCCAAGATTTGGGGTATCTATGGATCCTTCCCTTGAAAGAATGTCCTTTTCATTCAATTTCATTTCTGTAGAAAGTGTCACTGCAATTCACAAAGGCAAATCAAAACAGCAGGAGGAGTATCCCTTTGAGCTGATTTATTGGGGAAAGGCACTCACAAAGAGGGATGAGCTTTGAAATTTAACTTCTGGGGGATTCAGTTCCTAAGCATCTTCCAGACAGTATGGCCACTGGGGACTCTGCGGGGTACAGTTCAAAAATAACTTTTTTTTTCAAATTTGGAAGAAAAGCCTTGTTTCTGGAAGGTAGTTCATGACATCCACAACAATGTCCTGTGGCCCTAGAGAAATGTTCTTCCCAGATGTAGCCTAAGCGTATTTCTGTCTTCCTCCAAAACATTTCTTCTGGAACTTTTATAAACTTGTTAATATGCTTAGCATGGGAAATAGCTTCACAAGAAAAGCAAGGGGGGAGGGGGGAGGCTGGTTTCCTGAGTAAAACATCACATACTCTCTTTATGAAATCATACAAGCATTTGTCTGCAAATGTCAGCACAGCTGAAGCCTTCAACCCCCAGGCCTAACCTACAACTGGAGATTTATGGTGTGAAAAAGATCTCTCTTGTTGATTTCTTCCATCATTTCACTGAAAGCTCTCTTCCTTGAGGCAGGTAACATTTCAAAATATATAAAGGGAAGGGTACACATTTTCCTCACTATCTACCTCTTTACTATGCATCCTTGAACTATACTGTTTTTAGCCTATTCTTCCACCAAATTCTTGAGTTAGAGCTAAGATGTGCATTATATCTTCAACAGGAAGTGAAACAAAATGACCTCTCCATGGTAATATTCAAAATATGTCTCCCATCCCCTGTTGCTTCCTTCATACATTTATCAGCTATTGCATGTAGTCTGACTTCTGTGTATCCAAGCACCCCACACTTTGCACTCTTGGTGCACACAGCATCTTATTGTGACAGAAAAAGCATCTATTTAAACTATCCATTTTCAATTATTAAAGAAGAAACCTTCCAAAAAGAAAAGATCTGGCTCCTTGGGTGAGCCTGTGAGAACTCAAACAAATTGGATCAGGAAGACATTTGTCTTGTGTCCTTGGGTGGAAGCATGGGTTTTCTAGAAAGAAATAAGGTGGAAAATTTAGGGCAGGATGGACAAAAACAATTATCTAGATCATTGGTTCTCAACATGTGGCTCTCCAGATGTTTTGACATTCAACTCCCAGAAATCCTAACAGCTGGTAAACTGGCTGGAATTTCTGTGAGTTGTAGACCAAAACACCTGGGGACTCACAGGTTGAGAACCACTACTCTAGATACTGATGGACTACAACTCTAGCCACCTTTATTTAAGGATAGAGGATGATGGGATCCATACTTCAGTGACACTTGCTTCAACTGCACACAAACATAAGGCTTCCTACATCTCCAAGGACAGCTCCATGAAAAATTTGAGAAAGAACATTAAGTTCTTTATAGGTTCTCTTGATGTTATATGAATAGAAACATGATGAATCTAAGTGCTAAATTTAATCTGTGTATAATTAATGCATTTAAATACCTCGGTTTTGTGCCCAATACTATAGTATAGTGGTGAACTATATGGTGGGTTCTTGGTATTTGCTAGGAGTTGGTTCCAGGACTCTGCATGAATACCAAAATCTGTGGCTGTTTAAGTCCCATTAAGTGAAATGGCATAGTAATATGGTGTCCTTTATAAAATATGAACAAATGAAATAAAGGCTGGAAAGACCCTAAGGAAATGGTGGTGGTCACAGAAAAGGTATGTCTACACATCAGTATAGTGCATCGGAGCATGGCGAATTTTAGATTCAGTTCTTGTGGGTTTTTTCGGGCTATATGGCCATGTTCTAGAGGCATTTCTCCTGACGTTTCGCCTGCATCTATGGCAAGCATCCTCACCTCTGAGGATGCTTGCCATAGATGCAGGCGAAACATCAGGAGAAATGCCTCTAGAACATGTCCATATAGCCCGAAAAAAAACCCACAAGAACTGAGTGATTCCAGCCATGAAAGCCTTTGACAATACATTGAATTTTAGATTTTTTTGCATATAGAGTCATGGTTGGTTGAATTCATGAGATGCACCATGTAGATACAAGGAACTAACTTTAATGAAAAATATGGGACATAAAGTGTCAGTTTATCAATAAACCGCATTAGGGACCACTTTTCAAGGCCCTTTCAGGCTATACTGTTTTGCTGGCAATTTTAACTTTACATTTGGCCTTGCCACTGTTTTTAATTGTGTGTTGTCCTATTGTTAATTGTTGCATATTTTATTGTCTATGTTTTTTTATTTTAATTGCTTGTATTGTTGTTATTATTGCTTGTATTGTTGTATTTGGGCTCGGCCTCATGTAAGCCGCACCGAGTCCCTTGGGGAGATGGTAGCGGGGTACAAATAAAGTGTTGTTGTTATTATTATTATTATCATGGCGCCCGCACGCCCTCCCTCCATCCTTCCCCCATCATATGGTGGGGATGGGACAGGGTGCGTTGGCAGCCCGTCCCTGTTCCCATCAAATGGGAGAAAGGGGGCAAAGTACATTATCCTGCCACCCTTTTCCCCATCATACAGGGAAAGGGGGAGGATGCACACTTTCCCCCCTGTGGTTGGGAGGAATGTGAGTGGAGTCTGCCATGAGTCACCTGATGGCAGTTGGCAGGCTTGTCTAAGCTGCAAATAGAAGTGGCAAAATGGGGCTATTTGCCCCGCGTGAAGAGGTCCTAGGTAAGCATGGACAGATGTAATTATCATCCAGCCAAATCTGTCTCACAAGGTTGTATCAAGCATAAAAAGAAAGGAAGAGACATAAGAACTCCTTGAAGGAAGTCTGTGTAAAAAATAATCAGTATTATACAATACACAATCGGTCTATAACTCTTTTTCTCTTAAAAAATTCAACATACTTTTTAAAGTATGCTGAAAGAATCCAGAGAAGTTTTTATTTTAAAATGCATATAACTTAATCAACATGGTCTGTCTCATGCACCATAAACTGTTGAAGAAGTAATCAAGCCTATGTTGTTAGAAAGTTCACAACCTCTTTGTTAGAAAATGATTTGCCCTTGGCTACAATTCTCTTTCTACTCAGTTTTTCCACAAAAAAATAGCAACTTTGATATCACATTTTTTCCATACAGAAAATCCACTTCTGACATCTTTATAAATGTGGCAGGATCCCACAGTAGACCAGAATCAAGCGCATGGAGAACAGAATTGTACAGTCCTTGGTTGCTGTGCAACCAAGCACATATCCCAACCACAGTGGAAAATGAAACAAAATAATAATAATGAGCTTTAGAAGAGTCGAACTGAATGTTTCAAAAGGGATTAAAAAGGAAGTTCACATAAATATTCAAAAATTAGCAATTATATTCACAATGCAAGGAATGAAATCTTAGCCTTGAAAAAATAAAAGGATGTTACGCCATACTGACATAAATACACAAAGAGGTAGAGGAAGTTATCTCTGTGGGAAGGTAGGAGCATCTTAATCAAACATGGATCAGCACATTCAATGCATCATAATCCCCAGCTGCCTTAAGAAGAATTTTCAATCTTTAGCCGCTGCTTATTTTGGTTAAGGAGACGCTCAAATGTAATTATAATTGTGATAGCCTTAGATGGAAAAAAAATCTCATTCTGAACTAAAAATAGAGAACCTACGTTCAGCTGTCACTCAACTCAGCTGGATGCCTCTTCCTCTGAAGACACATAGATCATCAAAAGGAAGTTGTATACTTCTATGCAGTCTATGGCTTGTGCAAGGATTTGATGCCGTCAATAATTGGTGTAATAGCCACCATATTTCCTCCATACAATTGATGAGCATAACGATGCTGCCCCTTCAAAGGTACGCTATATACTGATGTATAAGTTTTAAAATATTTATTTAAAAAATCCACCTCCAACACCCGGGCTGGTTTATCAATTGATCAATGTGAGTAATGCACCTTAACTCTTATGAAGAAAGGAATAATTTCCTTCTCTGAATAGAGTACTGAAAGGCAAGTGCTTGTTCCGTCCCAGGAGAATCTTAAAAAAGTATTGACACCATCTATTCTCACTACCACATTGCTACTTCTGGACATATTTAAATGTCTAGACAAGGAATTGGTGGTGGTGGCTGCCAGAGGCATCAGGCCCCCTGTAATGCTGTCCACCAGTCACATAAAAGTCCATAATGTTCGTTCCAAAGCCTCCCCTTGACTTATACATTTCAAATGCTTACAAAATGGTATTCTATTCCATATACCTCAATTTGTCACTGGAAATTTGAGTTAGGGACAAATGCTTCATACAGGTTCAATGCTTCAAATTTCCAGTGACAAATGCTTCATACAGGTTGACATTAGAACTATAATTGTAGACCATATTCCATTACCATTTGTTGCATAATACGGTATTTTTAGTTAAGAAATCAAACATGTTAATAAGGAAGAAAGGGAAGATGTTGACATTTTGCTGAAAAATTAAGCTGTAAATTAAAAGACTACATTATCATTTGATCCACAAATCAAGCAACTGACAATTGTATATCAACTTGAATACATGTTGACATTAATCACAAATAGAGTTAATAATGCTGTTGTGACATTATTTCCTCAACCTCCCTGCATTCCCCATCAGAAATACTAGACTTTGGTTTCCTCCAGAATCTTATAATTTCAATTATCTGGATGACATATGCTCTCCTTGTGTATACACTGTTTCAGGAAATCATTCTCACAGTGCTAACAACTCAAGAGTCATTTTTGAACACCCTTGGCAATCATGGATTTCAAGCACACACAAAAATCCTATGGTGTTTCACCCTCATTGATTTATATTATATACTATACAACGCTTTTTTAACTAAACAAAATAAGGTAGTTATATTTGTACAGGTGCAGTAACAATGTAAACTCTACAAAAGAAAAGAACATGTGATTCCTACATTAAAGAACATTCTGTATACTCAAACTAGATGACTCTCATTAAAAATACAACTGATTTTGCCTCTGCTGTCTGGAAAACACAGAAGCTAATTATATCAAGGAAAGAAGATGACAAGGCAGGTCAAATATCACTAGATGGAAACAGGAGCCTCAAATAACCAACCATTACATCTACAATTTATTTTTAATATATATAAGGAGCTATGCAACAAAAGATTACAGTGTGGAGTTCTTGAGTCCAGGGTTCCAGACACTATTAAATCCTCTTTCTGCCTTACATGTAGGTCCCTTCAACACTGTTATATAAAACTCAGATTAACTGCTTTTAACTGAATTATTTGACAGTGTAGACTAATATAATACAGTTCAAAAGAGATAATGAGGATTATCTGCTTTGATATTCTGGATTAACTGGCAGTGTAGAAGGGGCCATAGTTGGGAGAGCCACTCACAAAAAGCATCTTTGACCATGACTCCAAATGTTTGCCTTAGATAAACTCTATTCTCTTTGCTTCATTTGCAAGCCCTTAATTGAAACTAAAACAACTCTTTGTGTACTGTCTTTTTGGACCAATTCAACAATCTTTGATTCTCCAGATGGTTTGGACTTCAACTCTCAGGTGTTCCAACCAATAAGAATTCAGAGACGACATCCCAAACATTAGGGGGATCAAAGACTGAGAATATTCTTGGGGTGCATGACCTGGATCCTGCACCAACCTTGCCCTCTGTAACTTGAGGGCACTTGTAGCATCTCTCTTAAAGGTAGCCAAACAAATTGATTCTAAGGGCCCTTCCATACAGCCCTATATCCCAAAATATCAAGGCAGAAAATCCCATAATATCTGTTTTGAACTTGGTTATCTGAGTCCATACTCAAATAATGTGAGATTCCCTGCCTTGATATTCTGGGATACAGGCCTGTGCAGAAGGGCCCTTAGAGAAGAGTTTTCCATGTCACTTGCATAAATGTTAGAGAGTGACACTGAATTATTACTCCAGTTGTGAATTGACAGTGGGTTGGAGAATGTATTCATTTATTTACCATATTTATACCCCACCCTTCTCACCCCATAGGGGACTAAAGGTGGCTTACATATATAGTCAGCCATTCAATGCCTTATGAACATACATAGTAAAATAAACATATACATTAAAATGTGCTGAAGATTTAAGATAAATCACTGAAACCTACTGTGTTACACATACAATGTAGAAGGATTTGCTGTTTAGAGGATCTGCTAGAATTCAGCAGAAGTCGGAGGCAACAACTAAAACCAAAAGGCACAACAGAGGTTGGCAAAACCTCCGTAAATATTATGTAGGAAATCCATCACTCTCTTGTTCCAGGAGACAAATTGTTCCATTCAGCCACAAGAGTAATTATAATTATATCTATTACTATATCAATTGAGAACATGCTACAAACACTGAACGATTTTTACAGCATGGAATAAAGGAGAAGAAAGTCCTTCTATGTTGAAACCATGCTGTACTATAGTAAAAGTCATTGAGGAACCACAGTGATACCAATGAGAACTCTGAAGCACTATGGCATCAATCATTGAGGTTCTTGTGACAACACATGCCAAATATGATGGAGAATGAAATTTGTGGAATATCAACATCACTCCCATTTACACATCACAGAGATGAAAGATCCATCTTCCCTCCCACTCTCACAACACTCTTTCAAAACAATTCCAACCTATATCTTGAGGAGATTGATGGCTTTCCATGCACGATTATATCTCTTTTTTCTAATAATTTCTGGGTGAGCTGTGGAAGTTGCATCGTATCAGTAGCTTTTGAAATAATCCTTATTTCTTTGGGCTAGGTCAAGATACTGAAATCATTCTTCTGAGAGAAGGAGTTTAAGGCCCCTTCCACATAGCTAAATAAAATCCCACATGTTCTGCTTTGGACTGGAATATATGGCAGCGTGGACTCAGATAACCCAGTTCAAAGCAGATATTGTGTGGTATTTTCTGCCTTGATATGATGGGTTATATGGCTGTGTGGAAGGGCCCTAAGGATCTCTGTTGTGTACTATTACAACTTGCAAGTCTTTTAAAGAAGACATCACATTTTGATTTGTTTTTGAAGTTACAGTTGACCCTCTGTATCAATGATTTCTGCATACACGAGTTCAACAAATCAAAGCTCAAAAACACTTTTGAAAATGTCTAAAAAGCAAAAAAAAATTATTTTACCATGTATTAATCACTATATGGACATATAGGTATGTTTTGCTGTTGCCTCCCACCACTTCACAGATCCTCAGGCTCTCTCCATTGAATAAAATAATAAGACTGGAATATCCATGTTTTTTGGTATCCACAGAGAGTCACTGAATCTGGGTTGTTGTAGGTTTTTTCGGACTACATGGCCATGTTCTAGAGACATTCTCTCCTGACATTTCACCTGTATCTATGGCAAGCATCCTTAGAGGTAGTGAGGTAGTGAGTCTGTTGGAACTAGGAAAATGGGTTTATATATCTGTGGAATTACCAGGCTGGGACAAAGAACTCTTGTCTGTTGGAGCTAGGTGTGAATGTTTCAACTGACCACCTTCATTGGCATTTGATCGTCTGGCAGTTGTTTGGTGTGGCTTGTTGGTGCCTGGGCAATCTAGTCATTGAATCAAACCCAAGTAGATATTGAGGGCCCACACTATCCATTACTTGAGAGAGTTGTTTGTCTTTCCAATAGATAGAGATCCAATGTGCCAAGATGCACCCCCTTTTTACCATTTTTGTTGTTTCCAATTTAACTTTAACAAATCTAATACAATGTACTTGTTTTTATAGGTACAAAATGTTACTTTCTTTTGACGATCACCATCCAATGACTTATGGTAAGTGGAACATTAGCTAAAAGTTTCTTGAAGTTAACTGCATAATACCCCTGTATCCCATAAACATTAACTATCTTAGAGAAAATTCAGTACAAATAAAAGCACACCCTGATGTCATTTAACTACACAGAACAGCTGAACAGGTTTTCTACAAAATAAACAGGGTAAAAAAGAAGTCTTATGAATGCACTTGAACAATGATACTGTTGTCATTTTTGACAAAATGAAAGAGAGAATGAAATATAAAACATATATACATATGTAGGTGTGGAATACACATCCTGGCAGCAGCGCATGTGAAAAAAAACTAAAAATTGCTGTGAATCATACGTTGGACACAATTCAACACCATGCCTAAGGATGTATCCACACAACAGGACTTAACACCATGGTGTGATGCTATAGACAGCAATGCACAGAATTTTTATTAAATAATACATTATAAAATATTAGATGCCAGAATTTTTAAATAGTTTAATTTTTACTAGGGTACTATGGAGTTTAAAATCATTTTAACTTGATTGGTTTTCATAGCATATACTGTTTAATATCTCTTTAAATATTACATGTCATTATGTTTGTAGTGGAACTCATTCTCTTGGAAACTTCCTTCCATTCCAGTTCTGGGAAAGAGGGATAATGTATGTCAAATAAATAAACGAACAGCCTATATGTTAAAGATAAATGTCATTATTGCTATGCAGTGCCCTTAAAAGGAAGAGAGTCTTGAAATTGAGAAAGCACAAGAATACTAAAATACAGCAACATTTGCAGTGCTCCCAGGTTTACCCTTGAATTCTGATACTCCATTCTTTTAAGCTATAAAAATCCTTAAAACACTAACAGTACAATCAGTTTGTAGTAGTCAAAGCATTAGGAAATTCATTCAGACACCATAGAAAGTAGTGTTGACCATTGCCCAAGGGCTCCCTGTATCTACAAGAATTCCATCTCACAGAAGATGTTGTGACATGAAGATTTTTTTTAATGTGATGGACTTCTGACTTTATAATGTAATAGTTTGAGCATTGGACCAGGTTTTGATTCTTTAATCAGTCATGGAAACTCATCAATGGGCCTTCAGGGAATCATACGCTCTGAAACCTAGAAAACCCTATGATAGATGTGCCTTAAGCTACCCTAACTCAGAAATGACTTGAAGCCATCAAACTACAACAACAGCCAGAACAATGTATTTAAAATATTTTAGATGATTTGAATCAATGGGACTGTTTATTTGTTTAACTTGTGAATTACACATTGTTCTAGCTATATTTAATTCTAATCAATAAACGACTTTTGACTCCTGTATTGGAAGAAAGTCAGAGCGTGAACTGAAATAAATAAACTGAGATTAATTTCTGGTAACTTCAAGTGTAGAAAAACAAAACAAAACAAAAAAATACATGAAGGTTTCAAATACACAAACAAAACCTGACAATTCAGCTGCTATCTGAGGGAAAGAACTATCTTAAAAGATCACTCTCTAAAGTGGGCTACCATCCAATCCATAATTCAGTTTTGTTTAAACTGGGAAAGTAATATTCTTTCAACTGACAGGAAATGCAGATTAAGTGGAGAGCAAACTTAAAACAAATGCCAAGAGAAAGCAAAACATAGGATTACCTGCTACTATAAACTAGATAAGATTTTTTCCTTAAGTGGTTGAATTCAGAATCTCAGCTGTCTCTGGAACCTGGCCAAGGAAGGTGCAATTGAGGGGAAACTTTAGAGCAATCAAACCCAAAAGCCAAAAACACAAGAAGACAAGAAAAAATTGGGGTCGCAATGATATATTTGAAATCCAACAGCTAAGAGTTCATAATATAATTGAGAGCCCTGCTACACTGATGGGATGCAAGTTATCTACAAATGTAATTTATCCCAATACAATGATTCTGATTGAAATGACTGACTTGATTCTGAAGGAGCTGGGGGTGGTGACAGCCCACCGGGAGCTCTGGCGTGGGCTGGTCCATGGGGACACGAAGAGTCAGAAACAACAGAACGAATAGTCAACAATGATTCAGATATACAGGCAGAAAATGATGCAAGTATCTTTGCTCAACTGGTACAACTCTATCAATGGACCAAAAGAAAGAAATGTGGAACCGAAACTGGTTAGGGTTTGTACAGTTGATGTCACTAACACCAAACTGCATATAAACCATAAGATCATCTCATACTCACATCTATGCAGACGATTAGAGAAGTGCCCCCCAAAGCAGGAATAGGAGTAAAACTGGTTCTTCTGTATTTGCTCATTTACCTTTTCCAGGCAGGCTCCTGCTCTAAAACCACTCCATAGAAATCAATTATGTAACAGGTGACTGTGTCCCCAGCCCAAGAAAGAGAGAAACAAAGGCTTGAATTCTGTTTGTCAAGCAAATAAAGACATAGAAACTCTGCCTGAATAACTGGTTTGCATCTCCATACATGACCATTTCTAGTTTCAGGATACATTTCCCTTCCAATACTATCCCAGTAAAAGCTATACACTTTCCTTGCTTGCTAGGAGTTGGTGGAGAGTGATCTCTTTTCCCCCACTTTAGTTATAATCTGGCTTTAGTTGACCTCAGACAACAAACATGATGTACAAGAGGGATGGGTGCCATTGCATGGCATATTCAACTGACTGTGTAAAAGAACTGGGGAGACAGAAATGATACATGATTTGCTAGGAGGAAAGGGTAGTCCAAAAGAGTCATGTTTCTAGGGATTGAAAAAATCACAGAAAAATATTCAAAAAGTGATCATAGTATTTCCTGGGTATCAGGAAATGAAAAGAATACTAGACAGATGAGAATTTTCAGAGAGCAGTACTTATACTGTACAAAAATTGGTGTTTTGAACATAAACCTAAGTAATATTATAGGACCTCCAATGTAATGCTATATTTTGTGCAAAAATTCCACACACAGATTTTGAACAAAAGAGGTTCCAAGCTTCAAATAGTCTTCAAAAACTGCACTTTTGAAGACTTATTCACGCCATACAGAAAAAGCACAGTTGCTCAATATATGCAAGGACAGCTGGTAAGAAGATTAGAATTATCCTTGTTCCCACCACCACTGCAAGTGGGAATGCAAGAGATGTAGAGATATTGATTCCAACACCAAAAAAATGTGTGGAGGGGGGAGAGGGGGGTTGCAGAAAATGCTATTTTCTGTGTAGAAAATGCGGTTTTCCATTCAAATTATGTCCAAATTTTATGCAAGATAAATTCCAAATTACTGTGTTTTCTACACAGAAAACAGCATTTCATTCACAAGAATTAATATTTCTGCATTGAAATATTGTCTTTGCCTTTTCTGCAAATACCGTATATTCTGGCGTAGAAGACTACTTTTTAATCCAAGAAAATTTTCTCAAAAGTCAGGGGTCATCTTATACGCAGGAGTCGTCTTATACACAGGAGTAGTCTTATACATGGGGGTCATCTTATATGCTGGAGTAGTCTTCTGCGCTGGGAGTCATCTTATAGAGCGGGTGCTGAAACTTCCAATCTGGATTGGAGAATCTGTGGTTGCTGCATATTATGGGGGGAGCTCAAAAATGGCAGTGGCCGCGTCCCTGCCATATGCAGCGACTGTATGAAAGTATTAAGGGTGACGCTGTACAAGTACGGTAGAAGAAAATCATCAGGATTTGTGGACTTAATGCAGTCCTGATGGTGAGGTGAAGGGGTGCCTCACCAGGAAGGTGTAAGTGAAAAGCGGAGCGAGCTGCAGGTGTCCGGGGTGCCCGGGGTATGGCAAAAAGAGATAGAGTGGCTCTGGGTCCAGACAAACACACCTCTTTTACCTGCCTAGCCCGCCCTTATATCCTATTACCATACCTGCTCCTCTGCCTCTCAGATCTCACTCCTGAAGACTGCAGTGAAGTGGAGCAGGTGAGCATGTGCGAGATCTGAGAGGCAGAGAAGGCGGTACAGTAATAGGAAAATTACCATATTTAAATCAAATCTGATGCTTTTAAAAAAAATATTTGGTGTGTGTTGGAAGAGGGGTAGTCTTATACGGCGAGTATATCCCAAACTCTATATTGTAACTGGAAAAGCAGGGGTCGTCTTATACGCCCAATCATCTTATATACCGGAATATACAGGTAATACATTCCCTCCCCCCACACACACAAAACAGTTGTGTACAGATTCTGTGTGGAGTAAGCCCTCGTCAGTTCAAGATTCTACTTGTCATGGTTTCTCAACACTCAAAAAATTAAATTAGACTACACATCAGACTACACGACTACAAACATGGAAGCTATGCAGAGTTGTAAAAGGGAGACGAAAGCATGTCGCTGTGCTAATACAATGAAAACTAGATCTTTTTTTTACCCATAAATCCCCAAAACTCAAATCATGTTTTTTAAAGGAGATGATTAAGAAAGGATAAAGTGACTTCTTGTTTGAACAGTGTCAATCTCTTTTACCAAAGGCAAATGAATTACTAGCCCATGAAAGCTATTGCTCTTAAGCTAGAACCATCAGCCACCTTCTGACCATGAAAACATTATGACTGGCAATGGCAAACAGCATGGGCCCATGGGAGGGAAAAGTGCAGTTTTCACTGGTTACTCATTGTCTTCTAAAGAGACTAAAATATCATCTTCTGTTTTCAGAGAAACATTCTCATCAAATGTCTCTGAACTCAGAAATATTTTATGTTGATGTGGAGGACCAAAACCTCCATGGAAACCAGCCACAGGGTCAGGGAAACAGAAATGATAACATTCCACCGTTGCCATTGATTACCAGCCTGTTTTCCACTCTAGTGAAATTGGCCCGGCAACAAGAGCAAGTGCACATGCTTCTGGAAATGCCAAAACTGCACATCGAGCATGAAGAACTTTTCTTAGAGAAGAATGAACTAGACTATGGGGATACTCTTCAATTTTGCATGGAATAAAATAAAATTGCCCTGATCATTTCTGTTCCAGACATTTTTATTTGTTCTTTGTGCCAAGTCTAGACAAAAATGCTTTTGCTTCACAGCATGCTGTCCAAGATCCAGCATACAACAATACTGTCCGTTCAAGACCTTCTCATTACATATACATAAAGTCAGAAGCAGAATTTTGATTCTAATGGCTTTTTTGGGTGTCATGCTTGGTATGTTTCCTGATATAGGAGTAACTGATCTTATCACTAATATTTAGGTTTTGGAGAAGGTCTATTCTGGGTATTTTAAAATGACAGGCCCACTTTGAAAGCAGTATATTTCGCTATAGCAACATGTTACAATTATACAAAAACTTCCAAACAAATGAATGAGTTATTAAGTTTTGCTAATCATTTTGAAGTGGATCAAATTTGAAAAATAACTGCAAATGGAGAAGTATCTAATTATGCCTTATGTTCTAGGGTTGTCAACTTGCAAATGTTTGTGTGGTGGGAAAGGCATAGGCTAGGCCCCACTTTTTCAAGTGGTACAAGTTTAATTCAGATTGGGGCCATCTTTTTGGAACACTGCAGAGGGTAGGGGTGGTATGAAGACAAGTAAAAACCACTACCCATCTCTGATACCCTAATTGTTGTGCAGTGGTGACGGTTGGTTTAGAACAGTCTCCAATCTTCCATTTTGGAGCAAAGTTTTGGACCGTGTGATCGCATTGCAACTCCAGATGTTCTTGGAAGAAACAGATTATCTAGATCCATCTCATTCTGGCTTCAGACCGGGTCATGGAACTGAGACAGCCTTGGTCTCCTTGGCGGATGACCTACACAGGGAACTTGACAGGAGGAGCGTGTCCTTATTCGTTCTCTTGGACCTCTCAGCGGCCTTTGATACCATAGGTCACTATATCCTTCTGGAGTGCCTCGTGGGAATGGGACTTGGAGGTACTGTCCAACAGTGGCTCCAGCCCTTCCTGGAGGGTCACTCCCAGAAGTTGTTGTTGGGGATACCTGCTCGGCCCCACAGCCCTTGTTCTGTGGGTTCTCACAGGGCTCAGTATTGCCCCCATGTCGTTTAACATCTCCATGTAGCTGCTGAGAGAGATCATCCAGAGTTTTGGTGTTCAATGCCATCACATGCAGGTGACGTCCAACTCTATCATTCTCTTCCACCTACTGCTAAAGAGGCTGTTCATATTCTGAACCGGTGCTTGGCAGCTGTGACAAAATTTGCGCACCAGCTATGCCCATGCCTTGAGAAGCCAGATGCCTCTACAGCTGGCCATGCTCTTGTTACATCTCAAATAGACTACGGTAATGTGCTCATGTGTGGTTGCCTTTGTTCAGAAGTTCCCAATAGTACAATGGCATCAGCCAGATTGCTCACCAGAGTGTCGTACAGGGAACATACAACTCACCTGCTACGTCAGTTCCACTGGCTGCCAATTTGCGACCAAGCACAATTCAAAGTGTTGGCTTTAGCCTATAAAGCCCTAAAGGGTTTTGGCCCAGCTTACTTATCCAAATGTATCTCCCCCTATGAGCCAACCTGGACTTTAAGATCTTCTCGGCAGGCCCTGCCTTCGGTTCCACCTCCTTCGCTGATGTGGCTGGTGGGAACAAGAGACAGGGCCTCCTCAGTGGTGGTCCCTCAGCTGTGGAACCCCTTTCCCAGCAACATTATGTTGGCTTCCTCCCTCCTGTACTTTAGAAAGAAAGTCAAAGCTTGGCTATGGAACCAAATATTTGGAGAGTAGTTGCAGTACAATATGCAACTACAAAGTTAATGTGATTGGAACAGCTTTTGGACTATGATTTCAGTACTTTGTGCTATATTTTTAACTGCTTATTTAAAATCATAAAACGGGAAATATATTACTGTTTTATGATTTTAATGCACAATATATTTTGCATTTTGTATGTTTTATGTCTTAATGCGACATTGAATTATTGCAGAATTGGAAGCTGCTCTGAGTCCCCTTCAGGGTTGAAATAGAGCAGGGTAAAAATATAGTCAGAAAACAAACAAACAAACAAACAAAGAAAGAAAGAAAGAAAGAAAGAAAGAAAGAAAGAAAGAAAGAAATTACAGACCATTTTCACCCTGAGATGCATGACCCTGGCATTAGTAACTTACAGAATATCACTGTAGATTCTGCCACACTTTACACATGTACTCTTCTCTGTATTTGTGCAATTTTCCCTCAAGTTCAAGATATGTGAAGATGTTCCACCGCAGTCCCTATGGGAGTTGTAGCTTTATAGGGTCTTTAGCCTTCTCTGACAAAGACTGCTGGTGCCTCATCAAAATGCAAACTCCAGGATTTTATAGCACTGAGCCATGGTAGTTAAAGTGGTGTCAAACTGCATTACTTCTACAGTTTAGATGCACACTCTGAATGGCATACCCATTCAACTACAGCAAGTTTCAGGTACCTTGGAGATGGTACAAGGTACAGAGAAAAGAATCTAAGTCATACAACATAGCTCCATAGAGGCAAATTCTGCATTGCCTTTCCCAATTTATTTTTTTGCAGAGAAGGAAGAGGTAATTTCTAATACATATTTGTGTATAACACAGATATTCTGTAATGAACTACAGTTTGAATGAACCATATCTCTGTTAGATTTTTTTCCTTTTCCAGTTGCCTTTTGTCCCAGTGTCAATTTCCCAAGTTATCCCCTTTTAAAAATATTGTTGTCTTTTCTTAAGTTTTGCTATTTAACCTGGCTTGCCTTTTTAAATAAGGACACTTTCTTTTACTTCAGTCAAATGACTCAGTCATGGAACAGAAAATTGGATTTATGAAAACATAAGGTTTGCTTCTATTAAATTCCTCTGGGTCATGTACTCAATGTGCTACAATGCAGTATGACTGCACCCAATTTCCCCCCTTATACAAAAGGTCAAAAATCTCTTGGCATTATTCAGGCACTGAACCAAGTCATATAACAGTCCATTTCTAATTTTTTGTCATATGCGCTGTGTTGTAAGCCATTAAAAATACCAATAACACATATTTGTTTCACTTGCCCCTTAAGGACTCTGAAAATATTATTGTTTCTATTCTCTTATAAGTGTAATGGCCCATAACTGTATTTTTCAATATATGATATAATGATACAACACTGAAAAGGGACACCTTATCTACACATAGGCACAGATGGTAAATTTAAAGGAGCAAAGCTAAGTATTTTATTAAGGTCTTTCAATTTAAGTGCTTTCTCATAAGAGGAAGGCAGACATGGAGTTCACATGGATCTGTCATCAAGTTTATCCTTGGCAACTCCTCAAAAGTATCAAGGGTTTACTGCCGGCCACATGACCTTGGTGTTGTCTACGGACAACGCCGGCTCTTTGGCTTAGAAATGGAGATGAGCACCACACCCCAGAGTCGGACACGACTGGACTTCATGTCAGGGGAAAACCTTTACCTTTAACTTTTACTATAATGTTCATTAGCTCAAGACCAATTCCTCATTGGCTAAAGACTTTGGATCTGTGTCCAGGGTATTGGAATTAACCCTTTGATTAATATATCCCATATATTCGAATGTTCTATGTTTTACATTTGTCTATGTCCGATATTTTATAGTTTATTGGTTTTAATATATTGTTATATGCTATTTTTAGTTATATGATGCATTTTATATTTTGTGAGCCATTGAATTTTGCCATTTACTTTGCTGTGAACCACTTTGAGTCCCCTAAGGGGTGAGAAAAACAGTACATAAATGAAATAAATAAATAAACACATTGCAGATGCATCTTCGCAACATATGAGCTGCTGGAATCACCATGCATCATGGCAAATCTGGTGGTACCTGCCCGAGGGCGTGGGGAACCTATGGCCCCATGCCCTGCAGCACCCGACTTTCCATTGCCCCATCCCATAGGGAGAAGTGTTGGCTGCCCAGCTTCCTTCAATTGATCAAATACAACATGGGAAGCCTCCTGTGTTGCTGCCATGAGAGCATGTGCTAGGTCATCTTTACTTTTGCAATGAAACCCGGCTGGAAGTAGCTCTACATCAAGGGATGATAATAATAATAATAATAATAATAATAATAATAATAATAATACTTTATTTATATCCCGCTCCATCTCCCCCAGGGGGACTTGGGGCGGCTTACATGAGGCCACACCTATCAGTACAATAAACACAATATTACACAAAAGCATAACAAAACCAGAAAATAAAATACATAAAATGCAAAACCAATATAATAGATGACACAGCAATATAAAATCAAAGAGGAATTACACTGGGCAGGGCCAAATTCAAAGATAAAACTTTTAAAACACTGGGAGATAGGGCAATGTAAATTGTCAGGGAGAGGGATCCAGGGATGAGGAAGGATTTAATTGCATGAACCATAAAATAAAATGCTTCTGAGGTCATTTTATGCAAAGTTGGTCAGGGAGTATCTTACATTCAATAATTGAAGGCACATTGGAATAACCAGGTTTTCTTGTTCCTCCTGAAGATTGCCAGCTTGCCTAATATCTCTGGGGAGTGAATTCCAGAGCCGGGGGCCACCACAGAGAAGGCCCGCTCTCTTTGTCCCCACAAGTCGCACCTGCGATGCGGGTAGGAGCGAGAGAAGGACCTCTCCGGAAGATTGAAGAGGTCATGTGGGTTCGTAGATGGAAATGCGGTTGCGCAGGTAGGCGGGTCCCAAACCGTTCAGGGCTTTGTAGATCAAAACCTGCACCTTGAATTGGGCCCGGAAAATAAATGGCAGCCAGTGGAGCTCCTTAAACAGGAGTGTTGACCGCTCTCTGTAATTCGCACCAATTAATAATCTGGCTGCCACCCGTTGGACCAACTGGAATTTCCGGGCCATCTTCAAGGGCAGCCCCACATAGAGTGCATTGCAATAGTCCAATCTAGAGGTAACTAACGTGTGGACCACCCTGGCCAAATCCAACTTCACGAGGTACGGTCGCAGCTGGAGCACAAGCTTCAATTGTGGGATGGGAGCCAGTGGGCTGTGTCACAAAAGTAAAAACAAACTGGCATGTGCCGCTGAAAAGTAAGGTAGTCAAGGAGTTACACCAAATTGAAGAGTTAATATACAACTCAAAGAAGCTGCCAGTAATTTCGCAGCACAATAATGTGTGTTCCTCTCATGACTGTATACTAGCAGGGTAGATCTATAATTCTGAATGTGTTTCACAATACTTAGTGTTTACTATTACGTGGAAGCTGTTTTCCTCTCCTCTGGAGCAAAGGCCTTACATCTGCCGTTTAATATTACCTAAGCTTGCTTTTCAGCAAAGAGCAGAGATGTGACTCTTCTCTGACATCATTAATCACCATGGAAACCTTCTTAGACCGACTTCAGGACTTAGATAAATGCTGTCAGCTCATATAATTTTGAGAACAATTCAGAAAAAGATTGGGTGCTGTACATCCTTCGGCCACCATCTGTGGCCAAGAAATAAAGCAAAACGGATAACTAGCTCCCATTCAAACGCATCTTCCATCTAACCCTACAAACGGAGAATCAAGGTGCTAAATGAAACTACACAGATATGTCTCAATTATCCAAGGCTGGAAATCAGTTCTAACCCAACAAAAGCTCTGCTTAGGTGGCTGCATGAATACAACAAAAATGGGGAACATAGGGAGGTTTTATTAGACATGCTCTTACTATCAATTTTCATGGCATTATCAGATTACATAAAGGCCAGCTGGGAAAAACAAAGAGGCCTTTCTAATAAAATGATCATTAATCTTTGCTCTCAGTAAGCACCCATCCTAAATGGAGTGCAACCAGATGTATCATGTCGTTTCACTGCCCATAATACCTTGGTCATCCTCACAGGGCCAGACACCACCATTAAGCTGCGAAAACACTACAGAGACAAGTGCCTTTGCTTAAGGAAAAGACTATACCTTGCCAATGCATCCAGGGAATGTTTTCTAAATATGAGCACATCAATTGATGTTTGCACTGGGCTGTGCAGTTAATGTTTAATCATGCCATGCTGCCAGAATATCTGACTATACATTGAAGTCATGGTTTTCCTTATCAGTCCTATTGTCTGCAAAAGAACAAAGTCTTCCGCATTTGTCACTCCAGATTGTGGAGATGCTACAAACCACTATTAGCTGCTTTTTGTTTGACTGTGTTTGCTTCAAACTATAGTTCCACTGTCTTTTCGAGTGGTATTCCACCTTAGGAAAAAAAGAAGAGGAGAGGGAAAGGAAGGGACAAAAGAAAGGAGGGAAGAGAGATAAGGAAGTGAAGAGAAGAGAGAAGGTATTAATCTGTTCATGCACTGTCTGTGGACTTCCTAGAGCAGAATTTCTCAACCTGGGGGTCGGGACCCTTGGAGGGGTCGCGAGGGAGTGTCAGAGGGGTCGCCAAAGACCATCTGTTGGACATGGGGGTTCTGTGTGGGAAGTTTGGCCCAATTTTATCATTGCTGAGGTTCAGAATGCTCTTTGATTGTAGGTGAACTATAAATCCCAGCAACTACAACACCCAAATGTCAAGGTCTATTCTCCCCAAACTCCACCAGTGTTCACATTTGGGCATATGGAGTATTCATGCCAAGTTTGGTCCAGATACATCATTGTTTGAGTCTACAGTGCTCCCTAGATGTAGGTGAACTACAACTCCAAAACTGAAGGTCAATGCCCACCAAGCTCTTCTAGTATTTTCTGTTGGTCATGGGAGTTCTGTGTGCCAAGTTGGGTCCAATTCCATTATTGCTGGAGTTCAGAATGCTCTTTGGTTGAAGGTGAACTATAAAACCCAGCAACTACATCTCCCAAATGACAAAATCAGCCACAACTCCCAAATGCCAAATTTGGTCCAGTGAAGGAAAACACATCCTGCATATCAGATATTTATATTATGACTCGTAATGGTAGCAAAATTACAGTTATGAAGTAGCAATGAAAATAATGTTATGGTTGGGGGTCACCAAAACATGCGGAACTGTATTAAGGGGTCGATGCATTAGGAAGGTTGAGAACCACTGTCCTAGAGCTATGCACTTGGTCACAGTGAACAGCTACAGACCCGTACCTAATATTACTGTTGCCTGCCATGGCATTGCACTTAATTCCCCCCCCCCCTAGAATTTTCGGGCTTGCACAAATCTTGGCCCGGCCTTTTAAATTTTTTAATTGCCTTGAACAGACAGGATTACTTTAATATATGTGTGTTATGGTGATAATTTTTATGCTTATATTTTGTTTTGTTAATCTTATGGTTATGTTGTTTTTTACTTTGTATGTTTTGTGATGTTATCTGGGAACCGCTCTGAGTCCCCTCGGGGAGCTGGACCGGTATATAAATAAATTATTATTATTATTATTATTATTATTATTATTATTATTATTATTATTATCTATAGGTTGTTGGACTACATAAGCATTTGTTCTTGTCAAGTATTTTCCTGCAGTAATTGCAACAAATGAAGTTCATGCTTATAAAGGGAAAGGACACTTATGTCCGCTGTTTCTTGGAAAATCAAATGCCACCACTGATCCGAAATCCCACCTCCTTTGGCACAGTTGACATGCAGCAGGACAACTTCAGGAAGACTGTTCCAGAGATAAGAAGGCGAGCCTCCCACTTTTACGGAGGTTTTCATAATATCTCATAATGTAGACATTGTTCTCAAGGTCAATGAGGCAGTAAGTAAATATATCTGCATTTGTCCTGCCAATTACATTAGTTTCAAAGGAAAAGGTCTATTATTCAAAACAGTGTTTCTAGCTAAGGTTTTGCTTCCTGATCACTTAGGAAAGAAGCATTTCACAATTTAGTAATGTTCCATTCTATCATCCAGCAATCATAGTTCAATGTAGAGACTGCTGCCAAGAAATAAGAAAAAGACCAGGATCTGTGAGGGCAGCTTTGAAAGAACTAGACATGAACCTGAAAAAACGTCAATGAATACTGAAGTTTGAATTGTCCAAGTTATCATTTTCCAATTGCTATGTATGATTCTGAAAGCTGGACAATCAAGAAAGCGGATGGGGAAATATCAACTCTGTTGAAATGTGGTGACACATTCAGGAGCAGATTCTATGGACTGCTAAAAAGACAAACAAATGGGCACCAGAAAAGTCAAACCTGAACTCTCATGGAAGTCAAGACTTATTGCTATGGGATATATCATGTGAAAAAAAGACTCACTAGAAAAAACAAACAAACAGTAATGCAGGGCAAGATAGAAGGCACTAAGGAATGAGGAAGACTACATTCTAGATTTACAGACTCAATCAAGGAAACCATAACCCAGGGTCTACAAGATCTAGCCAGGTAGTTGATGATGGGATGACTAATATTCTGGATTCAAAAGCATAGTATGATGAGAGAAAGAAAAACCCTGATAGTAATGCTCAGTTGCAACCTGATCTGTTTTGGCTGGATATGGTAGATGGTCAGAATGAGAAAAAGTATCATTTTTAATGATCCACAACAAAAGCAGCAGTATACCCTGAAGGGGAAAAATAAAGCAATATCAATGAGTGAGGACTGATTGTTGAAACTGACCAATTTAGCTGAAAGGAACAAATTAACAATGATCAGAGAAAAATCACTAGCCATTTTTTTTGGAAAAAAAAAGATTTAATTGACTTTGAAAAGAAACAAAAATAACATAACTATAGCCTTGATAAAGCAATAGAAGCACCTGAATGGTAATTATCAGAGAAGGTATTTTATACAGTTAATCATTGTTGGGTAAATGATTAACTGTATAAATCATTGTTGGGAGTGTGGGAAGCCAAATGTAAAATCCTTTCTTACTGTTGCTTACAATTCATGCATTTTCTTTACTATCTTGTCTCTTTTCTTGATTTTTCTTGACTAATTCTGTTTATCTTTTGTATTGAATTTTTTTAATAAAAAACATGAGAAGATGACTGGTCTCTCATCCATAGGGCAGCCATAAGAAGAAGTCAACCTGATAACTTAACAACTGCTAGATATTAATCCACCATAAATCAATAAGGTGGGGAGGGTACAGTTTCTATGATAAACCAAGAGATCATGCATCAAAAGTATTATTGATGCAAAACAGTGATTATATTATGTCTCAAACTTCCAAACTCAAACCTAACTTCTAGAAAATCTTGACATGTCTTACAGGTAAACTATAAATCTACCTCAGAGGTGGCACGGTCATTAGGAAAAGTCAAACGCAAAAAACAGATGTAATTGTATCTTCATGCAATTAGGAGCTTTATCAGGCAGTTTTCCTCCTCCATTGCTACACACTTCAAAAACTGAAACCCCATGGAGCCCACCAAATGACACGGGACTGCTTCTGGTGGTTGTCCATGACTGTACATTCCCTCAATATGTAGAAATGGGAGGATTAGAAAGATGGTCAAGAATTGAATCCACTCCTCTCGATGTGAATAGAAATCCCTAAAAATGGACATTTTTCCTTGTGAAAAATGGGAACTGGAGGATTTCTCCATTTTATGCTCCTTCTGTCGCCATTAGTGCCCTATTTACTCAAATCTAAAGCTCACAATTTGGAGGTAAATTGCCTTGCTAAAATTAGCATGTACATTAGATCGCATAATATGGTAATCTTAGTGCTGAGCCCAAGCAAAAGAATAAACTGCTTCAGGAGCTGCAACTGGAGCTCCTATTTGAGGAACCATACCTCTACTTTAATTTTTCACAGCTCAATGCTATGCAATACTGGAATTTGTAATTTGGTGAGACATTAGCATTCTATGACAGAAGAGGCTCAAGACCTTCTCAAACTACAGCCCCCATGACTCCACAACATTGAATCAAGGATGCATAGATGCATCCCAAGGTTTTCTTTTCCACTTTTTGCTGCTGTGCATTACTTTCCGCAACAAATGCTTTTTTAGGTTGCAAGGCAGGGGGGTGTCTATGGGCCACTCAAGAGGGAAACCAAGATACTGGAGGCTTTTGTCTATTTCAACAGCAGACAGAGTTCTGCTTAACGTCTCTTCTCAACTATTTTGGAATAGGCAAGCTCACTCAACAATACTTCACTTCTTCATGGAGGTACGCATATCCCCATGATCTGAAGAATGGCCTTGAAGGTTGATACTTATAACAAATCACTCTCTAAGGTACTCATGAATTTCTTCATCTCCTCTCCTTCTTCCATTCTGTAGTACTAAACACCAGCTCATGTTCAACAGCTTTGACCATTTCTGAACTACACATCCTCTCTCTGAACTTTGTCCCCCACATACAATGTTTATGATTTTTTTAAGAATAATGATTTTTTTTACATTTTAAAATATAATTATTTTATTGAGAATAAAAGATTCCAGAGAAGATTCCAGAGAAAGAAATAATAATAATAATATTTTTTTAAACAGTATGGGGTATTTGTTTACATAGAAAGTAGGTGAACAATGTAATTAGGAAAGTAGGAAAATGAAGATAGAAGGAAAGGGAAGAAAAAAGAAAACAAAAACAAAAACAAAAAGGAGATAGTAGAATAATTTTTACTTTTTTAAAAGAAAAACTGCTGTCCATTTAATCAAACATTTGATATAAATCAACACAACTAAATGTAGTAAGAATGGTGGTAAGTGGGAATTTCACACTTCAGTAACTTAAATTCTACCCTCCAAATGTTAAAACATCCATTAGACTCTCTCTATATATGCTTTTTAAAATCTCCTCTCTGAAAGAGCAAAACAAGACAAACCACTGCCTTGCTGGATTAAGTCAAAGGCTTATCTAATTCAGTACTCTTGTTTCTACCAGTAGCCCACCAGATGCTAAACACAGGGCATGATTACTCCTAAATGTAATTATGAAGCTGACTTTGCACGTAATATACCAGTCTCCAGAGGATATGTTGAGCTGTCATAGCCATCAAAATGTGACACCAAAAGTATGGTCTTCCTAATATCAAGACAACAACCACGTAGATCCAAGGCTGGAGAAGGCTAATAACCAAGCCTAAATTTAGGGTAAAAGCTCTTCGCTTCCGCAAGTAGTTCAACATTCCCCAGACACCTGCTACTCAATTATACAGGTTGGGAACAACTTCCAGGAACCTCTTATCACTTATTCAGAGATATGCCTAAGGCAATTCATTTTTGTAATTATTTTTTATCATATATTCATATGTGTGTAAAGAGAGGAACTTTTCTTTTACTGTATAGAAACTGAATATATTCTCTCTTATTAATTAATATACATATTTATGAAATAAATAAGACAAAATGCATGTGCACCCAGGGGATGTTCATTGATGAAAAATAAACGGAGCGTTGTCTACTTGGCTGATACTGGAAGCCCTTTCTCAAGCTCTTCCCTTGCTAATCAAGCCTACAGGCTGGACAATAGGTGCAGATATACTAGTAGCCTAGGTGCTCTATAGACCCCAGATCCCATCTGATCTTGTCCTGGTTAGTACCTGAATGATAGACCACCATCGAATACTAGGTGTTGTAGGCTATACTTCAGAGAAAGGAAATGGTGAAGCTATATTTGAGTATGCCATGTCTAAGAAAACCCGATGAAATCCATTGATCACTATAAGCCAATAGGAGTCTTAAAATTGCATACACACAAATATGACGGAGATCTAGAAAGATGATGTGTTCTCTCTGTGAAATGACAGGTGGACACAGCAAGGGTATCTCTACACCCTCCCCAGCAATCGATTGGTTTGTTGGCACACTGTGATATGAAAAATATCAGATGACCAGGTCAGAAGTATGCCGGCAGTGTGTCATGCTTCACCAGATGCTATAAGATTCCAATTTCAGTTATTTTTAATCTGTTATGTCTTATCTCAGCTACAATCTAGAATGTGGTATGAATACCAGGTGTTCTGGGCTATATTTTAGAGGAAACAAACTACCACTGAGTATGTCTTGCCTAAGAAAACCCAATGAAATTAACAGAATCACCATAGTTTGACAAGTTACTTGAAGACTCATGTGTGCACATACACATATACATATTTGCATTCAGTCTCTACGGGTCAATGTATTCAATGAGAAATTACCTTTAAATGGGAAGGGAGTCATGGTAAGACTCAGCTAACCATGGAAACAGAACACCATGAACAATCCTGTATGTGCAAGTCATGGGAAATCATGAAACTCACATTTCACAAACATTCAAAATGGGACATAATGAAAGAAAACCAAGAGTCAAATAAACAATGTTACACAGCTACCTGAGTTAGTTTAGCCAAGGGTATTTTTAGTAGAGATATTCAAATTCTTTATTCACATTAAATACTTGTAGGCTTTGCCGGGTGGCAGCAGTGCTGTACATTCTGACACAGACTATAAAAGAGAAAAAATCACAAAAGTTCACTGTTATCCACAGTTTTGCATATCCATGCAAAGTCCAGGCACATATCCCTCATGGATACAGGGGCTATACTGTACTTATATCTCTCAACTAAAAAACCAATCAACTTCTTGGCCTGTATTTGAGTCATAGAAAAGCCATCTTGCCATATGTTGCTGGAAACAGAATGTGAAAATAGTGAAGAACTTGAAATGTACTTTTCCAAAGTAATTGCTTACAATGGAACCCACTCCCAAATGAGGTAAGATCCGTTCCCTCCCTCCTGGCTTTTAGAAAAAAATTAAAATCATGGTTCTGGGACCAGGCCTTCTGACAGTAGATATATGTATCATTTTAGAGGGACATTCACTGGAACAGCGATTTGACTGACGAGACTGTTTTATTGTTTTAATGCTTGTTGATGCATTGTTTTAATTGTGATTTATGTGTAATTGTGGTTTTCCTATTGTTTGTATTGGCATTGAATCTTGCCATTATTTATGTGTAAACAGCTTTGAGTCCCCCAGGGGTGAGAAAGGCAGTATATAAATACTATAAATAAATAAATAAATAAATAGTCCCAAAATGTCCAAAGTAGTTTGTTACAATTTGATACAACTACCATTTAAAAAGTAACATTTACATTACCATTCTTCAAAAGTAACTAAACAAAAACCTACAATGCTACAAACACTGGCCTGTGATATACAATGCATTTCCTTTCCGTTGTGGCAGCAGAACAGAGTATGTGGCCAAAGTAAGTCAGCATCCGAACTATAAAATATTCATCCTCCACCATTTAGTAAATGGAACAAACCACAAAAAGAATAAAGTAGCCAACTCTCAAGTTTTAATCATAATGTACCTTGTGTCTTATTTATTGCATGTAGAATTAATTACAAATAACTAGCCTTTGGTATGTTTCATTCAGCAAGGCAGCTCTTGGGCTGATATGATCTTTTATATATAGACAATAAGATGCATTAATTGTTCTTCTTTATGCTTATCCAGATACCAAAGCAGAACAAATCTAGTTTGCTGTGAACTGTTGTCATGTCGACTTCAACATATGGCAACCATATTGAGAGGGACTAAAAGACATCAACTGCCCTGCAGAGCACCTAATGAACCAATCTGGACATAGCATACTATTTGAGACCACAGAAATGCTGGACCACTCTAACACAGAGAAACCATTGAAATCCACAAGCATGTGGACAATTTCAACAGAAAGGAAGAAACCATGAAAGTGAACAAAATCTGGCTACCAGTATATAAAACCTCTAAAATTATAACAGTAAATAAAGAACAAAACTCAACCACAGGGGAGCTCCAGACAAAAAACAATCAGGAACAGCTAATCACCTCTCAACAAAGGATTTCCCCAGGCAGAAACAAGCCACACCTAAAAACTGCCAGGCCATCAAATGCTAATGAAGGTGGGCAATTGAAACATTCATACCTAACTCCAACAGACAAGAGTTCTTTCTCCCACCCTGGACTTTCCACAGATATATAAATACAATTTTCCTAGTTTCCAATAGACCTCACAATCTCTGAGGACCTGCCATAGATGCAGGTGAAATGTAGGGAGAGAACATGGCCATACAGCCCGAAAAACCTACAACAACCCTGCCCTGCTCAAGTTTTGCAGACACAGGGCCATGGCTTTTTGTAATAAAGTTTCCCTCTTTTCTTATTTCTTTAGTAAGTAAACAATATTGTCTTTTCTAGTGAGTCATGTCTTCTCATGAAAGTATAGCAATCTCAATTTAGACATTTTTAGCTTCTAGGGATTTGCTCTCGGACCTATTTATGCAGTACTATCTGCATTGTCCCTAAAACCCCAGAGTTCTCACTTCTTTTGCATATATATCAATCTTTGAGGATGCTGTGATCATTTCTCCACAGATTTGGAAGGAAAGACTCCTTAATATGAAATAATTTGCCAAAACAAAGTATTTTGCAGTATATTGCTATTTCTCTAAATGAGAGATTATGGTAAGCAGTTGGGAGAAAACTCCAGTGTTGACGAAACAACATTTATGACAGTTAACTGTGAGGGATGGTCGAAAGGGATGGTCGAAAGGACATCACTTAGGGATGGTCTAGGGATGGTCGAAAGGGATGGTCGAAAGGACATCACTTAGGGATGGTCTAGGGATGGTCGAAAGGGATGGTCGAAAGGACATCACTTAGTTTCCCAAAAAGGATGCCCTTTCTGCACATTAAAGGATGCAATGGACACACACACCAGTTCCTTCCTTAGTCATTTAATCTGACTTCTGCACAACTCAGATAGTTTTAGTTCATTTTTCAGTAGTTCTCCAGAGGATCAAGAGGAACCATTTCAAAACCTATCCATTTCCACACCACCATCAAGGGCAAAGGGGTGAAGGAAACCACATTGCCATTTGAGCTTCCAAAGAAGCCAGCAACATTTACTTCAAGGTGACATTGGTAAAATTACCACATTAGCAACTGCACAGAACTGCTGTGAAATAGCAGCAGGGCTATGGAAGAAGAAGGATTATAGTGCTGAAACTGAGAGGGGTGGGGAGAGATGGGGAGAACCTAATTTCTATGCTGAACAAAGGAATGCACCCCAACTTCATCACTCTGTTCGATTGAAACAACACGTCACTTGCACTTCAGTTGTTTACAATCATCTGAGAATTGAGGGCAAAATGATTTTAGCAGTAGTGCAAAATTGATTCTTCATCCCCTCCCCCCATTTTCTATTCTGGGAAGACACCAAAATGAGAGGGGAAATTGTTTTATTTATTTATTTACAGTATTTATATTCCGCCCTTCTCACCCAGCAGGGGACTCAGGGCGGATTACATTGTACATATACATGGCAAACATTCAATGCCATAGGCACACAACATATATAGACAGACACACAGAGGCTATTTAACATTCCAGCTTTTTCATGAGGGTATTCTGGCCACCAAGAGAGCTGTCACTTCACTGTCCATTCGTGACACTGATGAAGTACTTCCTCATGAGCTAATTTTCACCTTTTGATGGCACTATTAACATAAGTGTTATTTTGAATAGTCAGACATAGCTCACTGAATATATATGGGAAATAAGGTCCCTAATATACAGATGCCTGCCACACCCAAAATGTAATAATATTGCATTTATGTCTTGAAAACCAGCAACAAAGATATCTATATTTATAGATGGGGAGAGGGGAGAGTTGCAAGCATGTCTCCTCCAACAAGCACCAAGGGAGTAAAGATTCCTCAGGGCCAAAGTAGCATCTCACTACATTAGATTACAACTACAAAAATAAATTGCCTCCTGAGATCTTCTTCAAATGCTGCCAACTTCGCTTGCTGTAACCCTTGACACCTTTTGTTGCTTACGGCCCTTCTCTTCTGCATCTAAGGAACTTGGATGAAGGGGATGCCGCGGTAAGTGTCATTAGCTGCAAGAAACAAGCTAAAAAAGCAAAAGCTCTTTTGCCTCTTTCATCTCAAGAGAAATGATGGCAACTGCTGCCTGAAGCTGCATAAAGACCATTTACACAAAAGGTCTGTGACTCTGGTAAAATCAACTCTGAGTTTTTATTTCCTTATCCCTTTCATGCCCCATGATCCCTCCCCATGTCTCCATCCTGGGTGGCACTTTTGCAATTTTACACCCTTGTGCAGAAATAAGGGACTTACCAAATAGCACTTATTTGGGTAGAAAAACAGAGTTTTCTTTGGTTTTAGAGGGAAACTTCTCTTTCTGAAAGAGAGGGAAAGAAGAGAAGATCATTCAGAGTCATTTGCAAAAAGTTTTACTGACATTTATCAAGTCAAACATATATGCTACTGGGTTACTGTGAGTTTTCCAGGCTGTATGAAAACGAACAAAATCTGGATACCAATATTTTAAAAAAACTCTAAAATCAGAACTGTATATAAAGAACAACACTAAAAAAGGAGGAATCCCACACAAGAAACAATCAGGGCCAGTTAATCACCTCCCAACAAAGGATTCCCCTAGGCAGGAAGCAGCCAAGCCTTGAAGCCGAAAGGCTATTCAATGCTAATCAAGGTGATCAATTGCAACATTCACACTTGACTCAAACAGACAAGAGTTCTTTCATTCCACAGATATATAAACCTCACTTGCCTTGTTTCCAACAAACCTCACAACCTCTGAGGATGCCTGCCATAGATGTGGGTGAAACGTCAGGAGGATGCTCATGGAACATAACCACACAGCCTGGAAAACTCACAGTAACCCAGTGATTCCAGCCATGAAAGCCTCGACAACTCATATATGCTACTATTTTATCACTTCAAAACAGAATTCATTCAATCACAGATTTGTCCAACTCTCTAGTACCTCAAGGCCTTCTAGTCCAACACACTGTCATTGCAGAAATCCATGGCTAAATCATCTATGAGATGCCATTGCCCCTACTCTACCCATATTAATTTAAGGCAGATATGTAGAATTGTGGTATCTGGAATCCATATTTTGACACCTCCTTAAAGCCCCCAAAACTCACCAAAAAGAAATGTTAACATCCCTGCCAATTTTTGTCCCCAAAATGCCTTCAAATGACACCTCCAAATGTGGTGGTTTGGATCACTTTATCCCCAATTAAAACCACCAAAACTTCAAAAAAACAGGAAAATCACATTTTTTTCATTTGTGATTATGATGCTGTGCCTTGTGGGATGGTCATGTGGAATGGTCATGTGGGATGGCCCTACCCTTTCAAAGCTATCCACCCCTGACTGGTGATAAAAATGGGTTAAAACATTGTGCCGGCAGGACTGAAGACCGACAGGTCGGAGGTTCGAATCCGGAAAGAGGGCAGATGAGCTCCCTCTGTCAGCTCCAGCTCCCCATGCGGGGGCATGAGAAAAGCCTCCCAGAAGGATAGTAAAACATCAAAACATCCAGGCATCCCCTGGACAATGCCCTTGCAGACGGCCAATTATCTCACATCAGAAGCGACTTGCAATTTCTCAAGTCGCTCCTGACACAGGGAGGAAAAATCAGTGACCTAAATAATTTTCCTAAATCAAGGTCGGGCAACTTCTGTGGCCATGAGGCAACACTGGACTTCTCACTGGGACTTCTCCACATATCTGTGCATGCTTACATACTAATACATAACCACACACATAATCAGACACATAAAACATACTTCTCCAACAATCAGTACTATGGATCATTGGAGAGGGGAGTGATAGCTTTTGTACTGCTTTCATCTCAGAAACACTGGATAGAATTTAAAGCTGAAATACAAGAGTATTTGGTAGTGCATATCAACTGAAGATCATCTAAGCATATGTATTAGCAGCTTTTCTCAGCCGGGCGCCTTCTGGATGTGTTGGACTATAATTTCCCTGAGGCGACACTGTCTGAAGATTATGGGAGTGATAGACGAACACATCTGAAAAGCAGCAGGTTGGGAACAGGATTGGAGAGCACAGGAATCTCAATTCACTCCAAGGTATTTCTTTATTATCAGTGCTAAAGATGCATAACTAACTTTTGTTTTGTGTAGAAAACAACCTCTGATTCAGAAAAGCATGGTGCTATACTAATGTCTACCTATGAAGATTATCAATTTTGTGTAGGAAAGATTAGGCAGATTACATAAAACTAGGTTTCCAACATTCATCCCCAGTAATCACACACAAAACAGTGAGAGAAATACAAGTCGTATTTATATCCTTTTCAGCAAAAAGCATGTATGATTTATAATTACTTTATTCTAATGGCTTCTTCAATAAGCAATATTTAAAAAACAGTGAGTTAAAAAGGAGCTGTTTTCAGAATAAATGACAGTACATCGAGATATACAACATAAGCAGAAAGCATAATCATAAATAACCTAACCAACTCATCTCCAACATGGAGAAGTATTATTGGCATTACCATTTGAATTACTATAATTAACATGAGTAATGTTTGACAGAACTAAGGAACAAATCTTTTGCTAATGCCTGCATTCAGATGGACACATGAGAAGCACTGACCAGTAATAGAAAATGTACAAATAAAACACTATCAGGAGGTTTTGTGTTTAATCCATCAAACAGTAGCCTTCTACACCATGTGGCAAATCTCATATGAAATGAAAAAATGACTTCCAAAAGCAATACTTGATGTGACATGAGGTTCTGCTGATCAAAGCCCCAAACCCTAGTGGACACACTCAGGCCTTTGGGTATGAATGCAATTTGTTCTTCGGATCCCAGTCAATGTCACCAATGGGAAAGCTGAATCTGGTCTTCTTTTTCCTATCATATTGCCAATGGGTGCATAAAAAATTCAGACAAAGAACCACAGGAGAAATGCACAAAAACATTGGAATTTCTCGGTATGAAAAATGAATCTGGCATCTCTATTCATTCATAGAGAGAGAACTAGTGGTCTTCCAGATGTTGTTTCTCACCTCTCATCTTCTCCAGCCAACAAGGACAACGATCAGAGATCAAAGATCTTGGGGGTCTGACAACATCTGGAGAACTAAGACCTCCATCTTTTTGTCAAACTATCTTTATTAAATTATTGAAAAGCATTTTTTTTTGCAATTGATAAGTACCCTGCACCCAACAAAGACCAGCAGATGCTTTCATGAATTCCACAAGACATGAAGTTAATGGCCTTTTCCTGAGATCTTCTCCAAAGCAGGTGATATACTTTAATACACTACTGCCAAACTGAACAATTCTACTAGCTATTATGGCCAATATTCATATAATAAACTATGTCCCTTGAGTTTAACAAATACTCCAGTAGCTATTGCAGTGTTTTTGGTAGAAAATTCAGTATGTTAAGTATACACTACAAAGATCTCAGAATCATTATGTTTTAGATGACAGTTTTCTGAATTTGCAAGCCAGCATGGTCACCAGTTGGACTAGGAAACTCTAGTTGTCTAAATTATAATTTCTCTATGGCTGGCCTTTACTTCAGTGGTTCCCAATCTTTTTTTTGACCAGGAACCACTTGATCAGGAACCACTCTCCAAGATTAGTACCAAAAGGGTTACAAATCAGTTTTTGGTCAACTTTAGATTCAGTTTGGTTATTTAGGGTGCTGATTCTGAAAACTGCATTGGACAGACCACATCAGCTCTAGTTTCTGATACAGAACATATGCCATCCAGTAGTCACCATTGGCTCGTCCACAGAAAACCATATTTAATAAGCTTCGGCATTATAAGGTTTCATGAGACCGGTCGCTCTTGTTGCAATGGTGTAGTAACAGTGAGGCTGCGGACCATATTTTAGTTCTTGCAGACCCCTGGTGGCCCACAGACCACAGGTTGGGAACCACTGCTTTATTTAAACAAAAATCTACCACCAATTAACTGAATTGGGTTGACTAGAAATGGGGCTAAGATGTTGTCTGATTCCCACATTTTCATTCCCCCCCCCCCCCATATATTCAACCAAAAGAACTTGTACCTTTAAAATTTTGAATGTGGAAGAAAGCAAAACTGGCACCTTTTTCTATCCAGGTAGAGGTCTTTCCAGAGATGAGCTCTTAAGAGTTCAGCTTTGTATTTCAGTTTGTTTAATCATCCTTATGGTGCTAAATTAGGATTAGCATTTATTTTTCCCTGACAGACTCATCATTGACAGAAACATAGCAGTCAGGTACAACATGTCTTTCTTCATCTTGGAAATAGCTGCAAATGCTAGGTTTGGTCAATCCAAATAACTAACAATTTCATTCAGTCTGATTTTGGAAATCACTCACAAAGATGAGCATTCAGTCACTGATAGATTGTAAGACTTCCCAAATTAAAATGTGGGAGACGTTGCTGGACTGCAAATTCTATCAGCCTTATCAATGATGATGAGTGAGTGGAGTTACAATCTAAAAACATCTGGAGGGCCACCTATGATATAACTCTGATATAAGATTTTAATGAAACAGGTTGTAGAAAATACTTAAGAAGAAGTGCATACACACACCATCCATTACTCTCTGACTGCTAGAACTGCCCTATTCAGTTGAAACATTTTACTTGTGGTTTTGTTTTTGCAAAACAAGAACACTAAAGCTATCAAATGACTAGGAATAATAACCGAAAAAGGCAAAAACAAAGCTTAGCAGATATTCCTGACATGACCCTGAAGGTCTGCAAATTAAATTATAGCAAAAGAAAACAGAAAGAAAAATGAGTGGAGAAACATTTAGGTTTTCTTCTGCCAATAATAACATGGCAATCTGTCTCTTATTGCCATTGTATGAAGCCCAAGCTCTACAATTATACTGTGTGCTGTAATGTATAGTCACTGAGAAAAGAACCAAGGTGTTTCAAGCAACATAGTAACATTAATATGCACGTTTCTTGACAAGATATTTCTTCTGGATTCAAAAATTCATCGTCCACTCCCTTTATACAGAGCAGATGCATCAGATGATAAGAAGGACCTTCCATAGCATTTCCATAGCATGTGTGTGTGTTTGGGGAGGGAGAACAGAGATCCAGTCTTAACCAATGTAGACAGTCTTCCTGCTGTTTGTTCAGTTTTTCAAAAAGGTAAATCATTTCCTATCACTGAAGTGCACAAACATTGTATTTTCCTTTGCCCAACCCAGAACCTCTGGCCCATCTTGATGCTCATTCAAGACAAGCACTGACAAGCCAGAACACCTAGAAATATAAGTCCCATGTGGAATAGTTGAAAGATCTGAGTACTTTTAGCCTGGAAGACAGATAATTAAGAGTAGACTTGATACCCGTTTTCAAATATTTGAGGAATTGTCACACAGAAGTTAAAAGAAATTTGTATGTTGCTCAGAAGAACAAGGTTAGAAGTAGCGGGTGAAATTTTTGGAGGAACCTCATAATACACAAAGGCTCTCCTTCAGTGAAGATCTTTAAACAGAGTCTGGGGTGTCATTTATCATCGATGTTGTAATCACATCCTGCAAGAATATATAACAGACAGAGGAAGGCCCCTTGAAATCTGTGATTCAGTGATTATCTGTCTGCTGTTTCCCCACAACATTCTGCATTGAAAACAGAAAGAAGGAAAAAGATGCTTAAGGAACATCTCTAGATCATGGACTTAGAAATTAATCACTCAAGCTACATAAGACTGCTGCCTCCAGAATGCTCTTTACTGCAGTCCCATTGGCAGAAATCTCTGTTCATCATCAGATATTTGAAAAAGTAAAATATTGCCTTTCTTCATGCTAGAAATTGTAAGCTAATATTGTCTCTTCTAGAATGATTGGGAGTTGATATTTTTACCTTTATTTTGTCTGCAAAGCAGACTGGGGTACACTGACGTCTGGAAGTTTCACGTGTCTGTTCATTTTTAAAACCTTAACCATCCTGCTTCTTCACCCACACAATTATTTTAGGACCACCAGGTTGACAATCAAGTGGAATACAGCAGAACCTTTATGTGCAAAAAGCACAACAATCCAATAGTATGGGAAGTTGAGCACTCTTCTATATGTAATTGAAAGCAAGAGACCAATGAATTGAGAGTATCTGGCATTCTCCTTTTAGAAACGCCTGAATAACAAGCACCTATCTACAGGAAAAGAGCATAGAAGGTAGTAATAATAATGATTTTTGTAAGCTTAATATAAATTGTAACATTAATCATTCTCTTCTGCAGACAAGATCTGCTTTCTAGGAGAAAAAGATATACCTGTATAAATCCCAAATTATTATATGTAACTTTATTTAGTTGAAACAGTTTTCAAGATATGACAGACTAAGGCCAATATCTTCAAGAGGCAAAATTCATGAAGAAAGACAAAGCCAGAGAATCTTTTTGATGTGTCCGATATGCAGTTTGCTCTGTGATCACACACTTACTGAACAAATTCCTCTTCTGTTCCATTCCCACATTCTCATTTCAATCATTACATTACTTAAAAATCTAGTAACTTCACAGGTACATGGAAAGGTCTACCAGATGTAACCATTTATTCAAACTCCACAGACTGTTAGAATAAATGTTTACAACTAGCATAGGACTTTTATTGTGTAGTGAATATGAACCAGGACTCTGGGAGAGCAGAGTTCACTTCCCTGATAAGTTATAGAAACCCATTGGGTTACCCTGGAGCAAGTCTCGGCCTAAGAGGAAGGCAATGGAAATCCTTCTATGAATAAGAAAACCCTATCACATGGTCTCCATATGTCCAAGTCAATGTGTAGGCACATAACAAAAAATAGGATTTACGGCTGTGACGACACAGGTTAAAAAAATGGCCCCACCTTGGAGTCCACATAACATATGGCTGGTTTTGTAACAGAAGTGCTGCATTCAGCTGTTCATCCAGTGCAAGGATAACCAGAATAGCCCAGTGTTTTTGAGTTGTAGATAGCCAGATCTAGCTGGATTCAGATCTGACTGTCCAATCTATTGTCTACATATCCACAAACCTGTCACTGTGTTGCTGGCTAAAAGCAGCTCCCCACCAGAGCCTTGCTGGTGACATTGTTTCTGCTGGTCACATGGCTGGGTGTCCTATTGTGATCTCATTAGAAGCAAAGATGTCAGCAAGGCTCTGTCAGGGACCTGATTCTGGCAGGTGAAACAGCAGCAGAAGCAGTGACAACACCAATGAGATCTTGGCCTGGCAAGCCCTCTGGACACCAAAGAATTCTGGTGATGCTCCCATGCTCCATCCATGACTATATATTGCCTGGGTTGTTGTAGGTTTTTTGGGCTGTGTGGCCATGTTCTAGAAGTATTATCTCCTGTGATTCCGGCCATGAAAGCCTTTGACAATATATGTTGCCTTTTTCTGCCCAGATAGGCAGTCAATGGGAATCAGGAGGATTTTCAGTGTTTTGAGGCATTTTAGGGAGATGCTGCCTCTTGTGTGTCAAGCCAACCTTTTCCTCCTCATGTCCATCGAAGGTTGAAAGAAAAGAAACCATCTTATTTCTTATTACTCTTGCTATCCTGTTTAATTGTTCTGTTTCTATGCTATTATTCCTATGCCGCTATACGTTTCTATCCACTGTATTGACCACCCCAACCTTTAACAAGTTTTGCATATTGACCCTCTCCCTCCCCTCCCCTCCCCTCCAAAAATGAGTCTGTTGTTGCTTTTGGTGTTTGTTTATTGTTGTTTATGCTGTTTTATGCTACTTTAATATGTTATTGTTATGTTTTTAATTGTATGTTGCCTTGGGCTTGGCCCCATGTAAGTCACCCCGAGTCCCTTCGGGGAGATGGAGGCGGGGTAGTAAAAAAAAGTTCTATCCTCAACTTGTATTTTTGAGTTTCGTAGTTAACTAAGTATTAAATAAGTTTTGCTTATGAGGAATTTGTCACCAATTGCAGTCTTTGCCTTAGTTTTTAAAAGTGCCCAGTTTTAGGTATTAGTTTTAATAGTACATGAAGAAGTCTACCAGATTTTGTAGTGCAGCTCATTATAGTAGAAATAACCCATTCCAATCCCCTGAAGGCAAAATAGCTGGTGTCTACTATACCATTTCAGAGATCAAAGATCAAGTTTATCGCTCAGAGCACTTACTTTGTAGTGATCAGCAGCAGTGCTAGTTAGTTGGTAAACTAAGGGCTGCAACATATATATGTATGAGAATTTGCTATAGAAAAAAGTGCCCTGAGGTTAACATCTATGCATGCAAACACTGTAAATGAAAGTCAACATTATTTCATCAGTAGGCATTAAGAGGACATTTAGTGGTATGCAGGGAGAAAAATGAATAATAGAAGGAAATATACGTCAAGACAAGATACAAGCCAAAAGTTGTAAAATTAATTGAATATTATGGCAGGTAGCTGAGCAAGTTTCCTTCATTATTTAGCTCTAGAAGAGCCTTGTTCTCTTGCTTTGTCATTTTGGAGAGTCCCAAAACAATGTGCTATGAACATGCAACTACAGCATAAATCCTTTGCAACACACCCTTCACAAGCTCAACTTGCATTCTTCTTAACTTCATGAACGTTTGAGCGCTATCATGCCACTAAGGGACATATATAAAAGATCATGTTTGTCCTGTGAGTGGTAGTCAATGAATGAGTGCTTCTGTGACTTCAATATGTCTACTATCTAAAATGCTCTCTTCTCTGTGTGACCATTTTAAGCTTTGAACTAATCTATCAATTTGTGTATTACAATATATACATCCGAAACAATAGCAGGTATATTCGTCATGAAGATTTTGCTAGTATGAAGGGCACAATATGAAGAAATGGGCTGCCAAGAGGTGCACAAGGGAAGAAAGGTTGGACACCTGCAATCAACATTCTAACAGATAATTCTCTGTGAAACAACTAAAGATTTGCCAACTTTTCTTGGGGTTCACATTGTAAGATTCAAGGAATGGACCCAGGCAGCTACAGGTCAGATGAGAGAGGACAATGGGCAACAACTGGTTCTTCTGGTGGTAAGGAAAGCTGACAATGCCAGATTCCTCAGGAGAAGAAATCCAGAACTTAGAAGAGCCCACACTCATTGTGGGATTCAGAAGTTTTAAAAAATAATCCTACCAAGTTCTAGCAAAAACAAATGGACTTGGGAGATTTTTTTTTCCATGTCAGGAGCAACTTGAGAAACTGCAAGTCACTTCTGGTGTGAGATAATTAGCTGTCTGCAAGGACGTTGCTCAGGGGACACCTGAATGCTTGATGTTTTACCGTCCTTGTGGGAGGCTTCTCTCATGTCTCTGAATGGGGAGCTGGAGCTGACAGAGAGAGCTCATCTGCACTCTCTCCAGATTCGAACTTCTGACCTGTTGGTCTTCAGTCCTGCCTGCACAAGTGTTTAACCATTGTGCCACCAGGGGCTCTGACTTGGGAGATAAAGCAAAAAATAAAAGCTCCTCAGAATTAGTCTCCTTGCTTCTTGTCCCTCAGATTGAAATTTTGTGACTTCCCTATTGAAAAAGTCAAAAGTCAGTGAACAGAAATGGAAAACACCGGGATTGTGATTGAGTGTCAGCTGCATTAAGATCACTCTGACCAAAAGGTCATGAGTTCGAAGCCAGCCCGGGCTGGAGTGGGTGTCCAGCCATTGTGTAGCCCGTTGTCGACCTTTGCAACCCGAAAGACAGTTGCATCTGTCAAGTAGAAAAATAAGGTACCACCTTGTGTGGGAGGCTAAATTTAACTAATTTATGAGGCCATAAAGAAAGAAGACTCCGGGGAATGTGGAATGCGGAAGAACTTCATTGGTGTCGTTGATGGACGATGAAAAGCAGCAGCTCCCCTGGCGGCCAGAAAAAAAGTTAAATAGCCTTTGTCTGTTAAATGTTGTTTGTCAAACTGGCATTGAATGTTTGCCATACATGTGTTTACTGTAATCCGCCCTGAGTCCCCTGCGGGGTGAGAAGGGTGGAATATAAGAACTGTAAATAAATAAATAAATAAATAAAACCATGAGGCTTTCTGTCAAACCCTCAGACCTGGGAGCCTGAGCCATAACTACAGGTTCAGTCCTCCTTATCCAAAATACTTGGGACCGGATTTCAGGGTTTTCCTGGATTTTGGTATATCTGACTTTGCAAATATGAATATAATGAGCTTTTGAGATGGGATCCAAATCTAAATGTGAGGTTCATTTCTGATTAATATACATATTGTGTACATAGCCTAATTGTAACAAAATTATGCATTAGACATAATTTATGTAAACTGAACAAACAGAAAGCAAAATGCCCTTATATCAATCATCCATGTAGCCTGTTTCAGGGGTATTCTGGATTTTGGAATTCTAGATAAGGGATGTTCAACATGCACTTTTTTCTTTAGTGTTTGGATCATTAACTAAAATAGCAGACTAAAATGGAGGTAAAAAATCTACAGCTTCCTTCTGCATATCGGTTTAGTAAAGAGTGGTATAAAGATTTTCGAAAAACATTTTACATGAATTGTTTTTTTCTTCTGTGGGACTTATTGGTAAGAATAAGTGGCTAAAGTAGATGCCATAGTCCTGAGATAAAGATGCCCACTTCAATATCTTCCCAAAAGAATTCCAGCATGACCCACCTGTGTCCTTGAGATGGCAACATATGAATCAATAGCTATCTGCCAGCTTATTTTAACAAGCAGGATGAGTTACTGTCAGGCAAGATTATAGAAGGAGTCTTCAGGAAGAGCCTATTTCCTGTTCGTGCAGGATCACAATCACTGGCCTTGACCCAAACAAGGTGCTTGCAGCACAGCATGTTACTGTTGTATGTAACCAAGCACTGCGCAGCTTTCTCAGAAACAACTCTGTCTACATTTGGCTTCTAAAAGACAAGGCTCTGACAGGTCCTTGCAGTGAAGAAACGGGTGAAGGGTAGAAACAAAGTCAACACTAGAGACCAGCAACCCACACAGTTTTTTAGGAGCTGATGGCCTTGAGTGCTGCCCCAATTGAGCTTTCCTTAAGCAACCACTTCTTCCTGCTTCTGGGTCCTTGATCCCCACCTCTGATCTTGTTCTTCTGTCCTACTTTGTTCTTTGATCCCTACTTTGAGCTTGCTCCCAACTCTTATTTTCAGGTTTACCCTTTGGCAATATTCATCATTATTCAATATAAGCTTGTTCTTCAACATTCTGGATCCAGGCACAACTTGGATAGTAAAGCCTCCAGCAAATAAGGTCCTTTTTACAAAGGATTTTTACATCCTGCCTCTTCTTTTCCGCTTCATCCTCCATCTACCTGGGAAGCAATTCAGCAAAATCAGCCTTGTGAGGATGATGAAAGAGAGCTAGGGAAGCCTTAAAACCCAAAACAACGTAATAGCAATGAAGTGATAGGGTAGAGTAGGTTGAAAACCTACAATAATCAGTAAAGTGACTGTGGCAAAGATGCTTGGATTAGAACACAAATCATTTATAATTCCAGCAGCCTAAGCTGAGGAGACAGAGTGAAAAGACAGCAAAATCTTAGAATTACCCCCCAAAATAGTAATCCCCAGGTACTTTGGACTCCCATGAGAACCAGCTATGTTTCCATTACAACCCCAATGATTTTAAGTGGCAGGAGTTGTAGCTTTTGTGCAGCCTGAGGACGTGGACAGGATCCTTGGAGAGGTGAGAGCTACCACATGTCTTTTAGATCCTTGCCCTTCCTGGCTGATCAAACAGGCCAGAGGAGGACTGGCAGGGTGGGTGAAGGTGGTGGTCAATGCCCCCTTGGAACAAGGCAAAGTTCCATCTTGCCTAAATGAGGCAGTTGTGAGACCTATATTTAAAAAGCCATCCCTGAACCCCTATATAATGGACAACTATTGGACAGTGTCCATCCCTCCCTTTCTAAGTAAGGTCATGAGGCGTGTGGTGGCCTCCCAACTCCAGGGAATTCTGGATTAAACAGATTATTTAGATCCATTTCAATCTGATTTCAGGCCTAGCTATGGAACAGAGCTTTGGTCACCTTGGTGGATAACCTACACAGAGAGCTAGACAGAGGGATTGTGTCTCTGTTGGTTTTTCTGGATCTCTTAGCAGCTTTCAATACCATTGACCATGGTATCCTCCTGGGTCATCTTGCTGGGATGGGACTGGGAGGCACTATTTTAACTACTTTACAATGGCTCTGGGCCTTCCTGAAAGTGATGCTGGGGGACTACTGTGGGGTTCCTCAAGGTTCTGCTTTGTCCCCCATGCTATTCAACATATATATGAAACCACTGGGAGAAGTAATCCATAGTTTTGGAGTATAGTGCTACCTATATGCGGATGACTACTATTTTCCACCAAATGCTAAGGAAGCTGTCCTGGCCCTAAAACAGTGCCTGTCACCAGTAATGGATTGGATGAGGGCAAAAAAATTGAAACTTAATTCAGACAAGACAGAGGTACTCCTGGTCAGTTGGAAGACAGACCAGGGAATAGGGATCCGTCCTGTGATGATCACACTCTCCCTGAAGAGACAGATTTGCAGTTTGGGGGTCCTTCTGGACTCCGCACTGAGCCTGGAGGTAACTTGTCTGGCATTTTAAAAGTTTAATACATTCACTAATATATTGTTTTCTAAAAAATCTATCCCTAGGTCCCCCATATACAGAAGGGTCTTGGTGCAAGAAAACCCCATTCCTTATAGATACAAAAATCCATGAATGCTCAAATTAAAGTATATGCAGTGGGATAGTGTACATTTATTTTTGGATTATTTCCAACCCATGGATGATTGAATCCATGGAAGCAGAATCTGTGGCTATGGAGGACCAGTTGTATTTTCTTCTGTCAAATGAGGGGAGTGTATAGGGAAAAAACACATGGGTAAGAAAACCACGAAGCTTCCCGGTGACCCTTTGATCATTCCCTTCTTCAAATTTGAACTTGTATCCATGTCTTTCAAGAAATTTGTACTTATAATAAATACATAATAAACTTTATTTCAATCTCCCAAAAGGGGACTCGGGGCGGCTAATAAGACCCTGCAAGTACAGTATAAACATCAACAGTACTTGAGTATAAAACAAGATCACATAAAAGTTATAAACAACCACTATCAACACATAAAATAAAATACACAGTTTAAAAACACTTTCCATCAATGGTTAAAACTAGCTGGCTGCCTTCAATACACAACTAAAGTAACTAATATAGGCTTATTACTTGAGGCCAAAGGCCTGTTTAAAAATCCATGTTTTTAGGCTAGAATGGAAGGAATCAAGGGTAGGGGCTAATCTAATCTCTCTTGGGAGGGTATTCCAGAGCCAGGTAGCCACTGCAAGAATGGGTCCTCTCTCGTTCCCACCAACTGCACTTGAAACAGTGGTAGTTGAGAGAAGAGCCTCCCCTGCCGATCTCAACGTCCGTACCTGTTCACTTATCATTAATCTAGCTACAAATAGGAACCAGCTTTAAACAGACCCCTATTCTCTGCAATTCAAGATAACAGGCACTCAGAGCATACTTGACATGTTATAAGGAGCCCAGCAGACTTCCCATAGGGCAATGGTTCTCAACCTGGGGTCCCCAGATGTTTTTGGACTACAACTCCCAGAAATCCCAGCTAGTTTACCAGCTGTTAAGATTTCTGGGAGTTGAAGGCCAAAAACATCTGGGGACCCCAGGTTGAGAACCACTGCCATAGGGGGTCCCTTGACTATGCAACAGGTTTGGGCTGTCTTCTGCAAAATGTATTGTGATTCTTTGTAGCAATGACTGGAAACTGCAACAAACTTTATACAGCTCGGACTACACTGATGTGGCTACATTTACCAAGTGATCCAATTGGTGTATTTGCCAAACCTTGCTGGTCATTATCTATTGCTACCTACCATTCCATAAATTTAAACCATCCTACATTTGGGAATTGTGCATTTCCGGACTACATCTGCTATAATGTCCCAGTCAGCATGCACAGTAACCATGCTGTCCAGGGAATCTGGGAGATAGACTAAGATTGAGGAGCTGGCTATCACCGTGAAGGCTGGTTTTTGTATGGCCTGGAGAAGCAATCCACAAACAGTTGGGTTATTCCCCACATGCCAGCATACACTGCAAAAGTTACAAAGTCCAAACTTCTTTCAGTTAACAGCTGTTAACTCTTGTGCCTTCATGTCTGTTTCATGCCATAGTCCAGTATAATCTGTGTAAACTAATCTTTCTTACTTACATATGTACTTTAGATCCCTTGTCTTATCTCCACTTCTATTTGCTTATGGTTACTCTATTTATGCAGCCACAATCAAAAAGGGAGTAGATTGCTTTTCTGGGCCATCCAAGAATGAACCTTTACAATAAATATCAATCTCTCCTTTTCTGGATGGCATAGAGAAGTAATCCAAAAATAACTGGGATATACCCAAGTTCCCTCTATTGAGTGGGTGTAACTGCTTAGAAAAATTATACAACCAACTATTAAACAGTTCACCCAACAGTGGCTCATGTCAACTTTTACTTTTTTCTCAGTGTCTCATAAAAATAGATGGCTCTTCCCATCCAGTCGCATTGCAAACATTCTCTAGGTGCTAATACTACGTTAGTGATACTAACTGACATAGATAAAGTAAAATGCAGCCATACGTTCTGTGGTCTTAGAAAATCCTCTAAATCATAACATGGAAACCATGCAAGGCTTCAACCATCCTGCAATTTGAACCTTTGAGGCTTTAATTCCCATTGGTTTTGGACTGAAGGATAAAAATAGCACCTCAAAAATGTTCTAGAAAGAAAGTATAACACATTGGGTATGAGATGGTCTGTAAAAAAAACTACTGGAATTTCTAGAACTAACAGACAATGTGTGGTTTCTCTGGTGTACTATTTCCTTTCTAGTGCATATTTTAGACTTGGATAGAAACTCAGTAAATGTATGGACTGATGTACCGTATTTTCCGGCATATAAGATGACTGTGCATATAAAACGACCCCCAACTTTTCCAGTTAAAATACAGAGTTTGGGATATACTCACTGTATAAGACTACCCCTCTTCCAACGCATACCAATTTTTTTTTAAAAAAAGCGTCAGATTTGATTTCAATGTGGTAATTTTCCTATTACTGTACCTCCTTCTCTGCCTCTCAGATCTCACACATTTGCACCTACACCACTTCACTGCAGTCTTCAGGAGTGAGATCTGAGAGGCAGAAGAGGATAGGATACGAGGGCGGGCCAGACAGGTAAAAGAGGTGTGTTTTTGTGGGCCCAGAGCCACTCTATCTCTTTTTTCCATACCCCGGGTGCCCCGGACGCCTGCAGCTTGCTCTACCCTTCACTCACACCTTCCTGGTGAGGTGCCCCTTCACCTCACCATCGGGATCACATTAAGTCCACGAATCTTGATGAATGGCTTTTCTTCTACCGTACTTGTACAACGTCACCCTTAATGCTTTCATACAGTCGCAGCATACGGCAGGGACACGGCCACTGCCATTTTTGAGCTCCCCCCACCATATGAGGCAACCACAGATTCTCCAATCTGGATTGGAAGTTTCAGCACCCGCTCTATAAGATGACTCCCATGCATAAGGCTACTCCATCATGTAAGACGACTCCTGTGTATAAGACGACCGCTGACTTTTGAGAAGATTTTATTGTAGTCTTATACATCAGAAAATACAGTAATCCTCTGTTCAACTGATACTTTGGAAGAAAAGTAAGGGGGACTCAGCGCGGCCTTGAGGCCTTCAGGCAATCAGGTTAAAGGACAACGGATAATATTTGACTATGGCTTGGAAGTGGATTTGGATAAGTGAAGCGGAGTTATCATTAGTATATGGTTAGATAAATAGCCACCAACCTGGCAATAGCTAAATGGATTGTAAGTATACTGTTTAATTTTTATTTCAATGTTCATGGTTTTAATTGTTATTTTTGCTATTGTATTTTATGACGGCATTGAATTGTTGCCAATTGTAAGCCACCCTGAGTCCCCCTAGGGGTTGAGAAGGGTTGGGTAAAAATGTTCGAAATAAATAAAATAAATAAAGTCTTAATGTAATACACAGAAAATTTTGCTAAAATTTGACACCAGTTTGACATCAGCATCAACAAAAGAAAATGTTTAGAGAAAATGGAGAAAGAAAATCATGCTATCTAGCAGCAGGAATGGAAAAATAGGCTTGCTCCTACATTTTAAAAAGATGTTTAAATATAATCACAAATATGAAAAACAGTATTACGAAATAAATAGATAGGCAAAAGGTAGTCAGTGGATCCACCCCAAAGGGGATGGGGAACCACAGAAAAACAAAATGGGTTTAAATAGGGATTGGCTTCCAACTCTACATCAAATTGTATTATTTGATTATCCTACTTCCCCTAATGCAAACTTTGTTATTTATCAACCTAGATAACATATGCTTCTACTCAACATAATGTATACTATTCTTCAAACACTATGATGACAACTCTAATTATCTCCCAAATGCATCACAACCGGTTGTCAATTCTGTTTAAATTTCTCTATAGTATGCCCTTCATTAGGTTTGTCAATCTGTCACGTTCAGCCAAATCATACAATGATAGAACCTCAGATTTAAAAGGGAAAGGGCCAAGGAATGACTTCCCTCCCTAATGACTCCATTATATTTCTGCTGTAACTCAGGGGTCATGGTTATTCAACATCCTGCCTGCAACACCTGTAATACCTCCCCATTTTATTTAACAAGTTGCTACTGCAAGAAAATGTCAAAGTTGTTCTATTGAACAGTCAAGCAAAGAAGAAATGACACTAATGTAGCACAATACCAGCAAAACCTGACAATAACAGAATTCTTCTGCATGAATTACTAGGGATTAGTGGCAACTATTTTATACTTCCAATCCGCACCATTTTTAGGTCTATCTTCTTACAGGATTACAATCATTCCCTCTTTCTCTCCAAACCCCTATATATAAAATGAACAAACGGTTCACAACTGACTAATCCAGCTCAGTCTATATACAGAATGAGATTTAAAAAATTAAGTAGAAAAGTCTCAGTGTTTGCTTGACAGAAAACCATAAATTGATTCACCAAGATTAAGGAAGCATTTGAACATCTTCTAAGGTTGTTTTTCTCAGGCTATCTGATGTGTGAGGTGGGCAGCTTTTTTTTAATTGTACCAGGCAGTGGTATCATGCTTGTGCCCATTGAGGACAAGTGCTTTTTTCTTTCTTGAAAACTCTCCAGACAATAGTTTGTAGATTGGAACCAGCAGACTACCAACCTTATCATACTGGCCACTGGATTCTCCACGGATTGTGGAAAATTCAGTGGTGCCTGTTGGGGGGCATGGGGAACTCATCACCCCATACCCCACATTGCCCAACTTACCCATAACTTTGTCCCAAGGGGGGAAACATTGGCTTCCTGGCTTCCCCCCATTGCTGCTCATGCAACACGGGAAGCTTCCAGTGTTGCAGCTGTGACAGCATACACCAGTTCCGCTGTAGTTTAGTCACAGAGCCCCACCAAAAGTAGTTTCATTTTGTGGGATGGGAGCCAGTGGGCGCCATGGCTAAACTATAGCTGAACCAGTGTATACCGTCACAAAAGACCTATCTGATGAGGTAGTTCTGCTGTGAATAGCACTGCCTTAAGATACACTTTTCAGCATAAAGTGGCACTACAGAGACCAAATTCTAGACAAAATATTTAACCATGGCCTCATTTTCCTCCAGGAGAAGTCCTCTACCCTGGACCTTGCGGCTTTAGTCGACGGCGTTTGGAGTCGCGGTCGGTTGTGTGGCAGCCATGGTGGCGTATTGGAGGCAGTGCAACCACACTGTAGAATTCGTGCAGTTTGGCCCCACTGTAACTGCCATGGCTCAATGCTATGGAATCATGGAATATGAAGTTTTGCAAGGCCTTTAGTCTTCTTTGTCAGAGTGCTGGTGCCTCACCAAACTACAACTCCAACGATTCTACAGGCTTCCAAAGGGAAGCCATGCCACATCGTTGAGGCTGCAGCTTGCCATCCATCCAAATTATCTTGCTAAGCCATCTCCCACCTGACAAGGATTGGAAAGTCGCAGGAGGTGGCATATCTTTTTGGCAATTCTATCAGAAATTTCTGACTCTTCGGTTTTATTCTTTACTCAATACTGAAATCTATTTTTTCTCACAGTCTGTAGTTTATTTGATACAAACTATCAACAGAAGCAATTCATTGCTTCTGAAACTAGGGCAGGAAGTGAAGAAAATGCTGGGAGCGGCTGGGTGAAAGCAGTGAACCACAAGTTGGCAGCAGAACACAGAGTAGCCCAGAGAAAGCAATAAATCCATCATGCACTGTGGTTACATATTCTTAATTGAACTCTCTGAAAACTCCGTGGAAAAAATGGAGAGGGGAGCTGTATTTTAAAATGCAAGTGATGGATGAGGCTCTCTGGCTTTTGTTTTGGGCTTTCCCCCCCTCTTTACTTTAAAGGTTCAAACATTGTTGCTATCAAGTTTTTGCCATTATGAACTTCAAAATAGCACCTGTGTAGAAAGCAATGATGTTAGTACATGCAGTAACTGTGCCTTTGCTCTGACTGTTGAAGAGATAATATCTAACTCCCAGAAGTTAAACATATGTTCTCTTTACCTGGGATGTTGCCTGGCTAATAAGCTGGTGAAAACATATACCAGAATTGGCAAACAATGTCTTGAGTTCACTTGTCATCATGACCCTCCAACAGCGCGTTGGGAGCAGAAGGAAGTGAAACAATGAAAGAAAACTTGACGGACCTGATCTTGTTTTGCAGTTCTTCAAGCACTGACTACAAAGCAGCCACTCAGCATAAGCATTAATGTGCATTTACTTTCAACTGATTTGGGTTTCTGACTACCACAAATTTTGTAATGGATCAAGAGGTGGTTTTTCAAGTATAGTATCTGCACATTTTGCAAGGTTCATATTGCAGACAAGCATTAAATTGTGGCTTCAGTTAGAGCTAGGAAAGACTACTTTCACAGCAAGAATGGCCACAGGACAGGGTTACAGGGAGTAGGGTATATTCTTGGAGGTGGAATCCAAAACGATAACCGTATTAAGGGGTTGTGGCATTAGGAAGGTTGAGAACCACTGGTCTAGAAACTCCCGAAAACCAGTGGCCCATGACCTACACTGGACACATTTCTTTCTCTGTGTGAAGTCACAGCTTGGGTTAAAAAGAGTTCCTCATGTTGTTGGGAGCCCCAACCATAACATTATTTTCGTTGCTACTTCATAGATGTAATTTTGCTACTATTATGGATCGTCACGTAAATATCTGATATGCAGGATGTATTTTCATTCACTGGGTCAAATTAGGCACAAATACCCAATATGCCCAAATTTGAATACTGCTGGGGTTAGGGGGGATTGCTTTTGTCATTTGGGAGTTGTAGTTGCTGGGATTTATAATTCACCTACAATCAAAGAGAATGCTGAACCCCACTAATGATAGAATTGGGCCAAACTTCCCACATAGAACCCCCATGACCAACAGAAAATACTATGTTTTCTTACGGTCTTTGGCAACCCCTCTGACACCCCCTCACAATACTCCCAGGGGTCCTAACCCCAGGTTGAGAAACACCATTCTAGACAGTTTGAAAACACAAGAGGAGTCTCCAGTGCTTCTAAGTGTTTCAAATTTCCTCTCCTCATGATAGAGATTTGGAGCAAGGAGCTGACTATCTAGCAACATAACTATTGTGTGCTTAGTGAAGACCACAACTTCACTAGCGTTCTTACCAACAGAAAATGAGATACGGATAAGAAATAAAATTGTTGTTGTTGTTGTTGTTGTTGTTGTTGTTAGCTTCCTCACCCCATCTCAGGGTAGAAATCTCATAGGATACTAGTCAATCCTTCATAATAAAGCAAAGAACATCATCAATATGCACTGTACTTGAACGAAGTCAATATAATGTTCCACTTTTACATCCTACTTCTGTTCCCAGAGCTTTGATTTAATTTGGGGGGGGGGGTACTAAAAGGTGGAGAAAGTTCCTTAATAAGTCAGAACAGATTTATTCCAGCATCCATTTCAAATGTCTTGAAAGTCAAATTCAATATATGCCTGTCCTTCCCAAAGTACATCCCAATTGCAAATTCTAATAAGGATGAATTCATGCAGTCATGTTTTGTGATTCATATTCCTCAACAATAAAAATTTCTTCAGCTATCAAGGTAAAGGGTAAAGGTTTTCCCCTGACATTAAGTCCATTCATGTCCGACTCTGGAGATTGGTGCTCAACTCCATTTCTAAGCTAAAGAGATGACATTGCCCGTAGATACCTACAAGGTCATGTGGCCAGCATGACTACGTGGAGCACCGTTACTTTCCTGTCGGAGCAGTACCTATTGATCTATTCACATTTGCATGTTTTCAAACTGCTATGTTGGCAGGAGCTGTTCCCCAGAATCGAACCTGCAACCTTTCGGTAAGGAAGTTCAGCAGCTCAGCAGTTTAACCCACTGCGTCACCAGGGACTCCCATTCAACAGTTAGGCGCACATTTTTCCAGATACACTTGGTTATTTTGCTTCTTTTAATGCTAGTTGTTTCAGTTACCATAAAAGCCATGCAGAAGATACTAACTTTTATTACAGCTTATGCAGAAATTGCTCAGGGAAAAATACACGTGGTATAAGCAGCTGTTCCAGACCCAATGCTTCATGTTCACAACTGGCAATGATATAAGAACCCAAAAAATGAAATCACATTTAACAGTTGGGGATTTGTTCGGGTGGATGACAACTGTTCCCATTCAATATGCATACTTTCCTTTCCTCATTGCAAAAAATATTGGGTGGTTGAAAGATTTGATCATTCAAATTCCATTTAGAATGGAAAGTTCTTGGGGCTGATACTTAGTGGTACAACTTTTTCCTTTAAAGGTAAAACAATGTGATGTTGCGGATAATATTTGTTGCATGCAGAAATACTGCTGGGCAACTAGTGGCCTTCATACTGCCATTTTGGGAATGGAAAACCACAAGTATGTTTTAATGATGTGCCTCTGGATTCTAGGGTGTGCTACATTCTTAGCGACGGGCATGATTAAGAAAGGAACAGAAACAAAATATCTAACATCTAAAGGCCTTCTCTACAACCCATGGTGAAAGCACATTGAGAATGTTGGGAATAGTTCTGGTTATTATTCTCAAAAATAATACCATAAACCTGTGGAAAAGACAAAAGAGGCAGCTAAAATGCAAAGGGATTAGGACATCTTCTATCTGAGGAAAGGATCCCATATCTTTGGCCATTTTGGTTTGGGACAAGAGGAGAGATTATTAGATGGTTTTATCTTTAAGATCTGTGAGCTGCTTTCAACCAAACAGTTTTCCTCCAAGAAATGTACATATAACCAAAAATTGAACACAATATTAATAGGATTCTTACAGATAGAATCAATTAATAAACAACATAAAAATAAGAAATGAGTGCTTGGCAAGACTTTACGACAAATGGAAAACTAAGAGGCACAGTTTTGGGGCAGGTTGTACCTAATAGGTTTGCTTGGCATCTATTACCAGAGGTACATGAAGATATTTTTTGAGGAGGTTATGGGAAGCTGCCTGGCATTGAACCTAAAGTCCCATTGAAATATCCCAACCACCAGCACTACTGTAAAGCTTAAAACAAAAATCTGTCAAATTGCTATGTTTCTTCACAGCATGGGTCCTCAGAGTCAAGGAACGGTTCATGGTCCCTCAGACGGTTAGAGGGCCAGACTGTAGTTTGAAAAAAAAAACCATGAAGGAATTTCTATGCTCACTGCACATATGTTATTTGTACTGAACAAAGGCATGAAAGAAAACTACAGTATTTAAAATGAAGAACAATTTTAACCAACATAAACTTACTAGTATTTCAAAGGGAAATGTGGACCTGCTTTTGGCTGATGAGATAATCAAGTTAATTAGAATTATTGTTGTGTGCCTTCAAGTCATTTCAGATTCAGGGCAACCCTAACAGCGGGGCCAGATAAATGGCCTTAGAAAGCCGCATCCAGTCCATGGACAACTACTTTACAGTCTCTGTTCCTTTTATGAGCAGAGACTGTTTTACAAACACAGACTGTATGAAACAAGGAACATTTTCTTAAATTTATATTTCTACAAGAGTTCTTTCTCCCACCCTGGACTTTTCACAGATATATCAACCCAATTTTCCTAGTTTCCAACACACCTCGCAGCCTCTGAGGATGCCTGCCATAGATGCAGGCGAAGAATGCTCAGGAGAGAATGCTTCTAGAACATGGCCATACAGCCAGAAAGAAACTACAACAACCCAAAAACAGCATCTCTCAAAGCAAAACCGAAAACAAACCCTGCAGTCCCTGTTTTAAACTTTAAAAGAAAATAAAGGGCTTTAATAATTATGAAAATAACTGTTATGTATATACTAACCGTACCTTACTATATCACAAAGGGAACCAGGTTAAAATGAGTGATGGCTGCAGCATCTACTCTACAGAAGAATGAATGCCCTTGGACATCACTTCCACCACCACGATTCAATGCTATGGCGTCCTGGATGGGAGTTGTAATTCTGCAAGGTCATTAGCCTGCTCTGCCAGAGTACTGGTCTCTTATTTATTTGGTGCATTTATTAACCGCCATTCTCAGCCCTCACGGGCGACTCACGGCGGTGTCTTATCAAACTACAACTCCTATAATTCCATAGCATTGGGCCAAGCGGTTAAAGTGGTATCCAGTTGCATTCATCCTACACTGTAGATGCAAGCTGGATTGTGAATGGTAGCTTTGCATTTAGCATTTGGAAGAAGCCTGACTTAAAAGGTTTGAGGAATGTAGTAGTTTGAGGAATCGAGGAGGAGCCACAAGGCTCTTTTTTTGGTGTGTGTGTGTGTATATGTATGTAGATAGATAGATAGATAGATAGATAAGATAGATAGGGAAGGGAGTGTGTGTGTGTGTGTGTGTAGATAGATAGAGGTTTTCCCCTGACATGAAGTTCAGTCGTTTCGGATTCTGGGGTGCTCATCTCCATTTCTAAGCCGAAGAATCAGCTTGTCCATAGACACCTTCAAGGTCATGTGGCCAGCATGACTGCATGCAGCACAGATATATATAACACATTACAACGCATGCACAGAACCACATATATACACATACACACACACACACACATATATATCTCTCATATATATAGACATACAAACACACACACACACACACACACAAACACACTAGCCATGCCCTGCCACATATTGCTGTGGCCCAGTCTGTGTATATGTGTTTTGTGTGTGTATATATATGTGTGTATATATATTTGTGTATATGTGTATATATGTGGTTCTGCGCATGCGTTGTAATATGTTATATATTTTTTGGGCTCTCCCGCTATGTTTTTCATTGTTTTTATGAATGATGGTCACTCGTTGGCCTGATAGGTGTATTGTGTCCAAATTTGGTGTCAATTTGGCCAGTGGTTTTTGAGTTATGTTAATCTCACAAACCAACATTACATTTTTATTTATATAGATTTTAAAAACCAAATTTCAGTATGTTCTTCTAGAACAAGAACAGTACAGCTCACAACTGATCTAATAAAGCTTGCCATGCTGAAATGAAATGCTTTATTAAGTTATTAATGTTTCACTGAATTAATACAGCGATAATGCACACGATACTGAGTGCTAAATATTACATAAGAGGAAGAATGGCTTCCCCAATTCAGAAAATAACACCCTACAAATTCGGCTATTATGAAGGTCTCACAATAATAACAATACTAACAAACAAAATTAAGCCCCGCTGAATTGCAAATAGTTTAGAAATCTGAAGTCACATCAGGTAACAAAATAAAGGCAAGCAGCGCTCACTTCTCTCCAGGCTCCTCATCATCCAGTATTCTCCTGCATCTTGAATAAACCCTCATTTGTATCCACCCCAAGGCAGTCAAACTAACCTGTTCCTATTCAGAGAGCTTGGAAAGTTTCCATAATGTAAAACAAGCCTTCCCTTCTTATAAATTACAACTCCATATGCTCTCACTAGGAAAAATGATAATAATAACCAGGTATACAAACCATCTGGTTGGAACTCAAAATATTATTTTTTAATATGCAGTGTTTATACTGTTATGTTCCCCAGTATGCACAGCCCAAGTTTTGTCCAAGTAGCTATGATGATATTTATTTTTCCCTCAAGGGCAGGCCCATTTCTGTCATTTTAACAAGGAGCTTAAAAATGCATGCAAGCATACATACAATATGCTAAGTAATGCACATACAAATTCCCCTACAATGGCATGTTCTTCAGAACAGATGTTAGCATCTCCCTGGGATTTTTTAAATCTATTCTGCCATTTCATAATATAATTCTACAAATCCCACCATAAGAGTCTGCAGATTTGGAAAACAATTTCAAATCCTATGATAAGACTGGGAACCCTATACCCTACCTGTGTCCCTCAAGTAGTTTCTGACTTGTGTTGACCCTAACTAAGGCAAAGCTATTTTCTCAGCCAGATTTGTCCAGACTACAGTGGCTCTCAACCTGTGGGTCCCCAGGTGTTCTGGCCTACATCTTCCAGAAATCTCAGCAAGTTCACCAGCTGTTAGGGTTTCTTGTGCGCCAGTTACGCCCGTACCTTGGGAAGTCTGATCTGGCCACTGTGGTCCATGCTCTTGTTACATCCCAAATAGATTACTGCAACGCACTCTACGTGGGGTTGCCTTTGAAGACTGTTTGGAAACTTCAATTAGTCCAGCGGGCGGCGGCCAGATTACTCACCGGAACGTCATACAGGGAACATACCACCCCTCTGTTATGTCAGCTCCACTGGCTGCCGATCCAGTTCCGAGCACAATTCAAAGTGCTGGTTCTGACCTACAAAACCCTATACAGCTCCAGCCCAGCGTACCTGTATCTCCTTCTACGTCCCACCTTGGAGTTTAAGATCTTCTGGGGAGGCCCTGCTCTCGGTCCCACCTCTATCACAAGTGAGGTTGGTGGGGACGAGGAGCAGGGCCTTCTCGGTGGTGGCCCCTCGCCTGTGGAATTCGCTTCCCGGGAAAATTAGGTCATCGACATCCCTCCTCTCTTTTAGAAGGAGATTGAAAACATGGATATGGGACCAGGCCTTTGGGTAATCTGGCGGATAGACAAAGGACAATGACGACTAGAATTGATAGGATTTGACAATATGGAATGAACTACGAATTCTGAGCTTGGGCGGATGCTGAATTTTAGATTGGTTTTTATTAATTGTGATGTATAAATCGATTGTTTTTAATTGTTTTGTAATTGCTATTGATAATGTTTATTTTATTATCTGTTTGTTGGCATCGAATTGTGCCTTTTGTAAACTGCCCTGAGTCCCCCCTCGAGGGTTGAGAAGGGCGGGGTAGAAGTGCGCGAAATAAATAAATAAATTTCTGGGAATTGAAGGACAAAACATCTGGGGACCCACAGGTTGGGAACCACTGGTCCAGAGGGATATGACTTTGCCTTCCTCTAAGGCTGAGGGTTTCCATGGGTGAACAGGGATTCAAAGCCCTGTCTGCACAATCATAGTTCAGTGCTCAAACTATTATATCTTGCTCTCCCCATGAATCACTGCAATCCTACATTTATCTACTTTAAAATAAATCTCACTGAATATTTGAAGCTTCATTAGGATTGCAGCTGAACCCTTTATTTCCTGCCATACTTGGCACATTAGGTCATGAGTAACAATCTCTAACACATGATATCAAAACAAACATTTATTCTAAGAGACATTTCAACCTAATGAATAGTCAATAGCAGAAGTGACTTTGTACTGTAGTCTTAATTCAGCCTGGAAGACACAAAATTAGAATGGTAGAAAATGCCGGCATATTAAGGGGTTTCAAACAGAAATATCTATCTTTCTTGAATTTGGCCAAGGAGCTACACACCTAGCAATGTATTAACCTGATTAAAGAAAAAGGCAAACAAGAAAACAAAAGGTAGTCAGCACATCAGGCTCTGGATAAGGAAATGATTTACAGAAAGAAAGAAAAGACAAAGAGAGCTTGATAATGTAAGGGCTTTCCCAAGGGGGAACACTTCCTGAAATGTTGCTACATACTTCTCACAGATCTCTAGATATCAGTCCATTTAGCATTTTAAAACTGCTATTGTTTGATATTTATCACAGCTTTTTCCAAAGCATGTAGATGAGCCCAGGTTTCGATAAAATTTATTTATTTTATTTATTTCAAATATTTGCACCCCGCCCTTCTCTACCCCTGAGGAAGGACTCAGAGCGGCTTACAGCTGGCAACAATTCGATGCCTTACATATACAAACAGATAAAACAGCAGTTACAAAATAAGTAAAACATTAATTTAAAATAAAAACATTTAAAATAGTGCAAATTGAATTGGTTGGCCAAATCTAAATCTGAGTTCTACAACCAACAACTTAGTCCGAAGCCTGTCCATAGTCTATTTACCATAGCATTGTCTTCATTTATCAACCTACTATCCAAATGCCTGGTCCCATAGCCATGTTTTCAACTTTTTCCTGAGGGAAGCAGTTGACCTAATTTCACTGGGGAGCGAGTTCCACAGGTGGGGGGGCACCACCGAAAAGGCCCTGTGTCTCGTCCCCGCCAAGCGCGTTTGCGACAGAGGCGGGATCGAGAGCAGGGCCTCCCTGGAAGATCATAAGCTTTGAGGTGGGACACAGGAGGAGATGAGTTCGGACAAGTATGCTGGGCCAGAACTATATAGGGCAGTGGTTCTCAACCTGGGGTCCCCAGGTGTTTTTGGCCTACAACTCCCAGAAATCCTAGCCAGTTTACCAGCTGTTGGGATTTCTGGGAGTTGGAGGTTAGAAACATCTGGGGACCCCAGGTTGAGAACCACTGGTATAGGGCTTTATAGGTCAAGACCAACACTTTGAAAATAGGAGCATTTATTTATTTATCCTATTTATACCCCACCTTTTTCTACTCCAAGGGGGGCTGAAGGCAGCTTACATATGGCAATTATTCAATGTCTTAAACACATACAAACATGAAGTTTAACATCAATTGGATTAAAATTAATAAATATTAAACATTTAAAAATTGTATTCAATATTAAAATCACGTCATCCAAAAATCGTAGTCTAAGGCCATTCCGTAGTCATTGCACATATTCCAATTATATTACTGCACTGCGCTATTCTCCAAAAACCAGATCCCAGAGCCTAGTTTTAACAATTTCATTCTTCCCTTTACTATTCAATTTGTAAATCATTCTTTTTTTTCCTTGAAAACAGCGGGTTTAAGCAATTTGTCATTGAGTTAAAAACCTTAGCTGTATTTTGGGGTGAAAGATAGTGAGTTGTGGATACAACCTCAAAGGAAATGAAATTTAATAGGTTAGAAATCAATGTAACCCATCCTGTAGTTTAAAAAGCTAGCTGTAAGCTCTTAATCACATTGTTGCACCTAGTGCTAGGCAAAAACAAACCAAATGAAAGTACAAATAAAATGTGTTTATACCACACACAACTACCATTTGGTGGAGCTCAGTGGATAAGCTAATAGCAAACTGCTCTTCTGTTAGGTAGCTATAGCATTTTGAGCAATGTACTACATGGCGATGGGACAGAAGAAAAGCAGAGAGAAAGAGAGAGGTAGCCATTGTTAGCAAGTGGCAGAAACTATTAGACACAACTAAAACACTTCCTAAGAAAGTGGGATCTGAGAAGGTGAGAAAGATACTACTCAATACTTGTATCATATTTCAAAGAAATTCAGTTTGCCTATGGAAAAGATGCCCATCATCTTTGCCAAAACAGCAGCTGTATTTTAGGAAAAAAGTTGTCTTACCTTAGAGTATGAAATCCCAAATCCAGATCCCGTGATTCTTGGCAAAGCGCTCACAAAGAGAGACCAAGGAATCACAGCTTAGAAAGCTCTTGCGGCCACACAAGATCCAGCACAGCACTTCCCAAGCAATAGGGAGAGATCAGGATTGGCTCCTTAAAATAAAGCACCTCCCATTTTGAAGTTTTCTGCTCTGCTCCCCATCACCAGAAGAGAACACATGCACCCTTCTTCGCATAACAATGCCAAATCAGTTCCATCACTAAAGAATTTCTCAATTAAAAGTGAAACACTGCATCTATTATCTGAATGGCTAAAGCATTGTTATACCTAATGAAAAACACACCTCCACTGGCTCACCTAACTAATTTTTAAAGCTTATCTGTAAAAGTAGGCATTTGACGGACATATGTATGACTTCAATCATTAATCACACTACAGGCTAGATCCAAACCTGGTGGATCATAGATGGAAAAGATTCACAAGAATTTAAGGGCCCTTCCACACATGAGTAAAACCCTTGCCGAAACCAAAGCAATTTTTTGAATAAAATAACCCGCTTGGATGAAGGTCCTTGTTTCCACCCACCCAAACCCCAGGCTTTCCTGTGGGTTATGGGTGGCTGATTGAATCAGGATGGCATGAAGCCACCCCCAAAGCCCCCAATTTCCCCCTAAAACTTACTTTAAAACAGTGGTTCCCAACCTGTGGCCCGTGGACCACCAGTGATCCACAAGAATGAAAATATGGTCCACGGCCTCACCATTACTACACCGTTGCCTCGAAACTACACAGCAACAAGAGCAACTGGTCTCGCGAAACCCTATTATAGTTCTGAGGTAACAGGGATGTCAAGAGGGGAGAGGCTGACTACCCACAAAAGATTACTACTACCACATCAGCTCTAGATTATAAAATATGGTTTTCTGTGAGCAAGCAGATGGCAGGTACTGGATGGCATATGTTCTCTATATGTTCTATATCCAAAGCATTTTTTTGAATCAGTAAATAAACAAATCGAATCTAAAGTTGGCCAAAAACTGATTTGTAACCCTTTTGGTACTAATGTTGGAGAGTGGCCCCTGGTCAACGTTGTCCCTGGTCAAGTAGTCCCTGATTAAAAAAACGTTTGGGAAACACTGCTTTAAAAGGTCCCTGGCCACCATAATCTTCACATCCTTATGATCTGAGAAAATGATGCCTGAGAAAATGGGAGAGGTGAGGAGGAAAATCCCCCCTCGCTCTCCTCCCCAGTCTCCTGATGCATCACTTTTTCCTTGCCAGGAGGATGCGAGGAGAGACTTTATGGCAGCCAGGGACCTTTAAAAGTAAGTTTTAGGGGGAAATCAGAAGTTGGTGTGGGGAAGGGGACGCCCTCCTGCACCTTTGGGCTACAGGAGCCCAAAAGGTTCAGATGGCTGTGGGACTCACGCCAGGGACTCCAGAAGTTGTCCCAATAGTGAGTCCCCATAAGCCCAATATCTTATTAGACCTGGGCCTTTCAGAAATGTCCAGATCTAATGAGGTACTTAATTACTTTGGAACAAACCAAGGTGTTGTCTGGATGCCTTCGGTAAAAACTTAGACAGGTCCCATGTTTTGGGACTATCTGAATGGACCATGAATCAGCTTAAATCAAGCTTAAAATCCATTTCTACACTATTGTATGTTTTCATACCACACCTCCAATCCACACGTTCTAGCTTTCCCTGCATTTGTTATCAGTTTCATTAAAATACCATCTTTTGCATTTAGTAATCTTGAGTTTGTGCTTCTATGACTGTGGATACACACTGATGAATGTGCAAGAATCTGTAACTGTGCTTTCCCATGCAAAGCCTGCTTTTCGGTGATCATTACAGAATTTCTGTGGGACTGAACAACAGTGAAACAGTAGCTCCTACTGATCATATATCCAGCCAATCTCAAAGGGCTCTCTTTTAATTTGTGATATTCTCATTACAAGCCCTAACTAATATTTCTTTTGCAGAAATATTTGGACATACACATGTTGACATCAGAAAAGCACCTGCTTATGTTCAAGTACACATGTTCAATTAGTGAAAGCAGCTACATAAGGCACATAAAATCTTCCGTAATTTGTTGAAGCATGGAAACAGCTTCCTCAAAGGCCTTAGAAATAATTATAAAGTGGAAGTGCAAATTACATAACTCTTTTTAACACTTTACTTGGAACTCAGTGCATTTAGGTAATTTTCCAATTTAGTTCAGGATAGTGGTTTTCAGGATTTATCTCCCTCCTTTCACATTAATACTGCCTTAGAATTATTATATAAATATACTTTACAGTTTTCATCTGGTGAACAGATCTCACATTTTAAGAATCAATTAATTAGAATAAAAGAGCATTTTCCCAATTATAGTTTTTGTGGGGCACAAATACCCTAAATGTATCAGATCCCACCCGATCTTGGAAGCTAAGCAGCATCAGCCATGCTTAGAACTTGGATGAGAGACCACCAACAAATACCAGGTACTGTAGGCTGCATTTCAGAGCAAGAAGTTGACAAAACCATCTATAAGTATCTCTCTCACCTAAAACCTACCCTCTATGATATTCATCTTTCAACAAGAGACTGGAAGGCACACACACACACACTTTCTTTATACATTACAATTAATTTTCACAAGTGAAGTTGCTGAAATCAGTTATTATTACTTGGTATTCAATTGAAATACATTTTTCATCTTTTGATTCTCATCTATAATTCTCAGAAATCAATTTAATTTTCTACCACCTTCTAAAATGCTTTCTCGGAACATACATAGCATGAACTAGCACCTCTGCCAGGATCCACCAAAGCTACCGTGGCACAATCTTGTACACTAGATAGCATAAGATATGTGATTTTCTCCATGGTGTCTGTGACTTTTGCAGGAAAGTAAATCTTTGCTTTCTTCCTTCTTCAACCAATAAACCAAAAGGAAGAGAAGGAAGAATTGCTTTCACTTTTCCAAAGCCAATATTCAGAATTCTATGCATTTTTATCACTTTTCCTGAATATCTTGCAATAAATACGCAACTTTTTTACCTTGTACAAAACAGACAACATCTTTGCACAACAAATTCTTATTCATTTTATTATTATTATTATTATTATTATTATTATTATTATTTTAAAAAACCAAAATGGTTTGCTTGCACACACACAAATCCATGTGGAAATTTCAAGATTAAAAGATTGAAAAGATTGAAAAGGTTGACAATTTTGGTGAGACACCCTTGCTTGCTGATAAGATTCTTTAAATCCCTAGTTTTTAGCATGGACTCAGGAATGCTAAGTATTATATGGCTTGTAGCTCTTGGTAGCCTGGAAGGAAATATACCTGTATCCCAGCTTCAAGAACCTAGAGACATGATATGTCAACAATGCTCATGATTACAATATGGATTGAGTACCACTGAAGAAACATGTGGATTTCATCTAAGGCTAGAAGCAATTCAAATATTATATTACTATGCATTTAGCTGTTTTTTTTCATGCCCAGATATAGGGGGCTTATCTATGCCACTGTGGGCCCCATCCCCAAATGGGGTCCTCTTAGCTCAATGTTGGGATCACAAAAAAATGACATCAGTAAAATATTTCTAAACACTCTCTATTTACGTAAATCTGTTAGCAACAACATGCAGTGTTTACAGTAGGCATTGCAGAAAATACTTCAGCTGTACTCCACAAAAACAAAAATCAGCATATTTAGCGAGTCTTGCAAATGCTGGTTTGTTTTCTATAAATGTTTGAATTTTATACCTATTTTATGTACGTATATGCCTGTAGTTTTGTAAAAATTTCTTGGGCGGAAAGGGATCACGAGCAAAAATGGTTTAAGAATTAGTTATTTTGGTGGATTTATGCCACCAAACTAACCCAGCTGTAATTCAGTTTCTTCAGCCATGGAGTGGCCTGAATTCATCCTGACAATGCCACATCTATCTGTAATATACCACATTAAAATTGTATTGTTAGACACACCCCAAATTCCAGTCAGCACAATTTTGGTGAGTTACTCTGAACCAAGCCGTTTACTTCAGAGTAAGTGATTTACTCTTTCTTCCCTGGTTCAAGTCAGATCCTTCTCTGGCTCCAGCAACATGTTCCTCTCCTTCAGTACAATGGCAAAGGGGAGAAGAGCGATCCTCCACCAGCAATAGTCAGAAAATAAAGATAGGAACAGTTATCACCTAGCAACCTGTCCTGTCCTCCTATCTTGAAAATGCCCTGAGCAAAACACAGCAATAAACCAGATTTGCCTGGAAATTGTGGAGCAAGAAGTGAGTTTTGGTATGTCATATTAAAGTCTAAAATAAGTACGTTCGCTACTAAAGCAAGCCTCTATCTTGTGTCAAGATCAAGGTACCTATGATGTGAGTTTGACTTTTTGGGAAAAAAAAATTGTAGACAAGCCCAAAGATAGAGAGGCATGGCCGTGTATATAATTTATTTGATAGATATCCTGATCAAAGATGTTTACAACATAAACTAAACCAAAACATTTAACAGAATATGGAGTACAAAAGTTTTAAAAGCATTACATCATACATTAAAAGGTTCTCTCTAGGCATTGGCTTTTAGCTCTGTCCCTACAGATCAACATGGCCTCTTTCTTTTATGGGTGTCTTTGTACATTAGGTGTTACCATTACCACTTCTAAGAAGGAAAGAAGGCCACGGGAATCTCAAGTGATTCCTCCTTGCCATCACAGGCTCACAAGGGAATCGGAATCTGGGCAGAAGTTGCAATGTGTTCTCATTATAGGTTCTCACTCCTATTTATTCAGGATTTCAAGCTTGCAACTTTAACTTCGGTTAGATAACAATGTCTTAAAATATGTTTTCCAAGAAAATCATAATATAGTTCCAAACCCAACTACTTAGATAAAATCTTAAACATTCAAATTCACAGAAGAACAGTAACACCTTTTGGAAAGCAATGACGTTATCTGAGCTCATAAGGTTTACAAAACAATTACAGTTAGAATCACTGCCATTGTGTTCAGCCTTTTGAATTTGCTTTGAAAATCTTAAAAGTCAAGAGGCCTTAACAGTGATTACATCCATTGCTTCTCCACATGCGAGCTCAATGCCAGATTCTAATGACACCCTCCAGCTAAAACCGAGGCCCAAGATGAAAAAGCAGTGCAATACTTCAACGCACAAGGAAATTGTGCTTAAGATTAACCATACTGACCTCAGAAAGCATTTATGCAAATTTCCTAACAACCGCTTCAGGCAAATATGGAAGGAAATGTAGAATTTTTTTCCAGCTTCAAAACCACTAAGCACAGATTGAATCTACAGCTACAATACACAGCGTGACAAAGAAATGAGTTGTTCTAGTATGAAGCCAATGCCTTACTGGGCTCAGGTGAGCTATGCTGAATAGTGACAAAGTATCTTGGGATGTTATCTAAAAATAAGCTTTCTCTTTAAAACATAATGTTACATGGTTTATAACCAGTGTGTATTATTACAATATACTACTGTTTAATCATTACCTATTTCTGATTTGCAAACACTGCATACAACTCCATCAATGTCCATAAACTCTATATGACTTCATCAGGACAACGTTAAATTTTCAGCAGAGACACACATGGCTCTCCAGATCAGATTTCATGTGCAAGAACACTCTAAAATGCATGCATAATAACTAAGAAACCTACATTTCCAAACTGAATTGGGGAAGGAACCCAATTATCTCTGAACACAAATGTCACATTAGCTAGACAAACATGTCATATTAGGCAGGTCATTCCACAGTCTTGAAAAGTTGCTGATCATTTTCATCCTTATCCCACAATAAATGAATTGAGCGGCCGTATTACGGCAGAGTACTGGAAACCTGCTGCTAGTTAGGAGACCGCCCACAGAACAGCCCATTTGCCAACGTCATTGTATTCAAATAAATGTGGGCAATTCTGACAACTCCCATCCCACATGTTTTTTGCATTTTAAAAATGGAATGTCATGCATCCTAGCTTCTGAGATTATTTATGATCGTCTTCTCCCCCTCCCATATTTGACACTATTTTCACTGATTACATGATGAATCCTGATGGTCACTGCTGTCAACAGCTGGAACTCTGCCTCAGAGTATGGTATAAGATTCTTTCTTGGAGGCTTTTAAACAGAGGCTGGATGGCCATCTATCAGGGATATTTTGATTGTGCTTTTCCTGCATGGCAGTGGGTTGGAAAAAGATAGCCCATGAGGTTGGTCTCTTCCAACTCTGTTATTCTATGATTCTGTGATATGTATGATTCTATGATAGGAAGTCCCCCTGTGTCATGGGATGGGCTGTGTTGCTTTCCATTTCTTGAATGGGGAGAGTTTCCATGGGATATAGTATGATGCAATACATTTTGAAAGCCAAGAGATGAAATTTTCATAAAGTCAATCTCAAATACATTAGTAACATAGTACCAAGTGGATATCTAGAAGTGCAACTGGTAAGAAAGGCATACAACTGATGGTCCATGGTGCTCATTGTGGCTCATGACAAGCAGACTACCTCATCCTTTTTCCATAAAACACATACTGAGCTCACAGATGCATCTTATCTGCTCTAACCTCATCCCAGCTTCTTGGCTTTTTCTCAGAATACTGTAAGAAACACAAGAATTCAAAGACATCACTGTGTTTATCTGGAATATCAGTGTGCAAAGAGATCTTCTCACACCTTGAAACCTAACTGAGAAAAAGAAGAGAGCAGCATAAGCTTTTGACACCCAAGAGACCTGTCATGGATTCTTTAATGACTTCTTTCATCTATTTCCCTCCTTGAAAAAATGTACCAGCCACCTGGACAAGTCTCACTAAAACGACATTTCTCAACCTGGGGGTCATGAGGGGGGTGTCAGAGTGGTCACCATGAGAAAACAACAAACCCTTCCAGTATTTTTATTGGTCATGGGAGTCTTGTGTGCCAAGCTTTTTTCAATTCCATCGTTGGTGGAGTTCAGACTGCTCTTTGATTGTAGGATAACTATAAATCCCAGCAACTACAATCCCCAAATGATGAAATCAATCCCCTTCCCAACCCCACCAGTATTCAAATTTGGGCATATGGGGTATTTGTTCCAAATTAGATACAGTGAACGAAAATACATCCTGCATACCAGATATTTACATTACGATTCATAGCAGTAGCAAAATTACAGTTATGAAGTAGCAACAAAAATATTTTTATGGTTGGGGGTCACCACAACATGAGGAACTGTATTAAGGGGTCACAGCATTAGGAAGGATGAGAAACACTGCACAAGAACATCAAGTGGCAAGGGAAAAATACATTTTGGACTACAGCTCCCAGAATCTGCCAGGCAGTATTACTATCTTATTTAGCATCTGGTCCAGCTCTCACTCTTTTCCAGATATGCAGAAGTCATACGCAAAATATAAATGTAGCCTAATTAGGAACATCAAACTCTCGATGCTCATGTGGCTAATGTCTGAGTACTCACAAGTTCAAACTATCAGTTGATTGCAGTAGACATTAGACATTTTGTGTATGAAACAAACTGTGCTGAATCAGATGAAAGGCAAATCTACTCCAATTTTATTTTTTCCAACTTCAGAGAATAAAGATATAAAGAAAATTAATCTCCCATGCTCTTGGCCCCTTACAATATATAGTAAAAAAAATGTAATCTCTGATCTGGAGACTTGCTTTAGCATTATACCTAAACTGTTGTTTTCTCTGAATTTGTATAATCCTAATTTAAAATACCCTAAGACAGCATTAATCAGCTTATTTTATAGGAGATGATCTTGTAAGGACATTCTTTTTCCTGTCCTGAATCTATAAACAATCATGTTTGTTTTTTAAATAATTGCAGTATCTGTTATGAAAAAATTGAGAACACCTTTGCATCTCTTTTTTTCCCATATCCTCTGTAAACCTCTATCATGCCTTCTCTTAGTCATTTCTTCCAGAAATGTGGGTCATACCAGATGATACACTCAGCCTTTTTCTTAGAAGATGTGCTCATTCAAGTAGCAAAATATATCACTTTGTTAGAGCATGTGATTCTGCTCTTGCATTCAGCAAACTGGTCAGTGAGCAAGGACATGATTGGGAAATTGAATGGCTGAGCACATACCTTTGTGGAAATCTTATAATAGGAAAAAATAGGCTATTCATGATTAATATGGTTAATATTTTTTCACTAAGTTAATTGTTCCAGTTAGGTTTTTAACTGATCTTGTTTTAGCTTTTGGGCACCTAGCTTCAATGCTAGAAGAAGGCAGCATGTAGACTAAATGAGTACTTTAATTAATGAGATCTTTCTTTTCCCAAAAACACTTGAGTCGTCTCTCATAAAAGATTGCATTGTATCTGCTACCATTTCATCATTCGGGCTACCCCTTTCTGCCTTGTTCCCAATTACAGAATATTCCATTGGTGTCTGGAATATATATTGATATTTAAATATGATGGCTTTTGCAGCTTGGTGTTAACAGACTTGCCAAAAAAAGGCTAGAAAGATATATATCCTTCTTCCCAACTCAGTTACAGAGAATAAAAAAGAGGGACTGACATCTTTTTGTCACAATGGAATGAAACGTCGTGTCAGTATTGAACTCTACAATACCTTAATAGGATTCTTATTCAACACATAACAACCAAATGGTAAAGGGAAAGGTTTCTCCTTGACATTAAGTCTAGTCATATCTGACTCTGGGGGTGGTACTCATTTCCATTTCTAAGCCGAAGAACCAGTGTTGTCCATAGATGCCTCCAAGGTCATGTGGCTGGCATGATTGCATGGAGCACCGTTACCTTCTCACAGAAGCGGTACCTATTGATCTACTCACATTTGCGTGTTTTCGAACTGCTATGTTGGCAGAAGCTGGGGCTAACAGTGGGAGCTCACCCCACTCCCTGGATTCAAACTACCAACCTTTTGGTCAGCAAGTTCAGCAGCTCAGCGGTTGAACCCACTGCACCACCAGGGGGCATAGTCTTCATTTTCCAGCAAATATCTTGCAACCTTTTGTTTTTAAAAATCAAGAATGATTATATCATGCATGTTCAAAAGTGGCATTATGAAATTTAGCTGACTTCAACCGAGCTACTCATTTCTTCATATCATCAATTCAGCTTCTATATAGAAAAAACAATCAGGATTTCAGAACTGAACATAATGTTCTGCGAATCTAGCTCAAGCAACTAAGTATTTCACGAGTAAAACCTGGTTTTACATCAAAAATAGATGGCCAATTCTCTCACACCAGAAGCAACTTGCAGTTTCTCAAGTTGCTCCTGACACAACGAAAATAATAATAATAATCAAAACCAGTGTCTTCCATAGATTCTTGGAAGTTAAATCTTTTGAGTTGTGAGCAGACACAGGTTGACACTAACACATCTGTATGCAATGCACTGGCATGCACATGGATGCTAGCCATCATGCCATAAAATTACAATTGTGTGTGCTGTAACCAGAAGTGTAATTTTTTTTCCTCTTCAGATATTTTAACCAAAAGAACACAAGTATAACTTGGTGCTTGTAAATGATGTGACCATACCTGGCTTTTCTCAGCCGTTTACTTTGGAGGAACCCTTGAAATAATTTTCAGGTTTCAAGGAGCCTTCATTAAAAAGAAGATGCCCAAAATCCTGCATGAGATTTTATAAGTAGACTTACATGACTGGGAATTGGAGTTGAGCAGTTCCATAATATCCATATTCAGTAGCGGGCTGCTGCTATGTCACCATGTTGCTGAGCCATTCAAGTGCCCGATGAGTACATCAGGCATTCCTGCTGGTGTCCTGATGTCGATACACCAGTGGTTCTCAACCTGTGGGTCCACAGATGTTTTGGCCTTCAACTCTCAGAAATCATAACAGCTGGTAAACTGGCTGGGATTTCTGGGAGTTGTGGGCCAAAACACCTGGGGACCCACAGGGTGAGAACCACTGCGATACACATTTTCACAATTCACTAACAGAGTTTCATAATTCTTCACTTTCTCAAACAGACTAGAGACAAGTCTCCAGAAAGAATCAACATTCCTGACTTGAATATGACCTACATTTTTCCATGTTCTCTCCTTGCATAATAGTTCCAGTCGAGAAATACAAACAATAACACTAACCCTCAAAATGATTTCCAATAATTAGAAAGGCTGCTTGTAAAGTGAATGTCTCAGCTTCTAAATGGTGCTGTGCTTCCAAATAACCTTTCTTCCCTATTCCTTCGTTCTCTGTCTTTATAGATAATTACCTTCTCAAAGTACACAGAGGGGAAAAGGCTTATCCGAACAGCCTGCAGATACAGCTTTGGAAAATATTCGGTGTTACGGAGCTAAAAGGCCTCCCGAATTGATCAAATTTGCCTCCCGGGTGTATCACATGGCTGAAGCTGCTGCCTGCCTCTCTATATGATCTGCCTTGTTCTCTTAAGAGTTTACCATGTGGACTCCACCCCTCTCCTCGACTTTCTGGCCTTTTTAAAAAACAAAAGCTTATGTTTATCTCTCCTTCACTCTAATAATGCTACTTACAGTCACTCGTGCCGCTCCATTTCCAAATTTCTCATTTCTTTCTATCAAAGCCCCACTTTATCATAAACAAGAGTTTCAGGAAGTACATAAGTGCTGCTCTGAATCAGGCATCTCGAGAAGTCATGCTTTATGACCTCTCTTCTCTTGACTATCTCACAAAAAGCTTAAGTACTGGCTCATACAGAATAACAAGCCCTGACCCAAGGGAATAAATGAAGACTCAAATCAAACAGCAGTGACCTTGCTGCAAGTTCATAGAGCTGACTTAGATTTTTTCCACTATTGTTGTTGTTCATTTGTTCAGTCGTCTCCGACTCTTCGTGACCTCATGGACCAGCCCACGCCAGAGCTCCCTGTCGGCCGTTCCCACCCCCAGCTCCCTCAAGGTCAGTCCAGTCACTTAAAGGATGCCATCCATCCATCTTGCCCTTGGTCGGCCCCTCTTCCTTTTGCCTTCCACTTTCCCCAGCATAATTGTCTTCTCTAGGCTTTCCTGTCTCCTCATGATGTGGCCAAAGTACTTCAACTTTGTCTCTAGTATCTTTCCCTCCAGTGAGCAGTCGGGCTTTATTTCCTGGAGGATGGACTGGTGGGATCTTCTCGCAGTCCAAGGCACTCTCAGCACTTTCCTCCAACACCACAGCTCAAAAGCATCGATCTTCCTTCGCTCAGCCTTCCCTAAGGTCCAGCTCTCACATCCGTAGGTGACTACAGGGAATACCATGGCTTTGACTAGGCGGATCTTTGTTGCCAGTCTGATGTCTCTACTCTTTACTATTTTATCGAGAGTGGACATTGCTCTCCTCCCAAGAAGTAAGCGTCTTCTGATTTCCTGGCCACAGTCTGCATCTGCAGTAATCTTTGCACCTAGAAATACAAAGTCTGTCACGACCTCCACGGTTTCTCCCTCTATTTTCCAGTTGTCAATCATTCTTGTTGCCATAATCTTGGTTTTTTTGACGTTTAGCTGCAACCCGGCTTTTGCGCTTTCTTCTTTCACCTTGATTAGAAGGCTCCTCAGCTCCTCCTCGCTTTCGGCCATCAAAGTGGTGTCATCTGCATATCTAAGGTTGTTAATGTTTCTTCCAGCAATTTTCACCTCAGTCTTGCATTCATCAAGCCCTGCACATTGCAAAATGTGTTCTGCATACAAGTTGAATAGGTTGGTGAGAGTATGCAGCCTTGCCATACGCCTTTCCCAATCTTGAACCAGTCTGTTGTTCCGTGGTCAGTTCTTACTGTTGCTACTTGGTCCTTGTACAGATTCCTCAGGAGAGAGACAAGGTGGCTTGGGATGCCCATCCCACCAAGAACTTGCCACAATTTATTATGATCCACACAGTCAAAGGCTTTAGAATAGTCAATGAAGCAGAAGTAGATGTTTTTCTGAAACTCCCTGCCTTTCTCCATTATCCAGCGGATATTGGCAATCTGGTCTCTCGTTCCCCTACCTTTTCTAAACCCAGCTTGAACATCTGGCAACTCTCGCTCCATGTATTGCTGGAGTCTTCCTTGCAGGATCTTGAGCAGGATCTAACTAATAAGTTAAATAGGACATTTATTTATTCACTACATTTGTATATCACTCTTCTCAACCCCGAAGAGGACTCAGAGCTCAGAGTTTCACAGATAGGCAGCAATTTGATGCCATAAAAACATACATAAAGTAAAATAACATATTTATTTATTTATTTATTTATTTATTTATTTCGTGTACTTCTACCCCGCCCTTCTCAACCCCCGAGGGGGGACTCAGGGCGGCTAACAAAAAGGCACAATTTGATGCCTACACAGTAATACAGATAAAATATAGGCAGCAATTAAAACAGTTATAACAGTTAAACCAATCAATATATATCACAGTCAAAAACCAATCTTATGCTCAACGTTCACAACTCGGAGTCCATAGTTTCATTCCACATTTTCCATTCCTATCAGTCGTCATTGTCCTTTATTTATTTATCTGCCAGATTGCCCAAACGCCTGGTCCTAAATCCATGTCTTTAATTTCCTTCTAAAGGAAAGGAGGGATGACAATGACCTAATTTCCCCGGGGAGTGAATTCCACAGGTGAGGGGACACCACCGAGAAGGCCCTGCTCCTCGTCCCCGCCAATCTCACTTGTGATAGAGGCGGGGTCGAGAGCAGGCCTCCCCGGAAGATCTTAAACTCCGAGGTGGGACGTAGAGGGAGATGCGTTCGGACAGATACGCTGGGCCGGAACCGTATAGGGTTTTGTAGGTCAAAACCAGCACTTTGAATTGTGCTCGGAACTGGATCGGCAGCCAGTGGTGCTGACATTACAGGGGGGTGGTATGCTCCCTGTATGACGCTCCGATGAGTAATCTGGCTGCCTCACGCTGGACAAATTGAAGTTTCCGAACAGTCTTCAAAGGCAACCCCACGTAGAGTGCGTTGCAGTAATCTATCCGGGATGTAACAAGAACGTGGACCACCGTGGCCAGATCCAACTTCCCAAGGTACGGGCGCAACTGGCGCACATAAACCGTATATACTCGAGTATAAGCCGATCCGAATATAAGCCAAGGCTCCTAATTTTAAACACAAGGTTTCATTGTGTTTACAATAATGTTGTGAGCCTGCCTATGTAAATTGAACATAAATCTATATTTTAAACTTTTTAATATATTTTGGCTCTCCATTACAAGTATTCTTATGTGCAAACAATAAGGAGTTTGTACTGTGAGCATACAGGCATGTCCAATGAGAGACAGACCTCAACTGTGAGCCTTCTTGCTACACTGTCTTATGCATTATTAGTGCAAATATAAGTAAAACATGTAAAAGCTCTTTAAAACATATTGCTCAGATCTTAGATCGAATACAAATTTCCAAAATCCAAAACTGCTCCTCCCTCCCATCTCCTGGCGCATCATTTCTACGCGCCAGGAGAGCTCCAACACCACACAAATTCTTTTATTTTTAAATAAATATTTTGGGGAGAAGCTTAGAGTGTTTTGATGTTCTCTCAAAAAGTTCCGGGAGAATATCTGGACACCCATCCCAGAATGCACACGCATTCTGGGGTATGTATGGATGGTGACCCAGAAACATTCGCGTTTTTAAAACATGAATGTTCTTGGGATAAAGGGCTGTCTGGAAGCATCCAGAGACTTGCATTCCAACTTCAAAGCAGGAAATATTTGGTTTCTCAATTTAAATTACACCAAGATTCTTTTATATAAATAAAACTGGTAACTTGAAACGATGAAATGTCTTTTTCAAAGGAAAACAGCAGTTACTGCAAGACTACAAAACTCCCCTGAATAATTTCTTATTTTATAAAAGGTTACCACTGAAAGCCCCACTGAGTTCAACATTTCGGGTGGATGTGAAATTAAATGGAAGCTTTCCTCGAGATTGGTCATACAAAAGGTGACATTCAAGCTACAATATGTAATCGTCCCACAATGATGTGGGCTATGGTGACCTTCAAAATAGCTGGTCTAAATCTTCCAACTCATTTATACAAGTCAGGAAAGCATAAAACAATTATAAATTACTTTCACATATACACCGAGTAATTGACAATATATGGAAAGAGGCATGAAAGACTTACTGTTCAGTATTCGTAAAAGTAAATACTCTTCATGAAGGCAACAAGTCATTCAATTTGAGGAGTGCGAGGAAGTGAAGAGTAAAGACTCTCTTTACATCCGACACACAATCACATTTTAATGCTGTAAAAAATGTTCTCAACCTTCCTATTGCCGCAACCCCCTTAATACAGTTCCTCATGTTGTGGCGACCCTCAACCATAAAATTATTTTCATTGCTACTTCATAACTGTAATTTTTAGGGTGTGTTTTCATTCACTGGAACAAATTTGGTACAAATACCCGATACGCCCAAATATGAATACTGGTGGAGTGGAGATTGATTTTGGCATTTGGGGGTTCTAGTTGTTGAGATTTATAGTTGACCTAAATCAAAGAGCATTCTGAACTCTACCAACAATGGAATTGAACCAAAGTTGGCACACGGAGCTCCCATGACCAACAGAAAATACTGGAACGGGTTTGGTGGGCACTGACCTTGAGTTTTGGAATTGTAGTTCACCTACCTCTAGCGAGCACTGTGGATTCAAACAATTATGGATCTGGACCAAACTTGGCATGAATACTCAATACATCCAAATGTGAACACTGGTGGTGTTTGGGGAAAATAGACCTTGATATTTGGGAGTTGCAGTTGCTGGGATTTATAGTTAACCTACAATCAAGGAGAACTCTGAACCCAGCCCACAATGGTTCTGCACCAAGCTTGGCACACTACCTTCATGTCCAACCTTTAATACTGGTGGGGTTATGGTGGCTGTTTCTGAATTCTTAAGAGTTGTAGTTCACCATCACCTAAAAGGAAGGGAAGGACAGGTGGAGAGATCTTCAGCCTTCTCTGCCTAAGACCATCAAAAGTATGTTCTTTCTAATGGTCTCTGGCAACTTCTCTGAAAAACCCCTCATGACCCCCCCCCCCCCCCCCCCCCAGGTTCCCAACCCCCAGCTTGAGAAACACTGTTGTAGAAAAAATAATAATCTGAGAAAACACCCATGAGAAGTACTGAAAAGCTACCACCATCCTTGGCATTTTATTGAGCAGATTTGTGACTTTCCTACTCAAAAACAGTAGCTAACATTTGGTACAACATAAAAATTGTACCAAAAACAGGCTCTTTGACACACACCATCTACTGTGTTTTTTGCTTCATATAGTTACCAGGGAGTAGAGGAAAAAGGAAACCCTTGTCAACTATTAAAACAATCTGGTTGAAGTTCTCTAATAAAATATACCCTTCTGTTTCAGCTCAGCATAAATTCCATGGTGGAAAATTCTAGGATCCTGCAACTGAACCTTACAGTGACCTGCTACGTATGCTGAATACACTCCATTCTTAAGCATCCTAACAAAGAAAAAACTGTATGACTATAAATGAAGAAAAAAACTACTTAAATTAAAGGATGTTCCTCATAGGAGCAGGCAATTGTCAACACTGCTGCTACCATTCACAGAAACTGATTCAATCTATACTTCAATTATGCCTTGAAATTCTTTATTAGTACCAAAGCTCATTATCTCAACAAGAAGGCTCTTAGCTGGAAAGAAAGGAGAAAAGGATCCCTGGTGTGTTGAGGAGCACTGGCTTTATTTTTAAAGAATATTTACTGAAATGCATGCAACCACATTGGGAAACAAGCCAAGCTGTTTTGATTAAAGCTCCCACACTCAAGCATTGCTAAACAGAAACAAATGGCCCTCTTAGCTCTTATTCTAGGAAAATGCTTGGGCCCAGATTACAACAAACAGGCTGGACTAGAAATACTTTCTTAAGAAACAGAATAACAAAATGCTCATTATCACCACAAGCAGTCAAAAGATGCCCAAGAGGAGTCAAGTTGAACCCAAAGATAAGGACAAGAAAGAGAGAAGTAAAGTGAATATAACAACTCTTTGTGCACTCTTGCATCTCAAAACCCATGAAGTCTCACTGAGTGGAAATCCCCATGCACCCTTTCTCCCACAATGGTAGCAGTTAAATGGGAAGCTGCACAAAGACGATCGAAGCAAGAACTCCTTAAAACAGCCTTGATCTACATTAATCAAAGTTGGGAGGGAGGGGTTCTCAAAATTCTGTTCTAGAATTCAGAGAATCCCCAATTTTGCATCCATCTGAACAGTTGTGCTGATTTCAAAACTGAACCAACTACAACTGTTTCTACTGTCATCCTGTGTTTGCTGGGCTCAGGCAGCCTAGAGACACAGAATGGCACTTACCATCCCCTTCCATCTTTCGTATCATGCTGGTCTCTGGCTACGACATGGGTCTTGCCTTAGTGATGTTAGCCAGGGCAATCGAGGAAGGTGCGCAGTGGCATTCCTCCTCTCCCCACTCCCACCCTCCATGTCATGGTGATTTTGGGCTGTGATATGGTCCCTACCTGCAATGATCCCAGCCAAGTGCAGGGCAATTGGGGAGAGGCAGGGCAATCTGGTGATTTCTCATCTCCTCATCATAATGTTACCCTGGCCAACATCACTAAAGATTGACAGCTGATACAACCTATGTCACAATCAGAGACAATGACAACATGGAGAAAAAATAATATTGTAATGTTTTCTTTGCAGCAGTGCCAAATGACACTCAGGAGAGTGCCTGCCTGACCCATTCCTGAGCCGATCTGGTGTATGCCACACTGAATTGGCTCCAAAATAGTGGGTCAGTGTAGATCTGTCTCAGGTCTCCCAAGTAAGCATTCTATTTCTCCCTGAAAATATGAGTGACGTAGAGCCATTTGAATGCATGTGGAGAGGAATGCTACTGAGATGGGTATTATGTGTGGTACTGTCCATGGAAACTGTCCATGGAAACGGAGGAGAGGAAGAACTATGTTTGTTTTACATGGTTCTTTCTCTCCTCAGCTATAACAAAAATCACATGTTCTGTCGTGTAGGGCAAGCATAGTCTGCTTCTGTCTTATCCTGTCTTAGCCTACATTTATAAGTCATATTACAATGAGAGTTAAAGCAATAGTATTCCCCACCGTCACCTACGGATGTGAGAGCTGGACCTTAGGGAAGGCTGAGCGAAGGAAGATAGATGCTTTTGAACTGTGGTGTTGGAGGAAAGTGCTGAGAGTGCCTTGGACCGCCAGAAGATCCAACCAGTCCATACTTCAGGAAATAAAGCCCAACTGTTCACTGGAGGGGAGGATATTAGAGGCAAAGATGAAGTACTTTGGCCACATCGTGAGGAGACAGGAAAGCTTGGAGAAGACAATGATGCTGGAGAAAATGGAAGGAAAAAGGAAGAGAGGCCGACCAAGGGCAAGATGGATGGATGGCATCTTTGAAGTGATTGGCTCGAACTTGAAGGAGCTGGGGGTGGTGACAGCCAACGGGGAGCTCTGGCATAGGCTGGTCCATGAGGTCACGATGAGTCGGAAGCGACTGAATGAATGAACAACAACAACATTGCAATGAGAAAAACTGGAAAGAGAAAAAGACACATAGTGGCTGAAATCTTGTTTGTCTCGAGTAAAATGGACCTGCTACATCAATTGTTGGATGTTGAATTAACAGCTAGGTAAATCCTATTGATTCATAGAAGATTTGGGCAACTATCAGAACTTCCTTGAATCCTTCTTATGAGTCACATTCACAGATATATAATACCATGGAAACCCTACTGAAATGAAGAACTTCTGGTCCCATAGTAGCAGGGTCACACTTGAGGTCCTAGATATTGCCTAGAGAGGAATATTTTGACAGATATGGAACCTTAAAATACCAGTCCTAAAGATACTAGGGCCTTACTGTAATATGTATTGCCCTCTATTCTCATGAGAATTTTTTTTAAAAAAAAACACTGTTAATTTACTTTGATATCTTTTACATTTTAGTTTATAGATCTTTTGATGTTTTTGTGTGTCTGATGCGGACAGGGAAGGCCTCAATAAAAATTCCCACTGAGCCATGGAGCTTAACTATTGTAGATGGCTTTGAGCAAATTGTGCTCAGCATAGCCTGCCTCAGTGAATGGCTACAAGGATAAAATGAAGATACAGAGAACAATTTATGCTGCCTTGAAATCAGTGAAGAACAAATCTACTGACTGTCAGAATACTGCCTTGAGTGCTCCTCATGAGCCACATACAGGCGAATGTTGAAGGCGACTGAGATTTAGAAGCTCTCTCCTTGCATCCTTGTAAAACAGGAAAAGCTGATATGTGACCCGTCAGCCCTTGTCTAATGCAAAAAGACATGGGTGATCTGGGATCCGGTCACAACAATCTGCCTGAGTAAACAGAAGCCCTTCAGCTGAAAGAGCAACTAGATATTAGTGAGCACACAGAGTATGTAGCTTGAAGCTAAAATCAATGAGGCTGTTCACATTAATGAGAATCCTACATGAGAATGCAAGGCATAAACCTAGCAGAAACAACCATCCTTGATTAGCCCTACATACACACAAAGAGTAGATAATATCTCACCTTGAAAAATCAAAAAATAATGTCAACAATATGTGAAAAGCAGAAGGGAATGAGAAATTGCTTCGACAGAAGATCTGTCCTTTCTCCGATAGAATTTTACTGATGGCTGTTCGATCCCAAACTCATTAAGCAAAATAAGTAAAAGGAGAAATGAAGATGCAAAGAGAGCAACCTTTAAAATAATATTCTGAATCTCTTCATATCATGTTTTTTGGTTTAAAGGCAAATAAAGGAAACCTTGTTAGATTTTGTGTGGGTTCCTATTCAAAATGATCTAACATACACTTTTGGGACTGATCGGTGGATTCAACCTAACACTCAGTGGATATTACAATTTACACTATTTAAATCGGTGTTTTGGAGGAAAATGCATTTTTGAAAATACTCAATTTTGTTTTTCCATTAATCTGTGAATTAAAAACAATCAAAATGTATATTTAAGTGTATTTTTATCGACACATAGAAAATAGCACAATGGATGTACTACTTAAACCAAAAGGCAATCAGAATGGTAGAGCAAGCCTACATACAATAATGGGAGGTGGTTCCATGTGTCCTTTTTTTCATGTACATGAGTCAGAACCAGTTATGATATTGTAACATGCAAGTGAAGAGCCCCCTCCTAAAAACTGTAATATATAACCTAAAATATAATATTGATACAAGAAAATTTAAATGTAGGTTATGATCAATGAAGTGCTTTATAGAGCACAGTTCCTTAAACTATGGGTCACGACTCTAAATGGGGTCCCATTGGCTCAGTGTTTGGGTCCTGAAAAATTAGACAACAGTAAGATTTTCTGGACATCACCAGCCATCTCATCACACTCTGGGATTTTGGGGGGCTTTTCTCTTCTTCAGAGATGGGGCCTGTTGAGTGCCATACATGACCTGACCATGGCCTCACCGCATTGATCACTGAAGTGGTAAGGAAGCATCACAAGAAGCTTACTCGCCAAGAATGGTAGGTAAGGTGTCTGATGGAGCTACTCATATTTTTGACCCATTTCCCTTGTCTGATGGAAGCACGGACAGGGCACCAACACACCTTGTTCCAATGCCCCTATGTGATGGGGGAAGAAGGGAGGGTGTGAAGATTGCTGCGAGGCACCAAAACAAAACCAAATGGGGGGGGGGGGGGAGGAATCTGTCTAATGTGGTTCCTAGTGGCTGCTTTAAACATTTGCATATATCCATTGTGCAGTGTTTACTCTGCAGAAGATGCTTCAGCTGTACTTCATATAAACAAAAATCATCTTGTTTAGCAATAATGATTTGCTTTTAGGAAATATTTGTTTTTTTATACTTATTTCATATACCTATGAAATGGAAAAATGTCTTTGCAAGTACAGAAATTCAAGAAGCCCTGATCTGGAAGACCTAGAGATTACTAGAGAGGCATCCTCTCTAGGGATTTACTAGGTCCTCCAGAGAAACTGTGTGCTACTTTTGAGGAAGTATACCATAAAATCATATGGGGACTCTGTAGAAAACTTCTACAGACATATTTTTTTTCATGGGCATTTGCCAAACTACAGATATAGGTTATGTGATTATAGTGGGTCTTCCTGTATTTCTAGAACTTTCTCGAGGCCATTATACCTACAAAATTTACATATTCTTCTTAAAAATCCTTCTAGAAATTCACTTAATTTGATTGCTATTGCTTATTTAACTTGCTAGTTTTTCCATGCAACATCTTTGTTTACATGAAAAACTGCCATAGACTAAGGTCTGTCAAAGTAAAGGGATCCTATGTGCTTTCTTGTACAAATGGGGTTTGATATGAAATATGTGTTATATAAATTTGAAAACTTGAACCTAGTAATTAGAGTAAAAGCAGGGGGAAGGCCTAAATTTGATTTGGAACCAAGTTAATAGAACTGATATCCCTGGATAAAAGATGCAGAGTTTAATATGCTATGATCTAGGGATAATGAGTTCTTGAAATTAAGCATTCTAAGAGTATCAATTAAAAGAGAAAATTAGCACAGAAACCTCGGTGAGCTCTCTTTGTTTCTTTGGCTTAAATCCACATGTGATTGGGAAAGGTATGGAAAATGGATCACCTTGTTCCCATCTGCTTGAAACCAGTCACCTACCAACTGCTGCTCTCTGAACAGTGGCCTATTATGTAAAAGTGCAACTCACATCAAAAGAGAGAGAGAGGAAAAACACAGCTCATGATCTAGAGCCATTAACTGCTCAGTGTTCAGAACATCTTCAAAGCAGATTATCTTTTTAGCTGAACTACAGAGCCAAATGCAATGCTTACTATTAACATAATCAGCATTGATAAACATGAATATGCATAGCACTTTACAATGCAGAATTTTCAGCACGGACTTGTACAAGGAGAGACAAACTTCCATATGTGCTGTGAAGGTGGAAAATCAGGAATTAAAAGATTTTTTCCCCAAGAGATATTTGTATAGGGATATCTAAGTTCTGCTGTGTGACTCGATGATCCACTTTCCCCATATAATCAATTTGGAGGGTCTAGAGATCTCTAGAGAGGTGCTCTTTCTAGGAATGTCTAGGTCCTCCAGCGTGACTCCATGATCAATGTGCTAAACATGCATCTCAAATCTCACCCAGACCTTTCCTCTGTATTTGGTTATGGAATACAAGGTTGCATGTGTCTTAATCTAATATGATACCTATACAACATCCATGCAAATAAAACTAGTCTGGAAAGTGTAGAGACAGCCAGGGCAGAGAGTGGCCATCTGTCCTTAAGCAAGCTAAAACCTTTCTATGCTGAGAACAGGGTAATGTCCACTAAGGACCTTATCACATTAGGAAATATTCTGAGACTGGTAATGATTTTGAATGGGTCCCATCAAATGACATTTTCCCCATCCCATAAGTATTCCATTGGACTCTGTCTGCAAAGCGTTGCAGAAATGGACTATTTTGCAGATGAGATTCTAATAATGTTTTTGAAATACTACAAATACTTTCATTGCTGAAGTGCTATTTTTTGTGTGTGATAGGAAAATCTGTCTGCATTCCATCAACAACTACACTTTTTTTTTCAAATCATAAGAATTATAACAATCAGGAGAAGAACAAAGCTACAGTATGAGGACAGTATACATCCAGTCCTAAAAAAAGCATATGGGATGAATGCGGGTATAAAAGGATTATATCTCCATGTGATAAGGTCTTAGATCTTACTCTTCGACATAGGACAAATATAAGAACTGATTCAAAGTTCACCAGACCATTTAGCTCCATGCAATTCCATGCCCTTGTTTGCATGTAGTTCCTTGTCACCTGTGAGTAGTGAACTGATGCCATTTTCAGAACAAGAGGGAACAGAAGACAAATAAACAGCAGTTATTCTTCTGTGTAATTTCCTTCATTTTCATGCCTTATGCTCATGAATCCGTATCTAGCCCTCAGTGTTTACTTTTTGTTATGTATTTTGCATTTAACAAAAGTTTAGAATTACGTCATCTTTTCATCATAATAATTGGTAGCCTTTTTTCTATTTATACTATCCTGTTTCTTTTTTCACTGCAAAGGCTCTTACTAATATCCAGATTAGCTCATTTATTCATCAGTTCTATGTGCTAATGGCCCTGGAACGAAGGAAAACATGATCTTTTTCAAGAAAGTCTAGTTTGAATGCTTCATAGTTCAAATCTATCATAGTCAGCCAGATTGCCAATGGAGAAATACACAAAAAAAGAAAAGTCAGTAGATACTCCACAACCAAGCGGAATTATTTGTGTACGTTCCTGATCAACTGGCTTATTTTTATAATTTATCTGTATAGATTTTTAAAGAGTTAAATGTTGTACAAATTGCATGAATCAAGTATGAAATAACAAGTGTTCTATTTAAGAACAGCAATTATAACTCACTAGTGTCATTCATAACAAGCCTATAATGCTTTGCTTAACAACAAACCAGATGTATAGTATCAGAGAACATCATTTGTTGAATCAGCCCCAGGCATAAAATAAGACTTCTGTGCTCAGATATAGCTCATCTTCTTCAAAGATCATCCAGTGCGGTGAGGGAGACATTGTTAAATGTTTGCAATGAAATCTGCCCATTGTCCATGCTATCCAAGACAAAATTGACAGTAGATTTAATTTTAAATAATAGATACTTTATCCTGATATAAAATCTTCAGACATTTTACACGATGGTTTGTACAGGCCGTAAGAAACATAATTTTCTCTTGCAATATATCCTATGGTTAAAGCTGGCAGTTCATATTGACCTGTATTTTTCACTGTCAACAAAACTATCTTGCCACTAACACATTACAAGGACATGAAGACTATCATTAAAAGCATTGCTGGTATGTAGAATTGCGAGGAGAGGGAGAGGAAAGGCAACAAATTTTCCACCCACCAGATGCTGAGCCATCTTCAGCCTCTCTCTGCCCGTTTGGCCCTCTCTATCCATAAGGTATTATTTAATCATTCTCCTCAATCATGTGATTTTGACATGAATGTCTAAAACTGTAAGCTAGTTTTGCTTATGTAATTTGGGGAATACAGCTTTCCAAAGGATATTCAGTAAGTGCTATTTGATGCCAAATCAGTAGTAATTAAACATCCTTTCATAGCTAATCTACAGCCACGTTACAAATCAGCTCTCAAATAATGCTTGGTTACTCCATGATTTAGTGCACCACACACACACACACAATGCTAAAGTACAGAGCTGGTCTCCTTTGTGAGTCACATTTTTCTCCTTTCCATGGGCCCCTATTCACACATCTCCATTTTCTTTCACAGTAAAGCTAGAGTCATGGTAGAGAACCTAGAGATTTATAAAGAAGTGTACTCTCAGATTGCAAAAAATGCATTTTCACTTTTGTGGGGGTCCTATGCCTCTAACCCAAGTGGACGTGGAGGGCTGACTTCATAAGGTATGATCAAATTCTCACTGTCCACATTGCTAGAAATTTGGAGATTAAAGGAACATTTCTCAGAAGTGGTAAAATACTTATTTGGTGGTCAATTCCATCATTTCCCCTTCATCACTACACTCCTGGCTGAACACAGCTTTTTTAGTGGGGAGGGAGGACCCTATGGGTCTTGTAAACATGGGCAATCTGTGCAGGCCCGTAGCCAGGATTTTGTTTCGGGGGGGGGGCTGAATTTTTTTCAGGGGGGGTTTGGGGGGGGGGCTGAGTTTCGGGGGGGGCTGAGTCTGAGTGAAAGAGGGTCTAGCCTAGCAAACCTTTTGTATCATTACCCCAATACCCCCATGCATATGGGATATATTGAGTATGGTGATCAGATCATGATATGAATAAACATAACAGTTTAAATAATGCACCAATAAGGCCTTTTCGCGAACCACCATGAACATTTCGGGGGGGGGGGGAAGCCCCCCGAGCCCCCCCCCCCCCCCCGGCTACATGCCTGAATCTGTGGGTGCTACAGGCAACATGGAAACTGCCAAATAGTGCTAAACAATACCAAATGGGTCCATGTCTGGACAAATCGCAGTCTAAGGACCAAGTCAATTTACTCAACATATCAAAAACCCTGTCAGTATTTACTAAGCTCTGACTTTGACAAGTCTGTGAACTAGTTCCAATGCATGCAAAACCTGGATTTGAAAACCAGAATCTTTTAACTGTTCACAATTCAGCTTCAAAGACCTACTTCATACATTGGCATTCAACACAACAATTGATCTTAACTAGGGAACCTTGCAGCTATTTGCAAATACTACTCATCTGGACTACAATTCCCATGCTAGCACAAGGATTTTAGAGATGTAGTTTGAACAAATAGCATTTCCAAGTTATGGACAGCAAAGATGCTTTGCATTTTAAAAACTCCAAGGTTAAATCCCCAGCATCTCTAATTAATTAAAAAACATCTCCAGTTAAAAGCATTAGATTACGGTTGCTTAATTCTGTGGGAGACCTCTAAAAGTCAGAGGAGATAATAATAGACATTGAAGGCTACAACTATACTGATCATTTAATGCAGTTTCTCAAGTTGCTTCTGACATGAAAAAAAAATTAATGCAATTTCAAACCAGTACTGAAGAAAGTGGTTTCACCGTAGAGAAGATTACATAAGAAATCCTGGAATCAGTTTAAGGGCCAGATGATGATTACACAAAGGCTTTAACATGCTTTTTGTAGAAATTCTTTGAGAAAGAATTGCAGACTTCTACCCTGGTTTTTCAAGGTTCAGCACTATGGACAGCTACATTAAAGTCCAAAGTAAACATAGACCAGATTCATAGCCCTACTGACATGGAAAATACCACCCACTACTGGGCCTTGATAGACCAATAATCCAATAATAGCAACTCCTATGGTCTTCTAAGAAAAGTGTTTTGGTACATATTCATCGTTTCAGCAAACTTTGTTGTACTTTTGAGTTTTTAGGATGCTTTGAAACAAAAAAAAATCTGCCAGATTATTATGTGTTCTTTTAGCAACTCTTTATGACTTATACTAATTTTTCTAATGTATCTGAAGTATCATGTACAATCACATGGTTACCTTCACAGCTTCAGTGGCACCTCTGTTTGTTTTATTCAAAACAAATCATAAATAAATAAAACAAAATAAATAAAAACTTTATTTATATTCCGCCCTTTCTCCCCGAGGGGACTCATGCATGACAAATGATGCTTTGTTCTCCTTGTCAAATGACTGATATGGGTTTTCTCCAACACATCCTTCCTCGCATAGTGTTGTAGTATGAATAGACTACTGCAGTACTTTAATCTCACTAGTTTCCCCAGTATTTTTCCATAGTTCTGGTTATTAAATCTAGAGCTAATTGGCTGCTTAGCTAAACCAGAAGTTCAAAAATGTTAATTCCATAGTTTTGTAATACCAAAGATTGCAGTCCTAGCTATGTGTGTGTGTGTGTTTCTGACTTCACCAATGGTTACCTGATGAATTTCTTAACTTTTTCTTAGTTAAGCAATACTTAGAGCTTCTTTGCAATTGACTTCCTCTGAAACCAAACCTACACCACTTGGTATTCCTTGCTAATCCACCTTCCAAATATTAATCAGACTTAGCTTCCAAGAACAGATAAGATCTGGTGCCTTCAAGATATTTAGGTCCTGGGCAGACTTACCTCAAAGTTAGTCCCATGACAATGGGCCTTTATGTAGTGTATAGAATTTCATCGTATGTCTCCAGTTCAGAAAAAAGAATGATTTCATTCTGTAGGCTTGGAAGTCATTAAATTCTCACCTGCAAAAAGTCCTCTGTGCTCTAAGGCAACTTAACTTGCTTTCTAAATAGACCACATCAGTACAGGGATGTCTATGTGTATACATATGCCTCTAATAACATGGGATTTGCTGTTACTTTGGATGGCGTACTCCGACATTCTAAAAATAATGTATGTACAGAGTTGTACTTTTGCTCCAAAGGATATCCTTAAGCCTTCATACTGGCCCAAACTCTCTGCTAAGTGAAGTGAAGAATACATCCATGTTTATGTTAATAGCAGTCAAAGCCAGAATGCATTCTGAGTAGACAGCTTTTGAAGATATTTTTATCCTGTAAGAAAGCTAATAACTGAGCATGTTGTTTTATTGGGATGATAGTGCTGTGGTTTTGGGGTTTTAAGATGTGGGGTTTTACTTATCATTTTCTGTCTGATCCATTTATGTGGGGAGGGGAGGATAGAAAAAAAAAGAAGGGAAGAGAAGGAAGGATAGAAAGGGATGAAAGAAGGGAAGGAAGAAAGAGAAAGAAGGAAAGAGGAAGGAAGAGGAAGGAACAAAAGAAAGGAAATGTATAAGAGAAATCAAGGGAAGATGAAAAGAAAGCAAGAAAGAAAGAAAGAAAAAGAAAGGAGGGAGGGAGGGAGGGAGGGAGGGAGGGAGGGAGGGAAGGAAGGAAGGAAGGAAGGAAGGAAGGAAGGAAGGAAGGGAAAGAAAGAAAGAAAGAGGAAGGAAGGAAGGAAGGAAGGAAGGAAGGAAGGAAGGAAGGAAGGAAAGAAGGAAGGAAGGAACGAACGAAAGAAAGAAAGAAGAAAAAAGTGTATGAGGGAAACCAAGGAAGGAAAGAAAGATCCATAAAAACAGCCTGCCCACAATTGCCATGGAGTGCTGCCATAGATATGTTGTGAAATAGGCTTTCTCAGAGCTGGATATAATTTTAAGTGCCAAAGTTCCATCTTATAGGATTGAGGATTTATAGTTGGCAAGATCCACATAAGTCTAAAGTGCTCTTCCTTGAATTCCAGCATTAGATCTTTGTGACAGTGAATTAGTAGGAATTACTTAATAGTAAGTAAAGTTTGGCAATCAATAATTTTAAGGTCTCCCCTTTGGCCATTTTCAAAAGGGGGCAGGATGGGTATCTGCTGGGAATGCTTTAACTCGAGATTTGACATTGAGCAGATGGTTGGACTAGCAAGCCCATGAGACCCAACTATAATTCTATGAAGGTTTTGTTTTCCCTTCAGATCTTATAAATCTTACAGCTTTTAAGTGCCTCAAAAATACTCCCAGACTTTCATACTTTCATTTCCAGGTTGCTGGCACATATATAATGAAAAACTTCCTCCGACTTGTTTGATTAATAAGATCTGTACTGATAACCTTTGCTTTGACAGATTACGTACTGTTTTGCGGCAAACAGAATTTGCATTCCAACCATTGTGTGCAGTGACTATGTTGCTATGAACACAGGGCTGCCTTTTCTTAGCTGGGGGTCAGAGGACAAGAAAACTAGTTTAAACCCCTCCTCCTATTCAGAAAGCAAGCCCTTTCAGCTTTAACTTCTTTGGAAGACGGATCCTTTTCCAATGATAAAAGTAGTACTAAGGCTAGAGACATTACTGATCTAAACTTCCATGTTTCCTTACTTTCTGTTACTGTCTTCAACAGAGTTAATGTGTTATATTCATGGGTATGCAATCTGTGTGCATATCTACACAAACCACAGATCTATATGCCTGCAAAACTGAAGCCTTCCTCAGATACACACACTAGAATCCTGTAACACCTTTGAGACTAGTTGAAAAAAAAAGTAATTTCTAGCAAAAACATCCATGCTTCATCAGATATATGCTGGAATGCCAAAAGCTTATGCTAAGAATTTTCCTTTCCGCAGTTAGTTCTAAAGGTGCTACAGGTTTACATTTTATCTTTGTGTGTGTGTGTAGAAACAGAATAACACCGGTATGACTTTGAATATGTTTTCTGCAGATAAGTTCAATAATAATGTGAGAGGCACGCATGTTCTTACCCCATTTGTTCTCTGTCATCTCCACTTGTGGAAAGTGGTCTTCTGATAAAGAGAGCTGCTGTTGCTCGTCGCAGCTCTAAGATTAAATTCTCACAGCAGAATGTTTGGACAGCAAAGGCTATCTCCATCAAAAGGCTGCCATGCATATGTGGAGGGAGTGGAACTAGTATTAAAGGTCCATTTTAACAAGCTGTATACATTGAGTAACGACGCTCCATGAAGTCATGCCGGCCACATAACCTTGGAGGTGTCTATTGATCCAATGGGTATACTCTTGTCAGGACTAAAGAGAATGTTGGCCACAATGAGTTGTAAACTAGAAGTTTTGCTAGCAAATTGTGAAAACATAGCTTTTCCCTCACTGAGCTTATTTAGACAAATAATACAACTCTTATGATAAAATTTAGCCACACTTTACATTGATAATTAAGAATCAGATCACTTGACAGCACTTTCAAAAGTTTCTTTTTCATGGACAATTCAGCAGTATCAGCATGAGGTACCTCTATCAGATAGTTGAAAATTGAAACTGCAACCTAATGCACATTTACACAGCTTTACATCACGCTCAATTACACAAAACCCATTTCCACCATCAGTACATTGCACTGCTCATGCCATTGGCAGGATCGCCTTTCTCAGAGAAAGGCCATGTGTAATATAAGACAAAAATAACCAAACTTAATTTTGACCATCTTAACTGGAGTTTCTTTTCAGCAGTGATTGTATGACTCAGCATCCCCAATATTTTAACTTTCTATATACATAGTGGTCTCTCCGGATCCATAACCATGACTTCCAGAGACCATGGATCATCATGCCCCATATTAGTGATCTAGAATACACTAAAGCTGTCCAGGTGTTGTTGGGACCACTGTCCCTGCCGTCTTTCTCTTTTTCTCCCCTCATACCTTTTCCCTTTCCTTTCTCTTCCTTCATTCCCTTTCTTTTTTTCTCTCCTTCTCCCTCTCATTTTGCTCCATACCTTTCTTAATAAATGTAATAAATAATAATAATAATAATAATAATAATAATAATAATAATAATAATAATTTTATATCTTGCCTAACTCTCCTTGCAGCTCAAGGCAAGGCACAACATTGTTAAAATACTTAATCATAAAACATTATGTAAAACACATATACTAAAATGTATTTCAATGAAATACGTATATTAAAATACACAGAACTAAGATTAAAATACAGTAAACACAGGCTATGAGTATAAAATTAATAGTTTTTCTATTTCTTTTCTTTCTCTCCCTTTTCTCTCTTCTTCAACTCTGAGAGGGCCTCAAAATGTCCTCATGGCAACATAGCTCTCTTTGTGGCTCTTTCCTTCCTTCCTCCCTTCCCCTCATCCACGGCATGTTTATTTCCCAGTGACATCACAGAGGGCCACTTCACATAGCAACAGACAGACATATGTTGACTTTTATATATATTGATGGCAGTGACATGAAAACAGACTTGTTGAGGAGCCTATGTGTGTTCACATCATCACCATTGAATAATATGAATTAACATAGCCTACAAAACTATCTACAGTCCCACTAAGAAAATGCTACGGTCAGCAAAGGATAAGAGGGATCCTCTAATTGCCACAGTAGTCTATCACATACCATGCAGCTGTGGTCAAGTCTACATAGGGACCACCAAAAGCATCGCCCAGACATGAATCAATAAACATGAAAGGTATGGCAGACTACATCAGCCAGAAAAATCTGCAATAACAGAACACATTACAAACCAAGCTCAGTACAGAATATTATTTGAAAACACAGAAAGTCTGGAACACTCTGACAACCACTTTGTAAGAGTACACAGAGAGGCCACTGAAAGCCACACGCACATGGACAAGCACATGGAGGGGCAAGCCTTTTTATTATAATGTCAATCTCTTAATTGATTTTACAAATTCATCTTCTAACTTAAACCAATGGTTGTCTTGCAGTAACTCCTGGAACAGTGTAACAACCCCAGAAAAAGGAGAAATCTATCTAGTCATAAAACTACTATAAAACAGTCAAGAGTTCAACAGCAGTGACAAGGCCTTTGTCTACTGGCTTCTCCCCATTCAACCATGGCCTTCAAGCACTGATTTAAGACTTCTGTCCTGAATGTTTGCTTAACTCACACAAAGGCACACACACCACTTCAGGTTTATAAATAATCCCAACTATTATATAAATGTTAAATACAACACTGGAAATAACACAGGTCTCCTACAGAATACAAAACAGTGGTCAAGCTAAGACAACCTTTATATGCCACCCTTGCAGAAATAAATCAAGAGTTTGACTCTTCCTATAAGTCATTGCTCAAGCTAAAAATTATTGGTCTGTGATGCCTGATGGTTTCCCTGCTAATGTGGGTAGATGAGCTCCATCCAGGTTTTAATGTGGACCTGAAAATAATAGTCCAAACAAGGCATGAAAGGATAAAACATATTTTTATGTTACATTATGCATTTCTTGCTCCCCAAACCAACCCAAAGGCACACAAGGTAGCTGACAATGCTAAAATATGCATTAAATCAAAGTGCTTTAAACATGGATGGAATATTGGTTTTTCACCCCACACATTTTGTTGTACACATATGCATGGAATTCCTCAGAAAAGCACATGAGGTAGCAATTGGGTTCAAAACTGAAAGATCCAATATGTTGGATTATGAGGAGGGAGATTTAAATCAGAAATTGATCTTGATTTAACAAAAATCTGTATTTTCCAAGAATGGTCTTTTTTCAAGAGGAAACATGCTGTGACTTGCTCTTAGAGTCAGCGTGACACAACCCAATGGTAAACAGATGTGAGCCCAACACGAGATGTGATTTCCCATAGCAGACCCCTCACAAAGAGTTCTCTTTTGATTTCTCTCTTTTCTTGATAGAGAGTATTCACACTTCGACCTTGTTTCCACCTCTAACTCTGATTGTCCTTCTGCTTACCAAACAACAACAATAATAATATTTTATTTGTATTCCTCCCTATCTCCCCGGGGGGACTTGGGGCGGATTCCAGCATACACAAACACAAAGACAAACATTCAATGCCTAAGAACAACAAAACACAGATAAAGGCTTCACCTTCTGACTGTGAGAGGGGGTACTCATCTCTGGCGGGGGGGGGGGGGGCGTAGTGCTCATTTCCATTTCTAAGACCAAGAGCCTGCATTGTCCGTAGACACCGAGTTCATGTGGCTAGCATGATTGTATGGAGTGCTGTTACTTTCCCACCAAGGCGGTACCTATTGATCTACTCATGTTTGCATGTTTTTGAACTGCTAGGTTGACAGAAGCTGTGGCTAACAATGGGGGCTCACTCCATCCCACGGATTCGAACTGCCAACCTTCCGGTCAGCAAGCTCAGCGGAAGGCCTCCCATCTTAATGTATTGTTGAAGGCTTTCATGGCCAGAATCACTGGGTTGTTGTAGGTTTTTTCGGGCTATATGGCCACAGTCTAGAGGCATTTCGCCTGCATCTATGGCAAGCATCCTCAGAGGTAGTGAGGTTACACCATCTTACATCAAATATTATTTGATCACTACCCCATCCACCCCCTCCCCATGCCATGTTTATTTCTAACATTCTCTGATCGTATTATCTGGTATGAGCTGCCCAAATTAGCTCATTATTCCAACTTGTCTAATTTTTGCCTTCTCTGCTATCTCCTCCTTCAAACTTCTCTACAGCTGTAGCTAAACAATAGGGAGTCTAATCTAAAGCTCCATACTAACTGAAATATTCATTCTGTTTACAGAATAAACCATGTTCCCAGCATTTTTATTAGGGAGGTGGCAGCACTAATCTCCCTACAAGAAAACGCTTACGTTTGCTTGTACCAATATGATGCCACTAATCTTGACTTGAATCCCAAATTCATGCTGCAATTTGGAAATCCGAAACTTCACATCTTCAATGTGCTGCTTACTGATTAAACTTTACTCTGTTAATTTTTGCCCCAAAGTCTAAAATGATATAAGAACACACCGAGAATGATTTCCCCCCCTGCAATTACAAACTCTGAGACTGCAGAAGATGGCAAGAGTATAAAGGAAATTTTCACAGTTAATGTAAACCTGTCCAAATGAATGTGAATTTAAAAAACAAACACTGTGAAGCAACTCAGTAGGAGGAAAGCTAATTTGTCAGTTTTTCAATGTGTTTCTCTGTATTAAAAACATGGGCTTTTGTCGCCACACAATCACAAAACCAATACAATATCTACAACTTGTGTATTTAAATACATTAAACATTACAGGAAAAGGGTGTCAAATCAATAGCTAATTTGCTAGACATCCTATGTTTACCTAGGCAGGGCTTTGACATTTTTATTTTTTTATTTTATTTACTTATTTACAAGTCAAGAAGTAAATATAATAAATAAAACAAAAATTCTATCCTGTATCATCTATGATCCACTGCGTCATGATGAAAAACATGCTGTGCCAGTGTGGTTGTTACCATCACATCAAATTTGTATCAGGGGATGGTAGCGTGTGCTTCTGCACTTCTGGTTTTCATTTTTAGAAAGCTATTTCCTGATGCAATTGCAGCTAATGTGATGGGGTCACCATGGTCAATTAGACTGAGGCCAACGCTACCTGCCACCCTTACAAATTAGAATTCTGCCTTCAACCTGCTTTTGCAAGCAACCCACTATCGAATCGACAAGAATATGAAATATACACAAGGAAAATCTTTGCCAAAAGCCAAGATTTCCTCAAAAAATGCCTAAACTTTTTTTTAATACTCATTTTGTAGGAGCATGCAAATATTCCATAGATAACACAGAGTGCATTCAGAAGACATGAAGAAAAAATCTGAACAGTGGGCATTCCTTCTGGCTCGGTGGCTTTTCAAGTGCAGCCTATAGCACTGTGAGAGACAGAGAGACACCCTATCAAATGGCTTTCTTTGAGAATGCCAGCACTTCGAAATATCCAATCAGAAACACAGGAAGATAGAGATAAAGCTGCTATTACAGGGGATTGTTCAACTGAGCTCCCCGTCTGTTGCTAGTTCTGTGAGCAGAGTGTTTAGTGGATGTTTCCCTGCAGTTTTTGCATCCTGAATCAGATACCCATTTGAGGCTTACTCCTTATTGCATTTTGCCTTACTGTTTCATTCTTTCATTCATTCCTTAGTTTAAACATTTATTATGACTATATCTGATTTCCGCTTTAATCTTTTCCCAGCCTCTGTCAGATCTGCCTCCCCCACCCCACCCCCAAAACATCTGTCTACACACTCCTGGTCTCTGCCATCTTTTTCTTTTGCTGGTATTCTTGAACATTACTGGACTCGATGAGCTTCCTGGTGACATAGAACAAGTGACAAACTTTGATAGTGAGGCTAAGCAATTTCTGCCCTGGTCACATACATATCTTCTGTCAATTAGTCAATCAATTTCTTCCTCTCTCAGTCTCAACATCTCTCTTTCTCTGGGTTGTTGTAGGTTTTTTCGGGCTATATGGCCCTGTTCTAGAGGCATTTTCTCCTGACGTTTCACCTGCATCTATGGCAAGCATCCTCAGAGGTAGTGAGGTCTCTTTCTCTGCTTCCCACTCCTCCTGAGATCCTGTTAGTGACCCCCCTCCCTCATTTCTTTTTTCTTCTGTTCTCCCGAATTCTACCACTTCCAAGCCTAGTAGATATGCCCTAACCTATCCCATTTTGGTGTCTGGGCAGGATGGCAAATGGTGCCCTGCTCCCCAAGTCAAGGGGCACAATACCTACAGCCTTTTATTTATTTATTTACAGTATTTATTTACAGTATTTATATTCCGCCCTTCTCACCCCGCAGGGGACTCAGGGCAGATTACAATGTACATATACATGGCAAACATTCAATCCCATATACAAACAACATATATAGACAGACAGTCAGAGGCTATTTAACATTCATAGAATCATAGAATCATAGAGTTGGAAGAGACCTTGTGGGCCATCCAGTCCAACCCCCTGCCAAGAAGTAGGAATATTGCATTCAAAGCACCCCTGACAGATGGCCATCCAGCCTCTTTTTAAAAAGCTTCCAAAGAAGGAGCCTCCACCACACTCTTTTTTCGGTCACCAAGGGAAACCATCTGCGACACCAATGAAGTACTTCCTCATTTCCCACATGTTTGCTGGAGATTTTTATGGCCTCGTAAATTAGTTAAATTAGCCTCCCCACATAAGTGGTACCTAAATTTCCTACTTGACGGATGCAACTGTCTTTCAGGCTGCAAAGGTCGACAACAAGCTACACAAATTGGACAGAAGCTCATTCCAACCCGGGCTGGCTTCGAACTCATGACCTTTCGGTCAGTAGTGATCTTAATGCAACTGACTCCCAGCCAGCTGCGCCACAGTCCCAGTCCCATTTTAGAATGTTATGCAAGGCAAGCTCCTCTCTCCATCCCCAGCAATAAATGTACAATAATCAATAAAACTATCTGCTGCCATTTCATACCACTGCATCAAATGCTTCATCCTATCTTACTGTAGAGTCATCTCTGCTTGCCTCTGCTCAAAGTTGTTCTATTTTGCTGTCCTGTATCCAGGATATCATAATAGTCTCTGCTGCTCTCCTGCCTTCCTACTCATCTGCCAGTGACATCAAATTCTGTCCAGGTCTGAAAGATACTATAACCCTGTCACCATGTTAATCCCAAGGCAGGATCCAGTTCTACTTATTCTGATGGTCCCTTCAAATACATTTTTAAAAGAATCGGGGGAGGCATAATTTGAACCTCCACATCTATGCAAGCTTCTCCCACTTCATGTGTCCTCAACCTGGCTGGCCATCCACACACATTCTTGACTTTTTCAGGACATGACACCCATCTCCAACGTATCTTTAGGGCCTTTCTTTAAGGAGCTGGCTGCTCTTACCCTCTATGCTATCTTCACCCCACTGCTTTCGATTTATTCAAAAATACCCTCCTGTGAACCTGTTTCATATCACACCTGAAGAGTCCAGGCTCCCTTCAGTTCCAAACTGCTAAAGGAACATTCACCAAGTGGAATGTTCTTAAACGTTTTGACGTGTGTCTTTATAACTACATTTTTTAATTCATGCCAAAAATCAAAACAAAGTGCCAGCTGGAAGCCACATTCTTAAACTTCAGATGTGGGAAAGCCAGCTCAATCTGCCATGAGGAACAACATATACGAAGGTGGAAATCTCCTAAATCGGGCTGCACTCTCTACTGCTGGGGCAGGAAGAATTGTGAGATGCCAGAAAATACACACCCCCTCCAACCCCCATCGCTAATTGCTTCATTTTTCAAAGATGCAGAAATAGGACATGCACATAATAAAGAAATCCCAGGAAATTCCCTCTGGAATCACACAGAGGGAAGAAAGGTAAGTGACAGGCAGATAGTATCCAATCCTGAACATAACAAGACACCAGTCCATACACAAGTACAAGCATTTTCTTAGTCAAAACAATGCAATTAGTGAAAAGTAGATCCCATTCTAACATCAATGCCTTTCCCATACCACCTACCCTCAATTTAATTTTATTTCTTTACGTATTTGTACTGCCTTTCTCAGCCAGAGGCGACTCAAGGCGGTTCACAGTAGGCAGCGATTCGATGCCATAACAAATATCAAAATACAGTTAAAACAATTATAAGCAATTCAACATTTAAAGTGTAATATAAAAAGCAAATATATCTGTAAAAACAAGATCCTTGGCATCTCCTTACTAAAATCGTTGTCCAGTTGCATTGTCAAGTCATTCCATATATTCCTTTACATCTAGTTATGTTCCAGTAGAAAAAGCTTGCTCGAAGAGCCAGGTCTTAACCATTTTGTGGAATGTTAGAAGGGAGCCGATCTTATATCCTTGGGGAGGGCATTCCATAGGCAAGGGGCCACCACTGAGAAGGCCCTGTCTATTGTCCCCGCCAAACGCATCTGCGAGGAAGGCGGGATCGAGAGCAGAGCCTCCCCAGATTATCTTAAAGTCTTCGATGGTTCATAAGGAGAGATATGTTCGGATAGGTAAGCCGGACCGGAACCGTTTAGGGCTTTATAGGCTAAAGCCAGCACTTTGAATTGTACCCGGGAGCAGACTGGCAGCCAGTGGAGCTGGCACAACAGAGGAGTTGTGTGCTCCCTGAGTGCCGCTCCTGTTAACAACCTGGCTGCCGCTCATTGGACCATTTGGAGCTTCCGGACAGTTTTCAAAGGCAATCCCACGTAGAGAGCATTGCAGTAGTCTATACGGGATTTGACATAGGAAAGATGACGAGGCCAATTAGATTTGATGCGTATGACTAGGACGGTATGAAATGGTGTTTGAAATGTATTTTAATATTTTGATAAATGTTTTTTAATGCTTATGTATGGGTATGTGAATTTATGTCCCGGCATTGAATGTTTGCCATTTATATGCTGTGCTCCACCCTGAGTCCCCTTTGGGGTGAGAAGGGCGGAATATAAATGTTTTAAATAAATAAATAAATAAAATATTTTCTCTGACAAGCTATCAAAAATAATGTTTGGTTTTCCTGGTTCAGGGCAGTTAAGAAGATATGTGTATATTGGGAGGAGAGGTGGTTAGCCTATGAGGATTAGTGGGAGGTGCTCATTTGATATGGAAAAGAAGAATACAGGGCTTCAAGATTTCAATAAACCCCCTCCAGACACACATGAATGCACAGACATTATTTCTTTCCATAACTAGAACACACATCTGGTGCTTTTGTTGCTTTCAGTCCCTCCTCATTCTAGAGTACTAACTGCAGTTAGGGCCTCTGTCACAGCCTACCTATAATCTTACCATGGTTTCTCTATTCACATACTGCTGCCCATTTCAGTGACATCCCACTATGTCCCATGAGAGATGCTATTGTGCTGTTGCCCACCTTTCCATAAGAGAAATTTTACTATGAGCACTTACTCTTGCATTTCACTGACTCAGGCCCCCCTCTACACAGCTGTATAAAATCCACATTGAACTGGATTATATGGTAGTGTGGACTCAAGACAACCCAGTTCAAAGCACATCTTGTGGATTATCTGCCTTGATATTCTGAGTTATATGGCTGTGTGGAAAGGCCCTCACTGAGAGGGAAAGGATCCAATGTGACCACCTTTTGATACTGCCTGCCTAAGGGAGAAAGACTAGTTATTATGACTTCGCTCTGATGTGGCCAACTTGAAGGAGAAAAGCTGGCTATTGTGACCTCTGGCTGATGTAACTACCCTGAAGGAGACTAGCCACTCTGAGCTCATGTTGATGCTGCCTGCCCAAAAGAGGGAAATTCGACACTCTAATCTTGTCTTCATGCTGCCCGTCTGTAGTGGAGAAACATTGCCAAGAGATTCTGATCACCTTCCTTAAGGATGGAGACTGGCCATGCAAACCTGATTTGATGCTGCTTGCCTAAAAGGGAAAAACTGGCCATTTTGAGATACTGATGGTTGTGTCCTGAACAGAGAGGCTAGGCATTACAAACTTGTACTGATCCTACTCCCTGAAGAAGAGATATTCATCATGATGATGTGCTGATGCTTTTTAGCTAGAGATGAGTGACAACCATTGTAAATTCACGTGGAGGCTGCTCACTTGAAGGAAATTCACACAAAGGTCATTATGTTACCAATCACATTCACAAGAAAGTTGCCCACAATATAAACCAGACAGATATTCTCTTAATCTTCTTCTATACTTTCCCGCCTTTTAAAATATAGATTTTACTCCCTGCTTCCCTACAGCCAACAGAATGGCACCAATGCCCATCAGTTCCTTTTAGAAAAGAGAATGGTAGTCAATTCAATTTCTGTGCTATTTGTCAATCATTTCTCTGCGTTATGCCTATCTGTTCTTTGTCAATCATTTCTGCAATGGATGAAGAGATAGCAGCAATTCTTGTCTGGATATAAGAAATGACCAGGCAGCCAACATGAGAAAGTTTGGGAATTATTCCTATAAAGATCTAAGGAAAAGTAAAGCTATTTAGAAAAAAAAGTGAAAAGTGTAACTCTGAAATGGAACTAAAGTCTAACTTCTCATCCATTCCAATGAAATATCTACATGCAGTGGTCCTGAACAGTCAACAACAACAACAACAACAACAATAACAACAATAATTTTATTTCTTATCTACCTCTCCTCATGGCTTGAGGCAGGTTACAACATTGTTAGAAACACTTAATCATCTAAAAATATTCTATAAAATATACATATTAAAATATATTTCTACAAAAATACATATTATAATACAGAGAACAAAGATTAAACACATACAGATTTAAAATTCATAATTAAAACTGACTGGATAGGCCTGCCGGATGAGCTAGGACTTCTAATGTGTTTTAAATTTTGACAGCTCATTTATCTGTCAGATCTCTTCTGGCAGGTCATTCCACAGTCTTGGGGCAGCCAGTTCTCTGGGTGACAGGTGCCCCTCAGGTTCTGGCTGGTTGGAGTAGGTTCCCTCCAGAGGGCCTAAGCAGATTGTATGGGAGAAGGCGATCCTGTAGGTAACCTGGACCCAAACCATGTAGAGCTTTAAAGGTCAAAACCAAGACTTTGTACTCTGCCTTGGAAACTAACTGACAGCCAATGGAGTGACTTTAGTATGGCTATAATATGCTGACTCCTGGATGTTCCTATACCCAGTCTGACTATGTACTGGTTACAAGAACATCCAAGAGTGGACATATGTACTCTAGATTCCTGTATGCTTGGTGCCTACATTTTGCAAAATCGGCCAGGCCTCTTCTGGGACACATTTATGGCTGACGGACTAGATTTTCTTGGTAGAAAGGGTAACACTCCAGGTTTTTAGCAGTCATATTAAATATCACCATAGATACCACAACCTACGATAGCATTAGATCTGTGGTACATAATCCGTTTATGCCCCCCTTGGAGAATTTATTAAAAGCTATGGACGATCCTTCCTCCACAAGATTAATACACATGAACATAGACACAAGAATATTTACATATTGTTTTATTGCACTAGATTGAAATAAAAATATTACAAAGAACAGGTTTTGCCTTGAATTCACCATGATTAGAGACATTCAAAGCAGCAGGACGATAATCAAATATAGCATTCATTCATTCTGTGCTTGAATTATGGACTCCCTGGTGCTAATCCATGATGTCCCTGTTGCCATGGACCTCAGGTTAAGAAATCTTTCATTAGAAAAATCTTTCAGGAGCTTAAGTCATATACTGAATTACAATATGCCAAATCCTATTATATTCTTTGGACTGATTTATCCTCCCCCCCCCCCCCCCCCCAAATTAACATCACATCTAGTAAACATCACAAATACTAATGAGATGCATTTTCAGTCTCACCTATTTTGTTAAGCTGAGCCTATTTTAACAGCATTGTTCATTTAGTTTAACATTGTAGGAATGAGGCTGCCCTGTATCATGGCTTCAAATGATTTCCTTGAAAAAAAGCCTTGGCAGTTCTCTCTAACATGCAAATTTCAATCTCCCTTTTTTTTAGTTTAAAGGAATACATAAAGAGGAATACATACCCTGTATATTAAGATCACATCTTCAAAGCTCTCAGTTCAAGGAATTCAGCTCAATTTTCTGAAACAATAAGCAAAAACAAATTCTGAAAAATGTGGCAGGTTCATAACACTTTAAATTAATTTACAGCTCCATATTTATAGTGCTGTTAAAAACAGAAAAGTACCTTGGATATGTCCCATTAACAATAGCAAACAATATTCAAAAAGCACAATCTAAAGTTTAATGGCACTTTACTCCTGCTTCTTGGTTGCAAGAGTTAAATGTGCATTTAAATCTTTCCTGGTGAATGAAAAGAGACTTGGAAAGGGTCATGGCCCTAAATGTTGATGCATTCTCAAAATTCAAGTTTTGTCTGAGTTTGGGTTAAAGTGCCAACATTTTACACCACTTCTGCTGATTCGAGTGCTACTGTTGTTCAATAAAAAGGACCGAAAGAAATGTACATATGCATGAAAAGTTGAATGAGTCTTTTTCCTGCTCATTTCTCCTCAACCCCACATTTCAATTCCCTCTGTTTCAGCTGTGAACTCCTCTTCCACTAGTATTCAGATGAGCAATGTTCAGGTAAACAATCCACATGGAGAAGCTAACAGGTCAGTTGAAAATGAACCCGAAGGAAGGGAGACCCCCACCATAATCCAAGGAAGCAAGCTAATCGAAAAGGGGGACAAGCCAGGACAAATTATGAGGAAACACAACTCTTCTCCAACACAGAAGAACATCTGGGTTTCAGAGGAGAACACAGAGATCTGTCTCCTAATCTCTATTGCCTGAATCAGTCATCTCACTATGCCTAACAGCAACTCTAGGATCCTGATAATCAATGTAACTTCAAATTGTATTCAAGTTTCATTACAATAGGATCATGGTACAGTACAAAAGAAAAATCCAAACTGCCCTAAATCAGATGCTTCTAAACATTTATCATACCAGTAACCTGAGTCAAATATCAGAGCGAACTCTCTGTTTCCAAGTATAACAGTCAAAATTGGGACAGAGTCAAAATAGTCAATGTAATGTGGCCATTTTTACTATGCCAGCAGACAATTTTTAATGAGTTAGTGGGCAAAGAAGCCATGCAAGTACAGGCAGTCCCCAAGTTTCGAACAAGATGGGTTGTGTAGGTTTGTTCTTAAGTTGAATTTCTATGTCAAAACAGGTACATTTTTTGAGTGTAACTCCAGCCAAATCAATCCACCAATCAATCAATTTATCTATCTACCTGTTAGCCTTGGTCAACATAAAGGGTTGATGCCCCTGTGATGTTTGTTGTGCTGTCTGTGCCCGTGTTCGGAAGATTTCACCTCATTTTCTGTCCCTGTGACACTTGGATTTTGAAAACATATGGCTTGTTGTAGAAACAAAGAAAGCTTCAGTGGAGATACCTTTTCCCCATGATAACTCTTGCAGGAGTGAATGTATCTTCTGAGGGGTAGATTTCTCTCACATCCTATTGCCCCACTCCTGTTCTTAACTATGAGTCATTTATAAGTCAGATGCTTGTAACTCAGGGACTGGCTGTATACCAAAATTTACCCACTATGTAAGAGGCAACATCTCTATATTGCTTAACAATAATAAGTATACACTCCCCTTTCTTTTCCCACTGCAACACAGCCCTTCAGCATTATGCTGGAAGCACAAAGCTAGGTAAGCTTGCCTGGAGGAAAACAGAGATACTAGGAGTTTGAATTGGCTACCTGACAATTAAAAGATAGGGTTCCAAGAAACACAGTGTGCAACACTGCACACTCCCATCTCTTCCATCCAAAGAACATTTTTAACTGAGAAAGTCAGACATACAGACGGAGTGTGTAGTGGGAAAAACATGAAGGCAATTTCATCCCCATACATTCCACAATACATTAATGAGGGTGAGCACCTAAAGTATTAAGGTCTTGTTAGTAAGTAGTCCTTCTCTCTTTTAGAGCTCTCAGCACAGCAAGCAAGTAACTCGATGTCACAGAAAAGGAAAGCTGGGAGAACCACGAGGGCTATCCTGTCCAAATCCCTGCCATGTAAGAATACGCAATTAAAGCACCATCCAATGGTTTTAAAATGCAGATGCTCATGGAGGATCAACAAGAAACTCAAGCTTGAATTGTTACTGCTTAAATTGTTTTGGCTTCTCAGCGTAACTAGCATTTCAAGGATGTGAAACGAAGGATATGTCACTGGCCATCCTTTCCTTGTAGCTCTTTGAGGATCTCTGAGGATTCATTACCTCTACCACCAATTCTGCCACCAAAATCCATCAGAACGGTAGCACAATTTGTCTCTTGGGTCTTGCACCTTATCTCCATGGGACTAGACACTTGTTAATCAAAGAATCATTTAAATACCCACACTATCATTTCCTCCCAGTTTTCCCCCCTCCCAAGGGCATCTCTGCAACAGACTGGACCTTTAAACTGACCATCCATAAGCTGTTTTTCTTCCTGCCATTGGGATCTTCTCCTTCTGTCAGTGATGTCAGAGAACCCTCTCTCTAATCGCTGTGTTGACTCTAGCTGGCAGGATTTCTCAGCCAATCAGGAGGAGTCTGAATAGCTGTCAGAACTGCATAAATATCTTGTGTTTTCTTGTGAATTTATGCTTGTACACTCTGAAGCACTTTTCTGGTACTTGCATCCCTTTTGGCCAAACTATGTAGCTTTTCCTTCAAACCAGAGTGCTTGTTTTCTGTTCTGGCTGATCCAGTTTAACAAAAGCTCACCGGGCATGGACCTCCTTATCTGTGGTTCTAGCAAAAATCGTTATAAGTCGCTTTGAGACCCCTTTGGAGAGATTAAATGGAGTATTATTATTATTATTATTATTAATAATAATAATAATTTGATTGTGTGTTACTGCATGGCAGTGGTTCGGATTCGATAGCACTTGTGCTTTCTTGCAACTCCATGATTCATACATAATTTTAGGGTAATACTATAAAGAGTGCATAATCCACATATCTCATTTTCTAGTTCTGCTTATTTTCATTATCTACTTTCTGTTCTATTACCTTTGTTACTTTATAACTTTTCTTTTTTTAAAAAGCCAGCTCTGAAATACATTTCAGGATTATAAACACTAGAGACAGTATTTCATTGCCTCTTCAACCAGGTATTTGGGATCTTTTCCAGATTTGCTATTTGGGAGCAGACATGGCTTCCATAAATATGCTTGTAAGAAGCAGAGAAGCCATAAACACACTGGAATACAAAAGAAAATTATGACCACCCTCTGTGAATATCCTGTCTTTAAACTTCAGGCACACTCAGTGGAGATAGGTGTAACTATTTTGCCAAATCATCCATCAAAGCTACAGTCCATAACCAAACATCATACAAGCTTGCATTGTTCTATTAAGGGATGAAGTTCTTCACTGACAAAATATAGCTATCAATCATATGCCATCAGCCACATTTTATCTTCCTTCTAAGCAAATCCCACCAATCATGCAGCAAAAATAAACCATGTGACAATGGATGGAAATTATATTGAGGAGAGAAAAAGCGGAGTATAAGCAAAATCATCATCACCACCAACATTTCCACCACTCTATTTTCCCCCAGACACATATGTCTTATTTGCTAGACGTTAGAGGTATTCGTCTGAATAGATAAGTATATTTAGGATTCCATGCACAGTGAAAGCTAAAAATGCAAAGTATTTTAGTATTACAGCCTCAAATTAAAAACCATACATATAGTTATGAAAATGGAGACAGAATGTAACAGCATCTAGAAATATTCAAATTGCGTCCCTTGTCCTAAAATTTGAAAGGATTGAGCAAGGTGATAAAGTTCTTTTTTATCTTTATCGTGGTGGATCTAAATACATGAAAAAAAAGACGTTTGCTTACCAGAAACCAGTTTTCCTGAGTTCAAAACTTTGAAAAGATTACGTTTGTTACTGTACGTATAACGAAAGGAATCTTCTCATTGGACGGTTTGAACCCACATTCCATTTTTTTCCCTTTCCTGCCTCCAATGTTGTTTCAGAGACAGCTTTATTCCAAGGAAACAAAATGTTACACAAAAACCTGAAGCTCACATTATCTGAAGCAGGAGGCAGGTATTCTTCTGGTCTACCAGCATCCAGACTATCATCCACCGGATGACAGTCCAAAAGATATTTCTAAATTACCATTCAATTCATGCATAATTTGCTTTTTGTTTTTTAGCAGCTCGGTCCCATTTAGCTCCCAAGGCCTTCAAAAGATGACAGCCAGCCAATTGTTTTGATATGTGCAAGGAAAGCATGCAAATTCATGCCTTCGCCAAATAAATGAAGTGAAGCCTTTGCAGCGTGGATAAGCTAGCTAAGTCTATTTGGCAAACATCCCCCAAAAGCAGACATTCAACACAGCCAGGGATACACTACTGGGTATGTGTGTAGAGTAGACTAGGGCTAGAAAACAATTTAATAAGAATCTTAAACAAATAACTTTTTGACATCTCTGGAGACTTTATGTGAACTCACACTTCTGCAATGCTTATTTAGCATTTTGGGAAAAAGAATTACACATAGAGCAATGCACACATTTTAAAATCTGAATAACTAAAATGCATACAACTGAAAAAAATATGCATGAGTAGGCTGCAGTCAGTGAGGTATATGGGATTTGTAGAAACTTAATAAAATTGAATTTTTTCATAGCCTTACACACACAAGTGCACCTTCCCCCTTATTAAGACCCTTATTCTGGTCTTCTCTGAGTCAATATAATCTCTTCTTTCTGACAATTCTTAATGATACGTTCCCCAAACTACAGGGAAATATGGGTACATATCATTTGCACATTCATTATTCTACTGCTGACTAATCTGGTTGAGATATGTCAGTAACTGGGGAGGGGGGAAGGGGACTATTGTATATATTCATGTTTAGGTTTACTAATTTTAGCCACCAAATCTTGGGCTGACCTGTCAATGGATTAGCTTTACTACTGTATATTAACTCTTTCTTTTTTTTTAAAGGAACCATTGCCTTCTCGGAGCAGAGTAGCAAAAGACGAGACCTTAGTCTGTCCCCAGACAACCTAAGAAAAAGCACCAATCCTTCTACTTTCTCTACTGCTGTGCCAGTTATGCCCTCTTTGAATTCTTGCAGGGAGGGGGAATGGCAATAATGGCCAGGCATGTTTGGATCCTTGAGGCAGCATTGGGGTTTTCCCTTCTCCACAGAATGATACTCATCTTATCCATGGACCATATCAAAATCCACCCTAAAACCTGCTCTCGACTTCTAAACAAAGTAAACTTATGAACAAAACTCTCATTTTCCCCACTAAGAAACCCTTTTATAAAGTTGGTAACTTTTTGATAACAAGAAACACACAACGTTGATTAAGGAGAAATATCTACTCAATGTTTTTAAAAACTGGGTCCTATTTATTATGTAATTCCAACAAAGATGGGACAGATCCTCCATTACTGATTTCTTGAATTAGAGGAGTGTCATCTTATGGGGAAAGGCTGTATTAATGATTTTTCTCCTTTAGATGGGTGTGGAAACAAATGAAGCCACAAGCACACAGGTGGCTAAATGGAGGCACAATTGGAAAGATATTATAATTAGAACTCTCTGCAACCAGTCCTTCATTTTGATGTTTATGAAATTAAACAGACCATGAATTTACAGTAGGGTGAGGAGAGATAATAAGATATTTGCTTGTGTGTACACTTAGATATCTGAATCAGCACCTATAAGACTCATCATATCTCGGAGAGTCAATTTTTAAAAATTAAAGTAAACTTCTGCAGTTTGTTCCCCATCCATCTTGCGGATTTCAGGATAGCAGAGGGTCCTTTTCCGGGACTGTTTGGACATGCTGTCCACAATTTTTTGCCCCACTTATTCGTCCTGTGTTTTGACACTGTCTGGAAGTGTCAGTCCTCACTCAATTGAAACGTGTGTCTGCAAATTCCAAATAGAAACACAACAACCATATATAGAAATATTATGAGTCATTTCCACATCACTATTTCCAATGTAGGGTCATAAAGTCCCAAATATTTTATACTGCAGAGTTTTTATTAATAAGCAGATTGTTAAATTGCTTAAGACCTAAAGGCTGAAGGGTCTGGAGATGTGGACTATGCAGGGGGTGGGGGGAATTTAGGAAAAAAAGTTTTTCTTTCTCCTTTTTGAAACTTTCTTCCCCAAGATAAATAGGAAAAAAATAAAATTGGGAAAAAGTGGAGAACTGGATGATGAATATGTTTTTGGTTTTTTTTGTTGTTGTTTTTTTTTTAAATCAGGGGTCCACAAACTAAGGCCCTTGGGCCGTATGCGGTTCTTGAAGTTCGTTTACCCAGCCCCACTCTAAACTTTAGACTTAGGATCACCCTAAGTCCGAAATAACTTGAAGGCACACAACAACAATCCAAATTAACTTGACTATCTTATCAGCCAAAATCAGGCCCCCACTTTCTATAGAAATACTGGTCTATTTGTTTTAAATATTGGGGTGTTTTTTTTTTCAAACTATAGTCCACCTCCCCAATAGTATGAGGGACTGTGAATTGGTCCTCTTCTTAGAAGGTTTGAGGATCCCTGGGGTAGAACAATGAAAAAAAAAACAACCTCAAATCATTTTTAAAAGCCATGTAAAATGCAGAATTTTATGTACATTATCTGATTAATCCAATTCATAGGTCTTTTTTCTGTTTTTTTTTCATGGAAATGAATGTTTTACAGCTGCTTGATACTATGAAGAACTAGAGGAGACTAAATAATGTTGTCTGTTATGTTAATATGAATGGTTTCTTTTATTTTTATTGTCTTTTTACTGCTATCTGTAAACTGCAAAAACAACAATGTTATTTACAGTCTAGGATCTTTAAAAATAAATATATACACTCTTATTAAGATTTTATATGTAGTTAGCTCAATTTGTAACCAAAAAAGAAAAGAAAGTGGTTTTTATAGTTTGAATAAACTGTAGTTGTCATACACTAAGCACAATACATTTATTCCAAGCACAATCTTGTGTGTGTGTGTTTCTGAAGTAATGAAGTCTTTAAAGGTTGCTAATATCACATATTTTCTTTTTAAGAGATAAAGAAATAAACAGAATTTTGGTATGATTTCAAATTTTCATGAGTGTTTATGTCTCCAGACAAGTCGAATTTCTCCCTCCAGCTATAAGGTGGACTGAGGAACCCTCAACACATAGGTCACAGATTGGTATAACTTGATCCAAAATGCACCATAGGAAAGTGTTTGCAAAGAAAATAATTTTTGACAAGTTAAAAGAATAATATAAGAATAATTATGAGGCCTTAAATGGACCGAGTAGGCAAGACATTATAAATAGTATTAGTAATTGTTTTAATGGCTTTTCATCAGCAAACAGTTCACTGTCATTGTTGTGTTATGCCTTCAAGTCAACACTGACTTACTACAAAACTATTCCAGGATCTTCTTGACAAGATTAATGAGCATGTATAACTTGCCTTCCTCGAAGGTAGAGAGACTGTGACTTGCTGAAGGTCTCCACAACAGAGAAGGATTTAAATGCTGGTCTCTCAAAGTCCTGGTGCAACGCTCAAACCACTGTATCGCACTATTTTGGTAGGAGCCCCCGGTGGCGCAGTGGTTTAAACCCCTGTGCCGGTAGGACTGAAGACCAACAGGTCGCGGGTTCAAATCCAGGGAGAGTGCGGATGAGCTCCCTCTAACAGCTCCAGCCCCTCACGCGGAGACATGAAAGAAGCCTCCCAAAAGGATGTTAAAAACATCACAACATCCGGGCATCCTCTGGGCAACATCCTTCCAGACGGCCAATTTTCTCACACCAAAAGAAACTTGCAGTTTCTCAAGTCACTCCTGACACGACAAAAAAACAAACAAACCTATTTTGGTAATCAAATCATTGCCTTCCCTAATTCCTCTAATATTTGATAGCTTTAGTATACTCAGGAATTGAATTTTTGTCTCTTTTATAGTAAGTCTATACTTTTTTGTGCATTCACTTATTTCAGCTTGATGGTCAAGGATTTATTATTATTTATTTATTATTTACACCATTTCTACCCCGCCCTTCTCACCCCCAAGGGGGGGGGGGGGACTCAGGGCAGCTAATTCAATGACGCAATATCAGTAACATAATGTAAAAACTCATAATACATAGCAAATTAAAACAGTTACAATCAATTAAAATCACAAAAACACATAGTTACATAATCACAATAATCACAAAGTCACAAAGCTATTTCCAATTGTCGTAACAGTCATGGTCTGGGTTCAGTGTCTAAAGTGCTGCTGTGCCCACTAGCCAAAGGCCTGGCTCCAAAACCAGTTTTTTCCTAAAAGTAAGGAGGGAGGACATCGATCTGATCTCACTGGGGAGCGAATTCCACAAGTGGAGGGTCACCACTGAGAAGGCCCTGTCCCTCGTCTCCACCAGACGTGTTTGCGAAGCTGGTGGGACCGAGAGCAGGGCTCCCCAGTAGATCTTAAATTACGAGGTGGAATGTAGAGGGAGATACGTTCGGATAAGTAAGCTGGTCTTTTCCAGTCAATTTCTGGCTGATTCTCAATTTCTACTATTTTGCATTAAAAAGGAGGTGTTTTAAATGACACTAATGGAAACTTTTCTTCTAAAGCATACATAATGGACCTGATATGATATAAATTAGGAACATGACTAAAAGATCTACACAAAAATTCAGTTGGAATAATGAGAGATGTGGACAAACTGTTTTACGTCTACTTGGTGTAATGATTTGATAGAACACTTTCATAAGATGATATACAGATGGTAATTGACACAATATACAGGCAGTTCTAATAAATGTTGGAAATGTGAGCATAACGCTAGGTCATTTTATCATATGTGGTGGTCTTGAAGAAAAGCCCAAAAATACCTGACTCAAGTATGTATTCTTAAGGTTAGATTCATAATGAAACAAGAGTTTTATTTGCTGGGAATGCTGGACAATCATCTAGAAAGAAAATTTAAATGATTACTACAATCAATGATAACTGCAGTGAAAATTGTTTATACTCAGAGATGGAAGGAAATAGTGATCTAAATGCAAGAAGAGTAGCTTGATTAAGCTCTATGAACTAGCTGCAATGGAGTATGAGGATTAAATAGAAATCTTTGATTAATGTCAAGAAAAGGGGGATGTGATGGTCAAATTATGGGAGCAAATGTCAATTGTAGAATGTATGAATTAAAATAGTACTCCTAAAAGTAAAAGTACAGTTATATAGTATCATTTAAAGGAAGTAGAATATTCTTGCCTTGTCTTATCGATATATATAATGCAAGTGATATCTCTCTATTTTCAAAGATGGCTCTCACATCCAGAGAGCCATTTCAATCCTATGGACAATGGATCTGGACCAAACTTGGCACGCATACACTAAGCACAAAACATTTATTCAAAGCACCAACTTAAAACATCTGGAGGGCCATGTCTTTCCCCATTTCTGATTCAAATAAGGTTATTCCACACCACATTCATTTCCATCCATGAGATTCTTGCCAACTAGTTTAGCTGTCAATTATACTTTTATTCACACCAATCATTACAGAACAAGGGTGCAAAATACTGCCTGGACAATTTCCAAAAACAACTCTGGCAAAGTTATCCAGAAGACAATAACATCAAATGAACTAGGTCCCAGGCATATTTAGTTAGTTAGTTATACTATAGTGCCTTGCATAGGACCCAAGGACATTTGTATCCAGTTTAAAACAAAGTACAGATGCAGAGCTTTACAGAAAAAGAATGGAAAGAACATTCTGAGCCTGCTAATGACCTAAACAGATGCTGTGTACAATTATCAACTTTGGTAAATCTCATCTGTATGAGCTGTAGGGAAAGAGAATGAATGCATTCAAAAACACATACACAGTATAACCGCTCTCCTGTATCTACAGATTTGGCATCCACAGTTTCATTCATTTTTTTGAAAAAAATCCCCCAAATCCAAAAAACTAAGCTTTATTTTGCCATTTATATATGGGATGACATTTTATTTTATTTATTTATTTATTTCCGGTATTTCTACCCTGTCTCTTCTGTACCCCCGAAGGGGGGCTCAGGACGGCTTACATTTGGCAACATTTTACTATGCCATTTTGCATATCCATTAATTTTGGGATCCACAAATATCCTAAAACCAAACCTCAGCAGATTCTAAGGGTCTATGCAAATCACGTGGAATAGAATTATCAAGATAAAGGGATATTTGGCTTGATCTGTAAACAAGAAAGAGGAGGAGGAAGATGGGGATCAATAGCAGCAATAACACCGTTTATTATAATGTCCTAATCATCAAACATGCCCAATAACACTATAAATACATGTAAAAAAAACCCTCAAGATCCCACCAGTTACTACACATCTCAGCAGCCCAGGTAGAATTCAACAGCTTAATCTGGAGAATCCAAGAGGAAGGTTCCACAGATGCATTGTGTAATCTTAGTCAATAATCCAATGCTTGTATCTCTGAAATCCCTATATGGTACACATCATTCTGCCCAAGCTGCCAGGTACTGAATCCATGTAAACAGCAGTGGACCATAATCTCAGGCAGGTGGAGATAACAATATCTGAAGTTCTGCACTTAGATTTCTTCCCCATCCTAGAAACAATGTGCCTCCTTTACCTGCTTAAGGCTTAGGAACATGTGCTTTTCCATATATTGATGGACTGCAAGTCTATAATTCCTCTCCATCAGGCATGTAGCTAAGGGGGGGGGCTTGGGGGCTTCAGCCCCCTCCCCCCGAAATTCTCATGGTGGTCCGTGAGAAAGCCTTACTGGTATATTATTTAAACTGTTATGTTTATTCATATCATGATCTGATCACTATATGCATGAGGGTATTGGGGTAATGATACAAAATGTTTGCTAGGGTAGACCCTCTTTCACTCAGACTCAGCACCCCCTCCCGAATCAAACTCAGCTCCCCCAAAACAAAATCCTGGCTACGGACCTGCTCTCCATTGTCTAGTCGAGGGGTCCTCAAACTTTTTAAACAGAGGGCCAGGTCATAGTCCCTCAAACTGTTGGAGGGCCAGATTAGAATTTGAAGAAAAAAAGAATGAATTCCTATGCAAACTGCACATACCTTATTTGTAGTGCAAAAAAGTAAAAGCAATACAATAATTAAAATGAAGAACAATCTTAACAAATATAAACTTTTTACTATTTCAATGGGAAGTGTGGGCCTGCTTTTGGCTGATGAGATAGGATTGTTGTTGTTGTGTGCTTTCAAGTAGTTTCAGACTTAGGTTGACCCTGAGCGAGGGCCAGGTAAATGACCTGGAAGGGCCGTATCCGAGCCCCGGACCTTAGTTTGAGGACCCCTGGTCTAATCTATTGAAGACTGATGTGAGTTGTAATCCAAAAGCATCCAGAGGATCACACAATTCCCACCTCTATCATAAAAAACTTCTGTTTAACTTTTTTTCAGAAACACTGATCCAATTATCATAATGACATATCCCCAGTCTCAGCAAGAGTAGACCCACTAAACAACCCAGCTGAATAGTAAATCAACCCTTAAGTCTGTGGTTCTCAACCTGTAGGTCCCCAGGTGTTTTGGCCTACAACTCCCAGAAATCCCAGCCAGTTTACCAGCTGTTAGGATTTCTGGGAATTGAAGACCAAAACATCTGGGGACCCACAGGTTGAGAACCACTGCCTTAAATGAAACCACCTGATTCATTGTGTCTTGTTGGGTAGGAATTAGCACGTTTAAGTAGGCCAACATCTGAAGGCATCTTATTCTAATAGGACAACAGCAGCATTTACTTTCTGAACAAAGAAGATTGCTCCTCCAAGATTGCAAAAGATCAATTATTTCCAAAACGCCCCCAGACAATTAATGTAAATAAAGACAACAATAATTAAAAATCAATTGCCTTCAGGGATAAAGGGAGAAGCTACTTTCCATTTCTTCTTGCATTCTAACCAATTGTTAATTACTTAGAAACGATTTTGTGGTCACCAAGTTATGTTTTGTTTTTTCCCTTTTGCACAAAGTGTCTAGCCTGCAGCTCTTAAAGGATAATAACAATGATTTATGTCCACAGCAGAAGATTTGCATGTGTGTATGTGTATGAGATCAATGCAACTCTAAAACTTCAGAGCATTTTTGAAGCACTGAGGTAGGTTACAAATGCATATAATTTGGTGAACCCCAGGTTTTGCAACTTGGATCCAAACCATAAGTTAACACCAACCCTATGAAGTAATGTATATAGCTTTTTCATATGAAGCATTCTAAATTAAGGTTGTGTATCTCTTATTCAGAATGCTAAAGTCCTGAAGTGTTTTTAATCTTGGATTTTTCCAGATTTTGGAATATCTCTATTTCCATAGTCATTCATTCATACATACATACATGCATGCATACATACATACAGAGATGGGACCTATCTAACCACATATTTCATTTATGTTTCATATACAGCTTACACACATAGCCTGTAGGAAATTTTATACACAGTATCGTTCATAATTTTGTGAATGAAACAAAGTTTGTGAACACTGAACCACTAAAAAGCAAAAATGTCACTAAGCAAGCTATACATATGCAGAATTTCAGATGTTGGTGTTATTTTTAATTTCAGAATTTTGGACAAGGGATGCTTATCCTATATAATCAGTAATGTGTTCATTATTAGGATGCAGGCAACTGAACAGAGAGACCCTGTGTTACTTGAACATTTGCTTCCCATCTACTGAAGATATATTGTTCTGACAAATCACTGTTAGTTCTTGCTTCAGGAACATCCTGAGCCAATTCAATAGCCATGAATCAAGACTAACTGTAACAACATTCCATGGCAACCGTCACCTTTTGAAGGTATATAGATCTGAAGCCTATTGGTTTCCCAAATAGAGAAGATCCACTGAATCAACTGATAAACTGTGATTTACTTATGAAAATCCCAGTGATTCAATAGGTTTACTCTGGAAGTGATTACCTCTATAATAATTTGGGATCATTGCTATGAGTAATTTTGCCCCTTGAATGAATATATATATATTATGATGGCAAACTGAAACCAAGTAATCATAAACAGAGGAATCAAACAGCACATATTCCAATTAAGTTAACATTCAACTCAAACAAAAAGAACCCTCTCGTAGCCAAGATCTCCTGAAAGCAAATATTTGATTCTCTTCTCCCTTTGTCTTGACAAAGCCTTCATAATTCATGACGAAACTGGCAAAATCATCCAAGGTACACAGGGAAGCAAAAAAAAGTCACTGAGGTATATCTATCTGATTGTTGTGGTGATCTATTATTATTATTATTATTATTATTATTATTATTATTATATTTTAATGAACGACAGAGGAAATTTGGACTCTGGTACTTTTAGGGACCAGTGAAAATTTCATTTCAGTTCTGATTTTTTCTAAAAATGTTATCCATATTTTTTTTACATTAGAAGTATCAAGACTTTTGAGTGTAAAGAAAGAAGAAAAAAGAAACTGGAGAAAAACAAAGACAGATATGCCCATCCAGAAACATGTCAAGCTCTGAACATTGTATATTCAACCATGTTGATACTAAATTAAGGTTGACAGCAGTTTTTCCTTATTTTTAGCATCTATACAAGTTCAACATGGTCCTTTCATGTGGGGAATAGCTACATATTCTGAATTTGGACTGTGCAGATGGACACAACTTTGATTAAAATTCTGTTCAAACACAAATTACAATTTACAATTTTTTTCATATCTATGATGAACATACTTGAGATTTGGGTTGGGAATCAATTGTGATAGAAACTGAAACCAAAGGTTTCTTCCATGCTCTATATTCTCCTGCAAGGAATTTGGGAACATGAAGAGCACAGAATGGCAGATGTTATTTAAAAAAACCTTCAAAATTATATTACACACAAACACACACATTAAACCCAGAGAAATAAACAAAGAGCCAAGTGCTTCCTGTAGAAGAGGAAATCCCAGGAACATAAGGGAAGACAATGTCCATACCTGGCTGCTGCTTCTCATTCCCACCAAATGGATTACAGAGAGTACAGGAAGTCCTTGAGTTACAAACATCTGACTTACATACAATTCCCAGTTAAAACGGAGGCGAGAGAACAGGAAGTGAGAGGAAGGGTAAGAGTTATCATAGGGGAAAAGATGTCTCTACTGAAGCTTCATAATCAATCCTTATTTCCACGAAAAGACAAAATTTTCAAATTCCAATTGTCAGAGACAGAAAGTGAGGTGAAGTCTTCTGAACAGGGGCACACTCAGCAAAACACCACAGGTGGGTTATCCCTTCCTTATGCTATCCAAAGCATCCCCCCCCCCTATCTATCTATCTATCTATCTATCTATCTATCTATCTATCTATCTATCTATATACTAGCTGTACCTGCCACACGTTGCTGTGGTCAACCTTCCCTCCCTCTTTCTCTCCTTCTTTCTTTCTCTCCTTCCTTCCCTCCCTATTTTTCTTTCCCTTCTTCTTTCTTCCTTCTCTACCTGTTTCTTTCCTCGCTTTTTTTGCTCTTTGGTTCCATCCTTCCTTGTCTCTTTCCTTCCTTCCTTCCCTCCCTCTTTCTCTCTTTTGTTCCTTCTCTCCTTTCTTCCCTCTCTCTTTCCTTCCTTCATTTTTTTATTTCCTTCTCACCTTCCTTTCTTCTCTCCTTCTTTCCCTCTTTCTCTCACTCCTTCTCTCCTTCCTTCCTTCTTTCTGTGTATATGTGTTTTTGTGTGTATATATATGCATATACATGTGTATATATTTGTGTATATGTATATATGTGTGTGTGTGTGTGTATGGTTTTCCAAATGTGTTGTAATGTATTTTTTTTGTTTTTTGGCTTTTATAGTCTCTTCTGCTGTGTTTATCAATGTTTTAATGTGTGATGGTCACTCGTTGGCCTGATAGGTGCATTGTGTCCAAATTTAGTGTCAATTCGTCCAGTGGTTTTTGAGTTATGCTAATCCCACAAATGAACATTACTTTTTTTATTTATATAGATATATGCATAAACACACACTTGGCTAGAGTTACACTTAAAATGTACCTGTTCTGACTTAAATACAAATTAATCTCAAGAACAAACCTATAAAATCTATCTTGTCACCTGTACAATATCGTGATATTGCTTCCTGTGCATTGTTTAAAAGTGCTTTGTTTAATGTTACATCAAAGCTGCTGCGGAAAAATGTATATTTTGAAAGGTGGATTGTAAATATTTGATTATAAAAACAAACATTATTTGATTCAATAATGTTCTTGTAATAGTAATCAAACACCACTGTTTTATCCCCCAGCAAAAACATCCAGTTTAGTTTAGCATCTCAAAAGTATTTTGTTAAGGTAGAACACAATCAAGCCCCAACTGTTTTGTGTGTCCGTACTTTGCTGCAGAATTCTGAGCATACCTCCCCAAAAGAGGAAGTGTGGATAAAAAGTTATCTAACTGATGCATTAGAAAAGATGATGCAAATCAAGGGTTTTTTTTTTCATGTCAGAAGCGACTTGAGAAAGTGCAAGTCACTTCTGGTGTGAGAAAATTGGGAAAACTCCATAGTCACCTACGGATGTGAGAGCTGGACCATAGGGAAGGCTGAGCAAAGGAAGATAAATACTTTTGAACTGTGGTGCTGGAGAAAAGTTCTGAGAGTGCCTTGGACCGCGAAAAGATCCAACCAGTCCATACTTCAGGAAATAAAGCCCGCCTGCTCATTGGAGGGAAGGATAGTAGAGGCCAAATGAAGTACTTTGGCCACATCATGAGAAGAAAGGAAAGCTTAGAAAAGACAATTATGCTGGGGAAAATGGAAGGAAAGGGGAAGAGGGACTGACCAAGGGAAAGATGGATTGATGGTATCCTTGAAGTGACTAGATTGACCTTGAAGGAGCTGGGGGTGGTGACGACCAACAGGGAGCTCTGGTGTGGGCTGATCCGTGAAGTCACAAAGAGTTAGAAACAACTGAACAAATGAACAACAATTCTCCCTGACAAAGAACTACCATTAATTTGTTAAAACTGTTAAGACAATTTTCCTTACTCAATGAAATCTAAAATGCATGTTCTTTGTTTTGTTTTTACTTTGTTCCATTTTATGAAGTTTGCCTCTTCAGCTGTTCCATTTTATTTTGGGACAAAGAAAGATTTGGCCTTAAACTGTGAAAGAAATAGATGTCTAAAAATAAAGCAAGGGGCATTCCCATGTCTGAGGCAGAATATAAGAACCCGTTTTGATGTATTATTTTAAGTAGGACTCAAGAACAACTACGTTCGTCAAATACCTAAAGATAGACAAGTTGACAGCAAGCTGAAGGAGAGAGACATTAAAGCACTGCCATTATTTCTTTATTGGCATGTTTTAAAAACACGGGAAGTGGATTAAATTTTAATCTTTGTTCAAACAGTCAAAACAATGATTCATTTATAATGCTATACCAGGGTTGCTATGGACTAGCACCATACATACACATAGCCGGGTTCGGGGGAAATGGCAGGATTTCCCAGCTGTCTGTTGCCTGATTCTGTAAGCAAATGGATTAGGGGCAACCATCAGAGGGCCTGCCTATTTGTCTTGCAAACAAATTGATCACACACTGACTTTGAACACAATTACAGCTCACGATGTGAACCCAACTGGCTTGGACTAGAACATAGAGCATTTCCTCAAACAAAACTACATCCTGCAGTTACATATCAGGGATATTGAATGGTGGTTCTGTTCCTATGGCTCCCAAATGTTAGTCTTGCTGGACTTCAGCTGCTAGAATTTTTGTCTATTGGTCAACTTGATTGGGGCTTCTATGAGATACAGTTCAAAAGGACCATCGTTAGGTACGATTATTCTACCCAGACAGCCAACCAACTTAGACCCTTCTACACTGCCCTATATCCCAGGATCTGATCCCAGATTATCTGATTTAAACCGGATTATATGAGTTGCCACTGCCAGATAATCTGGGATAAGAAGATAATCTGGGATCAGATCCTGGGATATAGGGGCACTGTAGAAGGGGCCCCATTTAACACCAGTTGAGCATATTTAAGATGACAAACAAGCCAAAAACATGATTTGAAGTTGGGACTATGAGGCAGGGTTAGCACATTTTCATCCACCTTGTTGAACCAATTACTCTTTAATCAGCCCGTATTTTGGCCTCCCCCCCCCCCAATTGGTTCTTTTGTTGCTTGGTGCTTGTCTATTATTGTTATGTTTGTTTTATGCTTTTAAATTGCATTTTGTTATTGCTCTGTTTTTAATTGTATGTTCCCTGGGCTTGGCCCCATGTAAGCTGCCCCGAGTCCCTTCGGGGAGATGGAGGCAGGGTAGAAAAATAAAGTTGTTGTTGTTGTTGTTGTTGTTGTTGTTGTTCTTCTTCTTCTTCTTCTTCTTTTCCTCCTCCTCCTCCTTCTTCTTCTTGAAGATTTAATCCCATGCACCTATCATATCCCTATGTCCTTTTCAGCAGAAGACTTCAACAAGCCTATGGCTAGGAAGCAACATACTAAACCAATAGGATGGTGTTTCTCAACATGTGGGTCCACATATGTTTTGACCTTCAACTCCCAGAAATCCTAACAGCTGGTAAACTGGCTGGGATTTCTGGGAGTTGTAGGCCAAAACACCTGGGGACCTACAGGTTGAGAACCACTGACTTAAAGGTTGATTTACTATTCAGCTGGGTTGTTTAGTGGGCCTACTCTTGCTGAGACTGGGGATATGTCATTATGATAATTGGAACAGTGTTTCTGAAAAAAAGTTAAACAGAAGTTTTTTATGATAGAGGTGGGAATTGTGTGATCCTCTGGATGCTTTTGGATTACAACTCACATCAGTCTTCAATAGATTAGACCAGGGGTCCTCAAACTAAGGCCCGAGGGCCACTGCAATAGGAAATGATAACAGTCGAGCAAATGCATGCCAAAGTTTGAAATAGAGATTTTGAATAACAGCTACCAGAATCCTCACCTGACACATTCAGTAGGCATTTGGGTATTCTGCCAGCTGTAGTCCCTAAGAGATCTTGACTTTGCCACAGTAGTCCATGCTCTGGTTACATCCTGTATAGACTACTGCAACACTCTCTACATGGGGTTGCCTTTGAAGACTGTTTTGAAGCTTCAAATGGTCCAACAGGAGGCAACCAGGTTGCTAACAGGAGCGGCACTCAGGGAGCACAACTACTCCTCTGTTGCGTCAGCTCCACTGGCTGCCAATCTGCTACCAAGAACAATTCAAAGTGCTGGCTTTAGCCTATAAAGCCCTAAACAGTTCTGGCCCTGCTTATCTGTCCAAACGTATCTCTCCTTATGAACCATCTAGGAATTTAAGATCTTCTGGAGAGGCCCTGCTCTTGATCCCGCCTTCTTCACAGGTTCGGTTGGCGGGGATGAGAGCCAGGGCCTTCTCAGCGGTGGCCCCTTGGCTGTGGAATGCCCTCCCCAGGGACATTAGATTGGCCCCCACCCTCTTATCGTTCTGCAAAAAAGTCAAAACCTGGCTGTTTGAGCAGACTTTCTCAAATGCTGTGTAACAGATAAACCCTGATCTCGGAATGACTGGACAACGCGATTGGACAATGACTTGGTAATGAGATGCGGAGGATTTATGTTTTATTGCTTTTTTATTTAATTGAATTTTATCTATGTTAAATGTTTTAACTGTTCTTATATTGTTGTGGGCATCAAATTGTGCCGTTCTGTAAACCGCCATGAGTTTCCCTCGGGCTGAGAATGGCGGTATAGAAATATCGTAAATAAATAATCAATCTTACAAGATCTTAAACCACCACTTTCTTTCTTGTTTGTGAGTCTGCAAACTGAAAGCTTAGGCCCCTTATATACTTCCCTATATATCCGAGGACCTGATCCCAGATCATCTGCTTTAAACTAAATTATATGAGTTTCCACTGCCAGATAAGAAGATAATCTGGGATAAGATCCTGGGATATAAAGGCAGTGTAGTAAATTTGAGTTCTAACTACTCACTATAATGGCATCCTCGACATGGAGCCAAATACACCTACCGAGTATATATACAGGTTACATTCATATCCCATTCTCTCTGCTTACTATCTTTATAGTCCCATCAGCTTTGCATTTATTCCTGGGACACAATCCTGGAAACGTTTACATGCTTTATCTTTATGACCACCAATAAAGTGAAGAAAAACAGCATGACTAAATGTAGCCATGTGTTTTATATAACAGAGATGCTAGACAATACAATATGCTGATCCCTGGGGACGGAGGATTACCACACGGAATTCTTTAGGGTACTAAATTATCAGGAGACTGTGAAAATGTGCATTGGAAGGGAAGCTGGCATTTCACTCCCTATGGGAATCATGTACTTCTGTTCACATTCATTTCCGTGAATTAATCAGTCTGAAAGATACTGACAGACCCCTAAAGCATCTTGCAAAATTAATTTAGAAGAGACAGGACCAGTAGTGGATTGAATTATTTCTTACCCATCCCAACAGAAAGGGAGAGAAGAGGATTTACTTTGGAATGTGTTTAAAGCACATGCTTTCATTTATGGTACCTACAAAGTTCCTACATTTCTTTTGTCAGGAGATTTGAACCCTGATCACTAGAAGCATAGCCCAGTGCTCAAGCCACTATGTCACACTGGCTCTTGATTGTCCTTATTATGGTGCATTAAGCATTGCTATTGTATGCACAATGTGTCCCAGGCCTGGTTCGGGCACTATGGGAAATGGTCTTCAATTGCATGAGCAAACTTGCATAAGTATAAAGCCTGAATATTGTCCTGCTCCATAGTTCAAATTTTGGGTTGGATGGTGAGACACAACACAGGAGCATCAATATAGTGGGAAACGATGGTTTTCCATAGTTTCCCATTATATTGTGTGACCGCAACCTGCATGACCACATTTTCCTTTACGAACCCACACGATCTCTTTAATCATCCAGAGAGGCCCTTCTCTCGCTCCCACCCCCTTTGCAGGTGTGACTGGTGTGGACGAGGGAGAGGGCCTTTTCTGTGGTGGCCCCTCGACTTTGGATCTCGCTCCCTAAGGATATTAGGCAGGCCCCCACACTGGCAGCCTTTAGGAGGAGCTTGAAAACTTGGTTGTTCCAATGTGCCTTCCTTGATTGAAAGACCAATAATTCCCTGATCTGACCAATTCTCTGCAAAATGTCCTATGTAAGCCGCCCCGAGTCCCCATTGGGGGAGATGGTGGCGGGGTATAAATAAAGATTATTATTATTATTATTATTATTATTATTATTATTATTATTATTATTATTTCTATCTGTTGGGGCAATCAACTCTATCTCACCCTCTAAAACCTCTGTGTTTTAATTTTTTTCTAATCTATTAGAATAGGCCCTGCCCACAGTGTTGGATTCTTGTGTTTCTTAAATGTTGTGTTTTATTGCTGATATGTTATTTATAATGATTTTGTATTGTATTTTTATTTTTGTTTTATTTTATTGCTGTGTTGGTTTATACTGATGTATTGTATTGTCAGGCTTGGCCTCATGTAAGCCGCCCCGAGTCCCCTTGATACATTACGATTCATAATAGTAGTAAAATTACATTAACAAAAATAATTTTATGGTTGGGATTTCATCACAACATGAGTAACTGTATTAAGGGGTCACAGCACTAGGAAGGCTGAAAACCACTGGACTTATTACAGTATTTACATTGACTGATGTATAAATTGACCTAATTTTTGGGAGTCAATTTTTGAGTAAAATCTCTAGTTACACATGAATATGAATATATATATATATAAATATATATATATATAGAGAGAGAGAGAGAGAGAGAGAGAGTAATTGGAAGGGGTGCAAAATGGCTCCCTGAAGACCAAGGCTTCAAATCATTCAGATTATCAAAGCAGATAATCTACACTGCTATATAATCCAGTCCAAAGCAGATAATCTGGATTTTATATAGAAGCAAAGATGGGGTCCAAGAAAACTCAGCAGCATGCAATGGAGTCTGCCTGCAAAACCAGTAAGCAGACAGAATGCAACATTTCAAAAGAATTCGTATCACTTTGATCAGAAGCACTACAAGTGATAACAGGCTATTGAAGACCCTCCCCCCCCCCCAATGCTCTTGAATAAGTGGTAAAGGGCAAGAAAGCCAAAGGAAAGACCTGTCAGTACAAAGTTGTCTTAACATAGACGCAAGTTGACAATTTGATATTATGGTGCACTTTTGAAATAAACCCAAAAATCCTTCTTGGGAGCATTGCTTTTCATATTAGATAGTCTTAATATTTTCACCACCACACTGTGATAATCAAAGGGACCTCTTCTGTAAAAACAACTCATAGGCCATCTGACTCATCTGCAAATCTCAGAGCTTCCAGAATAGGCTGATACCTTTCTTCATGTGTATAGGACATATTAGTGTGGCTCTTAGGGATGTGTGATCCATTAAAAATGGTTCAAAAGTCATTACAAAACTGTGGGGCACTGGAAATTTGTTTCTAGAGTGTTTCTAAAGTATAGTTAATGAAAAAATCTGTTACCATCACAAGAGTAATGAAATTTTGTTACTATTCCATTACAGTAATTACACATAAATTACTATAATTGGGGAAACTTCGGGGGCTTCTTAATTCTTCATTTTTAAAACTATTGGAGTGAACCTTGCTACAATGGTAGAACACATTTACCACTGTTAGCCCACCAAGTTTAGAACATTTCACTTATCCAAAGATTTTTGCAGAATTTTCAAAGTTTTTATAAACAGCATTTTTAAAAACTACAAGTTATCTTCTTGAATTTTGTATACAATGACACAAGGTAACAGTGAGTCGTTCCCCCAATTTTCAGAAATATTCATACATCTACGGTTAGGGATTTTTTTAAAAGCCACAACAGTTATCTCATTGAATGGCTCTCATATTACCCAATAAAACCAATATTAACCAATTCTATTTTTTCATAGAATCCTAGAGTTGGAGGGCCATCTAGTCCATCCCTCTTCTTCCAGACAGAAGGGCATCCTCAAAACTCTCCTGACAGATGGCCATCCTGCCTCTAAACTAATTAAGATGCTTCCCCTATAGCATTGGGGCCACCTATCTAGGGATTTCTTCCCAGCCCAGCACAGATATTTACTTACTGGAAGTTTCTATCAGTCTCCGCTTTGCAGACTCAACCATTCATTGGAACTCTCGCTAACTGCTGTTAGGGAGGGACAAATCTCTCTCTCTGCTACCCTGATTGGTGCTTTCTGACGCTGATGCATTCTGGGAAATGTAGTTTAAGGCAGGACCTTTTGAATTTTCTGACATAGAGCTCCTCCCTTCCCAAACTACACTCCCCAGGGTTCTGTGCTGTTCCCAAAAAACAATCCTCCCTCTTTTTCCCACTCCTAATACTGAGAAAAGACAAGGCATTAAGGTGGGATTTTTGGCTTTGCTTTGCTTCCTTGCACTGAAAAAGAAACTGAGTTCAAGAGCCTTCCGAGATTTACAAAACTAAAACGAAAAAGTATGGAATAAGTTTCAATACTTAAATTTTTGGCATGGGCCATGCCCATGTGTCACCTATCGCCTTGTAAGTTTAACAAATTTGATCCAAATTACGAGGCAAACAAAAAGGCTCTATAAGTAGCAACTCACACATCTTGAGCAATGAAAACAGAAGGAAGGATGATCTGAACATGAGATAGTGATAACAAGCTTTCATAATGATTATAACACATTTTTAAGTGTATAACATCTAACAGATTTTGCTTTGCTCTTTTTTCCTCAAAATGCCATGGTGATTATATCAGCTAACTAATCAAAACGTATACAAAGGAACTCATTTTTTTAATTTATATTGGGAGATCTGAACATTTTTATGTCATACATAAATAACATTTTTAAGTCATCACATAAATAAAACCACAATATAACAAATGCCAACAACACTCACACACACACACACACACATAATAGTAAATATGAAAATAAAGAAATGAACAATATGATAATCATGGAATCAGTGTAGAGACTCTGAAGAATAGGATCCGGATCCCTGCTCTGCCATGGAAATCCACTGGGTCATCTTTGGCAAGTCATATACCCTTCACCTCAGAAGATATGGTCATTGTAGGCCAGAAATGACTTGAAGGCCCACAATAACTATGATACCCAATGACACCTTCTCCTTTTTGTACCCTTACCATTTTCACTACAACATCTTATTATACTTTTGCCTACCCATAAGCCATGTGACTCATCAAAACCTCCTCTCCTATGGGGAAATTATTTCATATTCTGTGAACATGGAAAATTCAAATGTCACCACTCTGCTTTCAAGACATTTTAACAGATTTTGGATAGCCATGACGCTTACTCACACTTTGACATTAGCATTTGCATTGATGGTTAGCATCACTGACAGTGGTCTATTTACAATGATGCTGACTGGGGGAGACAGCCATCTACTCATGTTCCAGAAAACACAGAAGACCATCACATAAGTAAAACAAAAATATAACAAATGCAAACAAACAATATAAATACAATATAAATACAGTTTATAGCAAATATGTAAATGAATAAATGAAAAGTATGATATTTATAGCATGTTTTATGGCAAATATGAACAATATTGTTATGTTGGAGCTGTTTAATAAGTCCGACATTACAGCCAGCAAATGCATGTCAAGAAATGTGTTTACAGCAGAGGATGCTTGGTTTGGAAATTACCTAGAGAGTAAGTTGTCACATTTACACTTTTCAGATATTTGCAAAACATTGAGCTACTAATGCCTTTTGCATTTGGGTTTTGTTTATAATTATTGACCTAGTACATAAAGTTCTGAAAAATGGAAATTGCCTCTGAAAAAGGCAGAAAACAGTTTACAAATCCCAGGAACTACTGTCTGGTTTCATATGATTTATAACACTGTGTAACAAAATTTGAAGAAAAAAAGTCTGTTCTTGATTTGAAAGTATTGTTTCCTGTTTAACTGTGTGGTAATTACTTTGAAGGTAGTTGTTATACTCCAGAAACTTCATTTTTGTGACTGGCACAAACTATGTTGAATTGGTTGAGACTCAGTGAGATTGTTGTTGTTGTTTATGCGTTCAGTCACTTCTGAATCTTAATGACCTCATGGACCAGCGCAAGCCAGAGCTCCCTATAGGCTGTCGCCACCCCCAGCTCATTCAAGGTCAAGCCAGTCACTTCAAGGATACCATCCATCTTGCCCTTGGTCGGCACCTCTTCCTTTTTCCTTCCATTTTTCCCAGCATCATTATTGTCTTCAAGCTTTCTGTCTTCTCATTATGTGGCCAAAGTACTTCATCTTTGCCTCAGATATCCTTCCCTCCACTGGAAGGAAGGGAAGGAAAGGAAGGATGGAAATTAGGTCAGCTCCATCCCTCCTCTCCTTCAGAAAGAAGCTTAAATCATGGTTCTGGGGCCAGGTATTTGGGGATCAGGCTTGATAGTGATTGCAATGTTTACATGAACTGACAATGGACGGGCTCTGACAAAGTCAGAATTGGATTGTATTTGGCTACATGGTTGTTAATAATGTTTTAAATGGATTTTAACTTAATGGTTTTATTTCATTGTAAAGTTGTGATATATTGTGTATGTATTCTGTATGTGGTGGCATCAAATTGTTGCAATTGTAAGCTGCTTTGAGTCCCTCTTCGGGGGTTAAGAAGGACAGGTTACAAACATTGGAAATGAATGAATGAATGAATTCTTTGCACATACGCAAGTGCAGGTACTGCAAAATAATTTTTTTTTAAATCCCAAACACTTCTGATCCTAAGCACGTTCCTCAATAGAATGCAATCTTCAATGGCAGCTAGAGATGCTTTAATCAGTATGGAAGTAATATCCATGTTTTAGTCCAAACTGTAAAAGAGATATCCAGAGTGGAATAGAGAACCAGTGTGGTGAAGTGGTTTGAACATTAGATTACAGGTCTATTGAACAGAGTTTAAATCTCTGCTCAGCCCTGGAAACATTTTGGGTGACCTTGGCCAAGTCACACTCTCTCAGTCTCACAGGAATGGAAAACCACCTCTGAATGAATGTTGCCAAGAAAAACTCGTAAGGTCACCAAAAGTCAAAAATGACTTCAAGGCACAAAACAACAAATGGGTATAATATTTTATTTGCTAATAATGAGTGGAGGGGCAATAATTGTTAAAAATAATAATCAGGCTTTCTAAATATTAACAAATCCCATGAGTGTGTGGGATTTTATTTGCTAATAATGAAATTAATCTTTCTAAATACAAATCAATTTAGTATGAGTGTCGGGCCATTTAATTTATTCATAACAAATTAGGCTGTTTTTTGTTAGTAATGCAATTTAAATATGACAATAAAAACTGAAAATTCATCTATGTTACCTTAAGCATTTGTTTTTTTTTAAAAGCTTGCTAGTGTCCACCTCATCCCTAATATTACTTTGGATGTGGCACTCTTTACTAGCCTGAAAAGGGGCCCTGCATCCCTGGTCTTGCTCTAAGATACATCTAAATCGATAGGTCACACTGCATTACCAAAAAAGTGTATAAATTTCAGCATATTTTTGTTTGTCTGAAAACAATTTACACCCCCCCTAGAATCTATAGAATTTAACTCACACGTTAAATTGTTTATAAATCCAGCACTGCAGCTGGAAAGAGCATGCCGTTCCTTATTGTGCTTCCAATCCTTTAAATACGGTTTAGGAATCAGAGGCATTCCATTTGCATTGATGAAGCACAAGAAAAACAAAGAGCTTTTTGGCAGACTGATGTGCCTCCAGTATACCAGTATGCTTATGAAAATGCCAAGTACATGTTTGACCATGGTTAGAAAGAGGATGCTGAAATAATGCAATTGAGTAATAGAATCATAGAATAAGAGTTGGAAGAGACCACGTGGGCCATCTAGTCGAACACCCTGCCATGCAGGAAAAGCATAATCAAACTAACCCTCACAGATGACCGACCATCCATACTTCCAAGGAAGGAGCTTTCACCGCACTCTGAGGGAGTTTATTCCACTGTTGAACATCTCATACGGTCAGGAAGTGCTTCCTAATGTTCACGTGGAATCTCCTTCCTGTCATTTGAACCCAATGTTCCAAGTTTCCAGGGCAGCAGAAAACAAGCCTGCTTCCTCTTCCTTGTAACATCCTTTCACATATTGGCTATCATGTCTCCTCTCAACCTTCTCTTCTGCAGGCTAAGCATACCCAGCTCTTTGAAATGCTCATGGAGCCATGATAGTGTGATGTAGTGGTTCAAGCATTGGACTATGGAGACTACAATTGGAAGCCTCGCTCAGCAAGATCCGGCAATTGGCCTCTGAGGAAGACAGTGGCAAACCTTTCCTAACAAATCCTGCCAAGAAAACCCTGTGATGGGTTCACCTTAGGTCATGGTAGGTCAAAAGGAACTTGAAGACATAGAGTCATAAATAATCCTGGCAGGGTCATCCATAAAGTACACTGTGGTGGCTATATAAAACTCTCAAAATGGATAGGTGCATACATACGGCCATACATACGGATGTTAGTGGTGATGTCACCACTAACATCATCGTTTTCAATTCAATTTCAGAAAATAGAGTTGTGTGTGCCAACACAACAGTCAAGATCCAAAAAAGTTACTCAACATGCATAGTATAGCATATGTCAGATGTTAACCAACATATAGCAACCAAGCTAGTCATCATATCAATGCCACTCTGTCACCATTTCTGAAATAATATGTAGTTGGTATTCCAGTTCAGAGTAGAACAGTTGCCCTGTCTTCTCATTTGCCTCAGACAGCAAACAGTCTGAGGTTAGATCCCCACTCCCTCTTTTTTGATCTGATCCAGCAGGACTCTTCTTAACCCCAAGGCAAACACTAAAAACTGTGTTCCCTGCCAACATACCACACCAAAATCAAATTAAGGCCTCTTTTACATACCATACATTCATATACATGAAGGGGCTGTCTCAGATCTTTAAGTCTCACTGCAGCAGACATGTCAAGAATGTGAGTGTCACTGAAATGTTTTCATGTATCCCTGATCCACTTACTAGTATGTGCGAGGGTTTGTATTCTCAGGAACATCTTTTGTGTTTATTAAATACTGCTAATGCTGTAATAATATTGCCCCGATTGAGATAACTGCATTCCAGTGGCCTTTTATATAACAACTTTTATGATGGTTATTGAACATTAAGTCCATAAATGATCATCCTGTAATTTATTGCTGTTAACAAATATATTTGTCTCCTGGTGTTATTGCAACTGTGGTTGTCAAATATATATTTCTGTCTATGTTTGTATTATTGTAATTGCAGTTATTTTATAGTTCTGGGTGATTTTATAATTTCTTGTGTCGACTGAATTACTTTCTTGAGCTTCTAGATTGTTTTAGGGATTTTGCTAAGTGTAATAATGATTCACCAAAGACCCTTTTCATATCAATAGCCCATGCACTACATAGCCAAATGCAATACATACAAACTAGATCATTGTGGATACACAGCCAGCAAAAATTCAACAGCAGGCTTTTCATGATTCATATTAGGAATACCTGTCCAGCTGTATCCACGATAATTCCCACATTACATTGCCCCCATAAATATGTTTGAAGAGATGACTGGAACTCTGCACACACTTAGAAAGTCACCTTTAAATGTAATTATTGAACTATGTGATAATACTAATGTTTATTAATAATAATGTTGTTTCAACCAAAGGGAGGAACATCGAACATATACAATCAAAATTCAAATATATGGTTTGTCTAAAATATCAATAGGCAAAAGGATCAGGTGCATCAGAGGCCTCCTCTGCATTGCCATATAATCCAGTTTCAGAATGCAGATAACTGCATTGAATTGGATCAAATACCAATGTAGATGTGGCCTGAGGAAGTAGACTCAGGATGCACCAACAGTATCGAACTAATGTAATTTGATACCATTTTAACTGTCATGGCTCTATGCTATGGAATCCAGGGAGGTGTGGTTTGGTGATGCACCAACACTCTTTGGCAGACAAGGCAAAAGATTTTGTGAAACTATGGCTCCCATGATCCCTTAGCGTTGAGCCATGGCGGTTAAAGTAGTGTCAAACTGCATCAATTCCATTGTGTAGCTCCACCCTCAGTCTACGAAAGCATATGTGACCAACTTCGTTCTCTTAATGAGTCTCTAAGGTGCTACAAGTATGCTTATGTACCAAAGACAAAGACAATACTACATAAAACTGTAAATACACATAATTTCCCCCAACACCCCACCAGCCATCCCAGCAACCTCAGGATCAATTCAGGAGCTTAATCTGGTGAATCAAAACCTGGGTGATACCAGGTGATACCAGATGAGAGACTCCCCCCTGGGCACACAGAAGACTGGGCGACTTGGAAGGCGCTGAACAGACTGCGCTCTGGCACCACGAGATGCAGAGCCAATCTTAAGAAATGGGGCTACAAAGTTGAATCCACGACATGCGAGTGTGGAGAAGAGCAAACCACTGACCACCTGCTGCAATGCAACCTGAGCCCTGCTACATGCACAATGGAGGACCTTCTTGCAGCAACACCAGAGGCACTCCAAGTGGCCAGATACTGGTCAAAAGACATTTAATCAGCTACCAAGTTTGCAAAATTTGTGGGGGTTTTTTATCTGTTTGTTTGTTTTGTTCTGTTAGAAAGTTTGAAATAGGCACCAAACTGAAGAGGCCTATTTCAAACTGGGGAGCTATTTGCCAAAAAATTAGCTATTTAGTGAGATTTAAAATAATTTGGATAGTGCTGTTGTGAATTAAAGCCAGAAGGAGAACAGAGCAAGAAGACAAACTCACCAGAAGGCTATTGAAGTAATCCAGGCATGGCAGATCAAAAAGTCTGGGCAAGATGAATAGACTCAATGGTCAAGAACCTATGTTCTTGAGCTGGAAATTACATACCTTTGTTGTATCCAAATAAAAGGGCATAGGAACAAATAAGCTACGAGATTTTGCCAATCACTGTACAATCCTTTAAACTTGAATTAAAAGCGGAATCTTAGGCTTTTTTTTTTTTTGGTCGTGTCAGGAGCGACTTGAGAAACTGCAAGTCGCTTCTGGTGTGAGAGAACTGGCCGTCTGCAAGGACATTGCCTAGGGGACGCCCGGATGATTTGATGTTTTATCATCCTTGTGGGAGGCTTCTCTCATGTCCCCGCTTGAGGAGCTGGAGCTGATAGAGGGAGCTCATCCACCTCTCCCCGGATTCAAACCTGCGACCTGTCGGTCTTCAGTCCTGCTGGCACAGGGGTTTAACCCACTCCATTTAGGCTGAAACACCATAGTCTTAACTTGGGATTAACTTGAATATGGAAAAAGTAAGACCATTTTAGGCTGAAACACCATGGTCTTACTTTTTCCATATTCAAGTTAATCTCAACCACTTCAAGACCCAGAATGAGTTCGCAAAGCAGCAAAACATTTCAATATTTGACCCATTTGATATTTCCCCTACACCATTTAATAAGATCATAAGCTTGTGACAGCTTGGAAGTTATAATTACACCAGAAAAAGAATACATTTGTGCTATATTATGTTAGAAGTGTAATATAATGCTGGTTGTTATTGGAGAAAAGGATGGCTCAAAAAGGAACTAGCCATCTGCAGCTATAGATACTCCACAGTTTTACACATGCTTGTGACAGTTCTTGACTTTCAATTTTAAAAATAATTTAAGGATTCTTGTTCCGAGGAAGAAAGTCTTTGAGAAATCACCAGTCTCTACAAGAGAAGTACTGCTTTGCTTACCACTGACATTTCTGTAATATGCTGAAAATAATCTACATGTACAACTCTTGTCTTTGACCTTTGTGAAGCCATAGCCCACACAGAGACAGCAAGTACAGAAGGACTGGCTGGTTGATCAAAAGGATGTGAACAACATAACCAGTGCTTTCTATTTTTATAAGTCAGGGTAAGGCATCATAGTTTAGACATCTAGCTTGCTTGGACTATACTAAAACTTATCTTGTAAACTTTTTAAATTCAAAACATTTCAACAGAAAACAGAGGGATACCTCAGTTAATAAAGTAAATGTGGTCTGCAGCATGTCTTCTTTTGAGACCAGAGGCAGAATAACATGAAGGTAATGATAACGGCAGGTTTCTGAACTATCAAAGGAAGAGAAGACCAGTCCAGCATGTTTTGGAGCTAACAACATCCACATGAGAAATGAAACAATCAAGATGGGTAAACTAACATTTTCAACCTTCTAGAGACTATCTGAATGCTTTTTCCAAAATGTATCCAGGGATTCTTTCTTTCTTTCTTTCCTTTCTCTCTTTCTTTCGTTCAACTCCCTCCACTTTTCTTATCTTCCCCATGTTAGGGTTGCTTAAGGGACCTGCAGGCACCAAAATCAATGGTTAGGAACCAAGTGCCAATTATATAGATTTTACCCTCCAAATGCATTAGATTTTCTTTTAAAAATAATAATAATAAGACTATGTGCGTACATATATTGAGTGGAAGTCCCATCATCCCCATACCATGTTGGGATTATGAGAGTGTAGAAGTTCGGGCCCTGCCCATCTCTGTGACCGCATTCCCCCCATTTACCTGCACGAGTGTGAAGATCTGCCAGGGAAGCCCTCCTTGTGGCCCACCACCATCACAAGCATGATTGGTAGGGATGAGAAAAGGGCCTTCTCGGTGGTGCCCCCTGACTTTGGAACACCCTCCTCAGGGGGATTAGGCAAGCCCCAAACAAACTGCCTTCCTTCAGTAGGGATTTTAAGACTTGGATATTTAAACAAGCCTTTGAGAATGTCTAGCCCCAATGGTCTGCAATTAATGACACGGCACTGCACTTTTATCCCATGCCCTTGTCTCTTAGCTACAATTTTCACTATTCCATTTCCTTGTCTTGTTTACAGTTTGGGCATGTCTTATAGCAGTTGTCACCATATATTATTAGGCATTGTTCTGAGTTTTAAATTGTACTGTGAGTTTATTTTATATGTTGTTTTTTAGGCACTTAGCATCATATGTAAGCCACCCCAAGTCCCTTTGGGGAGATGGAGGTGGAGTACAAAAATAAAGTTGTTGTAGTTGTTAGTATTATTATTTCTAGAGGACATCAGATTGTGGAAGGCTGATTAGAAAAGTTCAGATTCTTGCCTTGGGTGATAATTGTGAAGGGTTGCCAAGGTTTCGAATCCCTCCAAAGTAATCCGCAAGGAAGATGAAAACTTCTTTGAAAGCACAACTATGAGACGAAAGGGGGATCCAAAATCCACAGTGAAGTAATAACTAAAGTGTCTCTAAACATGCAGCAAAATGTGTTTATGTAAAACAAATGGAAAGAAATGTGGAGTCGGGCTGGCTGTGGTGCAGGTGTTGCTCCCCTCAGAGGTGCCATTTATCATAATCTTGGTAAGACTAGCAGACATAATGGGACCATTTTGCAAAGTGGAAGACATATGGTAAAATATGAATTTTTGAATATGATTTTTGAGTTGATTTTCTTCCATACAGAAAAATATTGCTTCTAGTAGTTTCTAAGTTACGATGTGTCCCATTAACAAAATGTCTAGACAGAGAACCAACATAAAAATTTGGATGGAATATGTAATGGTGCTCCATGCAGTCATGCCAGCCACATGACCATGGAGGTATCTATGGACAACGCCGGCTGTTCGGCTTAGAAATTGAGATGAGAACCAACTACCTGAGTTGGACATGACTGGACTTAATGTCAGGGGAAACCTTTACCTTTACTATGAAAAGCCAACACTACCTTCACTATTCAAAGAATGACCACTTAAATTCAATGTTTTGTTCCCTTTTATTTTTTGTTACCAGATTCCTAAGGACCACATTATCACAAACTGAGCTTGGGTACAAAGTGAATAGTGATTGGATTGTATATTTTACCAAAACAGGAGAAATGTCATTTTTTGCCTCTTTGTCTCTTAGCCTCCAAATGGCCCAGGATGCAATTTACATCTTACACCTTGGGTGGCTATTTCAATTATAATGGCAAAAGTCCTCCTTCATGCTAGTTCAGATTAGGAACTGCAAACTGATGAATCTCAACTCTAAAATAACTACTACTATGTAGACACTTTTTACCATTTGTGGTGGACCTGCAAGATAGCAAGAACTTACTGAAAGGAAGTACAAGAAAGAATCCAGAAAATACTTATGATTAAAATATAAAGGAAACCAGAATACTTCTTATTGGGCATAGCAGATATGGATCTAGTTAAAAATAAAGACATACTTTTTAATTATATAGTTACAGCTGCTAGAATAACTTATGCACGAACTTAAGAGAATGAAAGAAGTACCATCAATAAATCAATGGCTCCTGAAAACGGCAGAAATAATGAATATGGACAAAATAACTCAGTTACTTGTAAATCATCAAGGCAACATGAGAAAAACAATGAACTGGACATTATTTAAAGCAGTGGTTCTCAACTTGTGGGTCCCCAAGTGTTTTGGCCTACAACTCACAGAAATCCCAGCCAGTTTACCAGCTGTTTGGATTTCTGGGAGTTGAAGGCCAAAACATCTGGGGAGTCACAGGTTGAGAACCACTGATTTAAAGAGTATTTGGAATAAGAGAACATGAAAATGATAATATAGTTAAAGTTTAGACAAAGAGAAAAACTGTTTCTACATTGGAAAGAGCGAACGAGGAGAAGCAGAATTTATCAAGAATTAAAATAAAGACTTGTTTTAAACCATGATGAACAAGATTGGAGGTCAATCCAAAATCCTCTTTCCTTTCCCCCTTTAATCTATATCCTTACATGGAAGATTTCTCTCTCTCTCTCTTCTTTATTTTTTTCCTCTTTTTATTGATTATACATTATATATTTTTAAGCTGGTAGTTATTTCTTATTCCACCCCAAAACCTCTTTCCTGCCCTTCCTCCCCCATTTTAAGATATTGTATTAAATTTTTTATTATTAATAAAAAATAATTAAAAGGAAGCAAAAAAGAAGTACTACTGACTTCAATGGATCTTATCCCCAAGTAAGTGAGTATTAGATCATGACCCTGGGGAGCAACTACACCAACCCAACTCAACCCTGATGTTGACCTGCATCATCCCCAGATTTTTCTGCCCCATATTCTCATGCCAGTTGTTATACTTTTTCTGATCAAGTGTTCTAAGGAGACTATTAAAACTGTGCACGCCTTGCTCCATTCTTCAAAAATATGAAATGTCAAGTGATATTTAACACCGAGAAGGTTAAACATTATGAATAAGAACAATAATGAAAAATATTGGAGAGGGTGCCAGGAAATTGGAACCTACATGCATATGTGGTGGGATTGTAAATATGTAAAAGATTTTTGGGTATTGGTTATAAGGGAAACAGAAAATATTATGAATATAAAAAATAGAAGGGATCCAGAAGAAATATTACTTTTAATATGGGGATCACAACCAGACATGGTGAAGACATCTGCCCTTGCGCTTTGCTACTCTGCTGCTAAGTATGCATGCCCAGTGTGGAACACATCTCACCACGCTAAAACATTGGATGTGGCTCTTAATGAGACATGCTGCATTATCACGGGGTGTCTGTGCCCTACACCACTGGAGAAATTACCTGACATCCGCCGGGAAGTAGCAGCCAATAGTGAAAGGACCAAGGCAGTGACATCTCCAGCTCATCCCTTGTTTGGGTATCAGCCAGCACATCAACAACTTAAATCAATAAATAGTTTTCTAAGATCTACAGAGACACTCGCTTGAACACCTCAGCAAGCAAGAGTCCAAAAGTGGCAGTCTCAAACCCAGAACCTCAATCAGTGGCTGATACCCAATGTGAGACTCCCCCCTAGGCACGCAGAAGACTGGGTGACTTGGAAGGCGCTGAACAGACTGCGCTCTGGCACCACGAGATGCAGAGCCAATCTTAAGAAGTGGGGCTACAAAGTGGAATCCACGACATGCGAGTGTGGAGAAGAGCAAACCACTGACCACCTGCTGCAATGCAACCTGAGCCCTGCCACATGCACAATGGAGGACCACCTTGCAGCAACACCAGAGGCACTCCAAGTGGCCAGATACTGGTCAAAGGACATTTAATCAACTACCAAGCTTGCAAACTTTGTGTTTTATCTGGTTTTTTTGTTTTGTTAAAAATGTAATACAAATGTCTGGTTTTGAGAAATTTATTAGAAAAAGTGTTGGTAAAAGAAGATGGGAATTTACCTCTAAATGAAGAAATGAACTTTTGGTGGGATTTTAGAAGAAGAGATGGTTCTGGAGAAAGGGAGCACAAGGGTGAAAGAAAATAAAAGAGGGGAAAATGTATTGTATATGTATATATAACTGTAATTTTTCTCAAATAAAATTTTTATTTTTTTAAAAAAAAATGAATGTTCTATTCTGAACAGACAGGTCAGTACTGTGAAGAAACCACACAAACTTCAAGACAACAATGTTATTCAAGCCCAAACAAGCAGGCCTCTACAAACAGCACCAACACATGTCCGCACCTTACAAAGCATCCAGTACTTAAGTTACTTTAAACAAAGGATTCGTTTTGCTCTCCTCACGGTAGGCGGCAAATAGATTTGACAGACTCCCAGCAGAGCTCCAGTCCAAACGACTGCCAAAAAATTATTGGAACAATACAGCTCCAGTTTAAAAAAAATAAAATAAACACAGCATAAGAACTACAGGGTTCACCTGAAGAAAAATGACAAAAGCCATAAAATATTGCTCTTTGTGAAATTTGAGTGAAAAGATTTTCTTTCACGCACCACACCAAGCCAACTGTCAAATATTTTGGAGTTTGTATTCCTTTTTAAAAAGGTAAACCTATGTTTTAGCAGAAAGACTCTTTGTGTAAAGTGTGGCTGTAAAGCAACGCACATTGTTATGCAAGCAGATATGAATCTATACCCAATGATCAAGGAAGGTTTCGAAATTGTTTTGACAATCACTAGCACAGCTCCAGTTCTCACAGAGCTCTCCAATTTGCAGGTAAAGATGAATTCTACAATCCCAAACTGAATGAAGTGTACCAAAGTCCAGAATTAAACCCACCTTGGTATATTTGTTGCATTTTTTAAAAAACCGGTACAACAAAGCCTCATTTTATTGCTTCTATTGTTTATGTGCCAGCAATTCATTTCAGATGCACACTGAATCCTACTTCAACATATTAGCATTATTAAGTGCAAACATCATCTGGTTCTTTGGAGATGCCAAAAAATATCTTTCTTCACTAGTTAGAGTCAAAGGCAAGCAATGAGCAAAACACTAGGCTGTGCAAGGTCATTTTCAGAAGACGACTTCAAATAACTTGCTTCAGATTACTTACATAACTACTATGACGATGCGATCTGTTGCTCTTAGGGAGTTTTAGAGCTTCACTTCTTCGGCATAAATAATTATCCACAATTGGCAAGTTACACAACAGCACAGTTCAACAACATTCACGGAACGCTGCATGTTCTAGTTAGCCGTGTTTGACTTTCTTAAGAGTGCAGTATCTTAGCCAGTGAATCTGAAACTCTCAAGACGTGTCCATTTTTTAATGCATAATCTTATACCACTTGCATATGTGGCATAATTATACATCCTACCTGTAACCATGTCAAACAAAACTTGCTTCCAAATGAAGCCTACTTCACATAGTGCTCTTTTTTTCTCATCCCACAAATATCTCCTACAATACTCAAAAATTCATGCACCAGATTATTTACTCGTATGCTGGCCACACAGCAAAGCCTTGGCATCTCACTGCACAAAGGATATGTTTTTCCAACACTGACATCCATGCCATCAACAACAAAAGCTCATCTTCATGCAGAAATCTGGCCTCATAGCACTATCAGGCTCCCAACCAAAATATGATCAATGGCAAGACTGTTCCTTTTCTCTCAAGGCAGCAAGTATGCTCCCTGACAGAAGTCAAATGCACAGATTGTTGAGGGAGGAAGTACAATTCCACTATCCTATCTCTGCAACCCCTCGCACCATTATTATTATCATTATCATTATCATTATTATTATTATTATTATTATTATTATTATTATTATTATTATTATTTCCCCAAAACGACATAGAGGCAATCAACTGCATTCATCAGCCAAACCTAAATAGCTACATGAATAATTATACTAGTACTATTCAAAGGGGTGGTCTTGGGACTATTGCCAGGCCACAAGCTATTGCAGAGTTTCTCAACCTGGGGGTCGGGACCCTGGGGGGATCGCGAGGGGGTGTCAGAGGGGTCGCGAAAGCCCATCAGGAAACACAGTATTTTCTGTTGGTCGTGGGGATTCTGTGTGGGAAGTTTGGCCCAATTCTATTGTTGATGAGGTTCAGAATGCTCTTTGATTGTAGTTGAACTGTAAATCCCAGAAACCACAACCCCCAAATGTCAAGATCTATTTTCCCGAAACTTCACCAGTGTTCAAATTTGGGCATATTGAGTATTCGTGCCAAGTTTGCTCCAGATCCATCACTGTTTAAGTTCACAGGTGAACTACAACTCCAAAACTCAAGGTCAATGCCCACCAAACCCTTCCAGTATTTTCTGTTGGTCATGGGAGTTCTGTGTGCCAAGAGTGCTTCAGTGCCATCATTGGTGAAGTTCATAATACTCTTTAATAATAATAATCATCATCATCATCTTTATTTATACCCCGCCACCATCTCCCCAACGGGAACTCGGGCCGGCTTACATGACGCCAAGCCCAAAAGACAAATTACAATAAAATAAGATACAAGTTACAATAAAGTAAACAACATTGCAGTAAAACACAGAACATATGCCTACAATAAACAAAGTACAAAAAAAAGCAGTAAACCAACCATAATGACAGTGAGCGAGCCACATGTACATAAAAAGGTTTTAAAAACTCAGGGTGAGATAAAGGAGCAGAATTATTTGTGGGTGAGAACTCGTACAAAGACAGGGTGATAGACCTACCTTCGTACAAGGGGGGGTGGGTGTATTCCTAGGACAAAAATGTTGAGGGAAGCGATAGGATAAGAATATGTAACTACTCTCCAAAAGCGCAACGGAAGCGCCAGGTCTTGAGATTCTTTTTAAAGGTTTCTAAGATAGGACTTGCCTAATATCTCCGGGCAATGAGTTCCAGAGTCGGGGGCCACAGAGGAGAAGGCTCTCTCCCTTGTACCCACAAGGCGAGTCTGAGAAACTGGCAACAGCGAAAGGAGGGCCTCCCCCAAAGATCGAAGTGTTCGGGCTGGTTTATGGACAGAGATACGATCATGAAGGTAGGTTGATTGTAGGATAACTATAAATCCCAGCAACTCCAACTCCCATGTCATTACAAAATCAATCCCTCTCCCCAAACCCCACCAGTATTCAAATTTGGGCATATCATGTATTGGTACCAAATTTGGTCCAGTGAATGAAAATACATCCTGCATATCAGATATTTACATTACGATTCATAACAGAAGCAAAATTACATGAAGTAGCAACGAAAATAATTTTATGCTTGGGGGTCACCACAACATGAAGAACTCTATTAAGGGGTCACGGCATTAGGAAGGTTGAGAACCACTGAGCTATTGGCTGCTGGTCCTTGTGCATTTCCAGAAATGAAAGAAACAATGGTAACCAATGGCCCCAAAATATGGTGCCATTTTTGGGGAAACATATATTTGATAGCTTGGAAAGCAGTACATCATGCCATGTTTCATTCTCTTAGTTGAGAACAGCCGGAACAGCTAAGTTAATGTTTTCTTCCGTGTTCCTTACATGGATGTAAACTGCCTTGGGTTCCATGGTGGGAGAAATGCAGGAAACATAGTAAACAAATGAATAAGGTCACCTGTGTTGTAACGACAACTCAAATCCCTCACAATGAGATTGTGGGCTCCTCTGGACAACTGAAGCATTATCACCGTTCTCAACCTAGATGTTTTGGCCTTCAACTTCCAGAAATCCTAACAGCTGGTAAATTGGCTGGGATTTCTGGGAGTTGTAGGCCAAAACACCTGGGGACCCACAGGTTGAGTACCACTGATTCAAGCAGATTTTTAAAGGACAACGTTTTCAAGATGGAGACATGGGATGATGAGTAGTGTTATATGTCTTTTCATAGATTTTTGATGATATTAATGACTTTATTCATTTGGAATAGCCTTATATTTAATTCCATTTTAATGTCTCTATGTTTAAGGTCTTACATTGTGCATTGCATTGTTTTTTTTAGCATTGTGTCCCACTTTAAGTCTTGTTTGAAATAGCTGCCCACAGACTCTGAAACTCCCTCTCCACAGGGCCCTTCTACAATGCCATATAATCCAGAATATCATGGTAGATAATCCACATTATCTGCTTTGAACTGGATTATCTGTGTCTACACTGCTATATAGTCCAGTTCAAAGTAGACAATCTGGATTTTATACAGCTGTGTAGAAGGAGCCACAGACACCATCCCTTCTTGCCTTTAGCAGGCAGGTAAAAAGGCACCTTTGCCATTAGGCATTCAGGGAATTATGAGAGGGAAGGTTGCTGGAGATGCTGGAAATGGCATTTGGGGAGAGGGGCTGTCAAGATTTTGATTGTGATTTTAATTGTCATTTAATTTTGACACTGCATGACAAAGATTGCTAGTTATTTTTTACTTTGATATTCCCATTTATATTTGCTAGTTTTTATATTTTAGTTTGAACATGTATTTACTGATTTAAACTGATTTTTAACATACCAATGATAATTAATTCTGTTTTAATGTTCATAGAATCATAGAAAAATAGAGTTAGAAAGGACCACATGGACCATCCAGTTCAACCCCCTGCCATGCAGGAAAGGCACAATCAAAGTACCCCCGACAGATGGCCATCCAGGGAAGGAGCTTCTACCAGAGTCCAATATATTTGTAGATTTTAAATTATACTGAAATGCTTTTAGCGTAAGCCGCTTTGAGTCTCCTTGTAAAGAGAAGAAGCGGAGTATAAATAAATATAAACATAATAATAATAATAATAATAATAATAATAATAATAGTTTTAGTTTCAGGAGCGACTTGAGAAAATTGGCTATCTGCAAGGACACTGCCCAGGGAATGCCTGGATGTTTTACCATACTATGGGAGGCTTCTCTTATGTCCCCCCATGAGAAGCTGGAGCTGACAGACAGGAGCTCACCCCACTCCCCGGATTCATACTGCCAATCTTTTGGTTAGCAGTCTTGCTGGTGCAAAGGTTCAAGCCATTGCACCAGAGGAGGCTCCTACTAGAACAATAATAATAATAACAACAACAACAACAACAACAATTGATTGTGTCACATCCTAGCAGCCTTGAGTCCCTATGCTGGGAGAAAGGTGGGACACAAACAAAGTATATTGATAAATAAGACCCCTTCTATACTGCCAAATAAAATCCAGATTGTCTGCTTTGAACCGGATTATACGACAGCATACAGTCATATAATCCAGTTCAAAGCCAATCGTGTGGATTATATGCTTTGAAAAAAATAGATTATATGGCAGCATAGAAGGGGATGGGGTAAGCTTTAAGAGAGAAAAAGCAGGATATAATTGATAATAATAATAACAACAACACAATACCTGAGAATGTTCAGAATATGCAAGATCACCTGGTGGTTGGCAGAGGAGCATGAACACAAGCCAGCAGCACCTGCGGCCTCTTGTCTGAATGCAGTGGAATGAATGAATAATAATAAACGGGTTGCTGTGAGTTTTCTGAGCTGCATGGCCATTACACAGAAGCATTGGCTTTGAAGCTGCAAGGCTATATAGAAACCAACTCGCCTAGTTTCCCATAGACTTCACAATCTCTGAGGATGCCTGCCATAGATGTGGGTGAAATGTCAGGAGGGAATGCTTCTGGAACATGGACAGACAACCCGCAAAACACACAACCTAGTGATTCCAGTCAAGAAAACATTCAACAACAATAATAAAACTTTATTTATAACCTGCCCTATCTCCCCAGGGGGAACTTTATTATGGTGTTGAATGTTTGCCATATTTTTCTAACAAAAATATGGCAAACATTCAACACCATAATAAAGGATGGAAACAAAACAAGCCAAATCAAAACAGTAAACTTTATTTCTATCCCATCTTATCTCCCCAGTAGGGACTCAGGGTGGCTTTCTCTCTCTCTCTCTCTCTCTCTCTCTCTCTCTCTCTCTCTCTCTCTCTCTCTATATATATATATATATATATATATATATATATATATATAGTGGAAGGTTTGTGTACAGGGAGAGCGCGGGTGAGCTCCCTCTGTAAGCTCCAGCTCCCCATGCGGGGACATGAGAGAAGCCTCCCACAAGGATGGTAAAACATCAAAACATCTGGGCATCCCCTGGGCAACGTCCTTGCAGACAGCCAGTTCTCTCACACCAGAAGCGACTCGCAGTTTCTCAAGTCGCTCTTGACACAAATGTTTATACACACACACACACACACACACACAAAGAGCAAGAACGAGAGGGGGGAGGACATTCACTGCTGTATAAAAATACACAATAACATAAACCAAAAGATAAAACCCAATGTACATTCACACAAGCGGCAAAGACAATAGAACACAGGCCAATAGTTGTAGATCCCCCTAAGGCCATCGAATCCAAGGCCCTTCCACACAGCCCTATATCCCAGAATATCAAGGCAGAAAATCCCACAATATCTGCTTGGAACTGGGTTAGCTGAGTCCACACTGCCATATGTTCAAAGCAGACAATGTAGGATTTTATTCAGCTGTGTGGAAGGGGCCCTATGCTGCTCTGGAAATCTGGGGCCCTTCCACACAGCCCTATATCCCAGAATATCAAGGCAGAAAATCCCACAATATCTGCTTTGGAAGAGGCCTCAGGATCTGTGAATGCAAATAACCCAGTCCAAAGCTGATAATGTGGGATTTTCTGCCTTGTTATTCTGGGATATAGGGCTGTGTGGAAGGGCCCCCAGAGTACCTGCTTTGAACTGAGGCCCCTTCCACACAGCTGGATAAAGCAGTTCAGAGCAGATAATGTGGAGTTTTCTGCCTCAATATCCTGGGATATAAGGCTTTGTGGAAGGACCCTGAGTCCATAAGAACCTATATTCCAGTTCAAAGCAGATAATGTGGGATGTTTGCCTTGATATCCTGGGAGATAGGGCTGTGCGGAAGGGCCCAGTCCATAAGAACATATATTCCAGTTCAAAGCAGATAATGTGGGGGTTTTGCCTTGATGTCCTGGGATATAGGACTGTGTGGAAGGGCCCAGAGTTCGTAAGAACAAATATTCCAGTTCAAAGCAGATAATGTGGGGTTTTTGCCTTGATATCCTGGGATATAGGGCTGTGTGGAAGGGCCCAGAGTCTATAATATATTCCAGTTCAAAGCAGATAATGGGGTTGCCTTGATATCCTGGGATATAAGGCTGTGCGGAAGGGCCCAGAGTCCATAAGGCATTATATTCCAGTTCAAAGCAGATAATGTGGGTTTTTTGCCTTGATATCCTGGGATATAGGGCTGTGTAGAAGGGCCCTGAGTCCATGAGAACATATATTCCAGTTCAAAGCAGATATTGTGGGATTTTCTGCCTTGATATCCTGGGATATAGGGCTTTGTGGAAGAGCTCTCAAATAACCCACTTCAAAGCAGATATTGTGGGATTTTTGCCTTGATATCCTGGGATATAGGGCTGTGTGGAAGAGCCCTGGGTTTTTTATGGCAGGGTAAAAGGGGGCTACAAGGGAAGGGAAGTCCAGCATGCCCAAGAAAGCCTTTCCCTCCTTGGAGCTGGAAGCAAAGTTCTCCAGGAAGGCGAAGAAGGAAGCACTGATTGAGGCGCGCGCCTCCAACCTGAATCTTGCACAGACAGAGTGACCTGCTGGGCAGACAAGAAGCAACAATAACAACCACAATAAAAGGTTTGCAGGAGGGAGAGGATAGCGAGGATCAGGGTTAGGGATGCGACTGAATTCCCCCCTAGACACACATATATATATATATCCATATAGATAGGACTGGAGCTGGGAACAAAGCCAAGGTGAAGCCAAAGAGGAGCTGTGGCCAATGAAGCCTTGCCAAGGAAAGCAGCCCTTGCCTGCGCATCCCCCTTCCCTTTGCTCTTACCTCTGCAGCCCCGAGAGAGCCGATCCGTGTGTCCGACGATGGCCCAAGATGCTCCGAGATGGAGGAGGAGGAGGAGGCGCAAGAGGGCGGCTTTCCCCGTCCGCCTCCGCTTTCCCTTTGCCTCCTCCTCCTCCCGCTTCCCAGGCCGCCTTTAGAGCCAAGCGCGGGGCTTCCTCATTGGCGGCTGCCCGGTGAGGTGCCAAGGCCAGGCAGGGAGGAGGGAAGGCGAGCGCGAGGAGGGAGGAGGAGGAAGAGCCCGGCTCCGCGAGCGCGCAAGACAAGCAGGCTGGATGGCTGGCTGGCTGGCCGTCCTGGGATGCGCGCTCGCGTGGGAGACAGCGACATGGGCTCCCCCCCCCCTCCTCCTCCTCCTCCGCCTCCTCCTCCCCTCCCACCAGCGTGCACGCGCAATCCCGCTCTAGGCTTGGTGGCAAGCAACCTACATGGAAAGGTCCCAGCGGCTGGACAGGGCGAGAAAGATGGGGAGGAAGGAGGAATCTCACATTAGCTGCATCCATAGGAGTCCCCTTGGGGGAGATGGAGGCGGGGTATCAATAAAGTATCATTATTATTATTATTATTATTATTATTATTACTAGCTGTACCCGCCACACGTTGCTGTGGCCAACCATCCCTCTTCCTCCTTCTCTCTCCCTTATTCTCTTTCTTCCTCTTTCTTCCTTTTTATCTCTCTCTTCCTTCCTTCCTCTTTCCTTTCCTCTTTGTCTTCCTTCTTTCTCTTTCCTCCTTCCTCTTCCTTCCCTCTCTCGCTCTCTTCCTTCCTTCTTCTCTTTTTTCTTTCTCTCTCCTTCTCTTCTCTACCTCTTTCTGCCTCCCCTTTCTTTTCTTCCTCTTCTCCCTTCCTCCTTCCTTCCTTCCTTCCTTCTTCCTCCTTTCTTCCTTCCTTCTTCTCTCTTCCTTTCTTCCTCTTTTTTTTTCCTTCTCCCTCTTTTCCTCCTCCTTCTCTCCTTCCTTCCTTCCTTTCCCCTTCTCTCTTTCCTTTTCCTTCCTTCTCTTTTCTTTCCTTCTCCTTCCTTCTCTCCTCTTCCCTCCTTCCTTTTGTCTTTCCCTCCCTCTTCTCCCCTCCTCTTCCTTCCTTCCCCCTCTCTTCTCCTTCCTTCCTTCCTTCCTTCCTTCTTTCCTTCCTTCCTTCTCTTCCTTCCTCTTTTCCTCTTCCTCCTTCTTCTCTTTTTCTTCCCTTTTCTTCCTCCTTCCTTCTCCCTCTTCCTTCCCCTTTTTCTTCTCCTTTCCCCTTCCTTCTTCCTCCTTCCTTCCTTCTTCTTTTCTCCTCTTCCTCTTCTCTTTTTCCTTCTTTCCCTCTTTCCTCCTCCTTCTCTCCTTCTCCTTCTCTCTCTCTTCCTCTCTTTCTCTTTCTCTTCCTTTCTCCTTCCTTCCTCTCTCTCTTTCCTTCTTTTTCCCTTCCTTTCTCCTTCTCCTTCTTCTCTCCTTTCTCCCTTCCTTCCTTCTTCCTTCTTCTTTCCTTCCTTCTCTTCTTTCCTTCCTTCCTTTCTCTTTTTCCTTTTTTCCTTCTCTCCTTCTTTCCTCTCTCTTCTCCTTCCTTCCCCCTCTTTCCTTCTTTCCTTCTCTACCTTTTTCCTGCATACCTCCCCTTTTTCTTTCCTTCCCTCATTCTCCCCTTCCTTCCTTCCTTCCTTCCTTCTATATCTCTTTCTTTCTTTCCTTCCTTCCTTCTCTGCTATCTTCCTTCTTTCCCTCTTTTCCTCCCTCCTTCTCTCCTTCCTTCCTTCTCCCCTCCCTCTTTCCTTCCTTCCTTCCTTCCTTCTCTTTTTTCTTTCCTTCTCTCCTTCCTTCCTTCTCTATCTCTTTCCTGCAGGGCTCCATGATTAGTAAGCCGGCCGTCTGCATCTATATTGTCATTTTGGGGGGTTTTAAGTCCTTTCTGCTGCTTTTTTGGGGAGTTTTATGAGTGATGGTCACTCATTGGTCTCTTAGGGGTGTAATGTCCAAATTTGGTGCCAATTCGCCCAGTGGTATTTGAGTTATGTTAATCCCACAAACGAACTTTACATTTTTATTTATATAGATATAATATCTAGATCCATGCTACCCCTCTAGTCTGCCTTGGTTAGACCACACCTGGAATACTGGGTCCAATTCTGGGCACCGCGATTAAAGGAAGATGTTGACAAGCTGGAATGTGTCCAGAGGAGGGTGACTAAAATGATCAAGGGCCTGGAGAACAAGCCGTATGAGGAGTGGCTTAAAGAGCTGGGCATGTTTAGGCTGAGAGGAGACATGATAGGTAAAGGTAAAGGTTTTCCCCTTATCAGGCATATAGCCGGGCCGGGGGGGGGGGGGGTTCAAGGGCTTCAGCCTCCCCCCCCGAAATTCTCATGGTGGTCCGAAAAGGCCTTACTGGTACATTATTTAAACTGTTATGTTTTTATATCTTGATCTGATCACTATGCTCAATATATCCCATATGCATGGGGGTATTGAGGTAATGATACAAAAGGTTTGCTAGGGCAGACCCTCTCAGCCCCCCCCCCCCCCCCCCGAAATCAAAATCCTGGCTACGGGCCTGGCTGGGGGGGTGGGCTTGAGGGGATTCAGCCCCCCCCCTCTGAAATTCTCAGGATGGTCCATGAGAAGGCCTTACTGGTACATTATTTACACTGTTATATTTATTTATTCATATCATGATCTGATCACCATGCTCAATATATCCCATATGCATGGGGCTATTGGGGTAATGATACAAAAGGTTTGCTAGGGTAGATCCTCAGCCCCCCCCTCCCCCGAATCAAAATCCTGGCTTTGGGCTTGCCTGACATGAAGCCCAGTTGTGTCCGACTCTGGGTGTGGTGCTCATCTTCATTTCTAAGCCAAAGAGCTGGCATTGTCCGTAGACACCTCCAAACTCATGTGGCCAGCATGACAGCATTGAGTGCTGTTACCTTCCTGCCAGAGCGGTACCTATTGATCTACTCACATATGCATGTTTTGTAACTGCTAGGTTGGCAGAAGCTGGGGCTAACATGTCCCAGCAACTGGGCAGGGCGAGAAAGGGCAAAGATGGTGAGGAAAACGAAATCACACATTATCTGCATCAATAGGAGTCCCCTTGGGGGAGATGGAGGTGGGGCATAAATAAAGTTTTTATTATTATTATTATTACTACTATTATTATTATATAGTATCTAGATCAATGCTACCCCTCTATTATGCCTTGGTTAGACCACACCTGTGTCCAATTCTGGGCACCACAGTTGAAGAGAGATGTTGACAAGCTGGAATGTGTCTAGAGGAGGGCGACTAAAATGATCAAGGGTCTGGATAACAAGCCCTATGAGGAGCGGCTTAAAGAGCTGGGCATGTTTAACCTGCAAGAGAGGAGAAGGCTGAGAGGAGACATGATAGGTAAAGGTAAAGGGGTAATAGTATGAAATCTGGGTCCGGAAGCTCTGAGCTTTACACTGTTTCCGCATAGCTCCTTCGGGAGCACTGTTTGCGCAATGCAGAACGGAACACAGATATTATAGAAGGAATGTAAGACTTCTTTAATGATAAGACCCTAACCCTTACCCGAACCCTAAGCCTTACCCTAAACCTTCCCTTAACCCTAAGCCTAAACCAAACCCTAGCCCAAACCCTAAACCTTATCCTAACCCTAACCCCTAAGCCTAATTCTAACCGTAATCCTAACCCTTACCCTACCCCAAACCCTAAACTTTATCCTAACCCTCCCCTCCTTTCTATCCTTCCACCAAACTGAAGTATATTTCCGCCCTCAGTCTGCCACCCTCCCCTTCCTTTATTCACAACCGCCGTTGTGGAATGTGCGTAACGCTCGGAGCTTCCGGACACAGTTATCATACAATCACTGGCAAAGGTTTTCCCCTGACATTAAGCCTAGTTGTGTCTGTCTCTGTGGAGTGGTGCTCATCTCCATTTCTAAGCCGAAGAGCCGGAGCTATCCATAAACCCCTCCAAGGTCAGCATGACTGCATGGAGCACCATTACCATTCCACAGAAGCTGTATCTATTGATCTACTCACACTTGCATGTTTTTGAACTGCTAGGTTGGCAGAAGCTCAGCCTAACAGCGGGAGCCTCTTGGCACTGAAACTTCATGGTGCAAGGATCCTCCCTCTTTGTTTTTGCCAAATTGTTTGAATTTTAAATGTACACAATTAACAATTTTAAAAATCTGTGTGTGTGTGTGTGTGTGTGTGTATGTATGTGTGTGTGTGTGTGTGTGTGTGTGTGTGTATCTGTGTATAAATATTAACTATGAATTGTTTGTAAGTTGGATGTTTGTAACTTGGAGACTACCTTTATACACACACACACACACACATATACATATATGTGTGGGAGGGCACTGTTCCATTATCTGAACAGAAGCCACAAGGGGGTGCTAGAGAGAGAAGGATAGTCCATTTTAAAGGAGGGAAGGGAGTTGAAGGAGTTAAATCATTTTCTTCTGTTTTCCTGTTTTTCCCCCACCCGTGTCCCCATCATCAAAACAATCATCCTTTACGACATGGGAAGTGGGGAGGGACAATAAACAAATGGTTTTCTTCCTTCAACTCTCCCCCTCCCCATAAAATGATTATTTTCTTTCTAGGCCCTCTTTTGGCGTCCACCAGGATAATGGAACAGTACCTATAAATCTGTATATAAATCTTAACTATGAATTGTTTGTAAGTCAGATGTTTGCAACTTTGGAACTGTCTATATACATAAACTATCCTATCCTATCATCGATCTACTCCTTTGGGATCTACCGTTTGCCAACATATACGATCCTGTGCTTTTCTTTTCCATGTCTGGCCAAATACCTTAACCATTGGTTTGTCCCATCAAATACGAGGTCTGCCCAAGGGTCACTTGTGGTCTCTTGGAATCCAGTTTGTTAGTCAACATGTCCATCAGTTGTCTTTTATGTGTGCTATGTGCCCTACCCATCTTCTTTTTGCCTCAAAGATTTCATTGATCACGTTATGCACCTTGGTTCTTTGACACAACTCTTTACTGCTGACTTTATCTCTTTCTTACTGTATGTGTGTGTGTATAGTCAGTCCCCAAGTTACAAACATCCAACTTACAAACAACTCATACTTTAAAACGGGATTGAGACAAAAGGAAATGAGAGAAATCTATGCCTCCGAAGACATATATTATTCACTCCTGGAAGAGTTATTATGGTGTTGGAAAAAAATTCTGAAAGTGCCTTGGACCACAAGAAGATCCAACCAATCCATACTCCAGGAAATAAAGTCCAATTGCTCACTGGAGGGAAGGATATTATAGGCAAAGATGAAGTACTATGGGCACATCATGAGGAGACAGGAAAGCTTGGAGAAGACAATGATGCTGGGGAAAATGGAAGGAAAAAGGAAGAGGGGCCGACCAAGGGCAAAATGGATGGATGGTATCCTTGAAGTGACTGGCTTGACCTTGAAAGAGCTGGGTCTGGCGATGGATGACAGGCAGCACTGGCATCGGCTAGTCCATGGGGTCACAAAGTGTTCTGGAACAGCTATTCCAGGAGCTCCAGATTTATTTGCTGTGTTTAAATGTTTGTGTGCAATCCCATGCTTGGGATTTTGCAGCAGGGGGTTTCCTGTTATAATTTGCATTTATAGGGTAAGCCACCTGCCAGTTATAGTTAGGTTCCCTGGTCCCGCCCCTTTTTGAGTTTTGGAGGGAACAGGAGCCTTTTTGAGTTCAGTTCTCACAGAGAAGCCTTTCACACAGGACATAGAACAAAGTGGCTCCTGTAGAAAAGCTTCGTCTTTTACAGCTTGGCCGGGGTTATACAGCCCTACAGCTTGACCGGGGTTATACAGCCCTACGGCTTGGCCAGGATACATACAGCCACAGCTTGGCTGAGGGACTCCAGCCGGCCATCACAGCAACCTGAACTCCTTCTTTTTCCCTGGAGGTCTACAAAGCTCTGTTGAGGCAAGGGTCACTCGCGGAAGCCAGACGCAGTTGGTACCGGGTGCAGGGGCTCCACGTCAACAGAGGCAAGTACAGACTGCCCAGATTAGAAGCTAGGATTTCCCCATCAGTTAGTTACAGTTAAGAAGACAGTGCCTGTTCCTAGTGGACAAGATTGAAAGAGCCTATAGACTGTTAAGAAAACCGTTAAAGTACCTGTTTGTTCCTTAATAAAAGAACTTTGTTGGACTTACTTTAAGCATTCTAAAGACTCTGTTTGGGGGAAATCTAAGGGCCTTTAATCTGAGGCAGCCCCGGCGTCCCGTTGGGCACACAGAATTTATGTCCTGTGTACAGTCTAATGCACAGGCCCAGCGTGCGACAGCACAGTAAAAGATGGAGCTGGTGGCTTCTGCCACCCGGGAATAGAGAAAAGGGCTTTACAACTACAGAACAGTGTTTTAAGAAGCTTGTACAAGCCATTTCAAGTCTTCATTACCTGGATCCATCCATCTGTATGTGTCTGAGGAGTTTCGGCCATCTTGAAGAGGAGCCCATCTGTTCGTGCTTCTTCATTTTCGGCCATTTTGGAAGACCAGAAGGGAGGGGCTGGCAGCCTCCTTCTTTGCTTCAGCTCTCTTCCCACCATTTTGAAGATCTACTCAGTTTGCAAGTTGCTACATTTCTCCTCCAGCTTTTGCACAGCAGGTCTGCATGGAATTGCAACATTCTTCCCGTCCTTTCTAAAGTATCTACATAGCAAGGTCTGCTAGGTCCTGCTACAGTTTCCAGCAGAAGCAAGCTTTCCCGCTCTTTTGAAACAAGCCTTGTTTCTGCTTTGCCTTTCAGATTTCTGGAAAGGGTTTTTCTGCAATCGCCTTTGGCTTTTTACAGCCTTTCAGCAAGAATTTGATGTTCATTTGAATTATTGTGTCTGCTATGTTTATTCTCTGCCTTAAAGTATTAGGTTTTGAGTGTTTGCAATTGCATTGATTTAACTGTCTGCTCTATCTGTCATACCTGCATTGCCTTAAAGTGATAAGTTTGAGTGTGCTAATAGCTGTCTTGATATTTGTCTGCTCTATTTGTTGTTGCAATTGCATGTTTATGCTGTTTGCTGCATCCTATTGAAATTGCATTGTTATATTGCTTGCCCTATCTGTAATAATTGCATTATTACACTGACTGTTTTATTACTGCATTGCTATATCACCTGCTCTTTGTGCTTATGATTGCATTTTCATATTGTGTGTTCTATTGACTGTTGGTTATTGATATACTGATTGCTTGTCATTTTACCTGTATTGCTATACTGCTTGGGCAATTTGCTGTCATGGCTCACATCTCAGGTTCCCCAAAGGCTTTAAGTGTGCAGAGCAGTCAGGGAGGTGCTTCTGGCCAAAGCAAGCACAGCCACACCAGCAGGAGGCATAGCAGCAGACATGGCTCCGCGTCAGGATCGTCTGTCTCCAGAAGCAGCTCCTCATCTATGGTGGCCCTTTACAAGAGGGAAACAAGGCGTCTCAAACTGCAAGAAAAAATTCTTGAGGCGGAAGCTGAGGCAGCAGCGGCAGATTTGGGCCTGAACTTCGAGCAGGCTCAACTAGAGTTAGAGGCGAAGCAAAAGCAGTCACAAGCCGAATTAGAGGCAAAGCAAAAGAAGTTACAAGCCGAGTTAGAGGCGAAGCTAAAGTTGTCGCGCATCCAGCAGGAGGCAGCACAGAAGAGGGTCCGTGCCGACATCTTGGCAAAGGCACTGCAAGGAGAACTGTCTCAAGAAAATGTCAACCGTTTGCCAACACCTCCAACCACGCCTCTTCTGCCAGTCCACATTGGTTTCCAAGACGGCAACCTGGTGCTTGCGGACAGCGACATCGCGCCACACAGGCTGGTCGAGCAATTCAGGGCCAGGAGCCCACAGCCACCAACTCAGGCACCAAAGCCCAGCCCAGAAATCACGGTTTCGCCCATTCCTGAGGCCGCAGGTGTCCCCTGGAATGGACCTTCTAAATTTCAGAAGAACTTCACTTTTACCCCCCACCAGTCAAAGTCATGCAAAGAAACGGTGAAGTGCGTGGTGTGCCAATCCGAAAAGCATTGCTCAGCCATGCATGACAAGGATTTCGTGCCCTTCAAGGTCAAGAGCGGGGCCACCTTTCAACGCTCCCCAGAAGATTCAGCTGGACCTTCATCGGGCACTGAGGCACCCTCTGTGGCCTGCACACAGCTGTGCGGCAGCCCAAAGAAAACTAGGATTTGCCATCCCATTTGTTTGGCAGAGGTTTTTCCTGCCAGCAAGCCTTGGATGAAGAAGAAAATGTACGTGGCCCTTGACAACCAAAGCGACGGTTCCCTGGCCACCCCTGACTTCTTCAAAATCTTTAAGAGGCAGGCAAAGACTATTGACTATTGTATTTCTACTTGTACAGGAAAACAACAAAGACAGGGCCACGTAGCATCTGGATTTATCATTTCGCCATGTGGCAAAGACATTCATTTTGAGTTGCCTGACCTTATTGAGTGTGCATCCATCCCACGCAATAAGGACCAGATTGCTACCAGAGAGATGATGCAAGCGCATCCTCATCTGAAAGGACTACAGGACCTCATTCCACCCTTTGAGCCGGGCATCGACATAGTCCTGCTCATTGGATCCAACTGCCCCAGCTTGATGAGCATCTGAGCTGAAAAGAGAGGTCCTCCTGGTGCACCTTTGGCACAGAAGACTCCTTTAGGATGGACCATACAGGGACCTGTATGTGTCGACAGAATACATCCTCCGTCTTCTCTGTGTCCAGATCAGCCCAACACCCTCAGCTGTGGCAAAGTCACCCTCATGCAAAGTTGCCTTAGCCACATTTCTGTTTGCTGCCAAGGAGTTTCATCTGAGTTCTCTTCCATCTTCGACGTGTCCCGGGATGATGAGAACACAGCGCTCTCCCGAGATGAGCAAGCGTTTCTGAACATCATGAACTCCGAGGTGACTCTCAGCGAGGAAGGGAACTGGATCGCCCCTTTGCCCTTCAAAGCAGACCAGCCTACCCTGCCTCCCAACAGACAGGTAGCAGAGAAGAGACTGCAGTCTTTAAGACGCAAGATGCAGCGTGATCACAAGACCAAACAGCAAATCGGTCAGGCTCAAGTTTTACACCAGCTGAGCATCCCACGCCAATTCACGGCCAGGAGCCCTTTACAGAGCTGGCACACCGATCTCCATGTCTTTTGCGATGCGTCGGAGAAAGCTATCGCAGCTGTGGCTTATGCCAGACAAAAGGGCTCTAGTTCTTGCACTTTAGGTTTTGTTATGGCCAGGGCCGAGATTGCTCCATCTGATGCCACCATCCCTAAGTTAAAAGTGCCCCCAGATAGGACCCCAGTGTCAATAGGTATTTGAGTACAGAAAATGTTTCATGGTTGTTTAATGTACCGCGTGCATCTCACATGGGGTGTGTGTGTGTGGGAACGTATGATTGGTTTGTATAGAAAGACTTTAAATGCTATGTTTCTAAAGTATAAGACTTTGACTCGCGATGTTTTGGTCCGTTTATTATAGTGTAGATTTCTCATCATTGAGAAATCTAGGCCAGGAGTGTTCTGGAACAGCTGTTCCAGGAGCTCCAGATTTATTTGCTGTGTTTAAATGTTTGTGTGCAATCCCATGCTTGGGATTTTGCAGCAGGGGGTTTCCTGTTATAATTTGCATTTATAGGGTAAGCCACCTGCCAGTTATAGTTAGGTTCCCTGGTCCCGCCCCTTTTTGAGTTTTGGAGGGAACAGGAGCCATTTTGAGTTAGTTCTCACAGAGAAGCCTTTCGCACAGGACATAGAACGAAGTGGCTCCTGTAGAAAAGCTTCGTCTTTTACAGCTTGGCCGGGGTTATACAGCCCTACAGCTTGGCCGGGGTTATACAGCCCTACGGCTTGGCCAGGAGACATACAGCCACAGCTTGGCTGAGGGACTCCAGCCGGCCATCACAGCAACCTGAACTCCTTCTTTTTCCCTGGAGGTCTACAAAGCTCTGTTGAGGCAAGGGTCACTCGCGGAAGCCAGACGCAGTTGTTACCAGGTGCAGGGGCTCCACGTCAACAGAGGCAAGTACAGACTGCCCAGATTAGAAGCTAGGATTTCCCCATCAGTTAGTTACAGTTAAGAAGACAGTGCCTGTTCCTAGTGGACAAGATTGAAAGAGCCTATAGACTGTTAAGAAAACCGTTAAAGTACCTGTTTGTTCCTTAATAAAAGAACTTTGTTGGACTTACTTTAAGCATTCTAAAGACTCTGTTTGGGGGAATCTAAGGGCCTTTATTCTGAGGCAGCCCTGGCGTCCCGATGGGCACAGAGAATTTATGTCCTGTGTACAGTCTAATGCACAGGCCCAGCGTGCGACAGCACACAAAGAGTCGGAAGTGACAGAACAAATAAACAACAACAACAAGAGAAAGGCTGGCTATAAATATCGTAAATAAAAAAATAAATATTACTATGGGGGAAAGGTACCTGCCTCCAATGAAGCTTCCTCACCCATCCATGTTTCCACAACAAGCCATTGTTTTCAAACTCCAATAATCACAGGGACGGAAAGTGAGGTGATATCTTCTGAACAGGGAGCTGGTCAGAAATAGCAAAACAAACACCACAGGGTGTTTATCCTTCCTTATTATATCCAAAGAATGTGTCTGTGTGTGTGTGTGTGTGTAGCTGGAGTTACACTTTAAAACTGTGCCTGTTCCGATTTACATACAAATTCAACTTAATAACAAACAAAGAACTTATCATGTTTGTAACACATGGACAGCCTGTATATATAATCTGAACAATGGCTCCTACTATCCATATAGCAATTGTTCCCCTTTATAGTATTCCTCCCCCTACCCCACCCCTTGCAGTGATCGCCTGTCCCTTGGAGCTAAGATACTAATTTCCAACCTATTTATTTATTTACCATATTTGTATACCATTTTCTCAGCCTGGAGGTCCTCCAGTTGTTTTGGACTTCTCCTCCCAGAAATCCCAGCCAGTTTATCAGCTGTTAGGACCAAAGTTTGGGAACCACTGGTCTAAGACATTCATCTACAACCCTGTCCCTCCTTCCTGGTGAAGCATCCTCCCATTCTTCCTTCTAGCACAACAGTCATCTTCGAAAGAGCCCATGCAAATATTCTAACAAGCAAAGAAGAAATTACAAAGCCTTATAAACCTTTCCCTCCTTCCTTTTTTCCACACAGTTCAAAGATAGTTTCCTCTCCATGACAAACTGGATGATCATCTGTCCTGAGTGCTTTGATTGTGTCTTCCTGCATGGCAGAGGGTTGGATTGCATGTCCCTTGCAGGTTCATCCAACTATGGTTCTGTCTATGACTATATTTGTATCAACTTTGAATCATTTTAACAAATCATTTCCAGAAGAAATTATTTCCACCTCTGTTGTCTTGGGGTCTCTATATCCACAGATGATTCATTCGAGTTCACACATACAAGCACACATACACTGTATAACTGAAACCATGGATAATAGTGAACTCTTTTGGAAGAAAGGGGTTTATTTGGCATGTGGGTAAATGAACCTATGGATATTGAATCTGTGGATAAGAGGGGCCATTCTGTATACAGAAATAGCATTATGCTCATTATTACTGATACAGATTCAGAGCGCCTGCTGCTCTTTTAGCAGGCATTTTAATTGTTGTGCAAATCTATTTTCAATACAAATTGGGTGAGAAAAAGAAGAACACGGTTTGCTTAATTGCAACTTCAAATGGAAAGCATCTGTTCCATACTGTCTTTGCTAACAACTTGAAAACGAATGCAACTGTTCAGTACATGTTTACAGTCGTACTCAAAATATTTCCTACTTTATGCAAACTGCTTTTGGGTTGCACATATTGATATTTTCCCTGGATCAGCCCTGCAAGTAGGCAGATTGAGGCAGCTTCCTCAGTCACCAGACTTTGGGCATAATGAAAGAGCAGCATTTTTAAATGACCAATGATGGGAAATGATTTTGGTTGGACTCTCTGTCCCTTTTATTGAAAAACCTATTTATTTTTGGAATACGATGCACCTTTGCCTTCGTGACGAGAGACACCACATGCTGTTCCAACCTAGGTATCAAAATGCCTCAAGCCTGCCTTGCAAGGCTAAATCCAGATGTTCCTTCAGAATAGATGGAACGAATATTCACTGACTGAAAAATGGTATTCCTGATACTCATGAAATCCAATCAGGAAAAATAATAGGGTGGTGAGAATTTTCTGCAGTGTTTGCTTAGTGTTTGCACATCCAGAAGAGCTTTGGAAGATTATTCAGTGCATAAAAATACATTTTTTGCATGAGAGTTATGCTGTTGTTTTTCTTTAAAAGAAATAATATTGCTTCCAGACAGTCTGGTTTTTGTGAAAGGCTGTTGTTTTCTGTGAAAAAACAGTAAGTTTACACAACAAAAATCTTTCAATGCGGAAGGGAGCCACATAGATTTCTTGTGCAAGACTGATATTTTCTATGCAAGATTTTTCTTGTGAAAAATTCTTATTGTACAAGTTTGCTGGTTTTTGCATTGAAAACAGAACTGTTGCATTAAAAAAACAATTTCAGGTATGAAAAACAATGAATGCAAATGTAACTATAAAACATAATAAAAGTAAAGTTAAAGGTTTTCCCTTGACATTAAGTGTAGTCGAGTCTGACTCAGGAGGGTGGCACTCATCTCCATTTCTAAGAAGCTGGGGTTAACAGCGGGAGCTCACCCCACTCCCTGGATTCGAACCACCAACCTTTTGGTCAGCATAAAACATAAAATAAACAGAAAATAGCCAGCTTAAGAATAATGAGGCTGGGGGTGGATAGGGGTAGAATTCCACACTCTGACATCCCTTTACTACTGACATACCAGCACAGAAGTGGACCTATTGCGCCAATGTATATAATGGGAACATTGCAGGATTATAAGCTATTGATGGGTTTTAATATAATAATTATAATTATTACTGTTGTTGTTGTATTTCTTACCCACTTCTCTTGGCTTGAGGCGGGTTACAGAATAATCAAAACACATAAACATTGTAAAAATACCATAAACACATATATTAAAATGTATTTCTATAAAAGATACATATTAAAACATATTTCTATTAAATACATATCAAAATACACAAAACAGATATTAAACAAAGGACATTTAAAATTCATGTTTAAAAACTATCTGGATAGGCCTGCCAGAAGAGATAGGTCTTTAAATGGTTTAAAAATTCTGACAGCTCATTTAGCTGTTGGAGCTCTTCTAGCATGTTGTTCCACAGTCTTGGGGAGGCTGATGAAAGGTCCTCTTTTTTTTTTGTCATGTCAGGAGCAACTTGGGAAAACTGCAAGTCACTTCTGGTGTGAGAGAATTGTCCGTCTGCAAGGACGTTGCCCAGGGGACACCCAGATGATTTGATGTTTTATCATCCTTGTGGGAGGCTTCTCTCATGTCCCCACATGAGGAGCTGGAGCTGATAGAGGGAGCTCATCCGCCTCTCCCCGGATTCGAATCTGCGACCTATCGGTCTTCAGTCCTGCCGGCACAGGGGATTAACCCACTACGCCACCGGGGGCTCCAAAAGGTCCTCTGATTGATGGTCACCAGTTGGGTTTTTGCTGGTTGGAGTAGATGCACCCCAGAGGACTTAAGTACGTATGGGAGAAGATGATCCTTTAGGTAACCTGGACCCAAACCATGTTGGGCTTTAAAAGTCAAAATTAACACCTTGTACTTTGCCCTGAAACTAATTGGCAGCCAGTAGAACGACTTTAGGATAGGTTTAATATTCTCACTCCTAAGGTAAAGGTAAAGGTAGTCCCCTGACATTAAGTCCAGTCATGTCTGACTCTGGGGTGTGGTGCTCATCTCCATTTCTAAGCTGAAGAGCCAGCGTTGTCCGTAGACACCTCCAAGGTCATGTGGCCGGCATGACTGCATGGAGCGCTGTTACCTTCCCGCCGGAACGGTACCTATTGATCTACTCACATTTGCATGTTTTCGAACTGCTAGGTTGGCAGAAGCTAGGGCTGACAGCGGAAGCTCACGCCACTCCCCGGAATCGAACCTGCGACCTTTCGATCAACAAGCTCAGCAGCTCAGTGCTGTAAACCACTGCGCCACCGGGGGCTCAATTTCTCACTCCTAGATGTTCCTATAACCATTTGGCTGCCGTATACTGAACCAACTGGTGTTTCTGAACTTGGTACACAGCCCAGTGTAAAGCACATTGCAGAAGTCCAATCTTGAGGTTACCATCTTAAAGTCCTCCAAATCTAGGGAGGAGCAAAGCTGGCATATAGCCAAAGCAGATAGTAAGCACCCCTGACTGTCGCATCTACCTGGGCTGACATTTGGAAAGATGGATTCAGGAGAACTCCCAAATTACAAACACAGTCATTCAGGGGGAGTGTAAACCCATCCAGAACTAGTTGACACACCTCCACCCCCAGGTTAGGACCCTTGATGGTAAGCACCTCTGTTTTATCTGGACTCAGTTTCAATTTGTTTTTTCTCATCCAGCACATTACCTCCTCCAGGCATTCATACAGAGGAAACATGCTATACTTAGTTGAAGCTTTAAAACCCGGCAAACTGTTTTTAAATGTATATTTATTATCATTTTAGGTAATTGTGTATTTTCTTGGTGTTTTTATATTGTTGGAAGCCACCCTGAGTCCCTCTTTGGGGGTTGAGAATAGGACGGAATATAAATGTTCTAAACAAATAAATAAGCTGATTTGGAAGGCATGGAGAAATATATTTGGGTGTCATCGGCATACTGATAACACCCCTACCCCATTCCTACAGATGATCTCTCCCAGTGGCTTCAATTAAATATTAAAGAGCATTGGGGATAGACAGGGGCAGCTCAACCCATTACGCAAAGTAAGCATTTGCAGTATAGTTGATTTTGCCCAGGGGCGCTCTTGAGGCACTCTTTGGGGAAAATAGACCTTGACATATGCGAGTTGTAGTTACTGGGGTGTATAGTTCACCTACAATCAAAGAGCATTCTGAACTCCACCAATGATGGAATTGAACCAAATATGGCACACAGAACTCCCACGACGAACAGAAAATATATATCAGTGATTGGTTGGGGGAGGGGGGCAAAATACTGTTTGCTTACCGTAGAAAATTATCTAGGCTACCTCTGGGGATAGAATAACACCTTGTGGGAGACCAAATACCAGCTCCTTTTTGGAGAGCAGCAATACCCTAGCACCACTATCTGGAACCTGCCTGAGAGGTAGCACAGTGCATCGCATTCCCAGCCCCCTCCCCCCCCCAATGTGTTCTAGAAGGAAACTATGGTTGATGGTATCGAAAGCCACTAAGAGATCTAGAAACACCAACAGGGACAGACTCTCCCAGTTGAGTTTGAGGCAGAGATCATTCACTAAGGTGATGATAGCCATCTCAACTCCTGCTCTGAAGCCGGTTTGAAATGGGTCAAAGAAGTGTGTGTCATCCAAGAGTGCCTGGAGTTGGAGGGCAACTGTCTTTTGCCTGTGAATATTGAGGGATGGGTTATTTGGAGAGAGGAGGCAGACTGGTAGTATGAGAGAACCATCACAAGCTTCGATGCTTCGTGCCATAAAGTGTCTGACTAGACAGTGAAATGAATAGGGCTTGTTAGTTACACATTTACAGGGAAACCACCAGAAAATTATCATAACTGGCATAACCAGATTTTGAATCCTTACCTATACACATTTGTAGTTACTATCGCTTACTGAGAAATGGATTCCAAATAGAGAACTCATTAGCTCTTTGTAAGATGTTATGCTGCTGCCTTATTTTGACTCATACCTTGAAATGCAGTAATGAGCTTAAGCTTGCATATAGTAAAAAGCTTGAATTACAAACACTTAAAAGGATTAGAATGCAAATGATGTCTAAAATTGAATAACAAAAATGAGTTTTGTCAAAGCATATGTTTGAAAATTGTGTTCAGCAGCACTACTAAAGCAAATGTGGACCTTAATGTATTCATATATATCAACACCCTGCACATCAATCACTTTCTCACAGCACCTTCCAGAATTTCAAAAGGCAATCAAACAATACTTCAACTTAGGTTTCTCACTTCTGAAATGAAGAATAAGTAGAAGTCCAACTTCTGAAAGAGATGGAGAACAGATTCTGGCAGCTAGAAGCATGAAACGTTTTAAATTAATACTTAGACATCACTATACACAATACAGCCCCACTTGACATCCAACAAGAAATGCTAGGCCTTGACTACCAACTAGTGTTGAACGTTATTGTGCTGTCATGCGCTGGGCCCATGAAAGAGTCTGTAGACAGGACATGTTTTCTGAATGCCCAACGGGACACCGGGGGTGCCTCAGCTGAGAGGGCTTTCGGATTTCCCCACACAAAATTCTTTTAAAGACTTGGAAAGTTCAAAAATTTTTTTATTGTTGCTTAAATCTTCAATAAATCAAACAAATACTTCAAGGCTTTGAATCAACTGGTGGCTTGCTTAAATCTTGTCCACAAGGGACAGGCAACTTTCTTCATAAATTGTTTCTTCCTTCTACAAGGGAAATCCTTGACCCCTCCCTGGGCAATCTGACTTAAGCTCTGCTGGCATGGGCCCCTACACCCGGTCCAAATTGCTTAATGGCTGCCGCAAGTGGTCCTTACCAAACAGAGTCCTTTAGTAGATTTCCAAGAGGAAAGAAGGCTTTCAATTCCCAGTGAAGGCTCGCTGTAAAACCATGGAGCTGTATTTCTCCAGAAAAGAGATGGCTGTAGAGTTGTGGAACTAAATTCCCCAACAAAGGCTATGCTGTAGTTCTCTGTAGAGCTGAGGGACTGGATCCCCCCAGCAAAGGTGTAAAAGACAAAGCTTTCTACAGGTGGAATTGATTCACGTCCTGTACGAAAGGCTGTGTGAACTGAACTAGAGGTCCCCTTTTCCCCTCCTTAACCCAGAAAAAGGGGCGGAACTAAAGAACATAATGATAATTGATGGGTCATTGGCCCTATTATTGCAAACCAAGGGAAGCCACCTTACTACAAAATGCATGGAACTTTGCATACATGCAAACACTCAATAGAAAGGAAAATAAGTTGGAGCTCCTGGTACAGCCGTACAAGCATAGTTATTAATGGTGGGTGATGTAATGTCCCAACTTGTCCATAAAATCACAAGGGGACTCTAATATGTCAAATGGAATTCGATATAATCACGTATAAAGTGATTTTGTGTAGCAAGCAAAAAAAATCACAAAAAAACAAAATATTGTTTTTTGTGCAGAAAGAGCATCTTCCTGTGCATAACATAATATAACTAGAAAGTTATTCTGCGGAAAGTGTGCAGGCGATTTTGCACAGAAGTGAGGGTTTTTTGTGCAGAAAATTATCTCTTCAGAGCAAAGCAAACCTCTGAGTATTGCACAAAATAATTCTTGAATTGCAAATAAGCTTTGAAAGGGCAGTGGTTGAAGAATTTTTGACAATGGTAAGCAAACAATTAAGGTTACTGTTATTTCCTCTGAGGAAAAAAATTGAGATAATTGCAACTATTTCTTACTAATTCAGTTAAGATAGAAAAAGCACTGATAGGAAAAGAGCTGGAGTTGTCAAAACTAAAAAGACCCATTTCACTTTAAATAAGGCAGTAGTATTTTTAGTTGTGGATAGGATATAAAATTGATACATTCCTTATAGTACAATTCCTATCATGTATTTGGACAATTTTGTATTATTATTTGTATTATTAAGTTTTCAAGGCTTGCACCTAAAATTGCAGCATATGTAAACTCCTGCACAGAGACCATACTGAATGTATGGAACTTTGTGACATTGGATTTGTCAGCATTCTAGTTTATACCATGTTCCAAAATTGTTTGCGTAATGGATGCATATTGTTATCATGTTAGTGATATCAGATAGGTTCAATATGCTGACTTTGTCATTGGGTTTTCTTGGCAAGATATATGCAGGAAAAATTGCCATTGCCTTTCTCGTAGGCTGAGATATGGTGACTTTCCAAGCCCATCCAGAGCATTTCCATGGCTGGACAAGGATGATTCCTGATTTCTCAGAGTCTTAAACAACAGTCATACCATCATGCCGTACTGATATTCATGGCAGAGATAGTATGTGCAGGGAGGCACAAACAAAAGAGTATTGTTACTAGGCATGTGCGCTGTATCATTTCCCTTCGGTATCTTTGGTATCTCCGGCATCTTTGGTACCTTCAGGAGCACAGAACGGTACCCCCCACCCCCAGCATGAAAGCAAGTGGGACCCGATATCAGGTCTTCTTCTGCTTTTTGGCATCACAGCTTAATCTTTTATATTAATCCCCCAGCAAACAAAAAGAAAACTTTCATTCCTTACTCTTCTTCCAGAACATTATCACTCTTCCTTTCCTGGAAGTGGGAAGCCTCCTTAAAATGCTTTGGAAAGAGTGCATGACTACTGGCGTGATGGAGCCCAGGAGAGAAAGTATGTGCCTGCCTGCAGCTGAGCACCTCTCTTAGCCTCCTCTAGAGTAAGAAACAGAGAACTTGCCTCCTTGCCTTGGAAAGAATGCATGTGGTGTGCAGGCTTAGGAGAGAAAACATGCGCACCTGCATGCAACTGAGAGCCTCTCCTCTAGAGTAGAAACAGGTAAGCCTACTTAAACGCACGCCTGCCTGCAGCACCTCTCCAGTCTCCCCTAAAGTAGAAACAGCTTAAATGCCTAAAATGACAGGAAGGGGAACCTGGGAAGCCCCCCCGCCCCCCATAATAGGCCAATATAAAATGAATGTTTTGGCACCCCAGAGCGAAAACAGATATTTGACCTCCCAATTTTGGGAGGCTCTCAAAAAATGGATTGGGGCCCCCACCAAAAGCCGAGACACTAAACGGGTCAATGTTTATGCTGAATGCACAAGCCTAACTATTACACCAAAGTCGTCTTCTTTTTCTCCTCCTCCTCCTCCTCTTCCTTTCTCTTCCACTTCCTCTTCTTCTTCTTTTTGCTTCCCATTGTCAACTGATAGGATACTGTGTACAGAATTTTGGACTTATTATGCCTTTTCTCTGATCCTGCTGGACATATGTTCCCAATATTTTCCCCTTAACAAAAGAAAAACTTGAAAGGCATATGTTTAACAAAGAATCTCATCTGAAATTTGGCAAGCTCCATTCAGCAGGGACTATGGTGCCTTGCAAAGATCATAATATTCTGCTGGGAAATTAAAATGTTATAAAAGTTAGTAGATGACCACAATGGGGATGAAGTCTTCAGAAAATAAAGTGAGCCAACTGTCTGCTTTTGATCTGAGGTTGTGTGATAGATCCTTTTATCCAGTCTGTTTTCCTCAGGCACTTCAATTCCCCACAACATACTGTTTCTGGCAAAATTCTACTGGATGTCCACTTAAGATCTCTCTTTTGCTTTCTTTTAACCAAATAGGCCTAATGACAAGATCCCCGCAGTATCCTGCCACTGCCACTTCCAGCAAATATATTGAACAGATATTTTTACCAAACTGGCCCCCATACTCCAACCCAAAATAAATTACCACACGCCTTGCTTGTGTACCTTCAACAATTTTATTGCTGGATTGGGTTATTGGGACTCAGTCCCTTACATGTTAGAGTCAGCAAAGCTGTGCAAAATGAATGGTTTGTACTCATTATCCACTGAAGTTTATTGGTATGAACTCAGCAACACACGCAGTATACATGTGGGCTATCAAACAAGCTAAATTCACATGTCAGTTCCTGGTCAAGTGCTACAGCCCAGTATCAGGTTTGATAGTAATAATAATAATAATAATAATAATAATAATAATAATAATAATAACAATAATAATAAACTTTATTTGCATTGCACCCTATCTCCCCAAGGGGACTCAGGGCGGATTCCAACATAACAATGGCGAACATTCAATGCCAACATAAAATCAAAGAATCATATAATCATAGTTGGAAGAGACCTCATGGGCCATTCAGTCCAACCCCCTGCCAAGAAGCAGGAAAATTGCATTCAAAGCACCCCTAAAGATGGCCATCCAGCTTCTGTTTAAAAGCTTCCAAAGAAGGAGCCTCCACCACACTCCAGGGCAGAGAGTTCCACTGCTGAACGGCTCTTACAGTCAGGAAGTTCTTCCTCATGTTCAAATGGAATCTCCTGTCCATATAAACACATGATACTGACATAAAATCTCCGAAAATCCCACATATAAAAGTAGCATTAAAATCTAACATCAAAAACCTAGCATCAGTAAATTAAACTTAACATTAATAAATTAAACTACACATAATGCAATTCTATCTAAAAGAAATGGAAGTTTGTAGTCTTAGGCATTTAATTTTTTTTACTGAGTGAATCAATGGCATACAAAATATAAAAAAAGAAAACTAGGATAATCAAGTACACATAATACAGGTATGCCATTCCCCCAAACAAGTACATTGCAATATTCTAACAAATCTTTTCCTCCTACCTCTCACCCATGAACCCATCCCCATGACCTCCATCACTACTCACTGTGAATCCCATATCTAATGAAAATCTACCTATATAGCTACTTCAGTAAATTCCCCATGCGGTTACATTTAAGTTAACATTTTCTTTCCAAATATTCAAATGCAGCCTCCATTTTTTAACAAACTCTTCATTATTTCCTCTTCAGATACCATTAGATAACTTGGCCCTGGACTTAGTGTCTTTCCAGGGGTATTGTGGGATGTTCAAACTCTGCCCATTTTCTCCATATCAGTTTGAGAACTACTGTTGTAGTTGGTATATGCTGGCAAAATCCCCAGTTATACCAGCACACTCCTTTTAAGGCCATTGCAGAAGGAAGTATCTTGTACCTCCCTGCAATGGTTTTACCCCTGGGGCACCAAAGGAACCTGGATGTTTCTGAGCACAGATCCTTGAGCATCCACCTGTCCTTGAATAACTAGGACCAAAGCAGCAGCTTTGACCTTTGTCCAGAAAGCAATGTGTGCTTCTCTTCTCCTAGGGGCAGAAGGGCAGCACGACAGCTCCAGGTACAATCCTATAATGTCCCAGGACAGAGCTGCTCCTCAATTCTCTGGCTGCCTTTACTTACCCAGGAAAAGAGAAAAAAAACAGTCACTGCTCCCTGTGCCAGCAAGTTGCTAACTGGCAGAGATTTCTGCTCCACTAGTATAAATGTTGGATCTTAGCCTAGGGATGCTGATGCCAATGCTATCTCTTCCTATCTCCTCTCTCTTTCTCTCAGCTGGTCTGCAATGCAGGGGATAGGTGGAGAAAAACATTGTGCTGCATGTAATATTTTACCATGATTGGATCTAGCTTGATCCTGCCAACAAAGAAATCCTCTACATTCTTTTCTTTTGGGATTCAATTCTGCTACACTCATACTGCAATCTACAGTTTCTGAAATACAATCTTGCCTGCTGCCAAAGGAAGTATCACTATGTAAAAGAGAGTGAGACTGGAACAGGTCTTTGGAATTGCTGTTATATTCACATATTACAGTTCTGTTTTTCATTTACACTGAGAAATACCTAACAGCAAAAAATTAACCTGCACAACCGGCTGCCCAAGTTGTGGACATGACATTTCAGTGCTGATTCCTTCCTTGTTTCCCTTTCTTTGTCACTCCTCTCCTTCTTTTTAAGGAATGGGAAGTGGGAGAAAATCATCATTGCTTACCAGCCACATTTTGCTTCAATGTTTTGCTAACTTGATTCTATCGCTTTGACAATAAAGGTGATTTCTGAATTCATTAAATGGCAGCCTAACCAGAAGAAACAAGTTCAATAAGCTGATACTTCAGTCAATGCAGTAGATGTTAGGCTTGGTTGATAAAAAAAATGGTTCAAAATTTGTTTTGGATGGGGGGGGGGGTGTGTGGTTTAATTCAGAATCGAATTCTGAATTTCCCCCCCAAAAAATTCAGAACTTTCCAAAATTTCCGAATCGCTTCGTTAATGGTGGATGTGATTGCACAATACACAAGAAGTATGGTATTTGTAGTCTTGTTAGGCAACTCACAGCAAACAAAGAAAAAAAGAAGCATCCCTGAGAGCTTTGTGGGCCTTTTGAACATATTTCACCAGTTAGGGAGGTATAGGCAGGAAAGTATGGGATTTCTAGTGTCTTCTTAAGCAACTCACAGCAAACAAAGGAAAAAAAGAAATAGCCCTGCCCTTTTCTGCCTTGGAAGCTGATTTCACTACTTTGGGAAGGAGAGTTTGTGTTCAAACAGTGGCTTGAATTGATGGGAGATCTAGTTCTTATGAGGCAATGTGCAACAAAAACTAAAAAACACTGAGGTCAGAGAGACCAACTACAACGTTGGCTTTTTAAAAATATTGGAGTGAGTGCTTTGGTTCCTCCATGTTGCTCCCACCCATGCCACACACCCACAAACACACTACCCTCATAGTGCCCACACGACACAACAACACACAAGTGGCAAGGCAGATAATCTGCAATCAGATTATCTGCCCAAACAACACACAAGTGGCAAGGCAGGCTGTGCTCAATGCCCAGCCAGCCAGCCAGCCAACCAAGCACGGCTGGCAAAAGCCCTTCTTCCTTTCTGTTTGCTTGCCTACCTGCCATGCTCTTCTTCCAACCTCCCTTTTCCCTTAGTCTTTGTCTTTTGTCTTTCACTTTTGTCTTTCATCTTTCCCCTTCCCCCTTCTCCCTTCTCCCCATCCCATCTCCGAATGAGCCTCTGAGCCATGTGCTCCCCTTTATATACAGCAATGACTGCCAGCTCCAAAATCACTCACCTCCCCCAAATTTCTCCCTGATTGGCTGGGAAGGGAGGCAAGGAGCCTCCCAGCCTCCCAGCAGGCTAGAGGTCTGAAAATCTACTGAATCATTTCTGACTCACTTCCTGAGTCGTAACAAAAATGACAGAAAAAGCTTTGGAAGGGCAAAGGGACTTCTGGGTTTTTTAAATGCTTCGAAATCGCTTCAAAAAGGTAACTTTAACAAAGTTATTATGAGTAACGAGTAATCCGACGCGGCTCTATCCATGTCTAGTAGATGTGTTCTCCAGCATTACTTCTTTAACAGAAAGGTTGGTACTAGAGGCTGAAATAACACAAGGAAAAGGAGTAGCTCACCATGTCCATTTTTCAATAAATATATCTTTATGTGGGATGAAGCAATCAAATCGGGTCAGATAAGTTTTGCATAAGTAAGAAAACTCCACAGTCATAGCACCTAAGGAAATAGATTAATATTCACAAATGTTCATTTGTTGTTGTGTACTTTCAATTGTTTCTGACCTGTGGCAGCCCTAAAATGTGTCTTTACCCTCCTCAGTGGGTTTTCATAGCTGAGTGGAATTCAAATCCTAGTCTCTAGAATCATAATCTAGCACTAAAATGACTACATCCTAATGATTCTACAAATGCTCATACTAAAATACAAACCAGTCAGATTCGAAGGGACTACTAGATTCCATTTTCCCATCTACTGCAACCCAGATTAATTGGGACTACTTCTTCTCACTCCTAGTTTCCTCCCTTCTTTTCTACCTTACTCCAAGAAATCCCAAGGAGAGGAGATCAGCTTGCATTGAGGCAGGTTGTGAGCCTCTGCTGTTTTTCATAGCCAAGCACATCTGTAATGCTTCAGTGGGGCGGCTCAACCCATTACGAAAAGTAGGCATTTGCAGTATAGTTGATTTTGCCCAGGGGCGCTCTTGAGGCGCTCTTGGAGGAAAATAGACCTTGACATATGCGAGTTGTAGTTACTGAGATGTATAGTTCACCTACAATCAAAGAGAATTCTGAACTCCACCAATGATGGAATTAAACCAAATATGGCACACAGAACTCCCACCACGAACAGAAAATATATATTAGTGATTGGTTTGGGGGGGGGGGGGAATACTATTTGCTTACTGTTGAAAATTACCTGGGGCCGCCTCTGTACACTAACCATATAATCCAGTTTCTGATTGCAGATTATCTATTTCAAACTGGATTATATGAGTCTACACTGCCATAGAATCCAGTTTAAAGCAGATAATATGCATTCAGCAACTTAATTATATGCCAGTGTAGATGGGGCCAGTGAGGGAAGAGAACTGAGGAAAGACCATTACACTTCTTAAGGTTTTTCATCTAGGGCAGATCACATTCTACACCCATTTTTGAACTGCCATTACACACAAGCACGCATACACACCTACAGAGGGTGCTTCCAGACAGGTCAAAAATGTGTGTCAAATTGGATTTTTAAAAGCCACTCTGGCACGCATTTCTGTCTCCACTGCACCCTGAAAACCCAGGTTTTTCCAGGAGGAGTGTGGCTACATACCATCCCAATAGGAATTGGAATAGCATGCAGCCACCTGGAAGCTCCCCAAAGTACCCCTAAAAAGTAAAGAAAACTTACTGCCATTACATTCTTCCTCACACTCTCCTGGTTCAAGGAAATGACATTCCAGGAAACAGGGGGAGGAGGAAAATACTTCCTTGTCCCCCATCTCCTGGCGCATTATTTTCTCACACCAGGAGAGTGTGAAGAAGAACATAATGGCAGCCACATATGATTTCTTTACATTTTAGGGGTACTTTGGGGCTGGGAGAGAGGGGTTGGATGCCATTCTGGACCTTTGGTCTCCAGGAATCCAAAAGGTTCAGGATAGCAAATGGGGACTCACCCCCGGGTAGTCCCAGTACTACCCAAAAGTAAATCCCCACAGGCCCAATACCCCTTTAGACCTGGGACTTTCAGGAAGGCCCAGATCTAATGGAATATTTAATTAATTCAAAATGACTAAGATTATTTCAAATTAATTTGTTTTTACTGGGGCATCATTCGTATGCCCCTAGTAAAAACCCAGACATGTCCTACATTTTGGTCCTGTCTGGAGGGGCCCAGAGTTACTTCAAACATAGTGCCAATCTAGACAAACCTTTTTCCTAAAATAAAATCCTCAGCCAAATTTCACCACCTTTAAAGTCCCTATGTATTGTATAAATTCTTCTTTCAACTCTCTTGCTTTTTAAAGGAAGTAGTTAATGCAGAAGCTCAGCAGAAGCCAGAGGCTTTTGAAGGTGGTTAAATGGCTGCATGTAGCAAAGGCAGTAGTATAGCAAAGAACTGTACAAAACCTAACTTCCCGAGCAACACAATGACCTGACACCTTTCCTCCCCTGCCAAAAGAAGCAATAATCAAAAGATCTGTTCTGGATAGCAGTAGAAGATTATCAGTGGGACTGACAGTTGGAATGCAAGCTGGCTTCATGCGGGGTTTTTTTTTTTTTTTTGGTTTTTTTTACAGTTATGTAAAGCAAGAAAAGGGCCAAGGGCCTGGATTCAACTTTTGGAAGATACTTCCAGATGGAGAGCTTCATTAGTCAGAAGGCACTCTAGAGCTAATCCACCCTCTCCACCTTAAAGAGTTTTCTCTAGTTTAAGAAAGGACAAAGGTGGGCAGGGATGTGTCAATTATAAATAGAAAATGTCATCTGCCCTTCCCTTTGATGGAAGGTGTTTGCACAGTAAAAATCTAATGTGGATTGCCATCCAGAGGTAAGTCAAATTGCAGTTTGGGAACACAATTCCAAAAGCCTTGCAGCCAGTATGGATAGAGACCATGGTAGTTTGAGGATTCTAGGCCGAGTTCTGCTATACAGTTTGCATGAAATTGGATGAAACTTTCCCAATTGCATTCAAGCCTGAGTTGTCTTTGAGTCACTTCAATTGTTTTTAATCTTTTATGTTTCGCCACATACATTTTTGAAGTGTCTCTTCCATGTCCATCTCACCTTCCTATATCAATATGTCCCTGATTCCTTCCTTTTTCCCCATCCACACCTTTTTAATGCCATTGGGCATCTATGTGTAGACCAGTGGTTCTCAACCTGGGGTCCCCAGATGTTGTTGGCCTACAACTCCCAGAAATCCCAGCCAGATCACCAGCTGTTAGGATTTCTGGGAGTTGAAGGCCAAAAACACCTGGGGACCCCAGGTTGAGAACCACTGGTGTAGACCAAGGGTCCCCAAACTAAATTCTGTGGACTGGGTGAAGCCCTCCAAGGTCATTTATCTGGCCCCCACCCTAAATTTTTGACTTGAGATCACTCTAAGTCTGAAATGACTTGAAAACACACAACAATAATCCTAATTAACGTGATTATCTCATCAGCTAAAGCCAAGCCCACACTTCCTATTGAAATACTGGTAAGTTTATGTTGATTGAAAATATTCTTATTTTTAAATATTTTTAAATGTTGTATTGTTTATTGTTTATGTCTTTTTACACTACAGATAAGATATGTGCAGTGTACATAGAAATTTGTTCATGTTTTTTTTTCAACTACTGTCCGTCCCCAACAATCTGAGGGCATGTGAACCAGCCCCTTGCTTTAAAAGTTTGAGGACCCTGGTGTACCTATTTCATGTCCTCCTCAAAGTCCTTCTCTGTCCTTTGGTGAAACCAACAGAAAATGTCAGTTTCAAAAGTGCATCATTTTCTACAAAGAGAGGCCTGTAGGACACAACCCTGCAAGGACATCTACATTGAAAAGGTATTCCAAAATGATGCTGAAGTTGGTCATGACGTAGGGCAGGGGTCCTCAAACTTTTTAAACAGAGGGCCAGGTTACAGTCACTCAAACTGTTGGAGGGCCAGAATATAATTTGGAAAAAAAACCATGAATGAATTCCTATGCACATTGCACATATCTTATTTGTAGTGCAAAAACACTTAAAAATAATACAATAATTAAAATGAAGAACAATTTAAATATATATATAAACTTATTAGTGTTTCAATGGGAAGTGTGGGCCTGTTTTGGCTGATTAGATAGGATTGTTGTTGTTGTTGTTGTTGTTGTGTGCTTTCAAGACATTTCAGACTTAGGTTGACCTTGAACAAGGGCCGGGTAAATGACCTTGGAGGGCCATATTTGGCCCTCGAGCCTTATTTTGAGGACCCCTGATGTAGGGTATTACTAAGCCAGAGGTCCTTCACATGGGATCCATGAATGGGTTCCAAAAGGACTGTGAACCAGGCACAAAAAATCATACGCACACACACTTTCAGATCTATTTATATTAATTTGTATTTCCTCATCAGGATTAATCTATATAAATAAAAATGTAATGTTCGTTTGTGGGATTAACAGAACTCAAAAACCACTGGACGAATTGGCACTAAATTTGGACACAAGACACCTAACAACCCAATGTATGTCCTTCACTCAAAAAAATTGATTTTGTGATTTGGGAGTTGTAGTTGCTGGGATTTATAGTTCACCTACAATCAAAGAGCATTCTGAACCCCACCAACAATGGAATTGTACCAAACTTGGCACACAGTTCTCCCATGACCAACAGAAAATACTGGAAGGGCTTGGTGGGCAGTGTCCTTTGGTTTTGGAGTTGTAGTTCACCTACATCCAGAGAGCACTGTGGACTCAAACGACGACAGAACTGGACCAAACTCTACACGAATACTCAATATGCCTAAATGTGAACACTGGTAGAGTTTGGGGAAAATAGAATCTTGACATTCGGGAGTTGTAGTTGCTGGGATTTATAGTTCACCTAGAATCACAGAGCATTCTGAACCCCACCAACGATAAAATTGGGCCAAACCTCCCACACAGAACCCCCATGTGGGCCACAGCAACGCGTGGCAAGGGACGGCTAGTGTTAAAGTAAAAATCCAGATTTTTTTTCCAGCGTTCATTCTTTTTATATTTTCCCCCTGTTCCAGTCACATCTATGAGCACAGAATTAACTTATAATGCAATAAAATAATTTGTATCCTAACTTTAGTGTGGATGTGTTCATATGTTTTGGGTGTGGTGTGGCTAGAGATAGGTTCCATAACTTTCATCTTATTCTCAAAGTCATAAATTATGCACAGAGACTAATAATGTCACTTCCTGCACATAAATATGTTAGGGAAATCTATATCCAATACTCCTCTGTTTGTGTGTCTGGGGAATAAATTAGGCATTCAGCTAGCCTGTAGTCTTAAGAAAACCATATGTTCCGCGGGATGCTGAAATGCTTGGTCTCCCATTGTCGGGCATTATGCACCCCTACCGTTAACTATTTTAGAAAATGATACTCTGTGTTTGGAATAAATCTTCAACTATTTTGTCCTTCTGTGTAAGGATGAAGCATTACTGTAGTCTTCTCCTTATTATAGATCATTATTTCTCTGCGGTATTCTCCCCATATTGAAATATCCCAAAGTGTTTAGGGAGATTTAGTCTCCTGGGAAATATACATGAGGGATTTTGTGCAAAAGAATGTTTCCTGTGAAGGAAATATTGTTTTTTGCAAAGCTCCGCAGATATTTCTTCTTGGCATACTTTCGGTTTTTTGAATATGGAGAGGAAAAGGTAAGGCAGTCTCCCTCTGTTCTGCTCTCTTTCTTAGCACAAACACACAGAGACCCAGAGGGAACAGGAAAGCAAGACAACTCTGAATTATGTGAGACTCAGCCTGAAACTTCCCACCCCATCCCACCACATTGCCAAACAGTAGCGGAGTGAACTCTGGTCAGTTTCACTCCAGCTGCTCAGATCCGGCAGACTGCTGAGTCAAATGTCACTGTATATCTTCCTTCACCTTCTGTGAATTCAGAAGGATGAAAGAAACACACACTAAATAATTCTGCAAGAATGACTGTCGGGAGGGAGAAAGAGAACTATAATCAAGAAAATGCTAGAAAAAAATGTGTTAGAAAATATGGCTTTTCTAATTGGTGGTTGTGGGCTTTCAGTTGTTTTCCACTGAGTTTAAAAGCAGAGTATAGACCAAGGATAGGGAACATGTGGCTCTTCAGATATCGGGTTCCAATTCCTATTAGCACCTGCCAGCATGACTAACGGTCAGGAATGATGAGAGCTTTTGTCCAAAATGTTCCACGTCCTGTTTCTAAGGTGAAGAAAATACTGAGTTAGTGGACTGACTCTTTTTATAGGAGCTCCATATATTCAGTCCGATTGATTTATTTAAAGGCTGGGATGTAGCTTTAAAAAAACACACACACCATGTAGTCCTGTAATTGTGTCCCTTTTAGACTGAACTCTTTTAGACAGGGTGATAGGACAACTGTCAGGTAATTAAGCTTACTGTGTAACGACTGTTCTTCCAATTATGCTCTCAGAGAATTCTGTTGCAATTAAGATTTGCTTGGCAGCAAGCATAGTAACACAAGTGGAATCTGTAAAATAGCAGCAGCAGCAACAACAACAGCATGGTGATGATGATGAGGCAGTGTTGAATGTTTCTAGACAGGCAGTGATGACCTCTTCCAATATTACCCACTCTGATAAATAGTACTACTACTACTATTTATTTATTCATTATTTATTTATTTATTTAAAACTTTTATATCCCGATCTTCTCAACCTCCGTTGAGGGTCTCAGACCGGCTTACAGCAAGGATTCAATGCTAATAGTACAATCTAAAAACATCATATAATAACGAGTGAAAATACATATCGATTAAAATTACAAACAAGCCAAATTGCCAAGATAAAATCATGTCCAACTTAGTCCTTATGTGTGGTCAATAACTTATTTCTGTAGCCGGTTTCCATTACTCTGGGAATGCTTCCTTCCATAGCCAGCCTCCCGAAGGACAGGAAGGAGGGAGCAGATCTGATCTCAATTGGGAGAGAGTTCCATAGCTGAGGGGGCACCACAGAAAAGGCCCTGTCTCTCGTTCCCGCAATTTCCCTCACGCAATATATTGGGTTTGAAGAACGACCAAACAGTACACATGTTACCAAGGATAGGTAGGGGAGGGGGAAAAAAGAATACAATACAGCTGTTGAGTGGATAAAAGTTGTTTTATAGCATGCTTCAAACTACAGATTGAGAGGAAGACGCACCATTTACACCCTCTACTATTTATAAAAAGACTCAAAATAGTACTTGCCATCCTTCCAAGGTTTTGCTACATTTTGGGGGCAGAGAATCCAAGCTCTTTTACGCTCAGAATAAAATTTTATTTAACTACAGAATAAACTGGAACTCAACATACTTAGCTTTGAGAAAGACAATGCAACTACCAAACCTAGAGGTAGAGGTAGAATCGTAGGGTTGGAAGAGACCTCGTGGGCCATCCAGTCCAACCTCATTCTGCCAAGAAACAGGAAAATTGCATTCAAAGCACCCCCAACAGATGGCCATCCAGCCTCTGCTTAACAGCTTCCAAAGAAGGAGCCTCCCCCACACTTTGGGGCAGAGAGTTCCACTGCTGAACATCTCTCACAGTCAGGAAGTTCTTCCTAATGTTCAGATGGAATCTTCTTTCTTGCAGTTTGAAGCCATTGTTCCGCATTCTAGTTTCCAGGGCAGCAGAAAACCAGCTTGCTCCCTCTTCCATATGACTTCTTGTCACATTATTTATACTTGGCTATCATGTCTCATCTCCAAACCTTTTTGACAGTGCATGTGTTGGCCCTTAGCTGTGTATATGTGTTTTGTGTGTATATGTGTGTGTGCATATCCCCCTCGATGGACTGTCACCTTGTCGTGGTGAGGAGGCTTGCGTGTTCCAATGAAGCTGTGGGCATAACATCTGGAGTCATGCACTCCCAGGAGTGGCCGCAGGGGAGGTTCCAGACCAAGCACAGTCTGAAGACCCAAAGACCTCAACGGCGGAGCAGATGGAGGATAACATGGTACATGTTACAATGGCTGTGAAGGCGGAAGAAGGCTGCAACAGACCGAGAAGCCACGGTCATGGTGTTAAACTACACCACCAGTGGGACCTCACTCTGTGAAGACTGTGTGTTGATCAGTTGTGCACTGACCTCCCCACATTAAAAAAACTCACGCACAGGTGTCTTCCAAAGAAAATAAAAAACAAACCAACAAAAGTCCCATGGTGATCAGCAAGTGGCGATGGGGCAGGACTGTGAAATCTGGATGCCCCTAGTCACAGACTGGCACATGGGCAGTGGATATGGACTCAGTTGTTCTACCTCAAGGTCCGAGGCAGTTGAGTACTTCAGCAGCTGTATCCATGACTGAACAGCCCTTTTCAGGACCCACTCTGCTCACCCCACATAGGGAGGGGGACAAGACAGAGGTACTCCTGGTCAGTCGCAAGGCCGAACGGGATATAGGGTTACAGCCTGTGCTGGATGGGGTCGCACTCCCCTTGAAGGCGCAGGTTCGCAGCTTGGGTGTGACCCTGGATTCATCGTTGAGCCTGGATCCCCAGGTTTCAGCGGTGACCAGGGGAGCATTTGCACAGCTTCGGCTCGTGCGCCAGCTGCGCCCGTATCTTGGGAAGTCTGACTTGGCCACGGTGGTACACGCTCTGGTCACATCCCGCCTTGACTACTGCAACGCTCTCTACGTGGGGCTGCCCTTGAAGACGGCCCGGAAGCTTCAGCTAGGCCAGCGCGCGGCAGCCATGTTACTAACTGGAGCGGGATACAGGGAGCACACAACACCCTTGTTGTCCCAGCTCCACTGGCTGCCGATTTGCTACCGGGCCCAATTTAAGGTGCTGGTGTTGGCCTACAAAGCCCTGAACGGCTCCGGCCCAAAATACCTTTCAGACCGCATCTTGGCCTATGAGCCCACGAGGACCTTGAGATCGTCTGGGGAGGCCCTTCTCTCGATCCCGCCTGCCTCACAGGCACGCCTGGCGGGGACGAGAGAGAGGGCCTTCTCAGTGGTGGCCCCCCGGTTGTGGAACACTCTCCCTACAGACATCAGGCAGGCGCCCTCTCTTTTGTCCTTCCGAAAAAGCCTCAAGACGTGGCTGTTCGAGAGGGCATTTAATTAAGTGCTATAGTAATGTGGTAAAGACGACTGGAATGGTACAAGGAATACGAGATTGGTCACGATTCTATTACGAGACGAAGCGGATTAGTTAGTGTAATTTTAACTGTTGTATTGTTGTATGGTTAATATGCTGTTGTACTTGTCTTTGTGTGAATTGCCTTTTGTACTGTACACCGCCGTGAGTCGCCCGAGTGGGCTGAGAATGGCGGTTAATAAATGCTCCAAATAAATAAATAAGGGGGCTAGAAAAGGTGCCTTAAACATAGTCTGCCTCTCTTATCCCTGACTGCACTGCCGCATATATTTGTGTATATGTGTATATATGTGGTTTTGTGCATGTGTTTTAATGTATTATTTATTTTATTTTTTGGCTTTTACAGTCTCTTCTACTGTGTTTTTCAGTGTTTTTATGAATGATGGTCACTCTTTGGCCTGATAGGTGTATTGTGTCCAAATTTGATGTCAATTCATGCAGTGGCTTTTGAGTTATGTTAATCCCACAAACAAACATTGCATTTTTATTTATATAGATAGATTGTAATGTATAAGAACTATTTCTGGGATTGTTGTACGCTGAAAGAGAAGGAGCATGCTGAAACGATGGCTTGGATGGGCTAAAATAAAAATATTTTAGGCTTTTTGAAAACATTGTCTGCAAGGTCTCACTGATTCCAGCAAAGAATATAAAGAGGAACAGTGCTTGTTATGTAAGGAAGATACTGCAGCAGTCAAAACAAAGAGATTATTGTGGCATGAACCTTAGTTTGCTTTCTACGAGTGGAAGTTAAGTCCTACTGTATGCATGGCTCTCTCAATGCTCTTTGGGGGATTGAAAGAAAGGCTACAAGAATAAAGAAGCCAAGCCTAGGAATATCAACAGACAAAACAGTCCATTCCACACTGTTCTTTCTAAGTGATACTGTGACTAAAGACCATCCCAGCCAGTCAGAAAATCGAATCAGAAAAGGAAATGCGGAGGCTGTGTAAACGTTTTCATACCCTCCCCTCACTCAAAGCTGTCTCAACACACCCTGTTCCCATCCAAAAACAAGAGAGAGCATTATTACAGTGTCACTGTTTCACCAGTTGGTGAAAAAAATCATTTGTACACACAACATCAAACACATCCATCATATAGAAGATACAATATGTGGAGGAGCTATTTTCTTTGTACCTTGTCTAGTTCATACTTTTTCCCATCCAACCTCTTCTCAAAGGTTGCTGCAGTCCTCCGGTGACCACTCCTCAGGCTACTTATTGGCATCACACCACACTGCTAGGCAACCATTCATGCATCTCTCTTACTGTTCACAGTTGCAGTAGCCAACTATCCTGCCAAGGCCAAAACACTGACTCGGGCATAGCATGGCAGCACAGTGATCCGTGGTACCTGTGACCCTAAAGCCTATGACATCCAGTTCTTCAAACTGCATCACTGAATGACTGTGAAAAAGTATACAGGTATTGGGATTTTCAGCCTCTCCCATCTCTGCAGTGCCAAAAGCCAACATACAACTTACGTAGTAGCTACAGAAGGCATTCTCATATAAGGTAAAACAATAATTGTATTGCCTGGATTTGGTTTTTATTTGTAGTTATAAACCACATGACTTCTTTATTTTTCAATTTTCTCTTGAAGATATTGAAGGGCTACTTCAATATGCCTGTCAAAGACTAAGGTCTACTGGAGATGTTCTCCTTCCACCAGTAGGAGTAAAAGGCTGGTGGGAGAGAATGAGAACATAGGCATGTAGACATGGGAATGGGCGTTCTCTGCTGTGGGCCCTTCCTTGAGGGATGCCCTTCCCACACACTTGGAAATCTGATTGGTGCCAACATTGCCTTTCTGGCATCAAGTCAAAACATGGCTTGTTTTATGCCTAATTTAGTTTTTTTCCAAAATGTACAAAATAGTTTTAACTGCTTCAATCTTTTAAGCCCTTTCTACTTTTTAAATGGATCATTTTTGTTGTCTATTGAATATACTTTTATTGTTCTATATATGTTCCACTCTGTTTAATTGTTTTATTAGTGTGCTGCCCTAAAAACCTAATATACAGGACAGACTATACATATTTTACTAAATAAATTCAACAATTTCCCCAAATAATTTTGAGTCCTCCACAGCAATTGAGAGTGGTGGGGGAGAGGGGGATTCATCCCCAAACACTCATGCTTGGTCTGACCAAAAACACTTCCATAAGTGGAATGTTTACATTGGATATTGAATGTTTATATTGGATGAATCTTCAAGGCACTTCATTGTTGGTTTTGCTGCAATGGACTTAACTTGGCTACCTCCATGAAAATTGTATGAAAATGGTTTTCTCAGAAATAAAAGCTTCTCTCAATTAAGGGATGCGAAGTCTCATGTAATTATATTTATAAAAAAAAAAGATTAACGTTACTAAATCACACAATTCAAAGTAACATAACTCAGGCTAATTATTGTATGAGTTCCATATCCATGGGGCCAATATCCAAGGTTTCATTTATCCACATACAACAAAATATGTCCTCTTTAGAAATTTTCTAGATCAGTGGTTCCCAACTTTTTTTGACCAGGGACCACTTGACCGGGGATCACTCTCCAACATTAGTACCAAAAAGGTCACGAATCAGTGTTTGATCAACTTTAGATTCGGTTTGGTTATTTGGGGTGCTGATTCAGAAAATTGCATTGGATAGACCACATGAGATCTAATTTCTGATACAGAACATATACATATACCATCCAGTAATCGCCATCTGCTCGATCACAGAAAACCTTATTTAATAAGCCTCGGCACTATAAGAGGTTTTCGTGAGACCAGTCACTCTAGTTGCAACGGTGTAGTTATGGGGAGGCTGTGGACCATATTTTAGTTATTGCGGACCACTGGTGGTTCACAGACTAAAGGTTGAGAACCACTGTTCTAGATCCTCTGGCATGATATGATGTTATTCATGGGCTTAAAGTACTTCATTTCAATAATGTTTGCTATTTTCTGCACTTTAGTGTATCCACACAAAGTCCAGGAATCTATCACTTGCGGATACAAGAATTGTATCATATTTGAAAGAGAAATTGGAATACCCAATAGGCGAGCTTGTGTCCCAAGCAGTACAAGAATTACAGTTTTGAGTCAAAGATTTATGCTGTCACTGATTGCAAGACAAATAGGCTTCATTTTAATGATTACTCACAGAGAAAAAGAAAATCAAGCTAAAGAGGCATATCAAGGAATTGCATTAAGGATTCATTCATTAGACTACATAACATAAATGACTTGGAGTGGCTTATTTTGCATTTTTTTTCCTTTGGAAAATGCCAAGGAGAAAAACAGACTTTTCTGGACTCTTCTCTCTCTCTGAATGGGATCCTCATAAGGAAGCATGGCAGGGAACTTGCAGGGATTTCTGATATGTTTCTTAACAATTCTGCAAGAATGTTTGCCATTTCTTTTTGTTAAGAAACATGGGAAAATAGGCATATTATTGCCTCCAGCAGAACAACATCATTCTAGGTAAACAAAGCATTTCCCTACATTTTAAAACACATTAATGGGCTTATTCCTACTTTGCAATTGATTGCACTTGATTGGATTCTGCAAAAGTGGGGGAAAAACATCTACAAGTGCTATTTGCTCTTTGTTTTGTGGAGATTCTCCTCCCGCCTCCAGCTAGAAGCTGGCTGGAGAAATGCATTCTCACAGAATCCCTTGAAAACATTTCAAGAGAGACTTGCTTTTTGCACTTTGGGTAAAAGAAATAACATACAGTACATTGGGGACTGAAAGCTGGTATTGAAGAGAGAAGGCGTGATAAAGGAGCTGTGGTTTCCATCCATCTCCTCCCTTTACTTCTCCCCTGTGTGACATCTGGAAATGACATGTGCTTGAGGGACAAAACTGAACACACTGAAAGATTGGAATAGCCTGCTTCAGAGTGTCAGAGTCTCCTTCTTTGAAGGTTTTAAAACAGATGCTAGATACTCATCTGTCAGAAGTGCTTTGAGTGTATTTTCCTACATGGCAGAGGACAGGACTGGATGGCACCTGTGGTCTCTTTCAACTCTTATGACTATGATTTTAGGAAGAGAATGGGATATAATTCTGTATTTCAATTCAAAGCTGGTCTAAGAGGGGAGAAATAAGAGGTTTTAGCCATACTTTATTGTGTAGTAAGTTGGCAGAGTTCACCTTAGCAATCTCTGCACTGGCAGATACAGAGAAGTAGTAAATGTTGGCAAGATACTGGAGGACAGCTGTGGGCAGTGGTGATTGATGGCTTTCAGGCAAATGGAATGTGAATTCATTCTAGTTTCTAATATGAATTTCAAAGCAGCTGTTCAAGGTAAAATGCTTTGTATTTTATCCAAGTGTCAGGGACAGCTCCTTTAAAATTCAGACTAAATGCGAAGGCAATTTACTTTACCACTGGCATTGAGGAAGCCTCTAGCTGCAACATGATGTGCATGTTTCATGTGACCTACTCTTTGCCTCATAAGATAACTTGTTTCTCTCTGAGGTGCAATGGAAGATGTGGCCTCATCACCCCTCCTGAAGCCAGATTCAGTTGTGTGTCCAGTTGGGTTTGGTACGTGGAACGGAAAAGGAATGCTATCTTATCCTTATCTCCAGGAGAAAAACATCTCAAACCAGTCCTGGGAGGAAGTTGAAGCCCATGACTCCATTTTTTTCTGGGTTGGCAGCTTTTGTTCCCATTGATGGGCAATACAAACTTTAATGTGAAGAGTGTAGCGCATCAGGAGAAAAGGACCATATGGCAGATCAATGTGCCCAAATTCACCTAGTTTCACAATTTGTTTTGGTGTGAGGAAGCCTTTTAATGAGTAATGGATTTCTGAACTACCAATTTCACCTTCCATGGGTTTCCAACCTGAAAGGAAATGCAGTGCATTCTTTTTCTTGCACTGTGTGTATGGGTCAGTTTGTGGAATCAAGGCTACATTTCATAAAGAATGAGTCATCCAAATAAACACGTGCCCCTGTTTTTTGAAGGCAGGTGTACATTCTTTTGGAAGGGATGACATGCTATCTTTGTCTGCTGGACTGGCATCCCTTGTATTAACCAGAGCTGAGATATGAAAACCCATTTCAGCCTATTATCGCTTGTCCAAACACATTCCTTTGCAATTGTTCCCTTCTCCTGGACAGATCAATAAATGAACACAATTTTTCAAAATAATCTAATGATAGTTAATTAGACTTTTCTGCCAGGGCAGGGACCAACCAGCGATGATTTCGAATGGAGTCCAGACCAACTAGAGAGTGGATCCTAGCCAGACACTTTCTGGAAACATCAAGAGCCAGTGCAGCAGTCTTGAATAGCTGTCAAATAAAATGTGTGTTTGCAATTGGAGTGTTATTGCTGTTGACATCCTTTCTGGTTATTGAGAACAAAGCCTCTGATTTTGTCAACCAACTTGTGTCTCATCTGGGCTTTTGGTCAAAGCTTGACACAATGGGCTCCAAACACAAGTTCTTGAGGAAGCCAAAATTGCATAACAGTTGTTGCTGTTATTGTTGTGTGTCTTTAAATCATTTCCAATTTATTGTGATCCTAAGATTAACTTATCATGAGGTTTTCTGGACTGAAAGTGTGAGACACATCCAAGGTCACCCAGTGGGTTTCATGGCAAAGTGGGAAAACGAACCCTTCCTTGTTTGCAGAGTCATAGTCAAATTGTCAAACCATTAAATTGTTTTGGCTCATTTGTGTGTTACATCTTCTCAAATATAACCCCGTCTATTGTCATCTAGTGACTAAGCTATATAGTGCCATTATTCAAATAGCAGAATAAGAACACGAAGGAATTAAACTAATAGAGTAGGTGGGAAATAAACATAAGGAGAGGAAGGCAAGCTTAATAGGGAAGGAGAAAGGGATCAAACTAAGAGGTACTATTTGGAAATTTTTGTCATTTTGTAGTTCTGCAATCTGAAGAGAAGGAGGTTCACACCTGTCTATAGAAATGACACCATTGATTTTTAAAGACATGTAAGGAGTTTTACAATTACCATGTATTGCTTCTCAGACAGAACAGGTGCATTGTATGAAGGAAGGGAAGTGAATGTCATTACTTTCAGCAGGCACCCTTACACATATCACTATAAAATCTTACTGCTGTATGTCTCTTTTCCCCCATTTTCTCTTTGCAGTTCTCTCTGCAGCATGTCATTTGCTTTTTACGAAACTATTCTGCTATAATAAAAAGCTAGGATTTTGCATTTGCCCCAGAGCTGAGGCGAATAGAAGAGATAGATAAAAGCCGGAATAAATGAAGTTACTCGAGCCACATTCATTGCTGGTAGTAAAATTCAATCCACTATATTGCACTGTATAACGAAGCCAAAATAATATAATAACAATATATAGCGCATTGCTGCCACCAGTATAACGTACACACTATAATATCCCACAGCTGAACACCAGTATAACAGATCCCTATATAATATATCACCAAGTATCACGCCACTGGACACCACTATCAAGAAATGTATGTGATATCACATCACTGGACACGAGTAAGAAGTAAAGTATCACATCCAGTGATGCGAGGCTGGAGGCTTATTGCTAATATGTCTGGGCAGGATGGTTCTTTCCTTAAAGGTTTACTTTTTCCTCACAAATCCTCCCCCTTTGCCTCCAATTTGGTAGTGAGATGTAGATAGATATGTGTATTGGTAGAATGAGCACTGTTTGTCTTTTAGTCTTCTTTTGGTTTAAAGCTGCCACCAACCCAAGTTGCCTTAGGATTTTTAAAATGAGTTTTTGAGGTAAACTTTCCCCACTTTCACCAACACTGCTCTTCCCCTAGCTCCCAGAGTGATTATTTGGATAAGAGGCCTTTCTGTGGTATTAGGATGTTAAAGCTGCTGGAACTATCCCAAAGGATTAATTATAGATTGAGGAATGATAGAGACTTTTTGAAAGTTAAATAGAAAAAGATTTATTTATAAAAATGGACAACTAACAACTTCTTCTGAGAGGCACAAAAGGTTTCACTTGTTACAAAGGTACTATAGCTTGATGGTTGCTAGAATAAGTTTCTTCACTTAGTTACATACAGAGCTAATCAAACAGATCTAGCTGCTAGTAACAAAAATCCCTCACTCTACTTCAGAGAAATAGTAATGAGTTTCTGACTAACCTATCCTAGGTAGTCCCTTGAGTTATCAGCTAACTCTTCCCAGAGTTCTTTGTGCTAACTAACTCAGTCTAGAGAGAGCTAATCTCTTGTGCTATCTCCCACAAGAAATCTGGTTGCTGCCTGACCTTTCTCCTGTCGGCTAATCAACCCTGTCTCACAGACACTCTCTCTCTCTCTGAAAACCCAGTTTCAAAAACACTTCTTCACTGACCAGCTCCCAGTTCTCCACTCTCCCAGAAGCTGAAATCTTTTCCCTCCTAAGACTTGGCTCCTCCCATCTGCTCTAGCCAATCTCAGGAGACCTCAAACTCCTCCCATCTTCTAGCTATCCTCACTCAAGATGGCTGCTTCCCTGGCATACACTCTCAAAATGGAGGATTGCCATACTGTTACCCAGGCTTCTTTTATGGCCTACTAGGTAAGATTCACTACACAGTGTTCTTTCTTCAGCACATCTGAACAAGCTATTTATTAACACAGATCTGAAATGAAGATTGAAGAAAAAATATTGTTTAATTCACATTCTAATGCAGTGGGTCTCAAATTTCTAACACCGTGACCCTTAAATACAGTTCTTCGTGTTGTGGTGACCTCCAGCCATAAAATTATTTTTGTTACTACTTCATAATTGTAATTTTGCTTCTGTTATGAATCATAATGTAAATATCTGATATGCAGAATGTATTTTCATTGTTACAAATTGAACATAATTAAAGCATATTGATAAATCACAAAAACAATATGTTTGGGAGAGTATGGACAATGGATGATGGGATTTGCAGTACCTTCAACTGATTGAGCTCTGATTTCCATAGATCACTGAGACCCCCACAAATTACAGACCTGAACCAAACTTGCCACACAGAACCCCCATGATCAACACAAAATACTCAAGGGGTTTGGGAGGAATTGACAGTGATTTAGGAAAGATGTAGCTCACCTACATCTGGAGAGCACTATGAATCCAAACCCTGGACCAAACTTGGCACAAATAATCAATATGCCCAATTTTGAGCAGTGGTGGAGTTTGGGGAAAATAGACCGTGACATTTGGGAGTTGTATTTGCTGGGATTTATAGTTCACCTACAATCGAAAAGCATTCTGAACTCCACCAACAATGGAATTGAACCAAACTTGGCGCACAGAACTCCCATGACCAACAGAAAATACCAGAAGGGTTTGGTGGGCATTGACCTTGAGTTTTGGAGTGGTAGTTAACCTACATCCAGAGAGTACTGTGGACTCAAACAATGATGGATCTGGACCAAATTTGGCACAAATAACTGATACACAAAAATATGAATACTGTTGGAGTTGGGAGGTGCTTGGAAGCAGAGGGAAAAGATTCCTGCATCTGTGATCTTCATGCCCCATCAGCCCCTTGACCCTGCTGTTGGCCTGGCTCCTGCTACTGCTCTCCCAGCCAGGGAAAGTCAGTAGAGGCACCTTCCCAAAGCCCCCAGTCCCTTTGTTTACTGGCCAGTTCCTGGCCTTCACCACAGGAGGAGGAAGCAACACCACTGTCAGGAGCTCTACTTAGCAACAAATAGTCTTTAGGGGGGTTCTTTTTCTGTTTGAATCTCTTAGAAGTTAATAATATAAATTGTATCAGCAGAGGATATAATGTACACCTCTTGTTTTGCATGATATCATACACGTATCAGCTTTTAACAGATCTTTCTCAAGCAAGGACAAGGACTTCGAATTGCTGAACTGGAGACAGATTTTTTTTAAAAAGATTAGCATTTTTAAAATAATATACATAGACACACATGGTATTCACTGACTCACAGTAGGGAAGAGTGCCAAAACAGTTGAAACACAGCATAGAAATGGGAAACTAGGAACATGCCTATATCAAGTATGATCCAATCAAATTCCTATTCATTTCAAGATATGAGCCAACACTGGGAAACCTGGAGGTTGATGCCTATGTTACTCTTTGTAGCTAAATAAAGATAAATCGGAAGGCAATTATTTTCTTTTTTTCTTTTTTTTCTTTGTTCTCTTACTTTATCTGTTTTCTTTCTCTTTCTTGGCACTTTTTCTTTGTTTCTGTTCTGTGCTTCTTCTCTTAATTCTATAATATCTTGAAAGGTTTTTTCCCTCATTTTTAACTTTTAATTTAAATTTTAGAATCTTTTAATAAAAATGCTGTCAAGGCGCTAGTTTTCATTGCTGGATTAGCCCACCTGTTGAAATCAACAGAAGTTCTTAATTACATTTTCTCCTTTGAATCCCAAATATGACAAATCCACTTTTTAAAACAAGGAACTAGAAGTGTTCCCCAAAAGGATTACATTATTTTCATGCTAGCTACAAAAACATAATTTGTTTAGTCATGACAGCACACGGAGAGAGGATTCAATATTGCAATAAATAAAGATGTGTTCTAAAAGCAATTTAAAACTGAAATAAAGGGTAAGGACTTCATAATAAAATCCAGCAGAGAATGCTTCAAGCTACCTAACCGTACTGTTCGTTCTTTTTGGACTCCTCTCGAATACACTTTATCTAGTTCTATCTCTTCCAGGGTTTTATCATTTTATTTTGTCCATTTGGCCTGCCCATTGTGTTCGATTTTCTATTATGCTATTTTGCTTTGTTTATTTTATTTTGCCACTGTATGTACTTTATTGTGATGTAATTTTTGTTGTTGTATTTTGCACTTTATTTTGCTGTATTGTATCTTTGGGCTTGGCATCAAGTTAGCCGCCCCAAATCCCCTTTGGGGAGATGGTGATGGGGTATAAATAAGCATAGAAGAAATAGAAGAGGCAATACGATCTTCCAAAAGTAATAAAGCTCCGGGGCCAGATGGCTTCACAACAAAATATTACAAAGTATTCCAGGAGAATTTAATTAAACCTCTACAAGCTATTATGAATTCGATAAAAGAAGGGAAAATACCTGAAACATGGAAAGATGCATATATAACATTAATACAGAAGGAAGATAGAGACCCTCTGCAACCAAAGAATTATAGACCTATATCACTTTTGAATGAAGACTACAAACTTTTCGTGTCCATCTTAGCAAATAGACTGAAAATATTCTAAAGAGAACAATTTCAAAAGACCAAGCTGGCTTTCTACTAAATAACGTTTATTATTATTACATTTAAGACATAAGCTTGGGCTGTTATGAGCTATGTTATTGGTCCTCACATCTTATTTAACCTTGTTATAGTGGAACCCATGTGTCTCAGTCTAGGAATTCAACATCATTGGAGCTGAATCCAGACATCAGCATCATGACCAGATCTGAGCTACATCTAACTTTAAATTAAATCTTGGAACCAAGGCAGCCATATCAAGAATGTCAAAAGTATCTTCAAAGCCTGCTTTCCCAAGAACCCAACCTCCTTTTCTATTCCTGGGACCTGTACCCACATGTCAGCAACAATAAATGTAATAACATTAGCTGTCTTGTCTGGGGAAAAGAAGGGTACTGAGTTCCAGGGCAGAAATCTTTAAGATCTTCCAGTTTTCACAGTAGAGGCACAGAAGTCTGTTCTAGACAATAGCTTTCATTGCTGGATTAGCCCTCCTGTTGAAATCAATAGAAGTTCTTAACTTACATTTTCTCCTTTGAATCCCAAATATAACTAATCCACTTTTTAAAACCAGGAACTAGAAATTCTTCAAAAGGATCACATTATTTTCAGTACTAGAAGTCTGTTCTAGTAGTGGAAGCTTTAGAGCAATTTGGAGAACCTTTGGTCCTCCAGAGATTTTGGGCCCAAGCTCCTATAATCTTTTATCCTTGGTCATGCTGGTTAGCGTTGATCAAAACTGAATTTTCTCATCCCTAACTGAAGTTCATTCAAGTTTTTTGAGAGTTAGCTGCTTATGTCAAGCTTTTCTTTGCTGCCCTTGCTTCTCATTGAGACATGGAAGACAAACTGTGACAGGGTTGTTCTCTTTAATCCAGGGTTTAGTATCATCACATACTTGCCTGAAGAGCCACACAAGAGAAAGCTACCTGATTCCATACTGCCTTTAAAAATAAAGATGTCCTGGAATATTTATTACATTTATGAGGAAGAACTTCCTGACTGTGAGAGCTGTTCAGCAGCGGAACTCTCTGCCCTGGAGTGTGGTGGAGACTCCTTCTTTGGAAGCTTTTAAACAGAGGCTGGATGGCCATCTGCCAGGGGTGCTTTGAATGCAATATTCCTGCTTCTTGGCAGGGGGTTGGACTGGATGGCCAATGAGGTCTCTTCCAACTCTATGATTCTATGAATGTTACATATCTTACAAAAACATACCACAAGCATATACAAACAATTATAAAATCGATTGAGTCCCCCTTCTGGGGGAGAAGGGTAGGGTATAAATATAGTAAATAAATAAACAAACAAATAAATAAATATTTAACTAATAGGCCTGTGCGATTTCGTTCGTTAATTCGTTAATTCGTTAATAATTCGTTATTTTTGGCATTTCCGAAGCGATAATGAAACATATTTCCAAACCCGGAAGGGTTTTTAAATATCGAACCAGCAACCCCCATAGATTTAACGAGCCTCCGCTCGTTTCGTTAATGGGGTGGAGGCTGCTGGAGTGCTGGTGCCTGGGAGCCAATCCGGCGCTCCCAAGCAGTGCACCATGGGTCTGTGGCTGTTTGTTTTTGATTGGCCGGCGAGCCCTTTCAAAGCGGCTCCGCGCGGCCCGTAGCTTGCTGCAGAGGGCGAGGGAGTTTGCATTGGGTTGGCTTGGCAATGGCTGCTAGCAACTGGGATTGGATTCATTCCTTGCTGCTGTGAGTGCTGCTTGCTTCATTTGCTGTCTCTTGCCTGTGTTTGGTCCACATTTGGGCCATTTTTTGGTTAATTGTCCATTTTAAAATATTTTTAATATTATTTTTTAATATTATTTTTTAATATTATTTTTTAATATTATTTTTAATATTATTTTTTAATATTATTTTTTAATATTATTCTTAAAAAATATTCTAAAAAAGAAAAGACTCTTCTGTTGGTGTGTGCTCTCATTTGCTGTATCCTGCCTGTGTTTGGTCATTTTTTGGTTAATTTTCCATTTTAAAATATTTTTTAATATTATTTTTAATATTATTTTTTAATATTATTTTTAATATTATTCTTAAAAAATATTCTAAAAAAGAAAAGACTCTTCTGTTGGTGTGTGCTCTCATTTGCTGTATCCTGCCTGTGTTTGGTCAACATTTGGGCCATTTTTTGGTTAATTTTCCATTTTAAAATATTTTTTAATATTATTTTAATATTATTTTTAATATTATTTTAATATTATTTTTAAAAAATATTCTAAAAAAGAAAAGACTCTTCTGTTGGTGTGTGCTCTCATTTGCTGTATCCTTCCTGTGTTTGGTCATTTTTTGGTTAATTTTCCATTTTAAAATATTTTTTAATATTATTTTAATATTATTTTTTAATATTATTTTAATATTATTCTTAAAAATATTCTAAAAAAGAAAAGACTCTTCTGTTGGTGTTTTCTCTCATTTGCTGTCTCCTGCCTGTGTTTGGTCCACATTTGGGCCATTTTTTGGTTAATTTTCCATTTTAAAATATTTTTTAATATTATTTTAATATTATTCTTAAAAAATACAAAAAATATTCTAAAAATTCGTTAATATTTACAAAATTTTGTAAATAACAAAACTTTTTTTGGAAAGTTTTGTAAATATTTTAAATATCGAAACAAAAAAAACACCCCAATTACAAAACGATTTTAGAAACAAATTTTTTCTTGATCAAACAGGCCTATTAACTAACCATCATTGTTGAAAAACCTATTAAATATAGTGTGCATGTGTGTACACACACAATTCTAAATTGTTAGTAACGCAATACATCCCCACCAACATACGAAATGTTGAAGTGTTCAGCACAGCTATACTTACAGTTTGCTATTAAGATGCAATCATGGATGAATTTTCCAAACTGTTTGCTTTCTGAGCTGCTATTATCACTCTTTTGTGCAATGCTTACGTAAACTAGCACCAGGTTATTGACAACTAGCATAAGGGTGTTGGTCTGACTCATTCAAACAGGGATTTAAGTCAAAGCAGAAATGAAATGACACACTTTTCTCTTATGCAAGGAGACTCAAGCCTTTCAAATGCTATAAAGAGGATGTTCTTATAGAAAGAATGCTTCGGATACAGCTCAGCATTGTAGTATTTATGCTACTTGAGAGAACAATGGCATAAATTTAGAAATAAACTAGTTTGCACAATGCCTAAAGCAGATATGGGAAACTTGTGGCCTTGCTACTGCACTCATCCTTTCACTAAAACTACAGTTAAAAAAATATATACATAGCTGCCTGATAACACATATTTCTCCAAAAAGTCTAGTGGTTTGTGAAGTACTGTCTCCTCACACATACTCACTTTTTAAAAAACAATAGAAGTAAGCAAGTCATTACTTCCTGTTTTGGAAAATGGCAACATGTGCTGCCTCCAAAATGGATCCCGGTTGCTCTCTATATATCCACTTTAGAATGAAGGAATTATGAATGTCAATAATATTTGAACCGAGTCACTACTTGTTGATTTATTTATTATGTAGATATGGATGGAGTAGAGTCTACCTCAAATCCATCTTGCATTAAACCTTTGCTTCCTGCCTCAAGAGCTTACACAGTGTAGGAGAAGCAGAAAACAGTGGTGGTAGGTGTACCAGCTTGCCATCCTTGGCAGGAGCATTAGACTATTTCTACTACTGGAAATCACATTCTTAGCACCAACAAAAATTACATCTCAGTATGATCCTTGGCAGGAATGGATACTCCATCAAGAGATGGGATCCCCCCTACCTTCTCTCTTCGGTAATTGGAAAGGATGTAGTGACAAAAAAACAAAACAAAACAAAACAAAAAACGCCTGTATTGCGTATAAGTGAGCTTGGAACATATTCAAAGTAGAGAGTCCATTGGCATGACTACAAGGATACTCATCCATCCCTAAAATAAACTTTTCCATTTAATTATACCATGGTTATTACTCAACAAAAGGAAGTACTCTCACATTGCTTTCTCACCTGTATTTTTATACATATCCGTCTGCATATGGAAATTTTAGAGGAGGGCGACTAAAATGATCAAGGGTCTGGAGAACAAGCCCTATGAGGAGCAGCTTCAAGAGCTGGGCATGTTTAGCCTGAGGAAGAGAAGGCTGAGAGGAGACATGATAGCCATGTATAAATATGTGAGAGGAAGTCACAGGGAGGAGGGTGCAAGCTTGTTTTCTGATGCCCTGGAAACTAGAACACGGAACAATGGCTTCAAACTACAAGAAAGGAGATTCCATCTGAACAAGAGGAAGAACTTCCTGACTGTGACAGCTGTTCTGCAGTGGAACTCTCTGCCCCAGAGTGTGGTGGAGGCTCTTTCTTTGGAAGCTTTTAAACAGAGGCTGGATGGCCATCTGTCAGGGGTGCTTTGAATACAATTTTCCTGCTTCTTAGCAGGGGGTTGGACTGGATGGCCCAACTCTATGATTCTATGAAATAAATTCTGTAATTTGCTCAGTGTCTTTCAGCCTGTTGTTCTTGTTGCTATTGTTGTTTTGTATTCAAGTAGTTTCCAACAAGATGATCCTAAAGTGTAATTATCACAGGGTTTTCTAGGGCTGATGGTGCAAGACCCATCAAGATCACCCAGTGAATTTCCATGGCCGAGGAGAGAATTGAACCGTCGCCTCCAGAGGCGGCCCTAGGTAATTTTCAATGGTAAGCAAACAGTATTTTGGCGCCCCCCCCCTCCACCAAAACCAATCACTATCTATCTATCTATCTATCTATCTATCTATCTATCTATCTATCTATGGGGGCATGGACAAATTTTGGCCCTCCAGGTATTTAGGACTTCCTACTGGCTGTTTGGAATTGTGGGAATTGAAGTCCAAAACACATGGAGGGCTGAAGTTGGCCCATGCCAGCCATACATACACACACACACACACACTAGCCATCCCCTGCCACGCGTTGCTGTGATCCAGTCTAGTGATCTTGAAAAGAAAGTAATAAGAAAGTTGGTTTCTAATATATGTAATTTCTTAATGCTTGTGGGTAAATAGTATTTCTTGTTGTTTCTTTGTCAGTGTTGATGTAGTTCCAACACAAAATACTGAAGGGATTTGGGGAAAATAGACTCTGATACTGGAGGGGTTTTGGGGAAACATGTACAATAATTTTGATTTGCAGTACCTTCAGTCACTTCCGTTCATGAAGAAACCTCCTTGCCGCCCTGAGAGGGGTGATGGCACAGCTGCCTGGAGAGGCACTTGCAATGCTGCCCCTCTTCACACAGGAGAAGAGGCCCTGTGCTCCATCGGCTCCTGGGTATGCGCTTTGCATTCTCTTCCCCCACACGCTTTGCAACTCCGGGAGAGGGACACGCGCCGGCATTACCAGGCGCACGGAAAAAGAGCCCTCATGCAGGGAGCATGCTCTCCCTCCATCCTTCCCTCACAAGTGCGCACGTTGTCCTCCTCTCCTCCTCCTCCTTGCAGGCCAAGGGAGACAACAACGCCAGTGTGCATCCTTCTCCCAGCGTTAGGAAGTGCATGGAGAAGGAGGGCGATGCAGGGCGCACATTTCCTAATGCCGAGAGAGGGATGCGCAGCGGCATTGCCGGGCACGTGGGAAAAGAGGCCTTGTGCATGCCTCTTTTATGTTTCATCTTGGGTGCTATCTTTGAAATGTGTCATTGTGTATGTAAACAGCTATCCCATGATCCCAAACATTTTATTTATTTATTTACAGTATTTGTATACCGCTTTTCTCACCCTCAGGAGGACTCAAAGTGATTTACACACTTCTAGTTCAAAGCACTTTGGATCAGGGATACTCAACCTGTATTACATTACAAACTGCTAGACCGGCTGTTAGGTATTGTGGGAGTTGAAGTCCGAAACACCTGGAGGGCTGAAGTTTGCTCTTGCATGTGCTTGACCCAGAAGCAGATGAAGAGCCCTCCTTCCATCCAACTGCCACTGCTTTGGCCTTGGAGAAACAGGTGGCATGTGAAGCCATGGAGCCCTTCCAGACAGGCCCTATGCCGCATTATCACAGGGTGTTTACGCCCTACACCACTGGGGAAATTACACTCTCTAGCCGGTATTGCACCACCTGACATCCGCCGGGAAGTAGCAGCCAATAGTGAAAGGACCAAGGCAGAGACATCTCCAGCTCATCCCCTGTTTGGGTATCAGCCAGCACGACAACGACTTAAATCTAGAATAGTTTTCTAAGATCTACAGAGACACTCGCTGGAACACCTCAGCAAGCGAGAGTCCAAAAGTGGCAGGCTCAAACCCAGAACCTCAACCAATGGCTGATACCAAATGAGAGACTCCCCCCTGGGCACACAGAAAACTGGGCGACTTGGAAGGCGCTGAACAGACTGCGCTCTGGCACCACGAGATGCAGAGCCAACTTTCAGAAATGGGGCTACAAAGTGGAATCCACGACATGCGAGTCTAGAGAAGAGCAAACCACTGACCACCTGCTGCAATGAACCTGAGCCCTGCCACATGCACAAGGGAGGACCTTCTTGCGGCAACACCAGAAGCACTCCAAGTGGCCAGATACTGATCAAAGGACATTTAATCAACTACCATACTCACAAATTTTGTAATCTGCTTGTTTTGCTTTGTTCTGTTAGAAATGTAACATAATTTGACTGGTTGTTCTGACATGACAAATAAATAAATAAATCCCAGGTTTTCAGCTTTAAACTGGATCATATGAGTCCACTCTGCCAGATAATCCAGGATAAACAGAAAACCTGCAATCACATCCTGGGATATAGGGCCTGTCTGGACAGGCCCTTCATCCCTTCCCACACTGGCATCCCTTTGCCTTTGTGTCATGTTTTAATTAAATTATACACCTAAGGGCAGGGGAGCATTTTGTTGTTGCTTTACTCGTACAGTGACAGTGTTACACAGTTGGTGTTCTGCAACCACTGCTTCAACCATCCATGGTTTGAAAACATTTTTTTTTTAAAAAATCCCAAAGCAGTCTTTGATTTTGCCATTTTGTACTGTGGAAATATAAATATAGAGCTCCATAGTGTCTCGTCCAACAGCAGTTGGGATTGAGCCCTGGAACTGATGGAAGGATAAGTGGAAGGACAAGAGTTAGCAACCCAAAAGACACTGCTGCAAAATGTAATTGCTAAAATATCAAAGTCAAAATATTATCCAAATTTAAACTATTCGGCCAGCAATGGAAAGGAATCACACAGGATCATATTTTTGCAGTCCATAAAGTGTGTTGATGACAAATCAGATAAAATACCAATGATATTTAATTCCATTTTAATGTTTGCATATTTGTGGATTTTAAACTGTACTGATTTAAGTGCTGGTGATTCCTGCTAGGCTTTTCCATATTCTTCTCATAGATTGGGATGGGATGCTACTAAAATGTCATAGCCCACGACACTCTACTGACCTTTCCTTAGTCAATGTTTTGCCACACAATCAGCTCATACAAATACTTTTAACACCACTGGGTGAAATGAAGTGTATCAAGATGCCTGTGTTGGGGACAATTTAAACATCATCTTATTTGTTGTCAAAGGCTTTCATGGCCCAAATCACTGAGTTGCTGTGAGTTTTCCAAGCTGTATGGCCATGTTCCAGAAGTATTCTCTCCTGATGTTTCGCCTGCATCTATGGCAGGCAACCTCAGAGGAACAAAATCTGGCTACCAGTACCCTCTAAAATCAGAACAATAAATAAAGAGCAACACTAAAAAAGGGGGGAATTCCTGACATGACGCAATCAGGGCCAGTTAACCGCTCCCAACAAAGGATTCCTGGGCAGCAACTAGCTCGGCTTCGAAGCTGCAAGGCCATTAAATACTCATCAAGATGACCAATTGCAACATTCACACTTACCTCAAGCAGACATGAGTTCTTTTTCCCACCCTGGACATTCCACAGATATACAAACCCCACTTGCCTAGTTACAAACAGACCTCACAGCCTCTTGAGGATGCCTGCCATAGATGTGGGTGAAACATCAGGTGAGAATGCTTCACCAAGCACCAAAGAGCATTCTGAACTCCACCAATAATAGAACTGAACCAAACTTGGCATACAGGACTTCCATGACTAACAGAAAATACTGGAGAGGGGGTTGGGAAAAACAGACCCTGACATTTGGGAATTGCAGTTTACCAAGCACCAAAGAACATTCTGAGCTCCACCAACAATAGAATTGAACCAAGCTTGGCATATAGGACTTCCATTACCAAATACTAGAGAGGTTTGGGGGAGGCATGTACAAAAGATGACATTTGCAGTACCTTTTGACGAGGCCTCCTTGCTGCCCTGAGAGGGGTCCAGGCTCAGCTGCAGGGAAGGGAAAGCGAAAGAGCCTGGCTGGCTGCCTCCCTCCTGGCAGCACGTGGAGGGAGGACTTCCCTCTCGCCTAGTGGGCGGGCCTGCGCTTCTCCATTAGAAGGCTGTTGAGGGCGCATGGGGCCTGCAGGAGGAGGCGTGGCCTAAGGACAGAACAGCGCCCCCTGGCAAAAAAAGTATTCCGCGACCGCTTACTTCGAGTAATGGACGGGCTGGCCCTGGTCGCCTCCATAGTTGCAATCCAATGCTCAAGTCCCTACATCACTCTAACTCCTAAAACCTCAAAAGACTAGTTATACCTTCTCAAATGCTTTTTAGAGGATGCAATGCATCATTCAAACCAACTGATCAGATAATGATTGTTGATTTCTTAATACAGTATGTAGTTCCAGAACCTTTTGTATCAAAATTCATGTTTAATTTTATTTCTATCTGGAATGATAAACTTCACATTCTAAAATAGCTTCACTTGTGCTCAACTACATCACAATATAGAAACTACTTTTATAAGGAGTTTGTTCCATTACTTCTTTTATTGTTTTAGAACAGTGGTTCTCAACCTGTAGGTCCCCAGATGTTTTTGGCCTTCAACTCCCAGAAATCTTAACAGCTGGTAAATTGGCTGGGATTTCTGGGAGTTGTAGGCCAAAAACATCTGGGGACCCCAGGTTGAGAACCACTGATTTAGAAAGTAGTTTGCCCCCGTTGCTGTTACATTGCTATTTCTTTCTATTTTGCCAGTGGATTTGTAATTTTTGAAGGAGGGAAAACCCTCAGATTTGATAAGGGACCTAATTACACAAAAATGGAGAAAAGCATGGAAAAGCAGAGGGAACTGTCTTTTTTGTTTTCTACCATGGCTTTCCCTCTTCAGGGATGGCAGTCAACTTACACCCTTTCCCCGCCTTTCCATGCTTCCATCTAGCTTCTCTCCAGCTTCTGACATTGGGAGTTAGGTAGCACCCTACTCCCAGAAACAGAGTCTTCCCTCCATTTCCCTGCTGCAACAGAGTCCCATGGGCAACCACAGGAAATGGCTTTGCATCAGTGTCAGTGCAGAGAAATTGAGAGAAGATGGAGAGATGACGGGTGGGATGAAGTCCTTGGCATAGCATGTGAAACATTCCTTCACAAATACTTTTTAAAGGTAACATTTGAAGGTAACTAGAAACCATTGTTCATTACACCAGGAACATAATTTTGATCTTATGTTATTTTTTAAATACTAAACCATCATTACCCAGAAGATGAGCTAATTACAGGTAACTGTGTCTTATACTTTACTTCTGTAAAACTCAGAGTTTATCAACTGTCCAATTCCATGCATGAAAAAAATAAAATAATAATATAATCTAAGGGCAGTGCAATACAATTCTAACTTGGTATTTCCACCAAGGCATTCATGGCAGCATACAAGGGACCCATGGGATCCCCATAACTACTCTGTAAGGTTGGTCTGGATGATAAAGTGAGACTAGTTTGGGATCACCCAATAAGCCTTGAATCTCAGTGAAATTTGTAATCAGGATTTTTTTCCTAAATCTAACATGCTACTTACTAGGGGTATGTCTTTTGAATAAACCCTTCCATTTTTTGTGTCTGGTTTTTGGGTGTCCTCATTTCATTTTTTTTTTTTGGGGAGCTGCTGAAATTCAGGAGGGCAAAATGTAATTTTTTGACGCAGTACCTAAAGATCCATCATTACTCCAGGAAAATCCAGTCCATTGGTGGCAATGGGGTAACTTCCCAGGCTCCCTTTTCTGTCATTTTAGGGCTATAGGGACAAAAATACTTGGAGGACACATTTACCACTGCAAGCCCACCAAGTTTCAAAATGTTTGGGTCATCCACTGATTTTTAGGAACACAACAACAACAATTAGAGGAACAGACTAATAAATGAAAACAACGGCTAAGCTTTTTTCTATTTCACAAAATCTCGTTTCTCAGTCCGAAAGAAATTGAAAATACACAACAACAACAACAACAACAACAACAACAACCATCAGTTTCCCTGATACATTTGTATCATTTCCCAACGATACAAATGTGGATTCCTCCCCAATGTCATCAGGACTGCAGCCAGGCATGTAGCCGGGGGGGGGGCTTCGGCCCCCCCCCCCCCCGAAATTCTCATGGTGGTTCGCGAAAAGGCCTTACTGGTGCATTATTTAAACTGTTATGTTTATTCATATCATGATCTGATCACCATACTCAATATATCCCATATGCATGGGGGTATTGGGGTAATGATACAAAAGGTTTGCTAGGGTAGACCCTCTTTCACTCAGACTCAGCGCCCCCCCCCCCCCCCCCCCCCCCCCCCCCGAAACAAAATCCTGGCTATGGGCCTGACTGCAGCCAATCTCTTTCCTCGACAACATTCGGGACATCTTTATAACCACTACATTTTTTAAAAAAGAGAGAGTAAAGAAAAGGCTTTGCAAGGTCTACACCTAGGAGTGATTCACTCTTTAATAAGCCATAAGTACCAAAAGAAACACATTTTATGCCACCACTTGAAAATCAATTCAATGCAAAATTGTGTTTAACAAAAAAAAAAACACCCTGGGTTTTTGCTGGAGGTTATCAAAAGCAGTATTTATTTTACAAAGGTGAAAACTGGATTTAGGCAAACTCTGCATGACATGCTTGCTCAGGCTTTAATATGAATAACAGAACTTTCAGGGCAAAATTCAGACTGCTTCCTTTCAGAATCAATTTCTATTAGTTATTGCTCGGCTTAAATAATAGAAACCTGTACCACCTGATACCCTATCAAAGAAACTGTATCAGGAGGCTTTTGGTGAGTAATACACCCTTAGCTGAAAGTTTCCATTTCCTGCCACACAAAGGTGATATTGCCTTAAATAGTCCTGCAGAATAGATTTGCTGTACAAGGTCTTCAAACCACCCCCTGCTTTTTTACAGATGTCTTCTGCCATTAGCATTTTTTTACCTTCTAAAAATACAGACCTAGTTTCTCTCACCTTTACTTTTAATAAGAAATCTCTGCACTCGGATATCATGTTGGCTGCTCTCCAGTACACCTGGATATCAGCAATGGTGCTATGTAACAAGAACTCCTCCCTTGGTACCCTAAGCAGTGTCCTCAATTTAGACTTCTGTGCCATGAAACTTGAGAATAATTTTCATTTACTTTTGCTAAGACTTTTAGTGTTGAAGTGAGCATAAGTGCTGATCTAACACAGGGCTGCCCAAGACAATTTAAGGCCAAGAATGGAACAACAAACTCCACTCATCCCAGGCCAAATCATTGTTCTTAACTTAGGTACAGTGCTTACATTGACCCATGGATAAGTCAACTCTGGTTTTTAATGGTGTATTTTTGTCTAAAATTTTAAAATGTATAAACAGACACATGAGTATATTTGCTCTACAAGCTCAGGTCAAATCAGGTTGGCTGAGAAATATGCTGAACTGTGCATATTTGTACACTATCCTTTCAGAAATTCAGCATTGGCCAAGCTCTTGTACTCAAGGCTCCCCTTTCCATCATCTTTAGGGCTATTGGGATGAAAATGGTCACACTTTCGTCCCAATAGTGTGGGTTAAACCCCTGTGCCAGCAGGACTGAAGACCGATAGGTCGCAGGTTCAAATCTGGGGAGAGACGGATGAGCTCCCTCTATCAGCTCCAGCTCCTCATGCAGGGACATGAGAGAAGCCTCCCGCAAGGATGATAAAAACATCAAAATCATCCGGGTGGCCCTTGAGCAATGTCTTTGCAGATGGCCAATTCTCTCACATCAGAAGCGACTTGCAGTTTCTCAAGTAGCTCCTGACACGACCAAAAAAAAAACCCCACCAAGTTTCAGAATGTTTGGGTCATCCACTGATTTTTAGGAAATTCTTAATTTCTAGAAATAAAATCTTTTTTAAAAAAGAACCCCAAAAGGTATCCCCTGGAATTTCTCCAGCAGCAGGGCATCATTTCTGCCAAGTGTTATAAAGATCCACACATCCCACAATTTATAGGAAATTTATAGGAAATGTTCAAAATTTGATTATTATATATTTTTAGCTATGGCATTTTTATATTGGGGTGGGGGGTGGGGAGGATAAGCTCAGGCTTCATGTGTGAGGGAAGGAGCAACTCACAAAATCCAGGTGAACTGGGGCAGGAGTACACATAAGGCAGGAGGTAGGGCAGGGGAGGGGAATAAATGAATCAGTCAAAGAGGTGAATGAGAAGAAAGGACTTTTTAAAATAATTTTAAAAAATAAATTGGGGGGGGGGGATGAAGGTGCAGGACAGAGTACACAAGCAAAAAAAAGATAGGAGTGGGGAGGGATTGAATTCTCCCCGTGGGGACTTAGTGGAGTCAGGCTCTTCCTTCCCTCCACTAAACTACCCCCCACTCACCCACCCACCCAGAGGTATATCCTCTAGCAAGATTTTCTCCCTCAAGCCTAAATTGGGAGAAGCAGAATAGCTTCTTCAGGCTTTAGCATTGGGAGGTAGCTTTGGGGAGCATAAAAGGTTCATGGGCCACTATTTTTCCAGTCTTGTGATGTACAGATCTCAATAAATACAACAAATATAATAAATACAAATAATTAGGCCTGGGGAGGGGGGATTTCAACAGCACATGCCTCTCACCAAATATTGATTCTACATTTCTTTCACAACTAGCATTGAGATGTCTTCGGAGCAATGTATTGTCAAAGGCTTTCATGGCTGGAATCACTGGGTTGCTGTAGGCTTTTCAGGGTGTATGACCATGTTCTAGAAGCATTCTCTCCTGACCTCACAACCACTGAGGATGCCTGCTATAGATGCAGCTGAAACGTCAGAAGAGAATGCTTCTAGAACATGGTCTACTGTTCTTGGAGCTATGGCAATATGATAGAAATCAGTTAGAAAGCAGTCTTCTCATACTATTATGGCTCATAGAATGCATCAGAGACTGGGGTTCAATTACTTGGAGCTGGATTTTGAAGTTGACAGATAATTGGGTTGTTGTAGGTTTTTTCAGGCTGTATGGCCATGGTCTAGAGGCATTCTCTCCTGACGTTTCGCCTGCACTTTGGCAAGCATCTTCAGAGGTAGTGAGACCTACAACAACCCAGTGATTCCGGCCATGAAAGCCTTCGACAATACATTAACAGATAATCATTTGTTTCTTCTGTTATAGCTGACATGTGGAGTTGCCACTGCTGCCACCACCACCACAATTCATTAGATGATGCAGTAAGGTGTGGAGAAGCCACCAGACACTGAAAAAATAGGCGTCTCTATATTGACTGAATTCTGATGGAAGAAAAGTACCAAATGTTGCCCCATAGCTGTGCTGGCTAGACTTCCCATTACATTGGAACTGAATAGAATTTCAGCCATGATAATGGCTACAGTTACTGATATGTTTTCATTATGAACTCAGTGTATAATTCAGCATTTGCAACCAATCATGTTTAGATCCATCAACCTCACCTTTCACAAGAGTCCATTTTATATCCTTAGTTCAATATGATGATTCAAGCTAAACATATCTCATGAGAGGATTTTGCTAAGTTTGTAAGTGCTCCACCTAAACTTACACCAAGTTAATATTTACTTAGCAATTGGAGCATTCTCTGCTCCATTAGACATATGTTATATTGCTGTAAAATATATAAAAAAATACGTTTACTCAAATATATATTTATTTGCTTAGCAAACTTTTAGTCATCCATTACATAATTCCCCCTACTGAAGATCTGAAGGGAGAACCCATGCCCAATATTGAATGTCTCAGATGCTCTTCTATATGCTCAGGGGCAACCAGAAGCTGCTTACACACAATTTTACTGCACATGATCAAAATTAGTGTCAACAGCTGAACATATGAACACTTCCTTTTCATATCTGCCATCTAACACAAGATGAGCTGGGACTGAAGACAGGAGGGGCAAAGATGTTGGGGGCAAGGCCATCATCTTGGAACATGTGGGCCTAGAAAGATACTTCATTCAAACATTATAATAGGGTTACACTAAACATACAGAACAGATATGTGCACACTAGTGCAGCCCCTCAGTATAGTACAATCCCTGTATCTGAGGGACTCATAACTATGGCTCCTCTAGTCATTTTCTCTGTTTTCTAGTGCAGTGTTTCTCAAAACTCTGCTCCTCCAGATGTTTTGCACTTCAGCACCCACAATTCTTAACAACTTGTAAATTGGCTGGGATTTCTGGGTGTTGAAGTCCGAAATGCCTGGAGGAGTACAGTTTGAGAAACATTGCTCTAGTGTGACGTTATGCTGGTGGTCCTACATGGGCTGGTGGTCCTACATTTCGGTGTTTTCCATTATCTGTCAATGTGTATAATAATAAATAATAATAAACTTTATTTATACCCTACTACCATCTTCCCAAAGGGGACTCGGGGCGGCTAATATGAGGCCAAGCCCAAAGGTACAATACAGCAAAAATAAAATGCAGACTACAGATAACATAAATTACAAGGGGTATTTTTTAAGTAAGGTCCGTTTTGTTGTAGATACTAGTAGTTCGCGCGCATACCACAACGAGCACGTGCATCATGTACCGGCATGCCTCGGGAACAACTGTGCTCAGTTTCCGCTCTGTAGCTAACCTGTACAGTTCTGTTCTGTGCTTTAAAAATGTTTAAGACTATCAACTCACCCGCCGCATGTGAGGTTCACTCAGTGATACGGTTTTTGTCAGCAAGGAATCTACCTGCTGCAGAAATTCATCGACAGATTTGTGAAGTGTACGGTGATACTGTTATGAGTGAAAGCAAAGTGCGTAAGTGGGTACACAATTCAAAGATGGCTGTGACAACGTCCATGATGAGGACCGCTCCAGTCGCCCTTCTTTGATTACCGACGATTTGGTGGCTTCAGTTGAAGCGAGTATTCATGAAGGGGTATTTTAAAATTGGTTCAGTGGTATGATAAGTGTTTGAACAAACTTAGCAACTATGTCGAAAAATAGAGTGAACTATGTACTTTCTGAAAATAAATTTACTTTTTTGAAATAAACTTTCGTTGTGTACTTATGTTCAAACGGACCTTACTTTAAAAATACCCCTCGTACATCAGAATAAATACATACAGTAAAAAAATAACATACATCAAATCAACACAATATAAAATCAAACAGAATGGGCAGGCCAAATGGACAAGGTAAAACGATAAAACCCTGGATGAGGTAGGAATAAAAATTATGTGATTGATATTCAAATAAAGTCCAGAAATCTATCCCACATGGACATGGGCGTTATACTGTGATCACTTTAATCACATAGAGATTTTCCAACCAACACTTTCTATGTGGTTTCCAATCCAGATTTTTCATGTTCTCTTCAGATTCTCTCCCTCATGGACAATCTCATCAAGAGCAGTGACAGAGTGGATGGTGCCCATGTGCTCGCATCACCATATTTAGTTTAACCATACCATGAATAATTGAATATCACTAAATATTCTAGGTAATGTGAATTCAGATTTTTGATTTTTCTTTGTACTCATGCAAAAAATCATGTTACTCTTGCATAGGGCTTTTTGGTTTGTTAACTGGTGACATAAATAATTTGACCAAAAGTTTGAGTGTAAAATGATGCATTTTGAGCATGCCTCTGCTGCATGACAAGTCACAAGTATGTAGAATGAAGAATGTGCTTGGAAATCACCTCTGTCATCCTGAGAATGTTTGTCTTCAGCCTTACTCCTCAATGTTTGCTAACCTTGTTTTTCATTTCTACCTTTTTTCCTGTTCATTATTCACATACCTTAGTTGCTAAATTAACTAAACATATAAATGGACAGCAGAGTTCAGAATGTTACTAGTTTTGATGAATTAGTAACTCGCCTTGAAAGTTCTGCATTCAATAAATTCTGCATTCGATAAATTTGATCTACATTCTACTTTAATTATGCATAGAGGATGTGTTGCTTTTCCTGTCTCAGAAATATATATTCCTACACATAGGATGGAAGACGAATTAGTTTTTTTTAAGTTAGGACACAGCTTTGTATACTGATATTCTAGGTGTCTAAATTTGATCATACTCAAAGTACATCAGCATGTGGGAGGTCATAATAGCACCAAGAGCTCAGTTGTTAGAGTTGTATCAGTGTGAAAGATTAGGAGTAACTATTCACTCCTACAGTTCTTAGGACTCCCTTTTTGGGTTCATTTCCTCTATCTCTAACATTTCTGTATCTAATAAACAATCAGTCTATATTGTTGTGCTTTCATTTATTAAAAGGTAGCTCATATTTCAATAAGGTGTTTTCTATTTTACAATGCAATTCTTCCAAAAAGAACCAGTGTTGTGTAGTGGTTTGGGCATTTGACTACAACTCTGAAGGTAGTGTTGATTTCCCTGCTCAACCACAGAAACCTACTAGGTGATCCTGGGTGATTCTCACAGACTTGGCTCTGGGACACCAAATAATAGACAAATCTTAAGGGCACGTAAGTCAGAAACACACATTACATTTCTTCAGTTAAGCAGTTGGTTATTGTTACCATTTGGTGATACTTCCTACCTGAAGGAGAGACTCTACACTCATGTCTATCCAGGCTGTGCATTATGACCTTGTTTTGATGCTGCCTTCCTGTAGGATACTGGTTACTATGCCCACAAGGTGATGTTTTCATGAAGGTGAAACATTAGCTCCCATGACCTCACACTCATGCTTTCTGTCTGAGTAGGAAAGAGACAGGCTATTGTAACCTCATGCTCAAGCTTCTTTCTTGAAGGAGAGAAGCTGACCATTGTGATATCATGCTGGTGTGTAATTTCCCTGAAGAAAAGAGGGTGGTCCATTACAACCTCATGTTGGTGTCACTGCTTGAAGAAGAGATAATGTCCATTATGTCCTCATGCCAATGTTGTGTTCTTGAGTGGGTGGGACTAAGCATTTTAACCTCCCGTTGCTATCTGAAGGGGAGAGATTCACTATTCCAACACATTGTTGGGATACCTTCTTGAAGGAGAAAGAAACTGGTCATTTTGATCTTGAAATGATGGCATCTTTCAGTAAAAAGACTTCAACAATCATTGTGCCATGCTGATGCTCCTTGCCTAAAGGAGAATAACTTAAACTTTTGTCCTTATTTTATTTCTTCTTGTCTGGAGGACACGGTAGCTATTGTGACTTTGTATATGAGCTAAAAGACAGAGAGTGATCTCATAGTGATAAAAAAGTATTGGACTGACCTGTGAACATGACAAGTAACCAGATTCTCCATCCACCCCAGATGCATAACTGCAGAGGTGGATGAGAGCAGAGTGATAAACGTTGCCTCTCTTTAGATCCATGTTTTAAAGGATGTTTGGCAGTTATTTAGAGATAAAAGAGAATTTCATTGGTTTTTCACTTTTTAACAAACCTATCCTTTTTGCACTTGTTGTGAGGACCTTTGAAGGCCATCTGGTTCTTTAATGCCTGGCTCTGACCAGTCCTTGGAATTAAAGCACCATGGGGTTGATGGATTGGGAAACAATACATCCTTCCATAACACAAACAGCAAACCTCTTGTAGGAGATTGATTAGACACTACTTCTCTGAAATTGGTGTGCAAGTGTACTAGGTGCCATGGGATGCCCACACTGCTGTTTTCCCCGCTTGTGGCACTGTTCATTCCATGAGGTTGTGAATACCTCCATGTTTTGAGCAGCAAGAGCATCACACTATTCATGGAAAAAATGTGCTACACAGTGTCTCAATCCTTAATGTTGTTTTCTGGAGGTAAAATGTACATGTACATGAAATCCCATCTCATGGCATAGGTGTACTTCCAGTGGGGCTCCATGGTCAACTAGAGCAGAACCGGCATATGCCACCGCTGTAGCAACATGGAAGGCTTGTCATATTGTGCAGGAAGCAAAGAGGGGAAGCCCCATGGTCGACGTTCCCTCCCCCATGGGATCAGCTTCTTGCCAAGCCAGGCAATGTGGGGAGTGGAGTGAAATGTTCGCCACGGCCCCCAATGGCGATCACCAGATTCATCATGATGTGTAGTGATTCCAGCAGCCCATGTGACAAGGTAATTAGAAAATGATTGTTAATTGGTAGCACTTTTATAGACTAAGGTTACATCTAATTGTAGAATTCATGCAATTTGATGCCACTTCAGCTGCTATGGCACATTGGCATGGTTGTAGTTTTATAAGGTATTTAGTCTTCTCTGCGAAAGAGTGCTGGTGCTTCAACAAACTATATAGCTCCCATGATTCCATAGCATTGAGTCATGGTAGTTCAAGTGGCATTAACTGCATTAATTCTACAGTGAAGCTACACCCTAAGTCTACTTTATCAGATGCAAAGAACGAAGCACCTAGGAACACATCTTTATAGATCAACTGTGTGTGCAAACTATTATAGAACACAAAACGTATATTGTGATGAGACCACTTCACTAAAGATGAGGGACAAAGACACGAGGAAAGATGTTAATTAAAGACGAGCTGAGTAGATAATCATATGAGTTATGGTGGTGTGGAGTTATTGGAGTACAATATGGTGCTGGTTGGTAACCAGTGAGAGACCTGTTAAACTGGCCAAGAGGGCTCTCATGAATCTGGGTTGTTAACTAGTTGCAGTGGTTCTCAACCTGGGGTCCCCAGATGTTTTTGGCCTTCAACTCCCAGAAATCCTAATAGCTGGTAAACTGGCTGGGATTTCTGGGAGTTGTAGGCCAAAAACATCTGGGGACCCCAGGTTGAGAACCACTGTTATAATGTGTTTAGTGTACAAGAAACCATTGTCTCTAATCAATTTATTGTCTATGGATTGGAGTTTGTGGATATAATCAAATTCTACTGTATATTTCAATTCCAGTCTTTTTGTGTGTGTGTAAGGTGTTGTTTGGTTCAAGAGCAGCTGTTCTGAGATTACTGATAGAATTCCCAAGAAGACTGAAGTGACCCAAAACAGATTCATGTGCATTCCCATTCCTAATGTCCAATTATTGTCCATTTATCTTCTGGTACAGAGATTGGCCTTTTGTTCTGTTGTGCCTTTGATTAAAAAGTTCACCACAGAATTTCCCGACCTATCCAGCTCCTGCACTTTAACATGGTCCTTTCCTGGCACTCTAACACTTTAATAGTTTAAGGACATTTGCCTCTTAGCCCAGCCCTCCGATTGTCGCACTTTCCCTGACTCAGGATTCATTGCACTTAGTAATTATGAACCAAACCAAGCACTTTTTTGTTCAGCCATGTCATTGGTTTTGTTTTTATAATGTTGTCTGATTTTATGTTTATTGATGTTTGATATTGCTTGTTTTTCTATTTTTAACTGTTTTGTTGGGCATGTCCCTTTGTTAGCTGCCCTGAGTCCCTTCAGGGAGATGGAGGCAGAGTATAAAAATAAAGTTATTATATTATTATTTTGGTTCAATGCAGTGTGCTGAAGGGCATCGTTGGCAGAATATTGCTCTATGGTGCTACAAGATCCCTTTGTATAGTGGAAGCACATCAACCCAAAAGGCCATATATGTGTATGGGTATCAAGCTGGTAGTGGTTGTTCTAATAGCAGTGAAGAAGTCAATGTGCTGCACATCTTCTACATTGTTTGGTGGCATGTAGATGGTTCTCTGGAGAACAAGAGATATGTACTTCTCAATCACAAGTGTTGCTCAGTTAACAAAGGGAATAAAAATGGTAGACCCAGGGGCATTACTGCATCCTCTGCTGCTGTCTAGCATTAGCTTACCTGTCCACTGGGAAATACACTGATGCTGATTCATTGTGTCTGGTTGTAAACCATTCTTCTTCACTCTGGGCAATTAAGTACCATGGGAGATTCAAATAATTAAAAAAGGGAGTACACTAAGAATGGCAGGAATGAACATGTCTGAATGGTTTCGAGGTTGACCACTTTCTTCCAAAAATCAAAATAAATCATTTTGGCAATGCTAGTAAATACTGGTAACAACATAATAGTTGTTTATCAGGGAGACTATGTATATTATAAAACAACTGCTTGGAGTTTATGAACACTCCTGCTGATGGTTGCAACCAATGGGTAACTGCAGTATAGGTTATCTATAATTCATGGTTAGAGGCCCTGGAGGACCTTCAGTGTGAAGTTGATTTCTCAAAGGTCACTGGAAGACTGAGCACCCCTAGAGAGTGAAAAGAGCTGGCAGAGCATTAGACAGCTTTATGTTATGAGCTTCACATATATTGACTGCAATTATATTATGTCCGTAGGGGGCAAACTCTTACACAGGAACATCAGGAGAAGAAAGGCCTTTGCTTAAGCTGAGTTACTGGACTGGAACCAGACCAAGTCATACTTGAGAATGAACCCATTGAAATCAATAAGCCTTAAGTCAGTGGCTGTCATTGCAACTGATCTGTTTTAGGACTAAAATTGTACCCAATACTGATATCTTTTTATATATATCACTGTGAGACTTTTGCTTCTGTAAAGATAGAGGAAAAAGAATGAAGAAATAGTCTGAGATCATTGCAGTCAACTAGAAAATGGATATAAGCCAATTTTAGAAAGCACATATTCTTAAAGGAATTGAAAGATGAAGCCAGAAAGGCCCTTGCAGGGAAAGTCATAGAACAGTAGTTCTTAAACCTGTAGATCCCCAGATGTTTTTGTCTTCAGCTCCCAGAAATCCTAACAGCTGATAAACTGGCTGGGATTTCTGGGAGCCCTTCCATATAACCTTATATCCCAGAATATCAAGGCAGAAAATCCCTCAATATCTGCTTTGAACTGTGTTATCTGAGTCCACACTACCATATATCCCAGTTCAAAGCAGATAATTCAGCTGTGTGGAAGAGGCCTGGGAGTTGTAGGCCAAAACCCCTGGGGACCCATGTCTTAGAGCAGGGGTCCTCAAACTTTTTAAACAGAGGGCCAGGTCACAGTCCCTCAAACTGTTGGAGGGCCGAATTATAATTTGTAAAAAAGAAAGAAAAAGGAATGAATTCCTATGCACACTGCACATATCTTATTTGTAATGCAAAATACCCTTAAAAACAATAAAATAATTAAAATGAATAACAATTTTAACAAATATAAACTTATTAGTATTTCAATGGGAAGTGTGGGCCTACTTTTGACTGATGAGATAGGATGTTGTTGTTGTTGCATGCTTTAAGTCATTTCAGACTTAGGTTGACCCTGAGTAAGGGCCGAGTAAATGACCTTGGAGGGCCGTATCCGGTCCCCAGGCCTTAGTTTGAGGACCCCTGTCTTAGAGCATCTGAAATCAATTTTCCTAATGACAGACAAGAAAGAAGTGAATAAGCTCTATCTTGATCTTAAGGTGCACAAGCTATTTATCTATTATGCTATTTATTAGTAATATTGCATTCCACCTTTTCTCCAGTTCTTAAGATGTCAGACAAGGCTCTTATCTTGGCAACCGCCAAGGTGGAGATTATGTGACTGAGCCAGGTTCACCTGCTGTGAATGTCATGGCTCAGTGGGAACTAGAAACATGATTTCTCAATTCCCAAACCAGTGATCCAACCAGTATGCCACACTGGCTCTTTGGTTTCCAATAATTTTGGGGAAACAATGAATGATAGAAGTGGGTCAGTAGACAACACCGCTCAACTGAAAATCTATTTCTTCTGCCTTCATTTCATCTATTTCCAAATAAATTGAGACAAACAACTTCATCAGAAGGGGTAACTTTCAGCAGCATAAGCCAGATCCTCTATAGTTTTGTGATGGAGCTCACCGGCTCCCATCTCACAACATAGAACTACTTCTAGTGAGGCTCCATCACAAAACTATAGAGGATCCAGTGTATGTCACTGTTGCAGCAACACAGTAGGCCTCCTATGTTCAATTGGAATCAACAGGGAGAAGCTGGGCAATGGATGCTTCCCCCCTGGGAAGATGTAGGGGGGAAGCTGGGGGAAGCAGAGGGGCAATGGGTTCCTCACACAGGGCACCAACAGATTCACCACAATGTGTGGCAATTCCTGTAACCCATGTGATTAGGTGGAAAGTGAGTTTGAGTATTGGACTATGACTCTGGATACCAAAATCTGAATCCCTGCTTGACCATGGGCACACACTGGGTCAAATTATCTCAACATCAAAGAAAGGCAAAGGGAAACTCCCTTCTGAACAAGTTCTGCCAAAAAAAAACTAGTTGGCTTACCTTGGAGTCATCATAAGTCAGAAGCTATTTGAAGGCACACAACAACAGGATAGAGAGTCCAGCCTTCATGTCTAATTTCCTGTGGGGAGAACAATTACCAAAACATTTGCTTAAGGAAACTTGAAAACAGAAGTTGAAGAGTTCAAGGGTTTCTCCATTACTTCCTCAGGGGTACATTGAACTAACGCTTTCAAAACCGCCAATGGCTAATGGGTTTTTATAGCTATTACTTCCCACATAATGTCAAGGGAAGAAAGGATGAAGGAGAAGCATTTGAAAGTAAGAACAGAAAATGGAATAGTGGGTGACAATGGGTAGAGATAGGAGAAAAGGGGAGAAGACAGCTTGAATTTCCTTAAGGTGTGAGTGCAAAGGCATAACAGATGCTGGCTAAATGTGGGAAGGGAATGACAGGGAACAGACTTTCTCAGCTCCCTTTTTGCTTTGAAATATTAACCCACACACCCTGCAACCGTCTGCTCATTTTCTCCCTCTTTGCCTTATGTGAAATATAACTTAATGTGAACACTTCAGAGACAGGATCCATCTGCTATATGTAACTGGTGTACTCTGTTATGTTTCCAGGAAGAGAAATCCCAAAACTATACTTTTCAAAAGGAATGACTTACATTACACAGTACTTTGTTTATTCTTGTGTACATTCAAGTCATTGTTACTTGCCAGTTAGTTAATTAGTTAATTATTTAGTTTCTTTCCCATTTATATCCTACTTTAGGTTCAAAGCAGCTTACACTGTATGGTTGGACCCTCATATCCACAAGGGACACATTCCAGGACTTCATATGAATATTCAAAACCATAAGTAACTGAGAAAGCTATTGAATAATAATGGGTTGTTGTAGGTTTTTCCGGGCTATATGGCCACGTTCTGGAGGCAATTTTTCTCCTGACGTTTCGCCTGCATCTATGGCAAGCATCCTCAGAGGTAGTGAGGTCTGTTGGAAGTAGGAAAAATGGTTTATATATCTGTGGAATGACCAGGGTGAGACAAAGGACTTTTGTCTGCTGGGGCTAGCTGTGAATGTTTCAGCTGATCACCTTGATTAGCATTCAATGGCTTGGAAGTGCCTGGGGGGAATCTTTTGTTGAGAGTGATTTTATGTGCCTGTTTGTTTCCCCTCTGTTGTTTTGCTGTTGTAATTTTTGAATTTTTTAATACTGGCTACCAGTATTAAAAGACTCAAAAATCACAACAGCAAAACAACAGAGGGGAAACAAACAGGCACATAAAATCACTCTCAACAAGGGATTCCCCCCGGGCACTTCCAAACCATTTGAATGCTAATCAAGGTGATCAGCTGAAACATTCACATCTAGCCCCAGCAGACAAAAGTCCTTTGTCTCACCCTGGTCATTCCACAGATATATAAACCCATTTTTCCTACTTCCAACAGACGTCACTACCTCTGAGGATGCTTGCCATAGATCCAGGCGAAACGTCAGGAGAAAAATTGCCTCCAGAACATGGCCATATAGCCCGGAAAAACCTACAACAACCCAGTGATTCCGGCCATGAAAGCCTTCGACAATACAAATGACTTCTCGCAGACACATACCAAAGATACATGCATAGAAGACCCAGAAATGCATAGAAAGGACACCTCTTTAGGCATTAACAACAACAACAACAACAACAACAACAACAACAACGCAACAGTGAAAATAAACATTACTTTATTACTTGCCTCTCCTCATAGCTGAAAGCAGGTTACAACACAGTTAAAAACATATTATCATCAAATGTATACCTATATATACATATACATACACACATGCCCTGCTTTATCTCTCCTGCAAGAGACTCAAATGCATCAGCATACAATTTTAAATATACAAATATTCAAATATTAAAACAGATTTAAATATAAATGGTATAAAAAATTCCAGTTGGAAACCATTAAAACATGTTCAAAGTTAAATACCACAGCACATATATAAAGCACATAAAATGCATACTCACTTTTTCAATTGTAAGACGCCATCAGTTCTAAGATGCATTGTAATTTCTGTACCATCACCAAAAATACATAAAATACACCTGTGATTCTTTAAACATTTTAGAGATGTTTATTTAGAAAAAATGAGTCTTAGAATAGAATAAAGTATTTTAAAATACATAGTACAAGGGCTGAAAAATAATACAAATTGAATGCAAATTTAAAATTCATAGTTTAACTGGGTATGCCTGCCAAAGAGATAGATCTTCAATTTTGTTTTTGAATTCTGATAGTTCATTTCACTGTTGGATCTCTTCTGGTAGGTCATTCCACAGTCTTCGGGCAGCAGATAAAAAGGTCTTCTGGTTGCCAGCTGCCAGTCTACTTCTGACTGGTTGGTGCTCTAGCACAATTCTGTGGTCAACATTCAGGAGGACCATACTGATGCAGTAAATTTGAGGTTTTTCAAGAACCCATGGATATTGAGGGATGCCTGACAAGCTTCGCTAACCATGAATTTTTTGACTCAGGAATCATGAATCCCACCAGGTTGAAAGCAAATGATAGAAGCATTTATTCAGTCTACGCAGAAGACTGTACAGCAGTGGGTGCTCAAAGGGTACAAGCACAAAGTATATCAAAAAAGCTATAATCTTTATATGTAAGAATTTTCATTCATTAACATTGCTACAGTTTGAAATTCCCACCCATCTGCCTGATTGGCCAGTGCCGAAAAGCTGGTTGGTATTTCCCTGTCTCTGATTGGTTGAGAGGCAGGCCCTAGCCAATGCACATGCTGATTGGTGAAGGAGGTGATGATGCAGACGGGTATCTCCTCCCACCTGGGCAGGGAGGCCTAGGGGCTTCCAATGAGCCAAAGGAGGTGGCCTCTGGGGCAGAGAGGTCTTTAGATGGTTGTGTCCAACCTGGGTGTGGAGCAATGGAATTCTGAAGACAATGAGAGTCTGAAAAGATGAATGATAGGATTATGCAGATATTGGGACTTGACTATGAAGACAATGAGCACTGGCATCCTTGAAGTGACTGGCTTGACCTTGAAGGAGCTGGGGGTGGTGATGGCCAACAGGGAGCTCTGGAGTGGGCTGGTTCATGAGGTCACGAAGAGTCAGAAGCGACTGAACGAATGAATAACAATAAAAATATAAAAATAGAGTTTATATGTTGTTTCAATATATGTTCTCTGCTTGAAGGAAGGGCCAAGGGAGAGGGGTCTCTTTGTGGCTGCATGCAGGATAGCAAACGTTATGTGCTTTGTCAAAGGCTTTCATGGCTGGAATCACTAGGTTCTTGTGGGTTTTATCCGGGATATAGGGCCATGTTCTAGAGGCATTTTCTCCTGACCTGCCACTAGAACATGGCCCTATAGCCCGAAAAAACCCACAAGAACCTAGTTATGTGCTTTATTTATTTCAATACATTCCTTTGCACTCGTGCACACATTCACATAAGAGAAAAAGGAAAAACATAGAAACATACTTTGTATAGTAGAGAGTCTCGAAATGGGGGTGTATGATGCATTGTTGCAGTCTGGGCTGCAACTTGGTTGGGATATGAGTGAGTGGAGCCATGACACAATCTCCAATTAAGCTCTGGATGATCGTAGATGCAGACTGGCTCAGGCTGAAGAGCTGAGCCAGGGTGCATGTGTGTGTGTGTGGGGGGGGGGGGGGGAGTTGTGAGCTAGGGAGTTGGAGGTTCTGCTGCTGATCCTAGGAGGCTGGAGGGATAGAGTCCATTGTAGTTCATTTGGCCCTCTTTCACTGGGGCACTATGATTTACTTGGTGGTAGAACTGTGTCTCTCTTTTTATTAGGGGTGGGGAGGGTTGTGTTTGATAACAATGCTATATAATTGCATGGAGGACTTAGAAAATTCATATAGAAGAGAGGAGATATGTCTAATTGGACTCTCCTGCCTCAATCCCTTCTCCACGCTTACTCACAAAAGCACAAAATATGTTTTGGATACATAAAAGCACTCGCTTATCCCTCTTTCTTTTCTTCATTTATTCCTTCCCAAAAGAATGCACCAAAATTCCATATCTGAACTAGATCTCATATCCCTCATACCAATAGCAGCCAGTCCAAGAGTCACTATCTAGCCGGGGAATTGCTTCCTTTTATTTGGGCAGAATAAAAGACAGACTGAAAAGTAAGGCTTGGTTCAAATGACTAAAAGTCTCAAGTACAATCCATATTTTCAATATTTATCCTCCTGCCCCTCTTTTCTCTGTCCACTCTTTCCCATACTCCTTTTATTTTATTTTTCTCCTTTTGTCAAATAGAGGGACATGCAGCAACTAACAATAAATATAAAACTATGCTAATTAAAGGTTGACATACAAAAATAATGGGAGATAGGTTCTTTCAATAGACCTCAATCTAACCTTGTTGATGGCTTCTCTACTTCTTCCCGGCTTCATAACACACTACAAAAGTGAATGACATAAACACTCTCATCCTCCAAGTATTCAAACTCAGCCAGGACATACTCAATATGTTTAACAGTTGGAAACCACATTGTGTGATTTGAAAAAGGAGCAAATAATAGCATGAATTATTTCAAGCAAAAAAGGAAGACCATTCTCACTCATTGCTGCACAAAGTAGGTAGTTACCAAAACAACTTATTACAAGTCATACATTACATCCAAGGTCTAAATGCTAGTTAAGATTAGCCTAAACAACATTTGTTTGAGATGAAAAACAAGATGGCACCCTATCCCACATATACAGAAATTGTTTGGACTGGCTATTGCAGTTTACTTCAAGTTTGTAATGAGATGTTAAGTTTCAAAATAGAATTGGGGGCAGAAGGCTTGCTTATAGCAAGAAAAATTTGTTTGGAGTATTTTGGAGAATCTGCAGAGAAAAAAAGGCACGCAGCCCCTCACAATAACTCTGCCTAATAGTAGGCTTGTCTCTTGTCATATCATGACAAAACATGACTCACTAGAAAAGATGAAAATGCTTGGTACAATTGGGGGGGGGGATAGGAAAAGAGAAAGACTATCATACAGATTAATAGACTCAGCTAACAATAACAAAACACAGAAAGAAGTAGTTGAGAAATATTCAGTAGATGGTCTCTTGAATTTTAAAAGCACACACAAAAAAGCATGACACATGTGAATAAATATATTTTCAAGATTTAGAGAAACTAATTTCATGAGCTGTATTTGGATGGCACATACAATGACAATGGACTGGGAAAATCACCTAGTATTATTATATTAAATGACATACATTTTGGTGCCTCAAATGTTAGACTTGTTTCTGGGTATATTTGACTGTCTCATTACAAAAATGGTACCAGGTTTCCACTATGCACTCTAGTTTATGAGATACAGAACATATGCTATCTACCAGTTGCTACCTGCTTGCCCAGAGAAAATCATGATACCATATCTAAGAAACTAGAGCTGATGCAGTCTATCCAATGCATTTTACTGAATCAGTGACCTCCGCCTCCTCAAAACAAACAAACAAACAAAAAACAAGACACCAACATGTTTTTGTTGGGCTGTGATGTCAATAAGAATGACCAGAGAGATGTCTTCAGTAGCAGCATTTTGTTGATCAAGCCTTTCTTGATTTTGCTTATGTTTTTACTTCTTGTGACATCTGGGCCATCATAATATGGTCTGACCCTTCAGTTACCTATCTGCTTTCTTTCATAAATAGACCCAGAGACACATGGGTGGGAATAACCCATTCCAGTAAAAAGTGAAACTACAACTGACCACACTAAAATACCATTTGTGTCTAGAGAAAAATAAATCATACATAGATCTGACAATCGTTGGCAGCTTTGTGGCAGAAAAACATTGATCCAACACATGGAATCTTATGGGTCCTCAAGATTCGTTTCTCCAAGATAACTAACAAAAGTACAGATCGTGTGTGTGTGTGTGTGTGTGTGTGTGTGTGTGTTCTGTGATATAGTGGTTGATTTGTTAGTATTCTGTGTATGCATCTTGAACCCAAGAGTCATGGCAATGTTGAGATGTCTGCATCTGAAGAAACTGCTATTGGAGGGGATTGGGGAATATACAATCCTTTATTTAGCTCTTGTTGCATTGAATCTCTTGTGCCTTTTCATGTTTGGTTATATTAAAAAGGTCTAATAGAAATGACAGTCAAGCAATAGCAGAGAGATTAAAACTAAAAGTCACATATTTTACTTTCCTAAAGACATGGCAATGAGACGTTGCTGAAATATTCAGATAACCAGGTCTGTCCCAGAAGATCCACTAGTATGAAATGAAACAGTCAGGTTGCTTATAATGTTGGCAGGTTTAGCTTTCTCTTCTTCCTTTTTGTTTTCAATCCTTGAACTAAACTGAAGGATCACCTCCACTCTTCATGGCTATTTATATTGAAATGCAAAACATATAGTACTACCCTCATATCTCCTGTGGATACGTGAAGCCATGAATAATAGTAAAACATATGTAGTTAAGTAGCCCTAATTAGAAATTATTTTAAATTTTGGAATATTTTTATGTACACAGTGAGATATCTTGGATATGATGACATTCATTTATGTTTCATGTATACCTTCCACATGTAATTTTATACACAATATTTTAATAATTATGTGCATGAAACAAAGTTTGCTTACATTAAATAACTAGAAAACAAGTTGTCACACTCTCTACCACCCATGGGGATAATTTTGGAGTGTTTCAAATTTCATAATTCCAAATAAGGGATACCCAAGCTGCATTTGGGCCAAAAGGATGCTATAGAACAGCACTGAGGGACCTAGAGACACCCACAAACACTCCCAGGGATGTATTTTTGGAGTGAAATCATGGGTATGAAATCCATAAGCAAAAAGGTCAAACTGTATTTATGTCTGGGTTTCTAAATAGCGTCACAGACCTTAAGTGATGCCCAGGATATGCTTTGCTTGCTACCATCTATCTTGAAAAGCTTCAGGGAGCTTGTACTTCTTGATTACTGACAATCCAGCTGGTATGTGCTGTCTGTCTCTCCAGACTATACATTGGAGCAGTCAGCTCAAGCTGTCACAAGAGCAGGATAATTTTAATGAGTGTCAGAGGGGAGTCTAGAAGATTTTGCTGGAACCTCTGAGACAGCCTCCCGACAGGGGCACTGTTGCGATGAAATAGACAGGGTTTTTGATTTACATTAGACATCCAGGACACACTTTTGCAGACGGATGAAAAATGGGCATGCTGAAGACCTGTCTTCCCACCCTACACATCCCAATTATTGTCAGATTGTTTAAAAGAAATTGTGTTGAGCATAGAGGCTGCCGAGAGAGAAGTGTGAAAAATCCGGCAGCCCACACAATTGGCAGCCATGCCTTCATCTGCGCTTACTCAGAAATAAAATGTTTATGTTGCTGCTACTGTCCCATCTGTGATGGTTAAAAAGGTTGGCTATTTAAGTCTATGGTGTTTTCAAAGACATAAATAAAACTACCCACTCTTTCTCACTCTCTCCCTTTTTTGAAACATGCTTGTCTGTTTCCTTAAGGCAGCCTTCTGCTGTCTGACTTGGAAGAGGAATTGCCTTGGGAAGAACTGAAAGAAAACTAAAAGGAAGGAAAGGAGTCAATAGCATCATGAACTGCAACCCATTCTCCTTTCAGAACCGTAGCATTGTTATTTTGCTGTAACTGCCATGGTTCTGTCCTATTGAATCCTAGGATTCGGTTTTAAAGAAAGGGACCTTTAAATTCATCACCCAGGGGCTCCTTCGGTGCCTGCAAATGAGCCACAAATTGTAGAATTGGGGGGGGGGGGCAAAACAAAGCACAGCAACACAAGAATTTTCCACAGAATAATAATAATAATAATAATAATAATAATAATAACAACACTTTATTTGTACCCCTCTACCATCTCCCCAGGGGATTCAGTGTGGCTTACATGAGGCCGAGCCCAAATACAACAATACAAGCAATAAAACAACAATACAAGTAATTAAAATTAAAATAAAAAAACATAGACAATAAAATATACAACATTCTCAATAAGACAACACACAATTAAAAACAGTGGGAAGGCCAAATGTAAAATTAAAATTGGAAGAGATGCTGGGACATGAACGAGAAAGTGATAGTGGTGTTTGTGGAAGGGCATACGAGCAGACCTAAAGAAATGTAAAGTGCTTTGGAGGACAAAGTGCTATGGGATCATTATTCCGGGAAGGCACACTGGAACAACCACGTCTTCAAGCTCCTCCTGAAGACTGCCAGAGTTGGGGCCTGTCTGATGTCTTTAGGGAGTGAGTACCAAAGTTGAGGGGCCACCACCAAAAAGACCCTCTCTCTCGTCCCCACCAATCGTGCCTGCGAGGCTGGTGGGATCGAGAGCAGGGCCTCTCTGGATGATCGAAGGGATCGCGTGGGTTAGTATATGGAGATGCGATCACGCAGGTAGGCGGGTCCCAAACCGTTCAGGGCTTTGTAGGTAAGAACCTGCACCTTGAATTGGGTCCGGTAGATGAATGGCAGCCAGTGGAGCTCCCTGAACAAGAGGGTTGACTGCTCCCTGTAAGGAGCCCCAGTTAACAACTTGGCTGCCGCCCGTTGGATCATCTGAAATTTCCGGGCCATTTTCAAGGGCAGCCCCACGTAGAATGCATTGCAGTAATCCAGTCTAGAGGTGACTAAGAATAAGTAATTACATAAGCAAACAATCTTTGAGAAAACTGTAGTTTTCAATGACTTTCTTGCAGCAGGAAGAAAATACTAACATCACCTATTGCTTTCCAGAAGAAGGGAATTAGTGAACAATTACATCTTTACTTTAAAGACCAATAAGAATGTTGAGATTAGAGAGGAACTAGTGCTAGCATGTTCACCTTGGCTAACATATGGTAAGTGCTCTTGGAGAAGAATTGTGCATTCATGGCCAAAATTGCCACTATTTATTTTATACACCATTTGTGGTGGAACACATGGAAATCAGACCAATTTAATAAATTGTTGAATGAGAAGTGAATATGTAAATTCCATTGATTCAATTGTTCTACCTTAGGTAGGATTAGTAACCGAATTTGGGTTAATGCAGTGGTTCTCAACCTGTGGGTCCCTAGGTGTTTTGGTCTACAACTCCTAGAAATCCCATCCAGTTTACCAGCTGTTAGGATTTCTGGGGGTTGAAGGCCAAAACATCTGGGGACCCACAGGTTGAGAACCACTGGGCTAACAAGTGGTTATAATCATAGAATCATGGAGTTGGAAGAGACAACATGGGCCATCCAGTCCAACTCTCAGCCATGCACCAAGGCAGTGAGTCCCACTGCTGAATGGCTCTTACAGTCAGGAAGTTCTTCCTAATGTTCAGATGAAATCTCCTTTCCTATTATATGAAGCCATTGCTCCGAGTCCTAGTTTCCAGGGCAGCAGAAAACAAGCCTGTTCTCTCTTTCTTATGACATCCTTTCACATATTTATACATGGCTATAATGTCTCCTCTCAGCTTTCTCATCCTCAGCTCTCCAGACCTTTAATCATTTTAGTTGCCCCCCTCTAGACACCTTCCGGCTTGTCAATATATCTCTTGAATTGTGGTGCCTAGAACTGGACACAGTCATAAGTGAGTCATAAAACAATGCATCTTTTTTTTTTTTTACAAAAGCAAACACCTGATATAAGGGGAGTTTAACAATACAATATCTGTTTATACTTTCTTGGTTAAACTGCTCATGAGAAAGCTCAATAAGCTTCATGAGTGTATACTACCACTTTTCATTCTTTCCCATGGGAAACGGGCTGTCAGAGACATCAGAATGGAAATATATTTGAGGTTTCCCAGAAGATTTGTATTAAGGCACCATGAAAGATTTGACGGAATCTGTCATCACAATTATTAAAAGCAGAAACACAATAGATTGCCATGACTGCTCGAAGAGAACTTCGGTTTCTCAGTACTAGAAAGTGGCAGGGAGAGTCTTTTGTAATAATACGTTTTACTTTGAACTCTATATGTTGCCCTTTACTCACAAATAGTTTAGTGGGGACACTTTGATTTCTTGGCCTACAAGGGATAAAGCAGGATAAAAAAAATAAAGCATACATTTAGTCTGGATGATGGTGGAATTATGATGATGTGAAACACCCAGTTAAAGGCTGTTTGGGTCAGAGAGGACAGAGCATCAACCTGTACCATCCAACTGTAACTGACCAGTCTGGGAAAAACTGTTATGGAAAGTGGTTTTCGACACCTCATTGTACAATCTCAGAAAATACATTAAGATTGTTGTCACTAAGATATTCTTATCTTAGCCAAATTCTACCATAAGCAGTGTTTTTAGCATTTAAAGATTTCATGACTTGGACCTCAAATATCCAGAGGCTGCTTTTCATCCATGCTGGCTTTCTTTGAGATCAATCTATAGAAGGCCCTTCATACTAGCCTGTTGTACATTGCACTTAGACTGAAGACTACAAAAATTGCGCTCTTTCTGGTAGCTCCACAAGAATTGGTAGCTCCACAATGGCTTCAAACTACAAGAAAGGAGATTCCACCTGAACATTAGGAAGACCATCCTAACTATGAGAGCCGTTCAGTAGTGGAACTCTCTCCCCCGGAGTGTGGTGGAGGCTCCTTCCTTGGAGGCTTTTAAACAGAGGCTGGAAGGCCATATGTTGGGGATGCTTTGAATATGATTTTCCTGTTTTTTTGGCAGGGGGGTGGACTGGATGACCCACAAAGTCTCTCCCAACTCTATGAGGAGTTTGTCAGTGCTCTTCTTTACAGGTTTTAAGGAAAGCTTCCAAGAACTGTGCATTTTCACTGGAGTTTTCTGAATTTCACCTTTGGGCTGCTTTGCAAATATTGTCTGCAATTGTATTTTATGGATCCCCCCTACCCCATTTTGTATTTTTTTAATTAAGAAGATTCTACTCTTCAAGGTAGCTAAAAGAGAGCTCTTACCAAGCTAGATAAACAGACAAACAAACTTGGCAAAACAGTTAATGCATTCTGTAGATTTGAGTAGACACTGCAGTAGCAGGTCTAATTTTGATATTTAATACAGTATGACTCCCATGCCAATGGGACAGATACCTTGTGGTTTTTCTCCAATATCTATTAAAATATTTATCTTGAGTTCCTCAAGATGATTTTATGGTATTCTTCTACCAGAAGTTACCATAGCACTGTGGTGGCAAATTTCTAGAAAATGTGGTGTAAACACTTGTTAACTGGGAGGCCTCAGCCCTTGAGTGTTCTAACTGGATGTCAACTGTTACTAAAGATGTCATGGATTTTGAGATGGCATAAAGACAGGGTGAAAGGGAGAACAATTCCAAAAGGAATGTTTGTCAAGGAAACCTTTGTTGTGACTACCTTCCATCTGGAAACGTATGTCCTCATTGTGAAAGACCATGTGGATCCAGAATAGGTCTCTGCAGTCACTTATGGACCCATCACCAAGACTCTACACTTCGAATAGAATCATATTCAGCCACAAGTGATCACCTATAGTATAGTAGATACTCCAGGTACTGACTACTGCTTTTTATTCTCTCTCAATCTCTCTCTGTGTCCAGAGCCTGCAAGGTTCCATAGGTTACAAGAAAAAGATTTATTCCATACCTTGAGCTCATGGAGATAAGGAGTTACTAGACTTTCTGGTTATGTGCTTTCCCATCCTCTCTCCCAGCTAAAACTTGATAGGTATAGTAGCTCTTTTGCTAGTGTAACTGCAACATGTCCCAGAAAGATGTGTGCATCTCTGCCCAGCTGTTGACATACCATACCCAAACGGATGTGTTTATGCACTTGTTTCAACCGATTAAATGACAACAAAACAAAACTAAAGTGGAAGTTGGGCACTTAAAAGGCTTAATGACAAAGGAATAATTATGAGTTCCTTTCTCTTTTTCTGAAATTATTGGCTCAAGCTTTTTCGTAACATGGATGAAAAGGGGAGGGAAGTTTGGCTATCTCTCAGGGCCATCCCTGGTTTTTGTCCATGAGTCATTTTGGAGACTTACTACTTTAATTTACCATATAATTCAGTATCCTGGGCCAAACGTTCTCAAGTGATTTTGAAGAGCATATCCACTTCTTTTGACAATCACTGGAATTTCAGGTTTCAAAGAGCAGCATAAGAGGTCATACGGTTCAATTCACAATAGAAAAATAATATTTTAAGCAGAGTGAAGAAAGAAGGGGCCAGGGGACAGTTTCACCTTGTCTCCTGTGCTACGCGAATAATATAATATTATTGCACCAGAAGTCCTTCATTTCAACATGATTAATTAATATCCATGATTTTGTGCATCTCCATGAAGTTTGGAAACATATTCCTCCATAGATACAGGAATCACACTGCGTTTATTTTAATTGATACAGTAATTAAAGCAAAATACACTCATCAATTTCCTTTAAATGATTATATTTCTTTAAACAAAATATCAAACAAATTTAGCACATTAAAGTTAGTAACTGAACCTAGATCAGTGGTCTGGAGAGCAAGCCCTATAAGGAGCGGCTTAAAGAACTGAGCATGTTTAGCCTGACGAAGAGAAGGCTGAGAGGAGACGTGATAGCCATGTATAAATATGTGAGAGGAAGCCATAGGGAGGAGGGAGCAATCTTGTTTCCCTGGAGACTAGGACACGGAACAATGGCTTCAAACTACAAGAGATTCCATCTGAACATCAGGAAAAACTTCCTGACTGTGACAGCTGTTCCGCAGAGGAACTCTTTGGACACTCCGGGGAGTGTGGTGGAGGCTCCTTCTTTGGAAGCTTTTAAACAGAGGCTGGATGGGCATCTGTCAGCGGTGTTTGAATTTTCCTGCTTCTTGGGAGAGGGTTGCACTGGATGGCCCATGAGGTCTCTTCCAACTCTATGATTCTACATAGTATCAATACTACATATAGCCATGCAAGAGGTGGGGTAGGATAAAAATGATCATGTTTGGCAACCCTGCTGGTCAGTTAGCATCTTATCAGTCATCGGATTGACACATTTCAGAAAAGTCTGCCATAGGGTTGCCTTGAAGGCAAATACAGTTGGTGTACCTAGGGAAAGACTTAAAACAGAAGGCTGTTGCTATGAGATGCTCTGGCCTCCTAATTATATGTGCAATCTAGCCAGCTGATTTTCACTTTCTAACCTTTGGTGAGTCTCTTTATTTTTCACCCTTGCTTTTGCCCAGGTGTTGCACTGTGCTGTTGCAATTGCAATGTTTGATCTCCCTTTTAATCTTCTTTGCCTCAATCTGTCTTGTACTTTCTCTTCTTCATCTTCTTTTCCTTAGCAGCTGGTGCTTCTGAACGGGAGGGGCATAGCTCAATAGTGTGGCATATTCCTTGCATGCAGATGAGCCTAGATTCAGTCTATCTTTTCCAGGTAGGACTAAGAAATGATACCTTCTGATATTCGGAAGAGTGGTTGCTACTTTATATCAACAAAAGAGCACTGGATGGTCAAGTAGTCTGATTCAAGATAGAGAGCATGTCCATATCAGATTTTGTTACTTTGCAAAAGTAATTCATCCAATTATTCCTCAGCCCTATTCCTTTCATCGTGTTACTTGTTCACAATGTGTATATGTGTGGGTGTAAAACATATTGTATTCTTTTAAAAGTATTATCCTATACACCAGTGGTTCTCAACCTGGGATCCTCAGATGTTTTTGGCCTTCAACTCCCAGAAATCCTAACAGCTGGTAAACTGGCTGGGATTTCTGGGAGTTGTAGGCCAAACACATCTGAGGACCCCAGGTTGAGAACCACTGCTATACACTAATGTATATGTCCAGAAAATGTAGTCAAATTCAGCTCAAAAACCTGGGTTGACCTATCTACATGTCAACAGGAATACTGTATCTTAAATGTTATTAAAAAAGGGAACAATCTCATTCTCTGAGAATGGTGAAAGACAAGAGCTTAGTAAGTTCTGAAAGAACCTAAAAGAAACACCAACACTCTCTACTCTTTCCTCCATGGTGGTTTTATTTTTTATTTCATATCAAAAGCATTGCATAAATTAGTATAAAACTGATAAAATAGAAGGTGTGCAGGTGGCTAAATATCTTTTGACCAAAAATGGGCAACAGCAACGGCATTGTCTGTAGCCTCCCACAATTCCTCCTCGGTACATGAGGCAGGGCACAATGGACAAGCATACAGATGTGGAGTTGTCAGTTCTGCTCCACAGTCACACAACGTATGGGATTCTTTTAGGTAGTACCATTTTGCCAGGTTGTCTTTTGCTCTGCCAACTCCACTTCTGAGTCTACTCGGGACTTCCAGGTTGCCCATTCTTGGTTTGCCCCTGGAGGAAGACCCTCGTGGGTTGGGGGCCATCCAGTTGGGATTTCCTGATTTAGCTGCCCAGAGGGATACCTTTGCTGTTGCTGGGGGGATGCTAAGAGGAGTGGTAGTTCTCATAAAGCTTTTCCTTGATTTGAGTCTACTTGGAGGAGGCTGGTAGCCATGTAGTGGGTGGCTTTCACAATGTTCAACCTTATTTCTCACACATTTAGCAACAACTTCCCATCGCACATCCGGGGGGGGGGGGGGGAGCCATGCCAGCTAGCTTGTAGAGTTTACCAACATGTGTAGGTTTGAGACATCCTGTGATTATTCTGCATGTTTCATTCAATGCTGTGTTCACCTGCTTTGCATGGGCAGACCTATGCCAGACAGGGCAGGCATACTCAGCAGTTGAGTAAGGCAAGGCTAGGGCTGATATTTTTATTAATTTTGGATCTGCACCCCATGTGCTGCTAGTATGTTTTCACAGGATGTTATTGCGTGCAGCTACTTTGTGCTTGTTCAAGCAGTGTTTCCTATATGGTAGTGTTCGATCTAAGGTGACACCGAGATATTTAGGATGGAAACAATGTTCAAGTTCTTGACCTTCCCAGGTGACTTTCAATTTCCTGATGGCTCCACGGTTGCATAGATAGAAAGCACATACTTGTGTTTTGGCAGGGTTAAGCTTCAGATGGTTATCTTTGCAGTAGCTAGAGAGATCTTTCAAGGCATTAGTAAGTTGGTTTTGACTGTTTCAAAGTCTTTTGGTTGTGTTGTTAGCCAAGGTGGTGGGAAATAGTGATGGTGGCCAGGGATTTGGGGGGGGGGCTCTGATCCTCTGGTGTTTTTCCTCTTTATAGAATGACACTCAACCTATCCATGGTCATATCAAAATCCATAATCCTAGCCCCCCCAACCCCCCCCCCCACTTGCTCTTGATTTATGCATAGTCCACTTATACATGAGTATACACTAGATATGGGCAATCTTTGGACCTGCAGGTATTTTTACTTCAACTCCCACAATTCCTAACAGCTGGTAAAATGTTAGGAATTGTGCAAGTTGAAGTCCAAACATCTGGAGGGCCAAAGTTTGCCCATGCCTGGTATATATGGTATGTAGTTTGGGAGGGATCTGGAGAAAAGGAATATTGTACACTCAAATTGCTTTCCCACTTTGCAGCCTGTTGCAATGAGACACAAGGGTGACACATTCCCAAAGTAACACTATACTCTGCTGAGGTATGTCCTTCCTGTAGTAAGAGATTAAGAATTATGAGGAAGAGAAAGTTATATTAAGTGGATGTCTGTTTGGTTGGTGAGATACTGACCCATGTGCCCATACCCCCATGCTGATTGATATCTAGCTGAAGGAGAATGACTCTACTGTCACCTCCTGCTGAAGCTGCCTGCCTGAAGACTGACTTGACAAATGAACTCATGCTGATACTCTCAGCTAAAATAAAAGTAGAACTATTCAGCATGCCCTGTGATCATCGCTGTTCACATGAAAGGTCAGGCCTCCAAGGGGAGGTGGAACTCACAAGCTGCTCATACAGTGCAGTTGTTGCCTGTCTCGATGAGTGAGCAAACTGCCACTGTGGCATTTCATGTTGTTGCTGTTTGTGTGAATTACATAGGATGCCCATTGTGCAGCGCATCCTGATGCTGCCAACCTGAAGAAGAGACTGGCCTCAGGCTGATGTATTCTGCTGGAAAGAGACTGGCCATTGTGCAGCTCATCCTGACAGCTTTGCCATTGTGACCTCAGATTGATACTTTCCACCGGAAGTAGAGATAGTGATCTCAGTCTGTGATCTTCTGATATGATGCTCACGTTTCTTCCCTGAGGGAGAGAGGCTGGCAATTGTGACACATCATACTACTGCAGCCTACCCAAGTGAGGGAAAACACACCTCATAATGCTGCCTGCCAGAAGATTCAGAAGTCCAAAAGTTCTCTTACTGAGGCTTCTCCCTGAAAGAAAGGAAGTGGCATTGTGACCTCATGTCAATGCCACCTGCTTCAGTGATAGAAAGGGAAGAACTGGGCAATATGAACTTCCGCTGCACTGTCCACATCAGGCTTTAGAGCTATGCTGGCCCTTTGTTCCCAAACGTTGTCAAGCATTCTCATGAGAGAAGAGTCCTTCACATTCAAAGCAAAGGGTATGTTTTTATGAAAAGCTTTTTCTTACTTCATTTGATCATGCTATTGCCCACATAACCAAAATGCTCATGGTGATCTAGAGATAAAGGATGAAATCAGGGATGCATCTAAGGATAAATTCTTGTAATGGAAGATTTCAATGTAGTCTCTCCTTGACTCTGTACCTGTATCTTCTGGTCACAGCAAAGAGGCCAGCATTCTATAATCTTTATTAAATTAGAATTTTGGCCTAATAAAATATCAAATAGAGAGATAAGTGTGGAATAACGATATATAATAGAGTAGAAAAAGAAATAGGGGGTAGGAAGGGGAGGAATAAATGGGAGGAGCCAGGGGGAAGGGATAGAGGCAGGCATGTAGCTGGGGGGGGGGGGCTTGAGGGGCTTCAGCCCCCCCCCCCCCAAAATTCTCTGGTGGTCCGCGAGAAGGCCTTACTAGTACATTATTTAAAATGTTATGTTTATTCATATCATGATCTGATCACCATACTCAATATATCCCATATGCATGGGGGTATTGGGGTAACGATACAAAAGGTTTTCTAGGTTAGACCCTCTTTCACTCAGACTCAGCCACCCCGCCCCCAATCAAACTTAGCCCCTCCTGAATCAAAATCCTGGCTACGGGCCTGGATAGAGGGGAAGGTGTGTGGGAGAGGGCGTGAGATATTTGAAAGCAAGTGATTAAAAAAAAAGGAAAGGAATGTAAAATTAAAGATCTCTTGACTTCCTGGTATCTTCTAAGAGGTTTCCTCCTTTTTTCTTTCTACTTCTTTATTCTCTTTCTCCTTTTCTCCTGCTCTTCTTTTCACAAGTGGCTTTCTCCTTCTCAAATAAGTAATTTCATTTTATGTCTTGTCAAATATGACGTAACTTGGTTCCAGTTAGTCTCTTCTCTGGGTGTGCACTTGTTTTTGGATATTAGATATGTGAGTTTGTCCATATTCCTTATATCTTGTATTTTCATCAGCCAGTCTTCTTCTGGGGTTTCTTCTTTTTTTCCATTTTTTTGCATATAAGATTCTTCCTGGTGTTGTCAGAAGAAATAATAATTTGTCTTGGGCATTTGCCCAATTTGAAGAAAACAGCACTCTCTAACTTGACGCCTTCCAAAGGTCTTGGGCAAATTTTAGATTGTGTATTCCTAGTAAGGAGGTTTCTGTTTTTTGGAGGATTTCAATTTCTAGAATTTCTTATATGTTTTTTCTAAATCCTTTCCCAAGGTCAGCATTCTAGATGTCTTAAAACAACTGTGTCCAACAAAAATGATTAATCAGAAGACAGATGACTCCGTAATCGGTGCCGTGTAATGTTGTCAGAACCTAGTGTGAGTAGAGACTTGCTAAAATACTCAGAAATGCTGACCATCCTGGAAATTCAAGTTATTGTTTTAAAAATGCATGGTTTTGAACAGAATAAATCTGACTTTGACTTGAAGACATGTATAGATGATGAACACTTTACTGGCAGGCTGTACAAACTGTTGTTAAAAGTTTAGTTGGAAGAGGAACATGTTAAAGACCGCATGACAGAATGGGCAGATGAAACAATGGGAAATGTGAGTAAAAGAAGTGGAACTTGCATAGTGTGGTTGGTATTGATACTAGAATATGGGCGAAATGTCACAAGAGGATTATAACACATGTTGGAAATGCAAACAACAGCTGTATGATTTTTTATTATATGTGGTGGACTTGTGGGAAGAAATTTTGGACCTGATTGTATGCTTTGATACAAAGAATTCTGAGGGTCACTATGCAAGTAAACCCTGAAGAGTTTTTGTTGGGACTAAGAACTGCTCTGCACAACCAAAACGGCCCAGCTATAATTTCATAGAATCATAGAATCAAAGAGTTGGAAGAGACCTCATGGGCCATCCAGTCCAACCCCCTGCCAAGAAGCAGGAACATTGCACTCAAAGCGCCCCTGACAGATGGCCATCCAGCCCCTGTTTAAAAGCTTCCAAAGAAGGAGCCTCCACCACACTCCGGGGCAGAGAGTTCCACTGTTGAACAGCTCTCACAGTCAGGAAGTTCTTCCTCATGTTCAGATAGAATCTCCTCTCTTGTAGTTTGAAGCCATTGTTCCGCGTCCTAGTCTCCAGGGAAGCAGAAAACAAGCTTGTTCCCTCCTCCCTGTGGCTTCCTCTCACATATTTATACATGGCTATCATATCTCCTAGATTATTCCACCATACAACTGCCTCAAATTCACCCCATTAGCTTACTTATAAAATAGTGCACTCAAACTTTTTTTTTGTTGTGTCAGGAGCAACCTGAGAAACTGCAAGTTGCTTCTGGTGTGAGAGAATTGGCTGTCTGCAAGGACATTACCCAGGGGATGCCTGGATGATTTGATGTTTTTATCATCCTTGTGGGAGGCTTCTCTCATGTCCCCGCATGAGGAGCTGGAGCTGATAGAGGGAGCTCATCCGCCTCTCCCCGGATTTGAACCTGCGACCTGTTGGTCTTCAGTCCTGCCGGCACAAGGGTTTAACCCACTGTGCCACCGGGGGCTCATTTGCACTAAAACTGCATACAGTCAACAGTTCAGATTCAAACTATCCGTTTTGTTTTTTTCATTCTCCTCTCTGAAGTTATTTGGTTGCTATTGCTTTCCTGGCCAAACAGCTTCCCAGCAGAGTACTACTGGGGATTTTGCTTGCTTGGAGGCAACAGGGAGGCACCCAACCATTTGATTAATTGTAAGGATGTTGTTGATCATTGGAAACGGAGCAAATGGAAAACTGGGAAACTGTTCAGAAAGGCAATGACGGATTATGGGAGAAAGGAAAAGTCAGGAATATCCGTTCCCATCTCTGCTGAATAGCAATTATATTCCTTTCTCCTTTATTTTTGCACCAGGAAGTGAAGGAGGAGGAAGGGAGGTCCCTGATATTTCCTTCCTGCTTGAGTCCACCAATTCTACTTAGAGGAAATGAATTGCCTTTGCCTCCTTCTCACCCCTCCGTGACTTTCCAGTACCAAAATAAAGGGACATTTAACATCTAAAGCATACACCCCAGTAAGTAGTGCTGAACATAAAAGAAAGAAATGATGAAGCTTGCCACCCAGGAACTTGACTGGCCCCAATCTCCCAAGTCACTCCAATATAGACTGTACATATGCAGCAAATGCAGGAACAAGGCTGGATTCTCCAGGAAACTACGGAATAAGAAGTGAGTTTTGGTAAACCACATTAAAACCTAATAGAAGCATTTTCACTGCTAACAGGCATGATTGTAGATTGTGTGTAAGGATCAAGCACCTTTGAGGCAAGTACATCTTATTTATTTGTGTGTTAAGATATCATACACAGGAGCCCCAGGTGGCACAATGGGTTAAAGCGCTGAGCTGCTGAGCTTGTTGACCGAAACGTTGCAGGTTCGAACCTGGGGAGTGGCATGAGCTTTCGCTGTCAGCCCCAGCTTCCATCAACCTAGCCGTTCAAAAACATGCAAATGTGAGTAGATCAATAGGTTCTGCTCCGGCGGGAAGGTAACGGCGCTCCATGCAGTCATGCTGGCCACATGACCTTGGAGGTGTCTATGGACAATGCCGGCTCTTCGGTTTAGAAATGGAGATGAGCACCACACCCCAGAGTCGTACATGACTGGACCATGTCAGGGGAAAACCTTTACCTTTACCTAAGATAAAGAGTCATCAATACAATTGGATGTAAATGCCTATTTTTCTTTTTTCTAATTCTTTGCTGTTTTCTATTTGCTTTTGATTGGATGTTTACCCTGCTTTTCATGCATTTGAAATTCTTAATACAATATTTCTGAAAAGAAAGAACCAACTTTGAGAAAGCCTTTGATATTTAAGAACTGTAATTAACATTTTGAAATTGCCCTTTTGTATTTTCCCTTCTCAATTTCTGATAGGAACTGCCACAAAATTGTCTCAACTTTGGGTTATGTATAAACCAAGTCTATACTAATTATTCACAACTTACACTCAAAATGTAAAGGTTGGCCTCAAAATGTTGGCATTATGCTCCAGCCCCCTCTGCCCCAATGCAAAGTGGGTTGCAAATATATACATTTTAACCCCCCCCCCCGCCCCAAATCCAGTTTTCCCTGCTTTTGCAGAACAACACATTTTGGGGAAACTACTGCAGTGTGAAAGCAGCAGGTGAATCTGCTGAGCTGCTGAACCTGCTGACCAAAAGGTCGGCAGTTTGAATCCGGGGAGCAGGGCGAACTCCCACTGTTAGGTCCAGCTTCTGCCAACCTAGCAGTTTGAAAACATGCAAATGTAAGTAGACCAATACCTTCTGCAGGAAGGTAATGGCACTCCATGCAGTCATGTCAGCCACTTGACATTGGAGGTGTCTATGGACAACACCAGCTCTTTGACTTAAGAAATGGAGATGAGCACCACCCCCCAGAGTCAGACACAACTAGACTTAATGTCAATGGGAAACCTTTATCTTTACCTTACTGCAGTGCGAATGTTAGGAATTGCCTTGTTTTAGCAAGACTGTTCTCAAATGAATTCCAAAATACAGTGGTTACCAATTCAAACTGCAATTTAAATATAGAATCATAGAATCATAGAATCAAAGAGTTGGAAGAGACCTCATGGGCCATCCAGTCCAACCCCCTGCCAAGAAGCAGGAATATTGCATTCAAATCACCCCTGACAGATGGCCATCCAGCCTCTGTTTAAAATCTTCCAAAGAAGGAGCCTCCACCACACTCCAGGGCAGAGAGTTCCACTGCTGAACGGCTCTCACAGTCAGGAAGTTCTTCCTAATGTTCAGATGGAATCTCCTTTCTTGTAGTTTGAAGCCATTGTTCCGCGTCCTAGTCTCCAGGAAGCAGAAAACAAGCTTGCTCCCTCCTCCCTGTGGCTTCCTCTCACATATTTATACATGGCTATCATATCTCCTCTCAGCCTTCTCTTCTTCAGGCTAAACATGCCCAGTTCCCTAAGCCGCTCCTCATAAGGCTTGTTCTCCAGACCCTTGATCATTTTAGTCGCCCTCCTCTGGACACATTCCAGCTTGTCAATATCTCTCTTGAATTGTGGTGCCCAGAATTGGACACAATATTCCAGGTGTGGTCTAACCAAAGCAAAATAGAGGGGTAGCATTACTTCCCTAGATCTAGACACTATGCTCCTATTGATGCAGGCCAAAATCCCATTGGCTTTTTTTGCCGCCACATCACATTGTTGGCTCATGTTTAACTTGTTGTCCACGAGGACTCCAAGATCTTTTTCACACGTACTGCTCTCGATCCAGGCGTCACCCATTCTGTATCTTTGCATTTCATTTTTTTCTGCCAAAGTGGAGTATCTTGCATTTGTCACTGTTGAACTTCATTTTGTTAGTTTTGGCCCATCTCTCTAATCTGTCAAGATCGTTTTGAATTCTGCTCCTGTCCTCTGGAGTATTGGCTATCCCTCCCAATTTGGTGTCGTCTGCAAACTTGATGATCATGCCTTCTAGCCCTTCATCTAAGTCATTAATAAAGGTGTTGAACAGGACCGGGCCCAGGACGGAACCCTGCGGCACTCCACTTGTCACTTCTTTCCAAGATGAAGAGGAAGCATTAGTGAGCACTCTCTGTGTTCGTCCACTTAACCAATTACAGATCCACCTCACCGTAGTTTTGCCTAGCCCACATTGGACTAGTTTCCTTGCCAGAAGGTCATGGGGGACCTTGTCGAAGGCCTTACTGAAATCCAGGTACGCTACATCCACGGCATTCCCCGCATCTACCCAGCTTGTAGCTCTATCGAAGAAAGAGATCAGATTAGTCTGGCATGACTTGTTTTTGATAAATCTATGTTGACTATTAGCGATGACTGCATTTGTTTCTAAGTGTTTGCAGACCGCTTCCTTAACAATCTTTTCCAGAATCTTGCCGGTATCGACGTGAGGCTGACCGGACAGTAGTTGTTTGGGTCATCCTTTTTTCCCTTCTTGAAGATTGGGACCAAATATATCGGAAAGATCACTCGATGACATTGCTTGTCAAGTGCAACTGAGCCATGTATTGTAGACCCAGTGGAAGACCTGACACATGATTTATTAAAATTAAAAGTAATGCATACAGTGCACCCCTCCACTCCATTCACTCCACAAATAAAGGCAGACACATTGATATTTCAAAATTACCCTTGACAGCTCTAGCACAACAGAATAGAAATAATAATTTTGCTTTCTTCTGTGAGTTGCTGATTGTCAGACATAGTGGATTGCACACGTACAGACACCAAACACACCCACAAGGGAAGAATTGCAAATCAACTTGTAGTTGAACTGGCAGGAATTGAGTAAATAAAATTATTTATTAGAGATGCCCACTCAACCAAGAACTCATGTGGCTCATATTTAAACTTATTTTATTTATTATCTTTATCATCTTCTTAGTGAAACAATTTATGATGATTTATAAATATCAAGGTAAAGCAGTCAAACAATTTTTTTTTAAAAAATCCAATTGGTACCACACTAAATATGTAGTCAATAGCCTTCTTGAGTTGACTATGAGGCTGTTTTTGCCCCCTCCACACCACCCAGAATTATCTGAGAAAGCTGGTCTGATGTAATGAAGGAGAAATAAATACAGGCAGTTCTTGAGTTACAAACATATGACTTACAAATGACTCATTGTTAGAAATTGGGGCAAGACAACAGAAAGTGAGAGAAACCTACCTCTCAGAAGGGAAATTTACTCTTGGAAGCGTTATCATGGGGAAAATGCATCTCACCAATTCTTGTTTTCACAACAAACCATTTTTTTTTTTCAAAATTCAAATATCACAAGGACAAAAAAAATTATTTTATTTATTTATAATATTTCTATCCTGCCTTTCTCAACCCCAAAGGTGACTCAAGGCAGCCTTACAACATAGGCAGCTCTTCGATACCATAACCATATACAGTATAAAATATAAAACGTTCAAACCATTAATAAAAACATACATTGGAAACCATGAAAACATGTAAAACCAATGCCTTCACTGAGGCGAAATCTTCTGAACAGTGCACAGGCAGAAAACAAGGACCACAGGGATGTAAACCCTTCCCGACGCTACTCAAAGCTATATATATATAAGCTGGAGTTACATTTAAAAATGTACCTGTTACAACCTACATACAAATTCAACTTAAGAACAAACCTACAGAACCTTTTTTGTAACTTGGAGACTACCTGTATCTTGCACCAAGATATTATATCTTTTTCTCTACTGCTGTGCTTCTCCAAAGTGATAGTCCATGTACCAATGCCAACAAGCAAACTATTGGCCACTGACCTAGAGTTGTCATATCCTACCTGGAGAAGGTCTCCTCAGTTGAAGAAGAGGAAGAGGAGAACAAGGATATCAGGCTGAGTTGGAGCTGGCAGTCTTGCCATGGCATTAGTAGAAGCAATGCCTGCTCCGCCCCAGTTGAAAAGCAGAAGAGGCAGAGGCACCCCATACTCTGTGTGAGAGAGGAAAAGGCCAGGCTTTGCCTATTCCAACTAAAACACAAGATACTGAGCTAACAAGTCCAGCTGGGTTGATTAACCCTAAGCTCAGCCCAAGCTATTCTGTTACTGCAAAGCAGTCGCTCCCAAAGCTCCTTACAGCTCTGATATCTCTATTTTCCTAACTGTTTTGGACTATTTCTTTCTGGAATTTCCCTTCTAAACTCTAGGTTTTGATCAGGACTGCCTTTTCTCTTTAAAGCTTGGATTTTGTGTGTAAGCCTTTAGACTGGGCTGGCTTTCTCTTCTAGTTCCTATGGACTCTAGATGTCTTCATCTGAGCACCTAACTGGCTTTAAACAGGATAGTAGTGAGGCCCAGGAAACAGAGAAATAATTGCAGTCAATTGTGACAAATATGATGCTGTTCCATCACAATAGGGGAGAAATCCCTGCTCCCCCACCCCAGCTAAACAGATAGCTTCAGAAGCACTGTTCCCCTTTAGAATCACAGCTCTACCTGTTTTGGGTCCCATACCCAAGGATAATACATACATACACATATACATATACATATACATATTATAGGTCTGAAAGAGGCATCTTTAATGGTTAAAATATTGTAATGTTTGTGGCATGTCTACCTCTTGCTCCAGGCCAACTTTGTTAGAAAGTCCTGGATTAGGTATGGATACAGAATTCCAGGTTTTCGATTGTGGGTCTAGCACTTGCCCCATAGCCTTGCACAGAGAAAGAACTCAGAACAATAACCATGCTTCCTTACAGCATCTAATGAACCTGCATTATTACTTTGAAGTCCTCCAGTTCTCCAAACACAACAGTTAAATATCACGATGGCTGGTGAGATCTTACTCTTGGGATACCTTAAAGCAGGGGTCCTCAAACTAAGGCCCTGGGGACAGATACGGCCCTCCATGGTCATTTACCTGGCCCTCGCTCAGGGTCAACCTAAGTCCGAAATGACTTGAAAGCACACAACACCAACAATGACAATCCTGTCTCATCAGCCAGAAGCAGGCCCACACTTCCCTTTGAAATAATAATGAGTTCATATTTGTTAAAATTGTTCTTCATTTTAATTATTGTGTTGTTTATATGTGTTTTTTGCACTACAAATAAGATATGTGCAGTGTGCATAAGAATTCATCTTTTTTCCAAATTATAATCCAGCCCTCCAACAGTTTACAGGACTGTGACCTGGCCCTCTGTTTAAAAGTTTGAAGACCCCTGCCTTAAACAGTTTTTTTTTGTCATGTCAGGAGCAAGTCACTTCTGGTGTGAGAGAATTGGCCATCTGCGAGGACGTTGATTTTGATGTTTTTATCATCCTTGTGAGATGCTTCTCTCATGTCCCTGCATGAGGAGCTGGAGGTGATAGAGGGAGCTCATCCACCTCTCCCCAGATTCAAACCTGCGACCTGTCGGTCTTCAGTCCTGCTGGCACCGGGGTTTAACCCACTGCGCCACCAGGGGCTCCACCTTAAACAGTAAGGCTGTGGAATTTGGTTAAACCCTGTTCTGTTTTTGGTATCTGAATTTTGGTGGATACCAGGTCTATTTTTGGGGAGCTTCCCCAATTTGGTTGTGGAGAAATATCAAATTTTCAATCCAGCAACCAAAAAGTCTAGGAAGATCTGGCCCATTGGCAGCAATTGGGAACTTAAGAGGCTCCCCTTTCTCCTTGGACCTCTTCACACACATCAGTAGCGGTGCCCACCCCATACCCCACACAATCCAGGCTTCCCCTTCTTTCCCTTCATTACACAGTGGGAAGCCTAAGCCTCAGAAAGCCAGATGGGTTCAAGCTTTCAAAAGGGAACCCCATGCGAGTATGTGGCTTCCTCTCCACACACCATATGTAGCTGAAACTGAAATCAGGTGGTTTTTTTTGAACTTCCAGGTAATCCCTCCCATTATCAACTTTGCACACTTAGCAACTCCTTAATCCCCCAGGAATTGTCAGGGTGCCTATATGTCGAATGGAAAGTGCAGGTCCGTGCTATAGGTTTGGGATGGGGAACATTTAGTGCTCTACATGTTGTTGAGCTGCAGCTTCCTTAAGACCTGCTGAACGTAGCCAGTGGTGATGGAACTGTGGTCCAACAGCCTGTGCGGGGCTCCATGTTGCCTCCTCCAATGCAAGCAAACCATCATGTTCATGAGGAGGAGTGAACCAGGCCTTTGGTCATATGCTATGCCCTGTCAAACTGAGAGGGCACTCTGGAATACACCAGACGCTTTCCTCGCAGTTGTAACCTGTAAGAAAACACCAGTATGCTCAGAAGAGAGAGAACACATAGTGTGAAGAAATATTATTTGGCTCTGCAATGAAAGCACACAAATTACAAATGCAATTAAGGAAGAAGATACAGACAGCATTAAGAAATTTTATTTGAATCTGTGATGAAAGCACATAAATTACAAGTGAAAGAAACAACATGCCACAAAATTGCATAGGATTTGTACAAAAAAAAGTGGGTTATGCTTCTAAAAGGTTGTGAAAGAAATCTATATACATGATTGATGAGAGGTTTTCCCCTATTTAAAGCATATCACTTTTTCCAATCAGCCAGCACATACACGTGTTTATACCAATGTACAAGAGCAACATTTTTTCAAAGGAAGGCAAAATATATCCCTTTAGTACTGTTAAAGAATCCCTTGCAACCATGTTATGTTGAAATGTTTGGTGTCCATGAGCTAAAATTCATCATAAGCTAATAAAAGAAATGATCCTCAGTAGTGTGAAGCTATCTGAAGTGTACACTGGAATTTGATGGTATACGATGTAGCTCTATTCTCTAAGCCAAAATGTCCATGGTATATTACTTCCATACGTTCAACACACAACAAGGCAAATACATAAAAGGCACACAACTTTCACAATCATAGACTCCTTTATTTTCATTACCTTACTTTATTTCAAGTAATATTAATGGTAAATGATAATATCACCGTAAGTTTGAACAAGGCAAGATATACAATATTACACACTAAACTACAACTGCAAAAAAGGGGCACTGTACAGATATTAAAAAAGTAAGTACAGTCAATGATCAAATACATATGTACTGAAAACCAACCACAACTGCTAATAGACTCTGTCAACCATTCACTTGTACTTCTCAAATTAAAAAGCTCCTTACAATTTCTCCTAACGTATTTGTAGCTGCACTATACAAGCACACATCAGAGAAATAGTCTCATAATTTTCATGAATACTGCTATTATTGTATCCCATCTAACTTAAAACAAATTTATTGAACCCTTATCTTATAAAATGCAGCATTAAACATTGACCCTTCCAGGTTTTTTTTATTTAATGATTAATAATATTGATCTTCAAAGTGCAAAAAGTAGAATAAATGACAGGCGTCATACTCTTAAAATCAAAATGAAAGTTAGTTACACCCTTTAATTACTCCACACATTGTAAGCAGAGTGCATGTCTTTTATGTACTCTTCCAACACTGTGGAACATTTCTTCGTGCGTGCTGTATATTAAGAACAAAAAAAAAAATACTGCTTAGCCAAAGCTTTAATTTCCCTATGTACACATATCACTTAACTTGAAGTTTGATCTCTATTATTGCTTACATTTAAATAAAATAAGTTATTTTGCTGAACTCCTGAGGGAAAGCTAACTACATATATGCTATTACATATTAAAGTATTTACTCAGAATTTCTTTTTAGTGTTTCAGTGTTATCCACCACATAAATCTATTGAGTTCAGAGGGGCTATAATCTTTCCATATAAATAAATTTCAGGATTAGAACTCAAGTCTTCACCCTCCACGTCCTTTTGTTTCAGTATTTCCTTTTATTTTCACAAAGATTCCAGCTCTGAAATGTCTGTTTTATATACATTTTGGAGATGACATTTCCCACATGCACACCACAGTAAAAATAATATTAATAAAACAACTATGGAAGAGATGTCTTCGTATCAATATTATAGTTGATAAGTATTTAAAAATAATTAGATCACACGATGTACCCAGAAATGATAACTGAAAACAATGTGCTTAAGTCCATAAATGTCTTTTTTTTAAACTAAAGTTAAAAGTTAACAATTGCTTTATAGTGACTCAAATTTGTTGTCACTATATTAGTCCATATCCCTGAATCTTTCCATTTCACCACATAGAAAGGCCCAACAAGGATGTCCATGCTCTATTTCTACAGAGGGGGGTATTTATTATTTATTTGGATACATCTGTATGAACTATGCAGATGTATATCCTCATAAATTTCATTCTTGAAGCAAGAATAAATTTAATTTTTCTTCTTGCTTTTTTTTTGTCGTGTCAGGAGCGACTTGAGAAACTGCAAGTTGCTTCTGATATGAGAAAATTGGCCGTCTGCAAGGACATTGCCCAGGGGACGCCCGGATGATTTGATGTTTTTATCATCCTTGTGGGAAGCTTCTCTCATGTCCCCATATGAGGAGCTGGAGCTGATAGAGGGAGCTCATCCGCCTCTCCCCAGATTTGAACCTGCGACCTGTCGGTCTTCAGTCCTGCCAGCACAGAATTGGCCGTCTGCAAGGACGTTGCCCAGGGGACACCCGGATGATTTGATGTTTTTATCATCCTTGTGGGAAGCTTCTCTCATGTCCCCGTATGAGGAGCTGGAGCTGATAGAGGGAGCTCATCCGCCTCTCCCCGGATTTGAACCTGCGACCTGTCGGTCTTCAGTCCTGCCAGCACACAATTGGCCGTCTGCAAGGACGTTGCCCAGGGGATGCCCAGATGATTTGATGTTTTTATCATCCTTGTGGGAAGCTTCTCTCATGTCCCCGTATGAGGAGCTGGAGCTGATAGAGGGAGCTCATCCGCCTCTCCCCGGATTTGAACCTGCGACCTGTCGGTCTTCAGTCCTGCCAGCACAGGGGTTTAACCCACTGCGCCATCGGGGGCTCCTTCTTCTTGCTGCAAGAAAGACATTGAAACTTGATAGTTTTAGACGACCATTTGCAATTCAGGGATTATCTAGTGCAAAAATAATCTTGACTTTTCCTGCATTGTGAGACACATTTCTTGCAAAGAAAACCATATTTGATTTGAAAGATATGCTTTCTTTGTACAGAAAATGGGATTTGCTTTGCAGGAAGCTTGTTTTCTTCAAAGAAAACTTATATTATGCAAAACATTCTGTGTTTTTACACAAAAATGTTTTCTGCACAAAATGTTTTTTACTGCCTAAAACACATACATACATACACATTTTCATGCAGATTAAGTCCTGAACTGCAAATATTCTCCCCTATCAAGGATTGTCCTCATCAGGATTTTCCCCAATTTGATAAACTCATTCTTCGGATAGTTTTAAAATAGACGTCCCATCCCTAAAGTGAATTCGCATCACAGATGAAACTCACATAAAACATTTACTCCTTGAAGAGATTTCAGTTTGGGAACTTAGGCTCATTACCACAGTTTCAGTAGAACATCTCAAAGTAGATTCATTCTCTGGTACATTGTCAACAAAGCAAGCTGCTGATGCTTGCAAAGCAAACATAAAAATAAAGAACCACATATTTAAAAATCAGTGCAATTAAGATGGTAGATGTTTCCAGGGTGCAGGAAGGAGGAAACATCAAGTTAAGGATGTTATGATTGTTGTGTGTAATTATTTATTCTTCCCATTGCTGCTTCACAAGAAGGTCTGTGCAGTTGTATCTGCACAACATGTTCTGGTCCCCAAAGGAAGCTCCAACTGCACCCAAATGGAAAACCATTTTAATAAAAGTGGCCACAGAAAGGGCTGCACTGGCCAATTCGTCTATTTCCTTCACCTAATAAACAAAGAAGGGTTACAGACAACATATAGAATCCTCACTGACCACTTGTTTTGGAAATGTGAGCCATCCCAACAGAGGTCTTCTAGATGTGATGCTGTCCAATGGTCATTCACACAGAGAAGATAATCCAGGGAGCACAATGGTGACATTCTCTGCCACAGTAATTTAGGAATGGGTCTTGCAGGAGTAGTTAGAGAGGGGTATCAAACACTTTTCCTGGATTATCCTCCAGCTCCTCATTTTGTAGTGGTTTATGGTTCAGTTTTCCACCATCGGATGTGAGGGAAGAAGTGGTAGAGCTGTGGTCGCCATCTTCACTAATTTTGCCTTTCATTGCTTCTTGTACAAATTCCAGAATTTCCAGTGGGAGTCTTTTGAATTTGTCTTGGTATTCTTGATCAAGTTCAGCCTGCAACTAGAAACAAGAGTACTGTTTTAATATTGTAATTAGTTTAATTGCATTTTTATATTAAATTCTATATTTACATTCTTTATGCTTTTCATTCTATAGGAAGACATCCTTTATCTAGCGACTTAGGGTCCAGAGTACAAGTAGAGTAGTTTGAAAAGTAAAGCACAGGTTATTTTAGCTTGCAAATGTATTTTGGCTGCTGAAAAATGTAATATTTACATTCTTTATGCTTTTCATTCTATAGGAAGACATCATTTATCTAGCGACTTAGGGTCCAGAGCACAAGTAGAGTCGTTTGAAAAGTAAAGCACAGGTTTTTTTTAGCTTGCGAATGTATTCTGGCTGCTGAAAAATGTAATAAACCAAACGAGGTTTTTGCTTGCATGCAAACGTGATTCAATGAGGGCTTGCCCTTTCCATAGGCAAGCCTTGGAATTGTGCATGGGTGCACAAACAGTCCCTAGGGAGCTTTGTTGGTAAGAACTGAAAGAATGGACCCCTCATCAAATTAATAAAATTTATTTCTAATTTGCAAGCATTGAAAGAGTGAGTCATCAGAAATTAAGGTGTCAAAAGGTAGGGGACGTTTATATTGTTCTATATGTAATCTCTGTGTACGAATCCACACGATCTCTTCGATCATCTGGAGAGGCCCTGCTCATGCTCCCACCACCATCGCAAGCACAATTGGTGGGGATGAGGGAGAGGGCCTTCTCGGTGGTGGCCCCTCGACTCTGGAACTCACTCCCCAGGGACATTAGGCAAGCCCCTACTTTGGCAGTCTTTAGGAGGAGCCTGAAAATGTGTCTGTTTCAGTGTGCCTTCCCAGAATAAGGAAACTCCCAGCAATATGTTCTTAAACGTACTTTAATAATGACTTAAGATTGTCTGCACATTTCTTCCCTCTCCAAAACCTCTATCTCAATTACATGTTACCTGTTCAGGCCCAGCATTATTTTTAAAATTTTAATTATTACATTTGGCCCAGCCATAGATTTTTAAATGCGTTGTGTTATTGTTAATGTTTTTTTGCTTATTTTGCTTATGAGTTTTATGTATTGTTTTTGTATTATTGCTGTTATTGTTTATTGTTGTATTGTGGGCTCGGCCTCATGTAAGCCGCACCAAGTCCCTTGGGAGATGGTAGCGGGGTACAAATAAAGTATTATTATTATTATTATTATTATTATTATTATTATTATTAGCTACTTTGAAGTCCCAATTTTGGAGGAAAACCAGGATCATCATCACCAACACCACCACAAACAACATAATAAATTATGACTGACTGACTGTGTTTTTAAGCAAAGGGGGAAATGACAACCAGCCCCCATTTGTGACCTGCAAACAGGGGAAATTTGGGTTTGATGATTTTTTTAGGGGGGATTTTGGGTGTGGGGGGCTTATGTGAGCTGCCCTGAGTCCCCTTCAGGGTGAGAAGGGCAGCTATAAATGTAATAAATAAATAACCCTGACTGCACTTGAGAAGCTTTATTGAATATTGCTCACAGAAAAAATGGGAACCCCATTTATATTTTTCCCCTATAAGACACTTTCTTGACAATATGTGATGATGATTCACAACCACTCAAAGAGATATCAGAAGGAAAATAAATGCTGGTGGCTGAAGAGAGGAGTGAGTCATAGGACGAGATCATATTAGCATTATACAACAGAGGTGGTGCTCTTCAGAGCAGGATTCCCTCTGACTTTAAACATCACACGGTTGAGTTAAAATAACAAGCAGTTTATTGAGAGTAATAAAAGCCAAAGCAATAAAAAGTAATCCACAATGAAAGGTAAATCCAATTGATTAGGAAGTAAAGAGAGCAATTAATCCAAAGAGAAATAGGCCAAAGAAGTCCATGAAACCAGAGGCTTGATTTCAAAGGCAAAATAACAGCAAAGGCACTTAAAACAGGAATCAAACAAAGACAAAAGTCCAGGAATTTGGCATGAAGAACTTATCATGAATCCAACATTGCTTCATCTGAAGCTAGACTCAGTACTTGGCACTTATATGTCTACTTTGTTTCCCAAACAGCTAAGAATGGATTTTTCCTGGATTTTGGTTTCACTTCTACCTTCTGCTCTAATCTAGCTGAGCGCCTTAATTTCTGATTTGTTTGGCTTTGCTGGCTAAAAGCACTTCTTCTGTTTGAGGCTTCATAAAAATCTGCACCTGGAGATAACTGTCCAGGGACTAATCCTTTCCCGGGCTCACAACCTTGAGAATCCCTTTGCAGAAATATAGGCCTCTCTAAGCCATCAACTGAACTGCATTCAGGCCCACACCTATAAAACCAGGTCCAGGAAACAGACCATCATCCCCATTCCCTTCAGGAACATCTTCATGGACAGGACCCTCATTCCCAACGGAGGAATCAACTTGAACATGAACAATATTGTGATTCCCATCATCCAAAGCAACCTGATCATTAGACACAATCACCAGTCTGACATAAAACAAGAGGTTTGTGTCTTCTTATTGCCAGGTTTGCTTCTGTAGGATTCTGGGATATGTCGTTTAGGGTGGGATCTTTGGAATTCTTTGAAATTTAAGCAGAGAATAATTTGGTTTCCCTAAAATGCCAACCCCAGAATTCTGCAAAAGCAAACTGGGCAATAGGGCAATGCGGACTGATGCTTCTGAATTTTAGTGTGATATGGTAAATAGTCAACATGACCTGTAGAAGTCCTGCCTATCACTACCACCATTTCAAAGCAGTTGAGTACAGCGGGCAAAAGAGGTAAGTAGATTGAGCTTCATCTCAAGCATCTCAGCATTCAGCCAAATGAGAAGAGTTTTTGTTATTTACGATCTTCAGTCAAGAGGACAATGCTGATAAATCAAAAGACATATAAAATTGGAGCACTTAAATTCTCCCATGTACCAAATGTTCACACAACTTCTTCACTGAAGTATGTGACTCTGGTCTTTAAAGTGCCCAATGAGTTTACTGCTGCAGCACAAAAAAGAAAAGTAGTAGTTCCCACAGCTCAAAAATGGTTTTCCTAATATTCTCCTTAACAACTTCCTTGATTATTTTTTTGTTTCCTAGATACATTGAGATTACAGGAGCCCCCGGTGGCGCAGTGGGTTAAACCCCTGTGCCGGCAGGACTGAAGACTGACAGGTTGCAGGTTCGAATCCGGGGAGAGGTGGATGAGCTCCCTCTATCAGCTCCAGCTCCTCGTGCGGGGACATGAGAGAAGCCTCCCACAAGGATGATAAAAAACATCAAAATCATCCAGGCATCCCCTGGGCAACGTCCTTGCAGATGGCCAATTCTCTCACACCAGGAGTCACTCCTGACATGACAAAAAAAATTGAGATTACACAGTTTTCTAAACATGTGACTGGAGAAGGCTTACATGTTATTTTCACATCTAGAAGTCCCTACGCATTGCAGAGGTTTCTGGGGTAAAATAATGGGTGTCAAACTGTCTACAAGGAATAATGCTGGGCCTTTTCATTGTGCACAGTAAACACAGAATGGGCTCCAGAACACATTCAGTATTCCCTTCTGGCTACTCAGAACAGTAGTGGTAAATAAATGAACTGTGGGAGATATTCGTTTGCTTTTATCCAATTTTTCAGAGAACCTGCTTAGTTTTCAAAGAAGATAACCTATGAGAGTAGAGGTGTTTTTCCCCTCTGCTTTAGGTTTTATAAACTCAACCCTAAGAGATGAGGCAAGCAATGTCATTAATGGCCATGTAGTTAAGTAATAAAATAAAAATACAGAATACCTTGAAAAGGGGAAGTCTATAAAAAATGAAATTATATTCAATATTCCCATAATATTTAAAATATTAAAAATCAGTTGGGGCATAACGATATTCAGAAAATTTGCTACTTATTCAGTAATTTGTGAATTACTAGGAGTAAATTTGGTTTATTCCAAGAGGCTGACAACCAAACCTTGGAATAGATTGTAAACAATTTTAGCATAGGTTGAATTATACATTCCCCCATTTTTTAAATGTACAAAAATCTATAAGAGTGATACTATCTCTAGAAATTACAGAAGCAACATTGAGTTGGACAAAAAAAAAAATCTTGCCTACAAAAGATTGTGAAGGTAGACATTTGAAGTGAGACAGAGATATGATGTTTCTGTCTAAGAAAGCAAACATGTCACAAATGGATGAAAATAATGGGGATTGCCCTGTGGATATGTTTGCCTTTCACAACTGCTGTTCCGGGCTTCGGATTTGGTCACATATGGTAAAGATTTTGTCCTGGTTTATGGACATAAAGATAAAACAACATCCTCCTGCACCCCTCCCGCCATAAGAAGCACTTATTAAAGCAGTGGTTCTCAACCTGTGGGTCTCCAGATGTTTTGGCCTTCAACTCCCAGAAATCCTAACAGCTGGTAAACTAACTGGGATTTCTGGGAGTTGTAGGCCAAAACACCTGGGGACCCACAGGTTGAGAACCACTGGATTAAAGGGATTTGTGTCAAAAGATCGGATCTAACTAGCCAATTCTTGTTTCATTCTCAATGGTCTCAGTTCTCTAGGACTTCATGCAAGAGGCTTTATCAACTCTGGAGATGCCAGCTATTATCGTGCCTGCCCTACTCTTCTAATATATAGTATACTGTTGAACCACTGAGTTGTGTCTTACGGGTATAAATCTACACTTCTTTCATTCTTGTAAAATATAAGGAACAAATGACAAATATGTATATATAACCAGGGTGATACGGAGACTAAAGTAATACTGGTGCATGTTGCTGAGGCTTGACTTTTGAAATGTTTTTACTTGAGGCAATATTTTAAAGAGTAACTCATTACCCCAACCAGAATCCTTTCTTCCAATATCTTCAGCTGCCCTCTTCTGAGGTAAATCTTCTCAATAAATTGACATGAGTCTTAATTATAAAGAAGTGGTCAAGGCAATATTTATTTAAGGATTCACAGGTGTACAACGTTTGATGGTTATCTTGTATTCCTTTGAATGCTGTCACAGTTGACTTTAGTTAATCAGTTTCCAATATAACTCTCAGTATGGCTTTTACTTCCACCAGACTGGTTTTAAACTTATTTCACTGCAAAGTATCTTTATTTTCTTAACTAACAATTCAAGGCACTGACTTGCCTTTTTATCTCTTCAGTTATCCCCACTGAAGTTATGGATTTCTACTGGAGTTTCTTTTCCCCTTAGCTCACGAGCTAATTACTAAGTTAAACCGGTCCAATTGACTCTGTAAACACACAGGCTGAAGACTTAAACCCCTGGGTTCAGTTTCTCCACACACACCAGAACTCAACTTCCACTTTGGTCTACTGATCAAAAGAAACTGACTCTTTTAAAATGCCTGCCCCTGCCAAGTGGCAGTTAGCTCCGCCCCTTTGGCTTCTCTAACTTGGACACATTCTAACAGCTGGTTCAGTTGCTATGGCAACGCCTCAGCTCAGGCAACACATCAACTGTCCTACACCCATTATATCCCAATATCAATAAACACATTTAAAACATACATTATAATTAGCTATTTTGTTATAATTTCAAATGGTCTCAGTTCTCTAGGACTTTATGCAAGAGGCTTTAACAGCTCAGGAGATGCCAGCTATTATTGAGTGTGCCCAACTTTTCTAATATGCAGTATACTGTTGAATGACTGAGTTGTGTCTTACGAGTGTAAATCTACACTTCTTTCATTCTCCCTTTTATTGGTCACCTCTGCTGGATAAGATTGTAAGATTTCTGTGCATTTTTCACTTGTCATTATTTGGGGAGAGGGTGTCAAAATTCATTTGTGCATGAAGTCTCTCATAGTGGTATCATTGCACAAAAACAACGTTATTTCTTTGAATAGCAAAAAAATTGGATAGCAAAAATGTTGCTGGGAAAAGGGTTCCGAGCAAATAATTTTGGAAAAAGAAGTCATGAGATACTGAGAATTTTTCAAGAGTTTACCATTGTCTCAATGAGCTGTGTCAGTGTGGTGATAAATTATTTTTAAAGAGCTGAAGATGAGAAAGTTTGCAAGTACTTTTTGGATCTCTACTATGTGCGTTTCACAAGGTTGACAAATTCAGCATTAGCCTAGACACATCATCATAGGATCCATAGCCAATCCATCATAGAAAAGGGCACTTTTTGAGCTACCATCATGTACATTTCAGTTGGTTAAAATATCCCACTGCTGCCATACACAGATAATAGCACTAAGAGGTAGCCGTCTGGCCCACTGTTTGCCACTGTCATTAAGTGCAAAATGAAGACTCAAAAT
>NW_026844366.1:204907888-204957888 GCF_025583915.1 Anolis sagrei ordinatus | reverse complement strand
ATGAGTTGCCAATTAGGTTAACTTCTGGACCTGACAGATAACTTCAAGTTTTCTGATGCTTATCATCTCCATAGCTTTGATTCCTTCACTTAGTTTATAAAAGAAACATCCCCATTTGCAATTCACAGAAGCTGAATATGCTACACTGAATTCTTCTGAAACCCAAAATAAAAAAAGGAACAGAAGTCAGGGATCAAGCGACTTATGACACCAACTCTAATAGGAAACAGGCATGTTTTTCATTTTACCACAAGGGAATGAAAATTTTCTATGTAACTACTAGAGGAGCAAAAAAGCATTTATCTCAAAGGATTGTGAAGACTGTGCTTACATAAAACCAGCACAAAATAGGATGCAGAGGGTGGAGGGTGAGTTCATCCAGCAGAACAGAAAACAAAGCAGATGAACCAGCACATCTTGTTAGAACTAAGTTGATTTCAAAACAGACCAAGCAACATCCTCGGTTTAGAGATGCTAACAAATCTTGTAGGATTTGGTCCCAGATGTAAGTTTCAGGACTCATAAAGCAAGAGAGGCAAAAGAGATTTTGCATGGAAGACAAACCGACTATCTCAAATGCTTGCCTCACCAAGGACTTTGAGCTAAGATGAGGAAGAGTCAGGGAATTCTCAAAAGAGGAAGCTGTGACTCTTCCTCATCTTAGCTCAAAGTCCTTGGTGAGGCAAGCATTTGAGATAGTTAACGAAGCATTAAACCTGGTCACCTCTACAGACAGAAGGGACAGGATCTCAGAAAGAGTGGTATCTTAACTCTAACACTTTTAATCCAGGTCTTAATGAAGGATATAAGGACAAACACAATGCCTAAAATAATGGAAAGGGAAGTCTGTAGGAAGTCCCTCCCCCATTGCCACCAATGGGCCAGAAAGAAACAAATCTTTTGGCTTCCTGGATCTAAAACGGATTTATGTCCTCCTGAATTCAGGAGGTTCCCAAAATGGATTGGGACCTCTATCGAAATCCAGGACACTGAAACGGATTGTGGTTTACCCAGATTGCACAAGCCTAATATATACTAGGTAGCATAAATGGCAGAGGAACTGAGGAGGGATGTCTTCCCCCACTGTTTTAGAGTGAGACGCTCCCCCCCCTTCGTCAGTCTGTAAAATACCACTAGTAAGTATCCACACACACTGAGCTGAGTTGATATTTTCAGATATGTTCAAATTGTGCAACTATTAACATATCTCTTTGCAGGATCAACACAGCAATATCTCATCCATATGGAGATGACTGCGTAAAATGAATACCTATGCTGTAAAACAGGACTGGGGAAGCTGTGACCCTCTAGATCTTAACTCAAACATTCCACTTGACTGTGAACCCTGGCTATGCAGGCTGGGGATGACAACAACTGCAATCCAGGAACACCTGGAGAACTACATATTCTCCATTCCTGTTGTGAAGGAAAACTTACTTTTTTTGGCTGAGTAAGCTTGACCCTCCAGTCCATTGCAAGATAAGAGGAGTCAAGAAACTGTCAAAATACCATGACACAAATGATTTTCAAAGGTGGCTTTTATGGGTGCACTGGTAATGATTACCACTTTTTGAAGGCAAGGGATTGACAAGTTTGGTAGGAGTGGGAGTACACTGCATTACTGGTGGAAATCAACATGAACCCATAAGTCACTTCTGCTAATAATTTCTGGCATTGTGGAGACATACGGAAGTAAAACTAAATTAAAGAAATTAACATGAGAGGAAGTTAACTCTCCTTGAGTGGCAACAGACAATCTGGGGGCATTTTTTCACATTCCTCTGATATTCTTTGTAATTTTGGGGTTTGCATGAAGGCTTTTAAGGGGCCAGTAATGGTTTGGGAGTTGCAAAAATGGTTGGGATGCTCTGCACTATAAGCCCATGAAAAGTTTTTTTTAAAAAAAAGAAACGGAAACTGATATCATGGGGAATTCACCCAGTCTACAGTATTAGTCTGCTTGGTATCTGAGAAAAGAATCACACACTTCCTCAGTAAAAAATAAAAAAAAATAAATGATGGTCTAATGGTCTGAAGGATTGAAGAAATTATATTTAAAAGGATAAATCTGGCAGTCTGAATTGGAATAAACTTATGAAATCAACAAGAATTTGTTAAACCAACAATTTAGGTAAATTGTATAGCGTTAACAGGTCTACTGTAGTTAGAAGTAATACTTGAAGATGGCCATTGACTACACATCAAAACCAATTGTGAGTGAGAGTGCCTTTTCCTCAACTTTGCACTGTGAAACAATTCTCAAGTCTTAACACAAAACCTCAAAAGATATTGTATTAACTTCCCAATTTCTACTCATTCTATGCATTCCTTCCACCTTGAACTGAATATCTGCTTTACCTAGATAAGTAGGTTCCAGACTTGGAATCAGTCAGATTAACCACATTAGTTCTTAAATGGAGAATGTAACTCAGTGACATATAACTTGTGGGAAGGGCACTCCTATTCACTGATACTGCCAAATATTTGTTACAGAAAGGTAGAGGCACATCTCTGCTTTGACCAATACACCCACCTTGTTTTTATTAACACAGTCAGACACACACAGCAATGTTTGACACTTGCAGCCTGTCCATTAATCTCTATTATGATCTCACACATTTACTGGTCACTAATATAAAATGATTCTGCCAACCTTGCAGTTTGAAAACATGCAAAAAGTGTTTAAACAGAAGTTTGTAATTACAACATTTAAAAGAGATTGGGTACATTAGTATGGAGCCCCCGGTGATGGAGTGAGTTAAAGCACTGAGCTGCTGAGCTTGTTGACTGAAAGGTCACAGGTTCGAATCCGGGGAGCAGCGTGAGCTTCCGCTGACAGTCCCAGTTTCTGCCAACCTAGCAGTTCGAAAACATGCAAATGTGAGTAGATCGATAGGTACCGCTCCGGTGGGAAGGTAACAGTGCTCCATGCAGTCCTGTTGGCCACTTGACCTTGGAGGTGTCTATGGACACCGTCAGCTCTTTGGCTTAGAAATGGAGGTGAGCACCAACCCTCAGTGTCAGACACGACTGGACTTAATGTCAGGGGAAAACCTTTACCTTTACTAATATAAGTTTTTTCTCCATTTTGGCTAATTTTAAAGAAAGCATAAACAATATAGAAGTTGTGGAGTATTTCCTCCTAGTGTAGTCAAACCCCAAGAAAGGAAAATTGGCAAAAAGAGAGAATTAGAAGAAGAACACTTTTGACCTTGGATTGTGCTGGGAGATGTCATGAACACTTGGTATCTTCATTAAAAATATAAAAAAATATGATTTACACCATCAAAAAAGACACACATGAAAGGAGAGAAAAATCCTACCTGAAACAACTGATTAATCTTAAATCTCCTCTCATGGATCATTCTATCAAAATTTTGCTTTCAACCAAGGTCCCTGCACTTTTCTTTGGATAGCCATTTTCAAATATTACTTTTAAAAAAAGCAATGCCTTTTACCAAACATGGCATTTGTGTCAAATTCCTCATTTACAATGTGCAACCTGTGCATCATGATGGTACGACAGTGCGATTTGTCTTCTAAGGGGTGAAAAGTAAAATAAAGTAGTTTTATTTTATTTTTTACTTCCAAACAGCTACAAGGGGTCACCCATTTATTCCTACACAAATGCTTCAATTAAAATTCTTCCCCTGAAAATGCCATCTCTTATTTCATCTCTTATTTCATCAACTGCCACATTTTGTTTGGATGAGAATGAAGGTGGGCAAGAAGGACATGAAGAAAGCATTCTTACAGGCTGTTCTGGTCAAGGACAGCTTGTGACAAGATATATCTTTCTTGTTGGTTCTGTCAAGGTGGTGACATTCTGTATGAAAGCACACAAACACTTGGTGTGATAAATGAAATTACTAAAGTGGTCAGTTCACTCTGCCTCACAGCAAAGCTGTCCCAATGCCTATCTCTTTATGCGTGTGCGCGCAGGCACACACACAGATTTTTTAAAAAATAAAGCAAGAGTTGGGTATTTTTGTTCTTTGCTCATTTTGCTTCTCGCATTAATTTTATTAAATATAAGTTTTAAGTACAGTTTATTTCTAGATTGCTACAGAGTGCAGCAATTAACACATGGCCTAAAGACTTAGACATTCAGACAGCATCCAGGAAATTTAAATAAGAGTCACAGAAATTGTTAAATAATTTTTTCCATTTAATTGTAGGTTGGAGCTCAATTTTGGTGGTGCAGGATTGACAACTGATGGGTTTTTCCTATCAAGAGCAGCAGATAGGTTAATCAAGGGGAGGAAGCAGACTGGCATTGGGATGCACACAGCATCATCACACAACACCGTGTCCTGTTTCAATTATTCAATGAAGCCTTTTTTTGAACAGCACCCACTGAGGGAAGCTGATCTAATGCAAGCAGTCGGGCACAAAGCCTCTGAGCCTATATTGCAAGCATGGATGAACTATAACACAAGATATCTGGGCTGGCCTACGATGAAACACCATGGTTCAGAAAACACAGCAAAAGTCTGCACATCCACTGCACACCAGATATCACAGTATCAGTGGCAGTGTGTACACAGGCCTGGTGTCTCACCCTTTTCAATTGTTTGAACTTTTGGACATTGCCCCAGACAACCACAGATATTCTGTGTTTCCAAGCCACATCATTAGCACACACTCTAAACACCTTCGCAGAAGCATACAAGAAGCTCGGCCTGTCATTAAACATTGAGAAAACCAAAGTGCTCTTCAAGCAGTCACCAGCCAATCCCTCTCAAATGCCAGAAATACAACTTAATAGCATAACATTAGAAAATGTTGAGGATTTCCACTACCTTGGCAGCCACCTCTCCACAAAAGTCAACATTGACACTGAAATTCAACATTGTGTGAGCTCTGCGCATGCAGCATTTTTCCAAATGAAACAGAGAGTGTTTGAGGACCGGGACATCCGTAGGGATACCAAGGTGCTTGTTTATAAAGCTATTGTCCTCCCAACCCTGATATATGCCTGCGAGATGTGGACAGTCTACAGACGTCACATGCAACTCCTGGAATGATTCCATCAGCGCTGCCTCTGAAAAATCCTGCAAATCTCTTGGGAAGACAAGTGGACAAATGTCAGCGTGCTGGAAGAAGCAAAAACCACCAGCATTGAAGCGATGGTCCTCTACCATCAGCTCCCCTGGACCAGCCATGTTGTCTGGATGCCCGACCGTCTTCCAAAGCAGTTGCTCTACTCCGAACTCAAGAATGGAAAACGGAATGTTGGTGGGCAGGACAAGAGATTTAAAGATGGGCTCAAAGCCAACCTTAAAAACTCTGCCATAGAGACTGAGAACTGGGAAGCCCTGGCCCTTGAGCGCTCCAGTTGGAGGTCAGCTGTGACCAGCAGTGCTGTAAAATTTGAGAGTTGGGAATGGAGGGCGAAAGAGAAAAACGTGCCAAGAGGAAGGCACATCAAGCCAACCCTGACTGGGACCGCCATCCACCTGGAAACTGATGTCGTCACAGTGGGGGAAGATGCAGATTAAGAATAGGGCCCCACAGTCACCTATGGACCTACTGCCAGGACACTACACTTGGAGGACTAGGAGGGATCGCCTAAGTAAGTAAGTAATTAGCACACAATGATTCTTCATCCTGAAAGCAATCTCCTCCATTCATGAAAACACGATAGGACAAGGGACAATATGACCTTTCCCACACAGCTAGACACAGTGTCCTGTCCTATTAATGTTTGCATTCTTCCCACCACCTCCATTATCATCTCCCAATTGCTCCTCATTTAGCATTAGGAAAGGGAATTACATCCACTCCTATCTATCCTGTTTGCAAGGGTTGTGGACTTCGGTCCCTGGGGCTGAATCCAGTCTTCCTGTAGACTCAATTCAGAATTTTTCAAATACTCACTTTGTACAGATGTCCCATAATTCTAAAATATTGAAATATTGAAATAGCAATCAAAAAGCTTAGTGACTCGCACAAATAATTTTCAGTTAAAATATGCTGGCATTTTTGGTAACATCCCCTTAGTTTTAGCCCTGTGCATAACTAGAATGAAGCTATCAATAATGTTTCTGAAATTCAATTTAGTCCTTCTGCTTGAAAAAAATTCCTCGTTTTTCTCTAGCATCATTGCAAAATGTATATATCATCAGGCAAGCAGATGATGATTCAAAGCTAATCACGTGATATAGCATTCAACACAATGCTGGGTTGCTTCACTTTGGTGGAAGACACAGCCAGAAACCAGATCAATGAGTCTTGGTCTAGTGAATACGCTGCCTTAAAATAGTATTTATTTAGTTATAATAATGGTAGGATAATAAACTCTAAAGGGAATTTTTGATGATCCCAATAATTGCAACTAAAAAGCATTTTTTTCCTTTTTTCTAAAGGAGATATTATATGCATAGAATATTTATTAATGAGCTCAAATCTTCTTAATCCCTCTAGAGACTTTATCCTGATTTGCCATTACTGAAAGTACTGAATGGCAATATATAGTCTCAGTAGGTTTAATCAGCCTAAACGCTCCGTATTTTATATTTTTTTATTGTAATGTAGAGTTACTTAATAAAAATAAAATAGAGTATCAAAATATTAGATATTATAATATGTGTCAAACAGTGTATAGACAGTGGTTCTCAACCTGTGGGTTCGCCGATGTTTTGGCCTTCAACTCCCAGAAATCCTAACAGCTGGTAAACTGGCTGGGATTTCTAAGAGTTGTAGGCCAAAAAACCTGGGTACTCACAGGCTGAGAACCAATGCATAGAGTATGATGTGTATAGAAACAGTATAAACATCCTTGAGGACATGTCCAGGATTCTTTTGCTGATAAAGAATCAGAATTAGCTTTATGTTGTGATTGGGAAGAGATATATACATTTTCAAGTTTGCACTTAAGGAAGTCTGTTTGACAATTATGTCTGTTAGTAACCAAAATGAGCATGCACAAAAATCACCAATCAATGGCATCTCAGGCTATAGGATCCATGGTGTACCATGGCTACAAACAAACTCACATGCATTATGACTGCGATGTCATCCTGCTGTCTAATCAGGGAATAAAGTATTGAAAAGTAGTGTTAAAAGCCTTCACTGAACACTCCGTGCATCACAGAAATATTCTGATAAGACAAGAACACCACAAGGTTTCTCCTGGGAATTTCACAGTCTTGCCTATATAGTGTAATATTACAGTATAGTAGGCCCTCTACTTTAATGGGACACAGTGGGACAATCCAAAAACAAAACACTTTAAAAACTGAGACTACACTTCTCTGGGAATCTCCAATCATCCAACACAACCTCTGGTGGAAGTTAATCATAAAGTTTCCTGGAGAAACTAGAGATTTCCAGATAAATCATAATAATTAAATCAGTGAATAATATAATAACTAAATCCCCAAAAATAACACTGCAAATATATCCAAATCCTAAGAAAGGGGGAAGAAGGGGAAAGAAGAGTAGTACATTAGGTCCTTGGATTCCACTGGGGTTCAGTCCCAGAGCCCTCATAGAACAAAATCTATGGATAACCAAATCCCAGTATATACAATGGCAGAACAAAGGGGTGCTCCTCATATAAAATGGCAAACTCAAAGTATGCTTTTATATATTAAAATATATATATTTTCAAGCCATGAATGGTTGAATCTGTGAATACAGTCTGTTGATATGGAGATCTGACTGTATATGCCATTGACCTACACTATTGTTGTTTTTCATTCATTCAGTCATTTCCGACTCTTCGTGACCACATGGATCAGCCCACGCCAGAGCTCCCTGTCAGCCGTCACCACCCCCAGCTCCTTCAAGGTCAATCCAGTCACTTCAAGGATCCCATCCATCTTGCCCTTGGTCACCCCCTCTTCCTTTTTCCTTCCATTTTCCCCAGCATAATTGTCTTCTCTAAGCTTTCCTTTCTTCTCATGATGTGGCCAAAGAACTTCATCTTTGCCTCTACTATCCTAGGAGGATAGTTTTTAAGAGAAAGTGTTAATTCACTGAAATTAATATGTTTGATATGAATGTTAACTAAACTGAATTAAAATATATTAAGGTCAGATTAAAATTATTTTAGTGTGTTGCGAACCGGTTACCTCTGTCAAATGCAATAATATGGCACAGTAACAGATACTGTATTATATACTCCACATGTTGGTAGATGGCTAGTCTCATTCTCCACTGTTACTGTCTGTTTTAGTTGAGGTTGATGGGATTTGGAATCTAGCAATATTTGAAGAACCACACATTTCTTTCCCCAAATATGTAGTATTTTCAGGGATGCTTGTTTTGTTACTAACCATGACTATGTATAAAAAACAACATGATTCCTGATAGGGTCCTGGTGACAAAATGCATCCTTGCCATGTAGAACTAATCTTTAAATTTCACAGTTTTGCATTAAGTAGGATAATTTTAAGAACTGCCTCTAGAGTTTCATAGCCTCCGATAAGGTTAATAAATTAATAAGTAGGTTATCCAAGAAAGTAAGGAACATCTCCTAATATAGCAAGAGAATCAACCACAGGAAGCTATGGGGAAATGTAATACTTCCCAAAGCAGTTAGCAGGCTATTATCCCCAGCAGATTTGAAAGGGTGGGGAAAACCACAATTAGCCCAAATCCTTGAAGAGAAGCTCAGAAACTGACCTCTGGAATAGCTGATGCTATCTAGAAACAGAGGTGACCTGAACAAGTAGCAAAAAATAACTGTCCGTTTCCCCTCCTTTTGGGGATCTGTACCCTTGTGGATTTCTGTTCGGAACATTTAAGACCTTCTTATCAATATCTGAGTAACATCTGAGAAGGGAAAATGAAGACGAGCATGTTAATTCTGTGTACCATTCTCATTGTCCTCATTGGCCTTCGGCAGATTGGAAGGATAACTTACGGAAGTTTTGGAGGAAACTTGTTCATTCATTTACTTTACTTGTGAAAGGGAACCCTAGAAAACCAGTTCTACATCAGTAAAGCAACTTATACAAGTAGAAAAAAATGCCCGAACAGTGGGAGCTATCCCTATGGAGGGAATTGGACCCAACTACAAAGCAGCAGAGCTACTGTGCTTATTTGTGTTATTCCCATTATTCACCAATGTAATACAGATAATCGAATGTTACAATAGGACCTCCAAATGAATTTAAAATAGATCTGGGGCATGCAGATGAACCTATTTCTGATACATTTGCTATGTATGTAAAAAAGGAAAGGTTGTAGTCATGCTGGCTTCCAGATATTGCTGAACTGTAATTCCCAGCAACTCTAGCCTATTCTTGCAAAGAGTGTCAGTGCCTCATCTCAGGATTCCATAGTATTGGGCCATTACAATGGAAGTAATGTCAAACTGCATTAATTCTACAATTCTGCATTTTAGGAATTTTATAATGTTCAAATTTTCATAATTTTATTAATGAGATTTTTATGCACCGTTATTTTACTTATGTCATTGTATTTATGCTTATGCATTGTTGTCTGCATATGGGACTTAGAGTGCTTCTGTGAGCCTCACCGAGTCCCTCTGGAGATGGTGTTGGGGGTACAAATACAAATTATTATTATTATTATTATTATTATTATTATTATTATTATTACTATTATTACAAATGCACTCTTAGTAGCATATAAAGACAATGAGCGGGACTAAACTTATTGCATACAGAACACAGATCTGGTTCTTTTTTTATTACTTGAGAGAGCTAGCCTTCAGAGAATGAATGCCCTGGCTGACTCTTGTAGGTGGCTCCAGAAAGACACTAGTGAAACGTATCTGGTCAGAGTCAGTTCTTTTCTATACAGAATCTCAACCCCCACCTCCACCCTACCACAAGTCTCCCTGACTTGTTATTTCAGCAGGTGCATGCTGTATATCGAGCTGGGCCTGCCATCTGACCTTTTAGTTTGACCCTCAGACTGACTGTGACTTCCAGTTCTGCTTAACAATTCTGCTTTGATCAAGCTGCTGGTCTTGTAGCTTGACCTCTGCATCAATCTGTTCTGTGAATGTAATATTTCTCCCTCTATATCTCTCTGATTCTTCCAACCTGTTTACATTTCAAACAGTGGTTTTTTCTCTGTGCGATTCAGATGCCAGCTAACAACTTGCAAGAAGAGCATTGGATATTCTGCTCTATCATAGTGTGCATCTACAATGCAGTTTGAGACCACTTTACTCCATGGCTCCATGCTATAGAATCCTGAGAGTTGTAGCTTGTGAGGAACCAGAACTCTTTGGCAGGAAAGGCTAAGACCATGTAAAACTACAACTCCCATTATCCCATTGCATTGAGCAATCACATTTAAAGTGGTGCCAAACTGCATTCATTCTACAATGCAGATACACCCTTAGAAACACACCCACTTTCACCTACCCATTGGGGCTTTGATACATGAGCATGGTAGAACAGTGGGCAGAAATGCTCAAAATAAGATGTGTTAGGGGAAGAGGGGAGGGGAAAAGGGCAATTCCAAAGAGGCCACAGCAATATGCAACAGCAACAACAAAATGTTTTCCAAGAAAAGAATCTGCCTTCCGCAGAATTATCTTTCTTGAAAGCAGAATCGTAAAATTTGAAAGGAATAACTAGTAAGGAATATAAGATAATAATTGAAATAAAGGAAGGAAAAACAAAAAACAACACCCTTAAGGAGGTCTGGGAAGAAGATTTAGGGATAAAAATAAATGAAACAGAGTGGCAACAATTATGGAGACAAAGACATCTAAAGAATTTATCAATACGGGTTAAAGAAAATTACTATAAGTTAATATGGAAATGGTACCTTACACCATGAGAATAGAAAATATAAATAAAAACTACTCAAAAAATTGTTGGAGAGGATGTCAAGAATCAGGAACATATATACATATGTGGTGGCAATGTAAATATGTAAATAATTTTGGGGGGAAAGTATTTAGAGAAATAGAGGATATAATGAACATCAAAATAGAAAAATGTTCTAGTATAGCTTTATTATCATTATATAATAATAAACAATTAAAAAAGAGGATAAAGATACGATAACAAACTTATTAACACTAGCAAGGAATTGGAAAAGAGAAATAAATATACAAATAGAGGAGTGGTACAAGGAAGTATGGAAATTGGCAATAAATGATAAGCTGACATGTATATTAAAAGTTAAAAGAGGTATATGGAAACAAAGTGATTTTGATGAAATATGGAGAAAATTTACTGAAAAAGTATTTAAAAAGAAAGAAGGGAAGTTACCTTCACAAGAAGAACTGAAATTTTGGAGAGATGATATGTAAATGCTGTGACTTGGGAGGGGGGGAGGGGAGCACAGGGGTGAGGGATAGATAATATGTATAAGTAGAAAAATAACAGTAGATGCCAAAAGTTAAAGTATGATAGATTGTATTGAATAATATGAATCAGCTGTAAAATAAACAATGTATAACAAATGTATTTTTAAAAAGAAAGCAGGATCGTATCATCCCAGAGTTGGAAGGGATTTGGGTCTGCCTTTCCCCTTCTAAGTGGGCCTGAACCCTTTCCCCTTCTAAGGGATTTAAATTGTGTAACTATTTCACATGTGTAGCTTTTGCTTTTCAGAGACAATTAATAGCTTAGCACCCCCATGGGTTAATTTACAAGTGCCAAAATGTCACTAATAAACCAAATCTTTGAAGGTTTATGACCAGAGCATTTGCATACATGCAACCCCCACAACTAAATCTGTGCATATATACCTGAAGCCTGACTACTGTAATCCATCTATATATTCAGAAGGGTAGTTTTGTAATCCATAAAACCATATGCAAGTCTTAAAAGCTATCAAAAATCTGTTAGGTTTTTTTTTCTGTAATAAAAATATGTCTCCATTTTTTTCCTGGTGAAGCAGACTACTGTTGTTATCTCTTAGAAAATGTATTTGTGAGGTGCCATTAAAAATCACCCAAGTCCTTTTGACAAGATTAACTAGACTTCCATATTGCATGCCATGTGTTTTACATCTTGATTTTTTAAACAGTCATTGTATGCACATAAAGATGTCAAAATGTTATCTGCCATACAAAATAAAAATCATTTCTCAGAAGCAGGGCTACAATTAGATACAGAGAATGACAATTTGTGGGCAGAATTCCACATCCATGGAGTATATATTTTAAACTTGACAACTGCAGTACAATGATAGCTGGAAGATCACATATTCTCCATTCATGCTTTATGCCACAGCAATGATAGACAAGGCAGGACACAGAATCTCTGCTTGCTTTTCATAAGCAGCTAAAGACATTTCTGTGCTCGCAGGAAATGAGGAGTACACTGCTGGGGAGGTTGTGGGTGGATTTTTTGTGTGTGGGGGATTATGAGTTTTAGGGTTCAACCAGAGAGACACAAAACCTGGGACTGTCTTGGTTTTTACCAGAGGTGTCCAAACACCACCTCTGGTAAAAATAAATTAATTCAGAACAAACCAAGATTCCCTTGGTTTATTCTGAATTAATGTGATACCCAATTAGATCCTCGCTTTCCTGAAAGGCCCAGGTCTAATGGGGTATTAGGCTTTCCAATAGTCTTGGGACTACGTGTGTGTCTCCACTGTCATCTCCACATTTTGGATTCCTGAAGCCCAAAAGTGTGGGGTGGCATCCAGTCCTTCCCCCAGCCCTCAGTTTTGCCTATAGGTTAAGTAAAAGGTACCTGGCTACCATAAAGTTCCCCCTCACACCTCCTGACATGAGTAAATGATGCACAAGGAGACAGGAGTGATGAGAGATTTTCCTCCTTGCCTCTCCTGTCTCCTCAGGCATCATTTACTCATACCAGGAGGGCACGAAGAGGAAAGTTATGGTGGCCAGGTACCTTTTACTTTTAGAGTGAAATTGGGGGGCTTTGGGTTGGCTGCATGCCATCCCAATGAAGCCAACCCCCCACCTGGGATAGCTAATTTTGGGGTGGGGTGGGTGGGGACTCAAACCTGCAGCTTAGCGGGTTATTTAAACCTGTGTTAGCATGAATTTGAGTCCTGTCTGGAAGCTTCCTTAAATGTAATTTTAATATTATCTATTGTGTTTTATTTTTACTTCCGCACATAAATATTTGTTTTTTTAAAAATTATTTTAAATTGTTATTAAGTCCTGAGAGGAAGAAAGGTGGGATATAAATAAAACTGCTAAATAAATATCCTTTCTACGGGGAAGAAAAATATTTCTGTTCTAAAAAAGGAGGCTGCATGCACAATATAGCATTAGTTTGTATTTTAGCTATAGGTTATATATACTGTAACGGACATATTCATTCTGTCTTCTCTTTTTCCTTTTTCATTGCTTTTATCTTTTTTCGTTCAGTATACCTCCAACCTTTCCTTTCTTTTTTCCATGGGAATCAAATGTAACAAGCAACACAGTAAACCAGACTCAAAAGATAAATGGGGATTGGCTTGTGGAAAGTTGTGTGAAGAAACTGGGGAAATGTAAATGTATCTTTATTAACCTCCCCCCCCCCCCATTCCTGCCTGACCAGAAAGAAATGATGTAAGATGTGGCCACTTCTTGCCAGGCAACGCTATATCAATGGAGAGATTAGTCAAAGCCACGGTGCAAAGGCTTAGCTGATTTCCCAGCCTGGGATATTCATGTTGCTCAAGTATTTCCTGCAAATGGCTTGGCTCTCCTTGAAGCATTCAGCAGGTAGATTGAATGCCAATAAATGATCTTGCAACTCTGCAAGACTCTTTTGAGCTGCTAATAGGATATTAATAATCCAAAGTGTCTAGATAGAAGACAGGTGGAATTCATAATATTGTGGGGAGGTTTATTTGTAAGTTTTTTGGTAATCAGATAAGTTCCTACTCTGAATACTTGCCTCACCTTGCGAAATATAAAATAGGTTACATAGTTTGTTCTGTTTGCAATTAAAAAACAGTATCACAAAACTCTGCACAATATTATTATTACCCTATATATTTTATTCTTTTTCTACATTCCAAAATATGGCGTGACCAGGAAGCAGGTGGCTTCTGCTGAAACTGTGGTTGGAAGTGCCTCCTGCCCTTTTAGTTCATGAGGGGCCCATGTTCTAAAAAGCCATATACATTCAGTCCCTTTACAGCCTACCTTAGCCATTTCCAACCTCCAGATGTTATTGAATATAACTCACATAATGTCCCACAATAAGCTATACTGGGTTGGGCTGTGAGGACTCAAATTCCAAAACATCTGGAGACCACCAGGTTGGAGAAGGCTGCCTTAGGTATCCTTCTATACATGTGTACATTGTCAGTATCCAGATTTATCTAAGGACTTATCAAATGGAGTGGTGGAAAATAGGGAAAAGTGAGGAAAGCAGAGGGGAACTGTCTTACCCCATTCCCTCCAGTCTTTCCCCATCATGAGGGATGACCAGTCATTTCGGTCTGTACCCGTCTTTCCCCTGATTTTTCTTGCCTTAAGACTGTTTGGAGTTGGGTAACACTTGAAGACAGATGTAGGACTCAGTTTCCATGCACCGCAAAATGAAGTCCCACTGGGAATGCCCTTATGTCACGTGATGGCCCTCATGAGATTCCCGTAGGACTCCATTTATGGAAACAGAGCCCTACACCCATCTGAGGAGGTCCTAAATTAAGGATTAAGTAATAAAGCACGCTAAACCATTTTTTCCAGTTCTTTTCCATTGAGTCTGTCTTCCAGCAGAATATAATGATAGAAAATACCTCTTCTTTGCCAAATCTGTTCCAAAGTTTTGGAAGTAATTGGATGGAATAGCTTTAAGGGGGAAAAAGGAAGAGACCTAATGGTCATACTATGAAATACAATTACTATGCACCACACATATTTTAGTAATACTTTCAAATCTTTTCCTAGTACCCTTCAATTGCTCCTCTAACTCAAGATTTAGTTTGCATCAAGTGAACATGGTTTTTTGCAGCCATTTTACACACTTATGCAAAGTTAGTTGTTTTTAGTTACATATCAGTGGTGAGGAGAAACTATTTTGAGTTTAAGAGAACCAGAATGGTTGTTTTGTGTCTGCTCTGATTTCTGAATTTCTTTTCTCCCCCTGCAAATTTAATTGATTGCAAACTAGCTTTGTGCTATCTCTCCTTGGGCCTGATCTGGAATATTAGACATTTGCTCAGTATGTCCTCTACTGTTACTGCACAGGTCTGGATCTCTAGTACATTTTGTATGGGCATTTTGCTGCCTGAAGCTAAGAACAAGATGGGCTCTACTATCCAGTGCACATGTAGCTGACTGGTGGCTAATGTCACCATCCATTAAACAGTAATTTAGACTGAACATGCTAACCAGGCAGTTTAATTTAGACTATAAGGATTTAATTCCAGTGCTCCAACAGGGGATGGCTAGGAGACTTTAAAGCAGTGGTTCTCGGCCTGTGGGCTGCGGCCCACCGGTGGGCCACGAGACCTAAAATAAGGTCCATGGTTTTCTGTGAGAGAGCAGATGGCGACTACTGGATGGCATATGTTCTGTATCAGAAACTAGAGCTGATGTGGTCTATCCAATGCAATTTTCTGAATCCGCACCCAAAATAATCAAACCAAATCTAAAGTTGACCAAAAACTGATTTGTAACCCTTTTGGTACTAGTGTTGTTGAGTGATTCCTGGTCAAAGTGGTCTCTGGTCAAGTAATCTCTGGTCAAAGTGGTCCCTGTGGTCCTTGGTCAAAGTGATCCCTGGTCAAAAAAAGGTTGGGTGGGAACCACGACTTTAAAGTAACATAGCAGAGATTCTCATTGAAGAAAGAACCTTCTGATAGAAGGGGGCAGCTGGTCCTTTGTAGCATAACTCAGAGTTTCAACTGAATGAAGAGATGCAGAATTTCCTTCTTCAAACAGCTTGCTTGTTTTTGCTTTATGCAAGTCTGGGAATTATGAGCACCTCCTGATGTAGAACTGATGTACCATTTCCTACCATTATCTCTGCTGCCAAATCTTCTCTTTTCTAGATAGCTAACTCTTAGCTTATAACCCTTGTGTAGTTACTGCACTGATCACCTTTAAATCATATGAATGGCTCAGGTATTCCTTTTGAGAATTTTGACAGTTTTATGCCCAGGTTAAAACAAAGGGTGGTTTAATGGGGTGCATGAGAACTTCTGCACATCACCAAAATGACTCTTATTATTATTATTTATTATTATTATTAAACTTTATTTGTACCCCGCTAGCATCTCCCGAAGGACTCGATGCGGCTTACAAAGGCCAAGGCCTCAACACACAATATAACAATACAAAACCTAAGGCAAATTAAAACAATTAAAGCAATATAAACAACAAGCAATAAACAATACACTAAGACACAATAAAACTGGGCCGGGCCAGAGTAAGGGGTACAGGATTAAAAGTGCTGATGTGACAGGTGGTATATAAGGCTTATAGGGCAAGTGCAGTGTGCGGTGTGCAGCAATCTTAGTTCTAATAAAGTGCTTATGGGACTTGGTATTGGAGATTTCCTATTCTGGGAAGGCACATCGGAACAGCCAAGTCTTCAAGTTCTTTCTGAATACTGCCAGTGTAGGGGCCTGTCTAAGATCTTTGGGGAGGGTGTTCCAGAGTCGGGGGGGGCACCACAGAAAAGGCCCTGTCTCGTGTCCCCACCAAACGCGCTTGCGACGCAGGCGGGATCACGAGCAGGGCCTCTCCAGATGACCGAAGTGAACGCGTGGGTTCATAGACGGAGATGCAGTCACGCAGGTAGGATGGTCCCAAACCGTTCAGGGCTTTGTAGGTAAGCACCTTCACCTTAAATTGGGCTCGGAATATAAATGGCAGCCAGTGGAGCTCCTTGAACAGGAGGGTTGACCTCTCTCTGTAAGGGGCCCCAGTTAACATCCTGGCTGCTGTTCGTTGGACCAGTGGGAACTTCCCAGCCGTTTTCAAGGGCAGCCCCACATAGAGCGCATTGCAGTAGTCCAATCTGGAGGTGACCAAGGCATGGACCACCCCGGCCAGATCAGCCTTCGCGAGGTACGGTCGCAGTTGGTGCACGAGTCTCAATTGTGCGAAAGCCCTCCCAGACACCACCGACGCCTGAGCCTCAAGCGTAAGCGATGAATCCAAGAGGACTCCCAAACTGCGGACCTGTGGCTTCAGGGGGAGTGTAACCCCGTCCAGCACAGGTTGCCACCCTATACCCTGGTCAGGTTTATGATCGACCAGGAGGACCTCTGTCTTGTCGGGATTGATCTTCAGCTTGTTCCTCCTCATCCAGATAGACACAGCGGCTAGGCACTCGTCCAGCACCCGAGAGGCGTCCTTGGAATTGGGTGGAAATGAGTAACAGAGTTGTGTGTCATCTGCATAGAGGTGGCACCTAACTCCAAAACTCCGGATGACCTCTCCCAGAGGTTTCATGTAGATGTTAAAAAGCATGGGAGACAGAATAGAGCCTTGCGGGACCCCACAGGTCAAAGGCCATGTGTATATTTGGTCTGCTGACTACAGACATGCTACAACCTCATGAAATCAGACTGTCTTTGAGAAGCATGACAGCTAGGAAGTTTTGCAACTCAGAAAGCTGATGTCAAATTTTGGCTTAATCAGTAGTCTCTGATAGGAAATTTCTCCAGAGTGTGGAATATTATCATAATGTGGAAAAATGATACCCTGCCCCCAATGCAGAATATATACTCCTTTTATGGAGAGAGATGTCATTTTTCTCTCTGACAAGTAATGGCAAATAAGGAGTCTCTAGGAGTATATTGCTAACAGATGAGTAGTCACCGAGAAACTATTCAATAATCATATTTGCCAAATCATAGATATCCAGGGAATAATGGGGAAAGGTAGGAACATCTTTCAAAATGATTCAGAACATTGATTTATTCTACTTTTGAGCATGTCATGCTTGTTAGCATGCACATTCCCTTGTCATACACAAAAAGGTTAATTTACATTTTCATGCAAGAGCAGTGTTGCAGGAAGGTGGCATCCCATTGATGTCACTATTCTCTAAAGGGTACTCAGCAGCTGAAAGATACTTTTCTTTTTTGCCAATTCTGAAGTGCTGGATTATGAAGCACAGTTAATGTGCTGATTTAATTTCAAACACAACATAATTGTCATCATGACAGCCACTATCATCATCATTATCAAAGATAAAAGAGCTGACATGAGAATCCCTTTTATAAGACATTTAAGATATTTCTTTATCAATGTAATACACATTTCACATACACATCTCAAAAGGTTTTTGTTCATGTGCTTTCCTTGTTCCTAATGTGCCTTGTCCTCAGACATTTCCCATTTGTTTCCTTATTTTGGTTGTCCAAAATATTTTATTATGGCTGCAATTCTATAGAGGTTCAACTGGGAATATAACTGAACCTACCCAGACTGTAAATATTACATTATTTTTATAGGGAAAATGAACATTTTGCACAAATCATGTGGAGTTTTTTTGAACATTTTTTAAATTTAAGTCTTCTTTTCATCCCCAGATTTCAACTACTTTAAGCAGGGATGAGATTGTAATGAAGAAGAAGAAAAATAGTTGGCATTTTCTGATGTCGGACACAAAAATCACTATAATTTAGTATGTGAATTTTATTGATTTTGCAAAACAATGTGCTATGCATAAAATACATATATGGAGTAACTGCTTGCATGCATATGTCTGAATGGGTATGTAATATGAATAATTTTGAATAAAGTTGAATAATTTCCCAAAAAGTTTAATGTATTTTTGTACTATTGTATTATGATGTTTACTGTGGTTTATCTTATTGTATTTTAATTCTATGCTGTTAGCCGGCCTGAGTCCCTCTTCGGAGGTCGAGAAGACTGGGTTATAAAAGCTAATAATAATAATAATAATAATAATAATAATAATAATAATAATAGAATATACATTCCAAACATTTATTATATTGGGTTGTTGTGCTTAAAGAAATACATATAATAAGGAAAGCATGTAACATTATCTTAGAGAAATGCATGTCAAAAATGCATACAAAGTGAGGGAAAAACAAAGTTCAAGTAGGAAAATTTTTTGAAATTTCATAAAACCAAAATGGAAAGGTTCCACCATCACTAATGATGTTATTAATTTGATCTCCATTCTACACTAAATGCTGCTGTTAAGTTTCTTGGAGACTTTTAAAAATAAAATAGTGGAATGGAAATGTTTTGGTAATATTTGCTATTACCATTTTCTGATTCGATGACTCAATATTTGGCAATATTTCATGTCCTTGAATTTTTCCAGTTTTTGTGACCACTGTACACTATTCTCATGTTGAGGAAACAGTGTGAATGTTTAATCTGATCTTGAAACCTTAACATTGTTCTAAATTTTAGGATTATCTTTTTCCCTTCTATCTTTTTTCTTTGGTATCACCTATTGACCCCATGAGTAAACTGTATTGAACTCAATGGAACATATTTCTGTACAGATATGTACATGCAGTCCCTGGGCAATAGACAAAGATAGGTTCTGTAGGTTTGCTCTTACACTGAATTTGTATGTAAGTCAGAACAGGAACATATTTTAAGTGCAACTCTAGCCAAATAGTTTGGTTCTTTAAAAAGTTTTGGATAGCATAGGGAAGGGTTTACACTTCCATGGAGTTTCTTTTGCTGTCTGTGCCCCTGTTCAGAAGATTTCACCCCACTTTCTGACCCTGTGATAATTCGATTATTATAAATTTTGGCTTCTTGTATAAACAAAGATTAGTGATAAAGCTTCAGTGAAGACATGTTTTCCCATGAAACTCTATTGGACATCCCTTACTCGGGTTAGGTTTCCTCTCATTTCTTGTGTTGTTTGTAACTAGATGTCATATGTAAGTTGAGTATTTGTAACTTGGGGACTGCCTGTATAGGATTTGCTGTCAGATTTGTCCAGAAAGATCCTTCATGACATATTCATTAAATCCCTTTGAAAATGTTAACATGCACTTGGCACAAGCTCACCATTTGCAGTTCAGCATTTTAGGTAAATGGTGGACAAGGGATCATAATGATGCAGTCAATAGCTGCATTTTCATAGCAAAGTGACAGCTATAATTATCCTATTATAAATGTGATCTGTAAATTCAGAGTGATGGTTATTTCAGCAGCTGAAAAGGCACAGTATAAAGCTGAGTAATATTTCTGAACAATTCTACATACACGTCATGGCTCTCTTTATTATTAGTAATATCATTTATACAGCTCAATGCTTCAAAGGGAGGATTAATGAAAGAGTTGAAATTTGCAGGCAATGGGAGTTGCAATACAGGTTTCTCGATTGGAAAATGATTAAATAGTGATAAAATTTGCTTAATTATCAAGCGATATCTTCAGAGATTAAAGCATGCAAAGGTATGTTGGAATGGGAGGGTTGGTTGGATGAATCAATGACTATTATGTTAGGGTTCCTATCAATGTGGATAAAATGAGAGGTATTAGTTTTACTAGAGAAGAAAGGCAAATGTTTCACTCACTTTCACTAGTCTCATACTCCATTTCTACTTCTGTTTTTCCTCCTCTACTTCTGGTTCTTCTATGCTCTTTAAAACAAAACCAAGGATCGTTTCAATTTTAGGTGAATAGCAATTACTCTAGACTAGAATATGACATTTTTATTCACAATAGCCAGTAACATCTCCCCTTCATCATTCCACCTTTTCATTCCCCCCATTCATGCAACTTAATGACATGGCTTCATCTGCTCTCTGGTTAGCACATGGATCAGGCAATGAAACCTCACTGTCCCCTTCTAACTTATTCAAACAGAACAGTGTTTCTCCACATTACAAACATATATTTCAATGAAGATACAATAATTTTGATGGGAACAAAGATATTGCCTTTAGTACAGAAGCTAAATCCATCTATCATTTGAGTTGCTCAAGCAAAGGTTGCCCCCCTTTTATGGCTAAAGTCAAGGACAACTAAGTGTTGGGACAATTCTTGGAGAAAAAAAATCTAAGGAAATAAAACTCCAGAAAACTGGAATAGCCATAGGAGAATACTAAAATTCCTTTCTTGGCAGTACTTTGGGATAAAACATGATAGAAAACTGGCAGAAGGCTAGTATTTTTGCAACCTTAATACAAATTTCACAGTGACACAAAATATTATAAGTATCAGAATGGAAATGGTAATTTACTAGACCAGTGGTTCTCAACTTGTGGGTCCCCAGGTGTTTTGGCCTACAACTCCCAGAAATCCCAGAGTTTACCAGCTGTTAGGATTTCTGGGAGTTGAAGGCCAAAACATCTGGGGACCCACAGGTTGAGAACCACTGGACTAGACCAACAAACAATATGAACACATTGCTTAGCATGTGCTACTTTTTGTGTGGGGAAAATCTAAAATGTAGCTTAGTAACAAAACAGACAAAGACAACTTCCATTGCAATGTATATTTTTTTCTAACTGGAAAGATTTGACTGTTTTATTGCCCAAACATGCAATAATTTAGCGGTATCACACTTTCAAGCTGAAGTGATATCAAATAAGGGGATTGCGGGTGACATTTATATAGTTTTCTGGCAATACATCCCAACATGCTGAACAGAGCTTATGAGTGAGTAGACAACTAAATAAAGAACCAATGAGATGTAGATACATATGCTCAACACATTTATAAATTATAAGACAGTTCATGTAGAAAATTACACACAAGTATCAATACTGTTCACCTGAAAACACATCAGGTATGATTTGGAAAAAAAAAACAAGTACACTACTAGACAAATTTTCTGTGACACAAAATGAATTTGCAAGGGCTGATGTCAACAGGCAAGGCTACATAGTTTAGAAGTTTACCAATTTTTGCATGCAGGGACATGTTAAAATGTCTGCTTCACAGCATCACAAAGTCACCAGAGTATCAGGTTGAAGAAGAACAGACATTCAATCCAAAAACACTAGCTTTGTTACTGCATGTGATTTAAAGATAGAAAGAGGAGCACCTAACAAATAACTTTACACCTTTGTTAAACTTTGCAATAATATAACAAATGGTTCTCTTAGCTTTCAAGTTAGAAAAACTAATTGGAAAAATTGTCTAGTTTTTTTTTTCACAGGAGGGTGGGATTTTCTAAGGAAGCTCAAAAAACCCAATGTATTTTTCTCAACTCAATTCTTTTGAGCTTGAGCTTTCTTCAAATAATTTCTACATGTATGTTATCGATGCAGAACATCAACATCTGAAAGTCAGTAAGCAGACCAGCAGCAAACAATGCACTCCCCGGGGAAATTAGGACATCAACATCCCTCCTCTCCTTCAGGAAGAAGCTAAAAACCTGGATGTGGGATCAGGCTTTCGGGTAAGCTGGTAGATGGACAAAGACAACCAACAATGACCAAAGTAGGAAAGGACAATGACAATGCTAAATGGTTTACGAACTGGATTTGGTGAACACTGACCACAAGATGTTTTACTGCTGCTAGTATATTGTTGATTGTTTTAATTAGTGATAACTGTGATTTTATATGGTAAATTTGTGTACTGTATACTCCATTGTATGTTGTAATTGTTAGGCATCAAATTGTGCCTTTTGTAAGCTGCCCTGAGTCCCCCCTAGGGGGTTGAGAAGGGCGGGGTATAAACACCCCGAATAAATAAATAATAAACAAAGAAACAAAACACCAAGACAGAAACAAAAAATCAAAAATGAAACAGCAGAACTTGAGAAAATTAATTTTTTGGAGTGCAACTTCCACCATGATGAGCAAGTTGGCTGGAAAATTCTAGGAAATGCAATAAAATTTTAATGTTTCTAGCCTAAAGAATACAAAGATACAAATCTTCAAAGACATTCATTTTATATATAGGCTGTTGTATGTCTCTGTTACTTTTTTGACTTATGGCAATCCTCACATGATCATATCACAGAGTTTTCTTTTTCTAAGATTGTTCAGAAGAGGTTTGCCATGGTCTTTCTCTGGGGCTGAGATGACATTACTTTCCTGGGGTCACATTTCATGGACAAAGATGTGAATGCTGACCTCCCAGTCTTGTGCTCAAATGACTACACCATGCTGGCTTTCATGGCTTAGAAAATTTTAACAGAATTTCTCACTGGAATTTGTTTGATCTCTAGAGCATCACTGATGTGTTACCAAGTTGCCATTATTTTGTCCTCCTTTCCATGTCTGGATTCTGTTTAGCTCACTGAGCACAGTCTTTGTGGGCTTTTCAAATAATGTATTTCCCCTTCATGCAGACGATAAGGCAAATTCTGAAATCCTAAAATAAACTACAGTATATGTGAGGCAACATAAAAGAACTAAAAGTAAAGCAAGCCATAAAACACATAATTTCATATTAACTGAAGAGGGTATATGACTCATTCCTGGCTCTTTTCCTCAGAGAGGAATTTACATGAACATATGTGAGTGGTTTTACTACACATAGTTGCATAATATTCATAACATAATTAGCCAAGAGATATCACCCCTCTACTGCAATCAGCATGGGATGAATCAATGGGCCAGTAATGCTGCCAGTGTGGTTCTATATTGCACAGATCCTTATATTGTATTTGTAAAAGCAAAATAGAATAAGCATACTTATACCACAAAGGTAAAAAAAAAACCCTCCAAAATCAAGAAACCTTAATTTTTATTCTACTTGTAGACACAAGCATTTCAAATGAAATACACAGTATTTATAACCAAACTGTGTCATCTCTTGACTCCTTGGTAACATCATCGATTGACTAATTGCCAATTTGGATATACATGGGTTCTGGTTCAATGTCCAATATGTTATTAAACTTCTCAGTAGACAACGCAAGGCTTATAACATAACTAAAAGTGAACTGCTTGTTTCCCCCCCCCCCCCCCCAACCCCTTTTCTTGAAAAATCAAGCCAACACAGTTGGGAGGGCAGGAAATCCCAAGTGCAGCACATACAGGTAAACAGAACGAGGAAATCCTTTTTTCTGCTGAAAGCTTCAAATGTTACTTGTAATATTATTTTTGAACTATAGTCTCTCTAGTCTCCCCAGCCAACACAGTCACAAACTGAAGGATTCTGGGAATATGTTGCCCAAAAAGGTAATAATAATAATAATAATACTTTATTTATACCCTGCCACTATCTCCCCAAGGGGACTCGGAGTGGCTTACATGAGGCCAATCCCGACAACATATCAATAAAACAAAAAACAATAAGCAAAAACAATACAATCAATATAACTCACATGTAAACAACAACACACAAGGATTAAAAACCTATGGCCAGGACAAATGTGATAACATTTTAAAAATAAATGCTGGGCATGAACAGAAGAAGGACGTATCTGATAGGAGGGTTATAAAACCCTTGCCTAAGGGCTGAGAACAGCGGTATACAAATAAAGTAAATAAATGAATAAGTAAATAAATTATAAAAGAAATGAAGGGAGAGGAACCCAACAAGTAGTTAAAGTGCCTCTGAGGACCATTTGCTGGGGATTATTTTCTTATTCAGGTAACATTTCTGAGTTTTGTCCCGGCTCAGATTATGTCCCCTGCTATGCCTTACAAATATAGGGCTTCTTCTGCCCAAGCTTCAAAACTATAAGGTGATTATGCACAGAGGAAATAGTTAAAATTGATAGACAATTAAGGCAAAGTATTTAACTATCAAAAAACTCTTACTGTCATAATGTTCTCCCTAAAGTTTAAGTGGAATATCTTTAGATCTTCACTACTTTTGTCCTAAATCCTCATCAATTTTTCTCCCTCATGTGATCAGAATTATCCAATGGAATACTTTAAATCTCTCTAATCATCTCAATTTTTTGTTTTCCTCCATCCTTACAGAATGTACACATCCACTTACAATCCACACATCCACTTATAAGCAAAAAGAAAAACCAGAAATCTCTCTCTAAGACTTCACATTGTTACCAAGCTCACAAGAAAAAATGTAAATGTATGTACTCATAGAGCTTGGAAGTTAAAGATGTGGGTTTTTTTTGCCAGGTTCATTGAAAATACATATTTCTGAATGCAGGTAACTTCTTACAGATGGCTCTTCAGGATCCAGTCCTGTCACCAAGGTCACCTCTGCAGAATTCCATTTGCATCCAGCTGACATTGATTCATGCTGCCAGATGGCTAAAGATGAAGTACAATTGCTCAATACAATGTCTGACCCACTTAGGCTCCAAACAATCTGCTGCTTAATACTGGGTAAAAGCACGGCATTTTTAATTAAGCATGTAACTTGCTTTCACAGAGCAGGTACTTATTTCATTGAGAATAAATATGTGCTCTAGCAAGGCAAACAAGAGAATGGAAACATTATTGTTGTTCTCATTATCATGATGAGTTTTAATATTATTATTCAAGAGGAATGCAGAGGAAACAACACTTCTCTGCTAAGTTCAAGCACACTATCATCAAGGAATTACAAGAACTGGCTTGGAAAGGATTCACAAGCCAGCCACTCACCAATACATGATATCCTTACCTGTCTCAGCTGTGTAAAATCCATATTGAACAGGATTATATGGCAGTATAGACTCAGATAATCCAGTTCAATGCAGACATTGTGAATTATTTGCCTTGATATTCTGGGTTATATGGCTGTGTGGAAGGGCCCACAGAGAAGAAAAAGGAAACGTTAGAAAAATTGCAAATTTCAAGTCAATCTATATGGTCATAAACACTAAGTGGCACTGAACTCCAGCTATAACAAAGAATGCAGCGTAACCACTATAAATTAAGAAATCATATATATAAATTTTCTATAGATGCAGCACAGGTATAAACAAAGCAAGGCAAGTAAGTATAAGCTCATTCCTATCTTCTCTCTCTTTGGAGGTTATTCTATGATTCTCTGTACCATCTATGTATACACAGAGGCGGCCCTAGGTAATTTTCAATAGTAAGCAAACAGTATTTTGCCCCCCCCCCCATCAATCATTGATATATATTTTCTATTCGTCATGGGAGTTCTGTGTGCCATATTTGGTTCAATTCTATCATTGGTGGAGTTCAGAATGCTCCTTGATTTTAGGTGAACTATACATCCCAGTAATTACAACTTGCATATGTCAAGGTCTATTTTCCCCCAACAGCGCCTCAAGAGCGCCCCTGGGCAAAATCAACTGTACTGAAAATGCTTACTTTGCGTAATGGTTGAGTCGCCCCTGTGTATACAGATAACTGTAATTACGAGGGATATCCGGAAAGTAAGGTTACAAGTTTTTTTAAAATACAAAGAATGAATATCTTTTAATAAAACTTACATGGATTATAGTATTGGTATTACATTATTTTCCAAATAATCACAGTTCAGTGCAATATATTTTGTCATCCGTGCAACAATTTTTTTGATGCCTGTGTCAAAGAAGTCTCTCCCCCCCCCCCCCCCCCCCCCCCCCCCCCCAACACACACACATTTTTCAGCCAGTTTCTTACTTCAATTTTCATCTCATCATTGTCAGAAAAGTGTTTTCCACCCAGGTGTTCCTTCAGTTTAGTGAGCTGATAATAGTCACTGGGTGCGAGATCGGGGCTGTGAGAGGGGTGGCTTAAAACATTCCAGTCACATGTAAACAACTCTTGTGTTGCATGAGCAGTGTATGGACGCAAATTGTCATGAAGGAGACAGACAGAAGGGAAACAGAATGAGGAAACAGAATGAGGACACTCACCACAATGCCAGTTGATAAGCTACTGATGACTGAAACTGCTCGTTTGCTTCCGCTGGCTTCCTGCTACATGGTAGTGATTTATTTATTTTATTATTTATTTCGAACATTTCTACCCTGCCCTTCTCAAGCCCTGGGGGGGGGGGGGGGACTCAGGGTGGCTTACAATTGGCAATAATTCAATTCCACATCATAAAATACAGAATAACAAATATGACAATTAATATGAACATTAATAAATAAAGATTAAAACAGCATACTTACACTCTGATTAGCTATTGCCCGTCTGGTGGCTGTTTAGCTAGCCATCTACTAATGATTACTCCGTTTAACTTATCCAAATCCTATTCCATGCCACAGTCAACATACCAACTTCCCCCGAAAAAATTCCCCGACTTCCCCAAAAAAATTCCCTGCGAGAGCTACGTGCCTAGTAACCATACTTTCCGGAAAACCTTCATACTTCAAGACTCATTTTAATATGACAAATTTGCAGCTATGTTTTCAATTCCTAAAGTAAACTAATGGGATAACAGTGCCACTTCAAAAAAGGAACAGTGCATGACCAGAGAAATTTCTATTTGGCATATAAATCATGTCAAAGCCCTGTGATCTGCAAATGATATGACAAATCCGAATATATCTAGAGAAGGGTGACCAAACACTTGCTTTGCATAAAAGGGTTCATGGGTTCAATTCTTAACACTGGAAATGGGATCAATGTCTGAAGCCAAATGCCACTAATTAGAGTAGAGAATACTAGTCTCAGTCTTACCTATAGAAACCTGCTGAAATGAATGGAATTTGCTAGACATAACTAATGGACACACCACTGGCCACTATGAGCTTACTCTACCTAGAACGATCATTGGACATAGTCTACTGGGTAGGATGTTTTCACTCAGTGTAAGGCAGCACACTGCATATATTCACTCTGACATCAAATAAGCCAAAACCATCTTATATGCTTATATGGCAGTCTACAAAGGTTAAGATAAACCTACTGTTTTTTCCTGCCTACTTGAGTTGGCATTGTTATGTCCCCATGAATATGCTGTCTTCAGCTAGCTGCTCACAAGGTTACTTCCTGGAGAATTCTGTTCATTTGATTGCCTGAAGATTAATTGTACTGGTACTTGTAAAACACATTATCCTCTATCATCCTGGACAAATCAGAAAGCAGTCTTAGGAAAGGGAAATTACTCCCCAATCATAAAATTGGATTCAAGCAGCTCCTGCAGAAAGCTGATTTTGTGCCAATGTTGTGACTTGTGGAAACATCCATCATTTTGATTTACAGCACTCTCCATTTTTCTGGATTTTGCTTTTTAGTGGTGTTCAATATGCTCTAATGGGAAAAAGTGTGTTTATTCTGATTAACAGGAGATGAAGGAAGAGGGAGGAGTGCAATTTTTGTTACCGCTTCAGACAAAATGTCAGTGAAGAACAGAAAAAAAACATGATTGAAGAGTAACTCATCAGTGAAGGGAATGACAAAAACATCAAAATGTTTTTTTGTATATGCTAGAGTCACTAATTTGCGCAGCAATTAATTACCATTGTCAAAAAAATGCAGTGCCACTCAACATCACCAGATCTGTTTTCAAAAAGTGAGCTGCAGGTAGTAAATTACTCCCTGAAAATACAGGGCAGAAAGGGAAGTAAGAATGAATCATTTTTCTAAGATATGTTTTGGTGATGGTTCAGGAAGTATGAAATTTGCTCTTACAGAGCAAAGCTCCTATTGGAACCACACCACCACACTAGTATTTGCTAAGAGCAGATATGATTCCACAGGGCACCACACTACGGATTACATCCTTCACAATGACAACTGGAAGTTTGGAAACTTGAAGAATTTGACCTTCAAGTAGGTTGAAGTTGAGCAACAATAGGACTTAGGAGTAAAGTCAAAACATAGCATTTTGGTTTCATCAAATCATAGTGCTATTTCCTAAATGTTAAAGGTATCTCCAACAGGCCTTCTTGAACTCCATATGGGTTTTGATATGGTTTGTTTCAGCAATCTCTCTTCTCCATAAAGAGAATTCTTCCATAAAGACCAGCTTTGTGGAACATCTGGGTGAAAGTTGTCCCATGTATGGTTTTTACCCTTCTTGCTGCAGATATCATCAGTTCCTTTAAGTTATCATTGACTACTGGATTGATTCTTTAATACCTCCTTACTCAGTCATTGAGTTTCGTTGGACAACGCTCTCTGCACAGAATCATTGTTGCTTCATGTCCTTTCCATTTCATAATAAAGGTTTTAATAGTGTTCTGTGGATGCTATCCCAGACTTGTTTAGATATCCCCTTAGTCTTCATGGTAACACTTGTTCAGATATGCTCTCCAACAACCTCTGGGGCCTTCCAGAAACTAGCAAAGTGAATTAGAAGGCTCTGCAGTAGTTAACTTTATTAAGCTGCTTATGTGAATGAATTATGCCAGACAGTCTATAGGTGTGTCACGACAAAGGGGGTGAATACTTGCATCACAAGGAATTGCCAATTGTATTTTGCTTACTTAATTTTTTGTGCCCCTTTCTGTTCAAAACTTTCTAAACTAATCCATAATCATTGAATTTATTCAGATAGCTCCCATCACCAATCTAGTCTGCCATTCCAATCTATATGAATATTGTGAGATGAATCTACAGACCAGCCAGTCTGAGTATAGTCAGTTTGCAACAATGGCCCTATAAAGCTTTAACTTCAGGTCTTTATCTTAAGTCTTGAACATATAGGTTGCTCCTCGACAACTGACTTGGATTCGGAATTAATTTTGACCTTGTGTCTACTTTTGAGATTTGTAGTATTTTTGCAATACTGTTGCCTTAAACACTGACTCCTGCTTGGCTGTAAAAACATTTCTGTTTCCTTACTCAAGAAGGAACTCAACCCTCTGTCCTCACTCTGATTGCTTATTTGCTTTGGAGCTCTTAGATCCTGTTCATTTTCCTCTCAAATTTATTTTCTTTGTTCTTGGCCCAAGCTCATCCTACCTCTAGAACAACAGCTGAAGCCTGACCTGCTATTTCAAGGAAGTCTATGTAGAGCTTTGCGTAATTACTTCCTTGGATTACATCCTCCAGAATATGGTTGCTGAGAATGCTACCTGAGGGATTGTGGGGAGGGATATGCTGTCCAAAGAAAGTAATGTTTCCATGTTCTTGATCATCATCATTCATCATCATCATCATCATCATCATTTATTATATTTATTTAAACCCCGCTTTATCTCCCTAAAGGGGACTCAAAGCGGCTTGACATAAAAGCATTAATATACAATTTAAAATATACAAAAAAGTGAACATTAAAGTAGAATTAAACAAAAGCAGCATTTAAAAATCACAGTTAAAATCCATCAAAACAGTTAAAAACCACAGTTCTCCCTGACTAATCTTAGACACCCTCATCTTTAAAAGCCAGAATGAAAAGGGTTTGGCCTGCTGATGGAAGGACAGCAAGGAGAGGGCCATTCTGGCTTCCCTGGGAAGAAGGGGTTCCAGAGTCGAGGGGCAGCCACCAAGAAGGAAGGACCTCTGTCTTGTTCCCACCAACCAAGCTTGAGATGGAAATTAGAACTGGTAGAAGACCTAAACAAGTGTCCAGCATGTGATATAGTTGATTTGTAATAGGTATTAATGTGTACACACACATTAAGCCCAACTTAAAAATTCACTGAAAACTGTTCGTATATTGCATTCCATTCCAACATCTAAGCAGGAAACTTATTTTTTTCCATGCAAAGTGGCTATATATTCAAAGAAGTGTTATCTAGCAGCATGATGGCTGAATATATTTATAATGCTCCTTGTGAGTAATGTTCTAGTTTTGTGTACATGACAGTCAACACGTTGGTCCAAACAGCATCTGCTATTCCTAATTGTAATAAAACACTATCCATTTATAGCATTCATCTTTCTTTAGGTTGCTTTTTGTAAAAATTACAAAAATCCTTGTGTTTATTTAGAAAGAGAAGCAATTGCCAATTTCAGAGGAAACAAACAAGTACTGGTGGAACTTTGTTTTATGGAACTAAAATGAATATAGGATTGTGGCTGAACCAATTTAGTTTATATGTTCCATAGCTGTGAAAAGTACAGCCTTTAGGAAAATCATGTAAACTTTTGGGGAAAAGGGGAGGGGGGGCTTCAGGTCTAATATAGGCAGCCTTCTCCAACAGCTTTTACGTGTCAAATTATCATAGAAGCTTCTGGGATTGCTATTTGCCATTATAACTAGCTGGGGTCCGTGGAAGGAATAAATGACATCTCAGCAAGCATACAAACAATGCCCACTTCAATTGAGTTGGTCTCAAAAACATTACACATTTCAGTGATATTTACTTGTATCCTGCTGTTTGGCAGTGAATGCCTTAGCTTTTGTTTGGAAACAAGAAATCACAAAACTCAACAAATGCAAGCAACTGGATTAAAAACAATGTAAAACAGGCAGTAGATATGACAAGAATTACAATAGAAGCTGCCAGTAAAAGCAGGAATCAAAATCGCATGTCAAAATAACTTCAGTGACTGCTAAAAAGGATTGAGATGATGGGCATGATTGATGGATTTCTAGCAGGCCAGTATTTATTCTAAAACTACCGAAAAATTTGTCTTTCACATTCATTCTATGAATATTTGTATAATATTAATATCAGGGATTTGGGGCATGATCCTCGTTGGATTTCTTTCAAATCAGGCGGTGAAGGCCCATACAGGATTATAAAGGTGCCAACCAGTATTTTGCATTGAGTCTGGAAGGAAGCAGGTCATCGATCAAAGCAGATTTTGACACTCTAGATCAAATAAGGCCTCCAAACCAGTTAATATAAGTACATTTCAGTAGTCTAAAGTGGTAGTCCTTCTGTCAATGGAGGGTGGTGGTTCTGATGCCAGTAGGGTGATGAAGTCTCTCAGCATTTTAGTCAGAATACATTTTGGGAATAGGAAAGCACCTTTACAACAGAATGGTTTTAACAGCCTTCTGATATTGTGGTTTCTAGCCTTCACATGGATTATTTTATTTTATTTGTACACCACCTTTTTCCTGGAGTGGAAGACAAGGCAACTCATATAAAAATATTTCTAATTTTCTATTATTGTCTATGAGAACAAAAGTATGAAACTTTTCAAATGGACGCTAATGTTGTCTCACTCTCAGATGGACTCTGCTACCTTTACACTGGCTCACTTTCATCACAGAAAGGTCTGAAAGCCATAGGAATGAGAAATAAAGTATTCATTCCATTTCCTGAGTATCTTTTATGAGAATAGTGCTTGTCTATATACCTATATCTATATATTTGAAGAGAGATATGAAGATAAGAACAAGAAAAAAAGATAACAAAAAAATTAGTCTAGACCATGATGGAAAAAGATGCTTCTCTTTGTGGACAATGGATAAATATTCGAACTAGTGACACCTTCTCTATACTTTTACTGGATGTGGGAGAGTATATTGACCTCTTTCTCTAATTCAGCCAGGCCAAAATGAATCCTGAATTTCATTTGGGAGAAAGGCAAAATATAAATCCAATAAGCAAACATCACAGCCAAATCACACAGAGGCATAATATTTTCACAAGGACATAAAGACCAGTCTTCCTCTTCCCTTCTCCCCTCTTTAAGAAGACAGCATCCTGGTCAGTATACAAAGGACAGTTTATCTTCTTCATTCAGCAGATATGACAACCAACCACCTCATAATGTCCAGGCTCTTTCCTTCAATAGGCAACATCAGCATTATGTGGTCACAAATGGCCAGTCTCTCTGCTTTAGCCAATCAGCTTCAGAATCATAAGGTCACAATAGCCAGTTTCTTTTCTTCAGCCAATCAGCATCAGTATGGGACCAGTTTGCTTGATCCGTTGCTTGAAGTAGGCAGCAACATATGAATATTGTGTCTCTTCCTTTCTCATGAAGTCTGATGGATACACTTTCCTTCTCACTGAGGTGGGTTTGTTCAGATCTTTGTTGACATTGTCCTTGTTGTGTATGTGGTGGGTTGTAACCACCACACTACTTTGGGCGAAAGGTATTTGGAACGCATTACCTAGCGAGATTAGGCTAGCCCCCTCCTTAGAAATTTTTAAGAAGAACCTCAAGACGTGGCTTTTCCGTTGCGCTTTTGGGGAGTGATCTTTCATTTCCTTTGCCATGCTCTTCTATAATGGGTGTCCTCATATTGTATTGTCTCCTGTCCGTACAAAGGATTGTCACTACTACTCTGTTCATGAGTCTCCTTTACAAATATGTAGGTTTTTATCTTTATCTCATCCTGAGTTTTTATCATTGTATTTTACATATGTGGCCCGCTCCTTGTGATTGTGTTTGATTTTATATTGTATTATTTTGTATTGTTTTGTTATATTTTATGCTTGTCTTATTTTATTTTATTATGATATTGCCTTATGTTTTTTGTTACTATATTGTAATGCATTTCTGGGCTTGGCCTCATGTATGCCACCCCGAGTCCCCTTTGGGGAGATGGTGGCGGGGTATAAATAAAGTTTGGTGTTGTTGTTGTTGTTGCTGCTGTTATTATTATTAGATTGAGAAACAATAGATGAGGATATGAGAACTGGGAGGTAGCGGCTCCAAATACTAGAGGGCAGAGCTTCTCAATCTTTGGCCCTCCAGGTGCTTTGGACTTCAGCTCCCATTCTTCCTAACAACTGGTAAGGTAGCTGGGATTCCTAGGAGTTGAAGTCCGAAACACCTGGAGGACCAACGGTTGAGAAACAATGCTATAAGGTTCTGTTTACAATGTGTACCTCAGTGTGCACTGACACCAAAAGAGGACAGAAAAAATGGAAATGTGCAAAGAGGTCTTGATATTATCCCCTGGATAAGTGTAAGGCAATTGATTTTCCAGTCTCCACAATGTAAGAGATAAATATGTAGGCAGAGGATGTCAGCACTAAGAAAGACACCTCAGATACAAAAAAGTTACAAGCAGTCAGATATTGGCCAAAAGGAATCAGCTAATGAGAATGACAATATGGTAGCAGGTTATGGATTGAACAGCGAATGGCAAACAGTGTTTGGTTTCACACTAGGCTTTCACCATTTCTATGTGCTGTGACAGAGAGCATGTCAAGCCATCCAAGTGGTTAAATTTCATGTAGAATCAGGGACATGCTCATTCATGATGCAGAGGTTAGTATGAATTGTTTCAATTTTAAACAGCAATTATTTAATATTTATTCAAACCAAAATGAATACAAAAATTGAAATAAGAGAATGCACAAAAAAGTATAGACTCCCTACAAAAGAGACAAAATTCAGTTTCTGAGTATACTAAAGCTATCAAATATTAGTAGAACTGGGGAAGGCAAACCCTTGCAGTACAAAATTTATGGGGATTTTCTTTCCACACACTGCTTGCCTTCTCCTTTGTATTCTTGTTTGATCCTTTGAAAAATACAATTTTGAGGATGGTCAAGAACAGATTGTTTTGTGCATGGCGGCCTACTTAAAATGTGTGCACATGGAGTATGGCATTCAAAGTACTCAAGTGAAAATCTAATTCCCCAAAGGAGGTGTGAATGCAATCAAGGGAGAGTCAGTCTGCATGTTGTCTCTGTGGTGGAGACACAATGACTTTTTCCCCAGAAAATGTATTAACTGGGGAAATTGTTTTTGTCCCCTATTGAGAAAGCCCCATGAAGCCTTGTATTGTCAAGAGAGTAATCAGTAAGTCTCCAGAGTAAGATGATTTGAAATTGTCCCCAGAGAGAGTTGAGAGGAAAGCAGAGCTAATAAGTTTGAACAGAATAATGTATCCAATTGTCTATTGTATGTTATCAGATTCAGAGAAGGTACTTGTCACTGCCGAGTTCATTCAGTGCAGTAGCAGAAACCCTTTTTTTCTGAAAAGTAGTTCATGTAGCCAACGGATTTATGATCTTAACAAAATGTGAAAGACAAATGAAATAAATTATACACTGCTGTAAGGCTAGATATATTGAATTTTTATCAGGAAGCTAGTTTAATGTAGTCATGATGTATAGCACAAGTAAGGAGAACCTGACAGAGGCTCTAAGAAATGTTTTCCCCTTCCAAGAAACAGCAGGGAGTTCATTATACACAACTAATATTTTCATATTACTCGACTAAAGGCTGATTAAGAAAGCCTGGATAATGTTACATCAAAAGGCAATTTATTTTCCATATGTATAATCTGAGGTGCTACTTCTATCTTTTCACAAGGGAAGTTTGGACTACAGGAATTTAATTTTCCCTATGAGAACACTGGTTTTAAAAAATAATTGATTAATGCCTGATTTTATATGCACTGAAACCTTTGTCTCACTCCCATTCCAAAGCGGTCCTTCTTCTTCCTAACACCTTTTACACTTTCTTTGCCTTCATCCACAGTACCTATTTGGCCAAGATCATCTTAGCCTCTATTAGAAAACCCTTGGGTCCTACCTCAATGATAATCTCTCTCTCCCCCCCCCCCCTTTCTGCTCTGCTTCTTCTTCCTTTCTACACTTTCTTGCTACCTCTTCTTTACCACTCGAGTGCTCCTTCAGCCTTTACCTTACTGACTTTCTATACCATAGTTATCAAGCACCAAGAGTTTCTTTTCTTTTTGTTAGCTTCAGTTTCCCATATTCAAATGCAACAAACCAAGACAGACATATTTGCATATTGTACAAAGTTTCTTATTATGTAAATCATATGGTGGATTATGAGTGGGGAGAAAACTTCACTAGCAGAAGGATGAGCTTGTTTGTATTCGTTGCATGTAATGCAGGATCATATTACGTGTGGCATCCCATGATTCACTCTTTTAATCACAGTTTTCCCTCAATAAACAAAAAACCCTCAAAAAACAAAACCAAGTCATGTAACTTCAGCAACTTCAGAGCTAAAGATATTTCACAGGCATAGCTTGAGAAGGAATGAGAATGGCTAGTAGTGCTTAAAGTATTAAAAGCATGATATTTAAGAATTGTAACAGAAGTTATCCAAAGAGAGGAATACACCTGTCAGAGCAAGGAAAGTTTTCAAACTTAGACACATGTGGCATGTCCCATGTACATACCAGGTGAAGAAAAAATGAATAATATTTTTAAAAGAGTTGCAAGCAACCTTTTCAAAGCTTTAAAGGATTTCTTAGACTGAGAGATCAGCAACATGCTCAAGGCACACAGATTGCTGTATTGATTAAAAACAATAGTTAAAAATACCCATTTCAGAGAAGGGAGTGTTTCCAGGTACAGAGAGCTATAAAGCATGCGATCGGACCATCCATGGAAGATCTACAAAAATATTATGAAGCAAGGGAAGTTAATATTGACAGCTACACATCTTTCACGAACACTAAATTAATCTACATTTATGTAAATGTACCTATATGTAGTTTCACTGTTTTCAAAAGAAGAACAAATTATACTAACTTGATATGCGCAGTGAGCATTACTGATGCACATACCCAAAAAGCATTTTTAAATCTCATTGATAACACTACATAACAGAAATGTCAAAATATATCTCCAATGTGATTTTCTTTTGAAAACATGAACCTCGAAACCAGTTGTCTGTGATCATGTGCTAAACACTTCCTACCATAATGTAAAGTCAGTGTCTCTTTAATATGTCAATTAATAACACATGCTTGAATTGCTTTTGCAATTCTATGAGGATGGACACTTAACTCTTCCACTCCACATACAAAGAAATTACGAAATACAATTGCAAATAGTCATCACTCCTCTGCACCCATATGCTTGAATTGCTCTTACAGTCACATATGAAGTTGAACACTTTGATAGTTTAATAGCAACACTACTCCGCATAGATTCATGTAGTTATCTATGGCAGAGACAGATGGCCCACTCTACAATTTTAAATCTCTACTCTCCAAAATGTGAAGTTAATCAAAATGTGGTTTCCATTATTTGCAGTAGCAAAACAAGTGGACAGCACGGCAAATTCTTGTTTTGTCTAAGGATGCAAATCTTTGGGGCAAGAATGAATATTTTTAAACTGTTTCCCCAATGCAAGAAATCCTTGAGAGCCCTGCAATTCTAAATGATTATTTATAGTTTCAAATGTTTTTAAATCCTTCTATGTGGGAGTTTTGCTTAGAAAATATATTATAACCCAAAACAATCTCTCTGTTCAGAAAACTAGATTTTTCACAAAGGGGTATTCTGTGCAGACAATGTTATTTTTTTATGCAAAATTGCACACATGTTTTTTCTATCACAATACATGATTTTTGCACTATCCTCTTCCAAAATATCTGAAAAATCACAAGGATCTCATCAAAATGACGGATTGGTCAAAGAAAGTGAATGAATAAATAAAGCTTGCTAATCTACTTCAATTTATTGATTCAATTTATTGATTCCACATTCTACTCATCAATACTAACAGACAAATGTCTTATACTCCCTTTTTTATCAGGTACTCTGTTGTGCACCTGCATAGATTTGCTTTATCCTTGTTACAGATAATTCATATGACTCATTGGACAAGCTATAATCCTGTAGAAAATACATAAACAAAGCAATTGCCACTCTAGTCACTAAAGCATATGCCTCAAAGAGCAAGGAGACAGTCTGCTGGAATCTGTGATATGCCAACTGTGTACAGATGTGCTCTCCCAAAGCTAAATTATCAGCCATCAAGGGGTTATCAATGATTTCATTTTTGTCAAGTTGCAAAGGCCAAGTAATTCATCACTATCTTGACAGAAGAGCCCCCAGGTGACTCAAAGTGTTCTGACTTAAGTAGAAGATGCTCCATTATGTGTTTCTGCAGGAGTAAAAGAGAAAAGAAACTACAGCAGTAAGATATGGTACGTGACCTGTGAATCAACACAATGAGGGAGCAGAGTCCAGAGGTTAAGGAACATAGACCTATTCACACATTATCATATACTTTTATGAATCTTGTTCTTAAAGCCTGGCAGTATGTTAAAGATGTTTGTTTTTTGGTCTCAGGTGTCTTAGGCTTCATAGAAGAATATTTGATCAGTAGACAAGTGTTCTAAGAGTTCAACAACATTTGGGGATATTAAGAACCACTACACTGAAGTCTCTACATGGAAACTCTGCCTGTAGGAAACAGGCTCACTATAGAATATGTGGGGGTGCCTTTGAAGACTGTCCGGAAGCTTCAAATGGTCCAACGAACGGCAGTCAGATTGTTAACAGGAGCGGCGCTCAGGGAGCGTACAACTCCTCTGTTGCGTCAGCTCCACTGGCTGCCAGTTTGCGACCGGGCACAATTCAAAGTGCTGGCTTTAGCCTATAAAGCCCTAAATGGTCCTGGCCCAACTTACATGTCTGAATACAGCTTCCCTTATGAACCATCTAGAACCTTAAGATCGTCTGAGGAGGCCCTGCTCTCGTTAATGCCTTAGTCACAAGTATGTTTGGTGGAGACAAGAGACAGGGCCTTCTCGGTGGTAGCCCCTCAGCTGTGGAACACCCTCTCTATAGATATTAGATAGGCCACCTCCCTTTTAACATTCCGGAAAAAAGTCAAGATGTGGCTTTTTGAACAAGCGTTTGCAAATACAGAGTAACTGACATAGGAAAATGGAACAACTAGACAATGAGTCTGGACAAAGTTTTTAACAAGGAGACACTATGAATTTATATTTTATTGATTTGTTTAGTTTTTATTATATGTTATGTTTTTAATTGTATTTATGACATTGTAAGCATTGAATTTTGCCCTGTTAACCACCTTGAGTCGCCTACGGGTTGAGAAAGGCAGTATACAAATACAGTAAATAAATAAATAGTTTATTCATCTTCAGACCAAATGGCTACCACTATTATCTTCAGTAGAAAGGCAAATGCGATCTTTTAATTTTTCTTCTGAATGTTTTGTATCACCCAGACATCTCAATTAGTGTGGGGGAAAATGTAGTTTGCAGCCATCAGAAGGCCCAGGATGGGTGTTGAGCCCAATGATCATTCTCCTTTACGCCTTAAAACCATGCAGTTATATGTCTGTTGGCAGTAATTCTCCATTTGAATATAACTTTAAGTAGACATACTTGTAATAGTATTCAGCTTTGCATGGCCTCAACTTAAAATATTCCTATTTTTATAGCACAATGAGGTACCAATAGAAATGTGCTTTGATATCTTTCATCCACAAAAATTGGGGGTATGCTTTGCTTTCATAATTGTGCTCTCTTTTCAAAACTCTCAATGTAGGTTTTGAAGCTGAATTTTAATCTTATCATTTTCAGAGCATTTTGCTAAACAATTCACAAAGCTGTTGTCATCTTACCTCTGGGGATCTCAACGTCCTACCTTCAAGAATCAATGCTCATTTTCAGGTGACATAATGAATTGGGAGAATTCTGAACAATAACATTTCTAACTGGAGGTAGAAACCTCCATTTCATCTATATACACTCTTGATATAGAAAGGCAATGCTTCAGAGACAAAGGCTTAAGAACTCTGCCCCATATATGCCGGGTTATCACATGAAAAAAATAAATTGGCAGATCACAGGCAAATTTCTTGTAACAAGAATATAAATCCATCGACATATTTTCACTGGTTGCTCCCAAATATGACTGGCACAAAAATGGCAATATGCAGCTAATAAAGAAAACAGCAAAAAAGACAGCCTCCCTGCCAGAGAACACAGTGAGATAGCAGCTGGCATTCTCAGACATGAAGAGAACCTGGTAAAAGGATTAGTGCCACGTGGGCTCCGATCATCACAACATACAATGAATGATTATTTAAACCGTAATTAGCAATTTCCTCTAACAGCATGAGATCAATCGCCAACTGTGCAGGAAGTTTCCAATCCTCCTTCAGAAACCCAGACTCTTGTACGTGCTCATCATGTGCTTGCTGCTGCCAAACATTCAAGGGAGTCGTTTACGTAAGCCCTACTGTTATTTTCTACATTAATTACCATGAGGTTTTCATAGTTGATCCCGGAGGTCAGAACCAGTCATCAACCACCGATTCTCTAGCAAATTTCCCCATAAACCTAAGGTTGAAAGAGGCAGATGTCTGCTTGAGCTAAAATAGCAATATCACCTACAACTGAAAGGAGGAGAAATGGGCCTTCATACAATGAATGTCTCTTATTTTTTTGTAAAACTAAAGCTGAGATTAATTGCTATTCCAAAAAACCTATATGAAAAAAAATAATGTATAAAGGCCTTAAAGGATAGGACATGAATCAATAGCTTTAAATGGCAAGAAAGGGGATTTTGAAACTATATAAATAAAAATGTAATGTTCGTTTGTGGGATTAACAGAACTCAAAAACCACTGGACGAATTGACACCAAATTTGGACCCAAGACACCTAACAATACAATGTATGTCCTTCACTAAAAAAAATGATTTTGTCATTTGGGAGTTGTAGTTGCTGGGATTTATAGTTCACCTACAATCAAAGTGCATTCTGAACCCCACCAATGATGGAATTGAACCAAACTTGGCACACAGAACTCCCACGACCAACAGAAAATACTGGAAGGCTTTGGTGGGCAGTGTCCTTTGGTTTTGGAGTTGTAGTTCACCTACATCCAGAGATCACTGTGGACATAAACAATGATGGATCTGGACCAAACTCTACACAAATGCTCAATATGCCCAAATGTGAACACTGGTGGAGTTTGAGGAAAATAGAATCTTGACATTTGGGAGTTGTAGTTGCTGAGATTTATAGTTCACGTACAATCACAGAGAATTCTGAACCACTCCAACAACAGAATTGGGCCAAACCTCCCACAAAGAACCCCCATGTGGGCCACAGCAACGTGTGGCTGGGGACGGCTAATAAACAATGAGAACTTACTGACTACATGTACTCTTTGACAAAACTTCATTGGAAGACAGGGCCTATAAATTGGTTAGAGATTTTGTATGGATGCTGCAGCAATGGATTTTGGGCATCAGCAGCAGGCTGGAAAAGAGCCTGGGATTTTTTTTCCGCATACAATAACTAATTGGTTTCTGATGTATGTGTATGTATGTGTATGTGCTTCAAGTTGCCTGTCGACTTATGGTAACCCCACAAAGTTCATAGGGTTTTCTTAGGCGAGAAATATTCAGAGATGGTTTTGCTAGTTGTTTTCTCCCAAATATAGTCTACAGCACCTGGTACTTATTGGTCATCACCTATCCAAGTACTAATCGAGCTGACTCTATTTAGCTTCCAGGCTCAGATAATATTCAGCCCCATTACACAGTGTTTAAACAGAAGTTATTAGTTACAACATTTAAAAGTGATTGGGAACATTAGTATGGAGCCCCCGGTGGCGCAGTGGGTTAAAGTGCTGAGCTGCTGAGCTTGTTGACCAATAGGTCACAGGTTTGAATCCGGGGAGCGACGTGAGCTTCCACTGTCTGCCCCAGCTTCTGCCAACCTAGCAGTTCGAAAACATGCAAATGTGAGTAGATCGATAGGTACCGTTTTGGCATGAAGGTAACGGCGTTCCATGCAGTCATGCCGACCACATGACCTTGGAGGTGTCTACGGACAATGCCAGCTCTTCGGTATAGAAATGGAGATGAGCACCACACCCCAGAGTCAGACACAACTAGACTTAATGTCAGGGGAAAACCTTTACCTGCATTAGTACATTAGTAATCTCTTAGTATTATTTTAAAATATATAACACCCCTTAGCCAGCCTTAGAATGTATTTTTTTTTGTCGTGTCAGGAGCGACTTGAGAAACTGCAAGTCGCTTCTGGTGTGAGAGAATTGTCCGTCTGCAAGGACGTTGCCCAGGGGATGCCCGGATGTTTTGATGTTTTATCATCCTTGTGGGAGGCTTCTCTCATGTCCCTGCATGAGGAGCTGGAGCTGATAGAGGGAGTTCATCTGCGCTGTCCCCGGATTCGAATCTGCGACCTGACGGTCTTCAGTCCTGCCGACACAGGGGTTTAACCCACTGCGCCACCGGGGGCTCCACAGGATGTATAATGGAATGGCATAAAACTTGGAAAATTCTTGCCAAAAATGTCCAAAGTACCCTTAACATTTACTAGAAATACCTTAATATTTACTTGATACACAAACTGCCATATTTTCAAAACAGAGGAAAATAATCTCAGATGCCTATATTATATGATAGGTGGTATTTCTATGTTTCAAGCTGGATGAAGTGACCATAGAGTCTTTCCAAATGACATTATTTTATCTGATGATATCATTCCCTAACTGAAATGGTATGTAATGATCAGTTCCTATGTTTTCCTTTTCTTACATTGAAGGTCTTGATTATGATGATCAATGTAACCTTTAGACCAGTGGTTCTCAACAACCTGTAGGTCCCCAGATGTTTTGGCCTTCAACTCCCAGAAATCCTAACAGCTGGTAAACTGGCTGGGATTTCTGGGAGTTGTAGGCCAAAACACCTGGGGACCCACAGGTTGAGAACCACTGCTTTAGACAGTGTTTGTTATCAGAAATGTGAGTGTTTTATTAAGGTTACTGAAACTCACAAACTCACAAAAATCAGTAGCTTGCAAGTATCTGATGTATGCAGCATGTAGTAGCTTTGGTAGCAATCTCAATGCAGAAATCCCTCAGATACTCATATAGGCATAAGTATCTTACAAGTGGAGGAATCTCATTATCATGCTGAATATCACTTTGGGTCCTTACAAGCATCTTTCATGACCTGTTTGTCACTGGAATAAGAATGCAATGATAGAAGAAGGTTAAATTAAAAAGGCTGTAGCAAATCAAATATAAATGAAGCAACCACCACACTCATTGACAACTTCTAACTTGCAATAATCACTATTATAAAGGGGGAAATTTACAGATTATTATCTGAAATAATTGGAGAAAAATTCAAATTGGGGGAAGGCACACACAGCAACAGCATCATCCAGTTTCTCTCTGTGCTATATTGAAACACACTGACACATCCTTATTGCATTCTTTAGTTTTGCCGAATACTTGAACACACATCAATTGATGCATGAATACAAATATTAAAAGAAGTCATATTAGGTATAAGATAGATATTCAGGATAGAAATGAAACTTCTTATTCTAAAGTGGACTAATAATTCAGAATGAACCTTCACAAAAGTAGTTCCTCATAAACGTACATCACATGTCAGGAGAGATCTCATATTTTCCTCAGGTCAAAGAGAGATGTGTGTCTGTTCTTTGTGAAATAGTTTCTCAAAAAGGAAGTAATCCATTCATGAGCTCAATTTAGACCAAAAGTAAGGTTGGATGAATAGAACAAAGCAAACAGGAAAGATGAATTCATTTATGAGTGTTTAAATTCCATGTGTAGAAGCATATGGAAGAGTTACTTTTTTGGATTAGAACTCCCAAAATCTCGCAACCAGCATAGACAGGGACTGTATTGATTGAGGAATTCTCATACTTAACAGTCTATAATGATTCAAGCTCTTTTTGTACTCCAAGCTTTGAATATTAGTTTTAGGAGAACAAAGGGAAGAGATACAACTCAGCTGGAGAACATAGCTTTGCATGAAGAATGTCTCAGGTTCAATCCAGAGCTGGAGGGGATAAAACTCCTCAGTCTCAGATTCAAGGTAAGGCAGTCTGTTGATGGAATCTGGTACTGGTCGTATTGAACTTGGCATTTTCAGCTATCTTTTATGCATGCTGGACAACCAAAGCAGATACAGATCACATGTGACAGGAATACCAGTATGCATGTATTATATGGTTACTTTATTAGGCAGTAAGCTATTATTATTATTATTATTATTATTATTATTATTATTACGTATCAAAAGCATTGCATAAATTAGTATAAAGCCGATAAAAATAGAAGGAGCACAGGTGGCTAAATATCTTTTGACCAAAAATGGGCAAGAGCAATGGTATTGTCTGTAGCCTCCAACAATTCTTCCTTGGTACATGAGGCAAGGCATAGTAGGCAAGCATACCTATGCCGAGTTGTCTGCTCTGCTCTGCAGTCACACAAGGTGTGGGATTCTTTTAGGAAGTGCCATTTTGTCAGGTTGTCCTTTGATTTGCCCACTCCACTTCTGAGTCTGTTCAGGGACTTCCAAATTGCCCATTCTTGGTTTGCTCCTGGAGGAAGACCCTCACGGGGGGCCATCCAGTTGGGATTTCCTGATTTAGCTGCCCGAAGGGATAGCCTTGCTGTTGCTGGGGGGCGCCAAGAGAAGTGGTAGTTCTCATAAAGCTTTTCCTTGATTTGACTCTGCTGGGAGGAGGCTGGTAGCCATGCAATGGACGGCTTTCACAGCATTCAACTTTATTTCTCTCATATTTAGCAGCAACTTCTTGTCAGCTAGCTTGTAGAGTTTATCAACAGGTGTAGGTTTAAGTCATCCTGTGATTATTCTGTATGTTTCATTCAATGCTATGTTTTATTCAATGCATGTTTCATTCAATGCTATGTTTTCATTCAATGCTATGTTCACCTGCTTTGCATGGGCAGACCTAAATAAGCTATTGATGAGATGTCACAAGATTTTCTAAGTGCATTGTTAATTATGTATTGTTTTATGAATTATTATAGAAACTGGTATACCTAGAACAGTAAGGATATTGACTTCAAACTTTTTAATAACTACTGCAATAATTTGTGAAACACATTTGAAACATCTCATCTTCTACAGTGAGGTAACAGCTGGAATGCTCTCATTCTGCAGATATGGGAAAACAATGTAGAGGAGGGGATAAATTCCGAGGCCATTTCTATTTTACTTCTCAGATACTGGAATTAGTCATATGTTCATGCAACATTAGGAAGTATGTAACTAATGCAACTTCAGCAGATTTAAGCAGTGCTTATCTTTTTGACAGCCCTTTATAGTTATCCATTTCTGAGTTAAGAGGGAGGTACAAGGAATGAAGATTTAATGTATCACTTATAGGATATTATATAATCAAAGAATAATAGAGTTGGAAGAGACCTCCTGGGTCATTCAGTACAACCCCCTGCCAAGAAGCAGGAAAATTGCATTCAAAGCACCCCCAACCGATGGCTATCCAGCCTCTGTTTTAAAGCCTCCAAAGAAGGAGCCTCCACCACACTCAAAGGCAGAGCGTTTCACTGCTGAATAGCTCTGACAGTTGGAAAGTTCTTCCTAATGTTTAGGTGAAATATCCGTTCCTGTAGTTTGAAGCCATTGTTTCATCTCCTAGTCTCCAGGGCAGCAGAAAACAAGCTTGTTCCATCCTCCCTATGACTTCCCCTCACATATTTATACATGGCAATAGTGTCAGAATATAATCCATTCTTTTTTATGTAAACCAGTGCTGTTTTGTGTGTGTGTGTGCGTGTGTGCCAAAGACACAAAAATATTTTGTGAAAAATATTATTTGTACAAAATACACAATATATTCACAAATATATAATTTTTACATTAGTAAAAATAATAAAATTTTACACAGGAAAAGTTTTAAAAAATCGCCTACTGAAATGCAAACAAAAGCACCGAATATTTCTATACATATGGAAGAAAAAGATTAGTGTTATTCTCAGTCTGGGAGAAACTGTAAGGTAGAAATCCAATAAATAAACCAACAAACCAAGATATAATTTCTTTTTTAAAAAATTCACATGGTTCAAAGGTTCTAATGCAAGCCCACTCTACATCATACCTATTGTGTGTTTTATACATTCTTACTTTGAAGATGGAAAACTGGATAGAATGAATAATCCCATAGTCAGTTAATTAACTTGTCCAACCGAAAGCTCCTGTTCAAGTAATGAAAGCCAAAGTGCCCTTGTATACATATCAATGAATTAGTTGCCCAGGACTTTGGAATGTTAATGCTTGCGATCAGGTACAAATCTAGTTCCCTGAAATCGAAACCTTAATACTACCTGCTAAATTACATTGACTCCCTCATAGCCACATGCATCTATGCTTTAGTCACCATTAAACATGTGTTAAAATCCATTTTCAAAGATTTGTGCATAATGAACAGTAGATTCTTTCCAGGCTTTAACTAATAATCCTGTTAGCTCATGCACAATCACCTCATTTTAAAAGGATGAGATTATGCAAATGAATAAAGCAGGCAAAGTCTTTGATTTGGCACAGGGAAAACGAATCATGTCAACAGCCCAAGGTCTAAGAAGAGATCAGTGTATTTTTAGGATTTTGCCCCCCTCCACGGCCACTCCATTTGATGTGCCTATTATGAAGTTTAATAAAGGTCATGCCAGAAGTCATCCTTTTCCCCTGAGACATGCAGGTATTTTAAACTCGAAATAGTGCAAAGACATACAAGTAGCATAACTTATGGCTAGTTAATCAATTTATATATTTATGAATAGCATGTATAAAACTTGACAAACTACCACTGAAAAGGCCCCACAAAAGGCTTATTCTTCTGCTTATTTTGCCTTTAGCACATTTGATTTTTGGTCACACTGTTTCTCTTTAACCATTTCACCTTGTTTGGCTCTTTTGCTGATTAAAGCATACTGCTGATTTAAACACACAGTATGATCTCTGTACCCAAAATATGTCCTCTCTAGGAAGACTCTGTGGCAGGTTTTGTACAACTGGTGGCCCTTCAGATTTTTTTTTTGTCATGTCAGGAGCAACTTGAGAAACTGCAAGTTGCTTCTGGTGTGAGAGAATTGGCCGTCTGCAAGGATGTTGCCCAGGGGGTGCCCGGATGATTTGATGTTTTTATCATCCTTGTGGGAGGCTTCTCTAATGTCCCCGCATGAAGAGCTAGAGCTGATAGAGGGAGCTCATCCGCCTCTCCCCGGATTCGAACCTGCAACCTGTTGGTCTTCAGTCCTGCCGGCACAGGGGTTTAACCCACTGCACCACCGGGGGCTCCTGGCCCTTCAGATGTTTAGGACTCCAACAGCTTGAAGCCCTAGCCAGCTTTTCCAATTGACAGGAATTCTAGTAACTGAAGTCCAAAATACCTGTAGGGTTGGAAGTTGTGCAGACCTGTTTCATGGTGACCTCTGATGGAAGTGATTTTTTTTTAAAAAAAGGTTCATTATTATCCATGGTTGCCTCTTCCCAAGATAAATTTAGGAACGTATCCCCTCTAGAAACAAAGCTGGCAAAATGAAGCATTGAGGTGACATTTCACCTATTCATCCAAGATACTTTTGAGTTACTCGGGTTTTTGTCTAGCAGCTATTTTTACATGGATAGAGCTTTCTCTACAGCAGTAATTCTCATCCTGTGGCTCACCTGTTGTTTTGGCCTACAACTCTCAGAAATCCCAGCCAGTTTACCAGCTATTAGGATTTCTGGGAGTTGAAGGCCAAAACATCTGGGGACTCACAGGTTGAGGACCACTGCTCTACAGGGTGCTCTGTGCCCGAATTCCCACGTTGTCTAAATGTCCAATCACCATTTCCCAAAGCAGTTACTTTATTCTCAACTCAAGAACAGAAAATGGAATAATGGTGGGCAACAAAAGAGATTTGCATAAAACTGAACTTTAAAAATGTGGTATGAATACCAAGAACCGGGGAACCCTAGCACTCAAGCCTTGTAACTGGAGATCAGCTGTTACAAATGGTGCCAAAGATTTTGAAAATGCTTGAATAGAGAGCAAAAAGCAGAATGTGCCAAGAGGTTGGCATCCGGAAATCTATGTCTACAATGTGAAAGACCATGTGAATCCAGAACAAGTCTTCACAGTCACTTACAGATCCACTGCCAAGACTCTGCTTTTGGAAGTCAATCACACTTGGCCAAAAGTTGTCGCTGGTTGTCTGTGACACATTTTTAACATTCTGTACCTTCTTGGAATAGACTTGCATCCTAGGACACTTTGGGGGGGGGGGGGGCTTATACTGTTGGATAATTTACTTTTTAGTAGTAGGCAGCTCTGGGATGGGACAATGTGGATTTCTAACAGATGACAGTAAATATATGTAGGATTCTAATCAAATATTTTTCACACAAACATCTAGAATATTTAGTGCTGTAAATAATCTCATCAGTATTTTGTCAAACCATTTGTTTCCATTCCTTAATAAGAAGGACATTTTCCAAACCACTGCTGATGTTGTTTTATCTAATCTAATGCAGTGGCTTCAAAGATAAGCACTTTTAACATAACTCAAGTATTTGCAACTACCATGGAACTAAAATAACTAATTTTTTTTTTACTGCAAATGGGAGTCTTTGTCATCAGCCAATAAATAACAGTACATATTATCCATGCATACTTAACAAATGCAATAAAACATAAAATGAGACACAGCTTGGATGATGGCAAATAGTACAAAACATTCAGTTATTCTTTATGAAAGATGTTAGGCAAGAAAACCAAATAAAGTTTGATGTGATCTGTTGAAGTTTTGATTTTAAAACTACTAACACGAGAGTTAAAAGTTTCCAAAAGTTTGTCAGTAACAATTAGAAATGTGTGTTAAGTAGGATCTGCTTATGAATCTTGCCCAAGTACCTCAATTAGTTCAATTGAGTAGGAAGACCACAGACAATGAAAGTCATTTTTCCAGTATCCATGGACAACATAGATTATTAGGGATGTGCAAAACTATCATTAGTCCTCGTAACTCTTTAGTAATTTGTTAGATTCGTACAAACATATCACTATTAAGAAACATGTAGGAAAGGAGGGAGAAAAATGTAAGAATCCAAACACTTGCCAATAATTTTTGTTAAGATTCTGTAACATTAGGAAGCCTCCCAAAGTCAGTTTAATTTTCAGTATAAGCAGAGGCGGCCCTAGGTAATTTTCAACGGTAAGCAAACACTATTTTGCCCCCCCCCCAACCAATCACTGATATATATTTTCTGTTCGTCGTGGGAGTTCTGTGTGCCATATTTGGTTCAATTCCATCATTGGTGGAGTTCAGAATGCTCTTTGATTGTAGGTGAACTATACATCCCAGTAACTACAACTCGCATATCACAGCCTGGAAAACTCACTACAACTCGCATATGTCAAGGTCTATTTTCCCCCAAGAGCGCCTCAAGAACACCCCTGGGCAAAATCAACTATACTGCAAATGCTTACTTTGCGTAATGGGTTGATCCGCCCTTGAGTATAAGCATTAAGCAACTTTGGCAAAGCCAAAGAGGCTATTGCTACTGTTTAAATTAAGACCCAGGCTGCTTGCCAGTTGCTATAAGGAAGGGCAGCTGGGGTGTGACTAGCTGATATGGATGGGAGACTAAGAACACAGCATTCTGGGAAATGTAGATTGGGAAAGTGAGACCCCCTGTAGCAGAGAATTCAAAAGGCCCTGCCCTAAACTACACTAAACTTTCCCAGAATGCAGTGTTCAGCATCATTGCTCAGCCCAAAGAGGGCTGCAGCAGCCAGCCATTTAGAGTCAGTCGAATAACCTATATTGGTAGGTTACATACCTGTGACCATCTTTCTTCGAGTGGTGCTCTGCGAATTCACACTTGTGGAGAGTCTGCGCCTGCGCGGGCTCCAACGGAAAACTTCTACTTTTGAAACTTTTAAAGTTTTGGCGGTAACCCCGCCCAGCCCCGGCAGGGGATAAAAGGGCGCCCCGCGGCGCCACTCCAATTCCTACGCCGCCACGGTAGCGAGAAATTGGAGGTTTGCCTGAGGGGAGGCTGGGCGGGTTAGTGTGAATTCGCAGAGCACCACTCGAAGAAAGATGGTCACAGGTATGTAACCTACCATTTTTCTTCGTGGTCTCTGCGAATGCACACTTGTGGAGACTAGCAAGCTCAGGTCCCGGAGGCGGGAAGGAAGCAAACCGACCATTGAAAGTCAAGGGCCAAACAATTTTATTAAGTGCAAAAAACAGTTTCCAAACAAGAGAGTGTAATCGCTTCCGAAGAAGGGCATCATGCATGACAAGAGGTTGCAATCACTTCCAAAGAAGGGCAGAGTGCATGAACCTACGGGAGTACGTGATCCTCCCGGCCACTCAAAAGGTGGCCAACAATCAATTAAACTTATGACCCTTGAAACAAAACACATGGTGATTACTGAAGGCACTCATAATAATGAGGGTACATCTTTTGGCAATTGAGCCACAATTATTGCAAGAGGAAAAAACACAATAGTAAGGCACATAACATTGATGATGGGCCAGAGTACCCGTAATGGGCCCATTAAGGTCATAGCGGGATGGCTACCTATTTACCGGTAGCAAGGCATTAACAATAAAGGTGCAGCTTTATTTCCAGTAACGCGGAAAAAAAGGGCAATTTTTCAAGTAACAACACACTAACAGCACATTCAATGATGCACGATATCGAGTAAACAAGACATTCAATGATGCACGATATCGAGTAAACAAGACACTTTGTCGATACGGATCACAAAGTCCATTCCCGTACCTAAAGCGGATCTGAGCCCAGCACCGCTCTCCCAAAGGCCATGTCAGGTGTAAACCTAGTGTTCAACCTGTAATGGGTGACAAATGTCTGGGGATTCTTCCAAATGGCCGCCTTGCAAATAGCGTCCAAGGGAATCCCCTTCAGAAAAGCAGTCGAAGCTGCCATAGCTCTGGTCGACCGGGC
>NW_026844366.1:204885282-204899833 GCF_025583915.1 Anolis sagrei ordinatus | reverse complement strand
TGACTGATAAAGACCAAACTTGGCACACAGAGCCCTCATGACCCACTCTATATCCTGCTGCTGTTTGTAGGATGGGCCATGATGATGGGACTTCAAGTACCTCCACTCACTTCCTGAAAATAATGCTGCCATTATCCAAAGACCAATAAAGACCAAACTTGGCATACAGAACCACCATTACCCACTTTCTCTAATAACCCGGGCAACGCCGGGTCCCCAAGCTAGTAATAAATAAATAAAACTATTGAATCTGCAAAGAGGACTAAAGTAAGTAAGTAAGTAGGAGTATAAATCTGTGCTAAGTTGAAGTTCTGTAGTTAACGGTGTATCATATAGATACACTGCTAGACATCATTTAAGGGGATTGCTGTTGTGGCTTTTGTGGGGAGGGGGATAATTGTTCTTGTCTAAACTTTTAAAAATCCCCCAAAATCAGTAGATGTGTGAATCTTTCTGAAACTTCTGAGAATTGATGTCCTGGTTATCTTGTACATTGTTCATAAAATCCAAGTAAATAGCTCTTATAGTTTTTTAAAGAAATATTATTTGTAAAAAAAATTCAAAAATTTCCCAAAAATCAGTGGATGAGAGCAAAGTTCTGAAACTTGGTGGGCTAACAGTGGAAAATGGGTGGTAAAATGGTAGCAGGTTTCATCACAATAGTTCTAAAAATGAGTGGAAAATGAGCCCTGAATTTTCCCCACTTGCTTAATTATTTTAAAAAGTAATGAAAACTTTGTCACTTTGTTATTATTATAAAAATGTGTGTCCATAATTTCAAAAACAGCCACAAAAATGATTCACTCCCTTTCCCAATTTAGTAATGAGTATTGAAATATTTTTCATTGATTTCACAGCTCTATAAATTATCTATGGCATGTACATTATACACTGATTTAAAATGACAATTGAAAACTAATCAGTATTGATAAAAAAATCAAACAGTCAATTTTGTGATGAATAAGAATTGAGCACTTTTCAGTTCAGCCACTTTGGTCATCAAGTTGGAAGAACTGATTCCAAAATAAAGAATAATTGCACAAACAAGATGGAAAATGTTTCTAAATAAAAACTGTTCAATCACAAGGTTTATTGTTCGATAGAACCTTTCAGCAAGACACTAGTTTTAACATTAAAAAATGCTAACATGAATGAAGTATGGGTGGGTGGTTTTGTTCAGAGCAAACATTTTCATTCCCATCCCCACCTGAACAGAATGGAAACCACATGTGGGCACTCTGGTCAGACCAGTCAGTTAATGGGATCAACTACAATTGAAGCCCATTGACTGGATGTTTCTGCTCATTTTCCAGGGCCATCCCAATCCATTCTGTTCCCTGAGAAGGAGGAGCCTGGGTTGCATGGAGCGTTCATGGACCAGCAAACTGTGTTGCCTCCCCAGCCCCACAAATCAGCTGTGTATTAACTGACACATTGCATGTTATGCTCATTGGTTGTCCTGTATTTGAGTTACCAAGATGCAAATATGTAATTGTGGTTATTGTATTTGTTTTTTAAAAGGTATTTGAAAATAATGCATTGTGGACATACAAATAAACTAAGACTGTAGCTCATCTTAGCAATACAGTTCCATCACAACTGTAAGTAGTCAGTTTCATTGCTACACCACTCTTCAAGTTCTTTCTGGCATCTATGGCTCCAGGATTTGGAGAGATATTCTCAATGCACAGCTTGTCCATTGCAAATGATCAACTTTGACCCTATTCAAGGCAATTATTGATTATTTCTGCTTACACAGTAGTAAATTGCACCTATACAGAAGGCAAAGTCCAACTGTAAAACAATACATAAGATTTCTGAGTCTATAATGACAGCAGAATTATAGGCAATTAAGGCAGGAAAAGAAAGTTAAAGATAAATCTAGCACAAAAAGAAATTAAAGCTGCACTCCCACAAACAGCAGATGAGGAGATAAATATGTTCTTGGACACACATCAGAGTACCTTTGTGTATGCAAAGTCACCCATTTGTCCATTTCCAAATTAAACAACCTCAACTTGTTACAGACTTGTTACATGTGATACTTTCCAGACCTTCGAGCAATTTTGCTGCTTTCCTCTGGATTATGTCCAGCTTTCATGTGTTATTTCTGAAGTGTAGTAATGACACAGTACTTTAACAAAGACCTCACTAATGCCAGATTGGAAAGCGGAGCTATCCCCCCCCCCTGCAACTTACCCATGATGTCTCTTTTCTCAACCCATTTGATTGCTCATCAATAATTACTTAATCAGCTAACACTCTCCAGTTGCCAACCTAGGGAACAGCAGCACAGAAAGCAACTCCTAAGTAGTAACATAATGCTTCTTGCTTAGCAGCAGATTTTTGTATTTATCCTCATTAAATGTGTGCTTATTAAATGTGGGTCTTTGTATTCCTGCCAGTACTTATACTTCATTGAGATAAATTTTCTCTCCTAATTTGGCACGATCTGTACATTGAGGCTGTGCACTTTTCATTCCCTTTTTGAAGTCACTAACTAATGAATATATTAAACACTGTCAGGCCAACATTTATATTTCCCAAAGCATTCATTCAATCACGGGGATGAAGAAGAGTATGTCCTTATACTCCTTCAGACATCTATAATAGGAAACTGTCTCCTCGATTATTGAATTTCTAATATCTGCACAACTTGGAAAGCAATTAGAATTAGAGGACACCTCTAGACTGCTGGACAGGTATGCTAAAAATAAGCCAGTTGAAATCTTTTCTTGTTGACAGCTGCTGTCCTGACATCAAGCAACAGCAGGTGAAAGATGTTTGAGGTATAACAGGTAAGCCTAGAGTATGCTTCATAAAGAAACAGCCAAAATATACCAAATCAGTCTTCAGACAAGTATTTCAGATGTATTTTGAGCTGATGTCACTAAATACCTAAAGCAATACAGCTCAAGCAAATACTGAACAGGGCTCCATGTATCAAATTTTGGACTAATCCCCATCTGAAGAGTAATTATTAGCGCCTGCAAACCAGGAATGAAGAAATGCTAAGCAGGGAGGGAATGGATCTTTTATGGTCTTGCCCAGTTGCGCCAAATCTAATTCCCAAAACCTATATTTATGGCATAGGTTGGGCATAGGAACATGATGTGCAGATATGAAAGATGGAACACCCGAAGCAACTTACAAGTTCATGACATTTATAACTGGGTACTAAATTCCCATGCTATGTTACAAAATTCACTTTGTACTGTTACAAATATATACATATCACAACTGTATATAGCCAGGTTAATTATACTGCTTAGAGTCCGATCCTTATTTATCCTCTTTTTCTTCTCCATTAACATCTTATCGCAAAACTAAAGTGGAAGACTTCCTAAACTTGTAGTATAAACTGTTATGCACCAATCATCATAATTGTCATTCACTACTATCATCATCTTGCCTTTTCCCCAATTCTGGGATTCAGAGCAGCTTACAAATGATTAAAGACAGTAGAAATACAAGTTAAAAACATACAAGAACATCACTCAGAAGCCCACTGCAATAAATTCCTAAAACCCCAATGGAGCAGGAGTTTTCACATCAGCAAGGACGGCAAGAAGATACATCCTGTTCTCGCTTAGCATGAAGTTCAAAGTTCACGAGGTCACTTCTAACTCTATGATTCTACAGGAATCTGTTAGCAACAACATCCAGTGTTTACAATGGACTCTGCAGAAACATATATACTCAGGGTAGAGTAGAAATTTATTGGAAGGAAAGAGATTGTGAATGGAAAAAATGTAGGCAGATCCAATCTACCGTATATTCCGGCATATAAGACGACTGGGCGTATAAGACGACCCCCAACTTTTCCAGTTAAAATATAGAGTTAAGACGACTCCCATGCATAAGACTACACCCGCGTATAAGACGACCCCTGACTTTTGAGAAGATTTTCTTGGGTTAAAAAGTAGTCTTATATGCCAGAATATACTGTAATTAACTGTGGGTCTCAACCCCAGATGGGTTGTCTTATCTCAATGTTGGGGGTCTCAAAAAGTTGGGCAACAGCAAAAGTTTTCTGAACATTACCTAGTGGCTGTTCTAGACATTTGCACAAATCCGTTGTGCAGTGTTTACAGTGGACTCTGCAGAAGATGCTTCAGCTGTACTTCATAAAAAGGAAAATCAGCCTATTTTGCAAGCCTTGCTAATGCAGATTTGTTATCAATAAATACTTGATTTTTATATCTATTGTATATATCTATATACCCAGGGTCATGTGAAAATTTCTCTAGCCAAAAGGGGTCACAAGTGGGAAAAGCCCTGATTTAATGAAATGCCCATGTAGGACTCTGAAATTAGTGGTTATTGGGAATGGAGAAAGGATATTTCTTGCCCCCATCTGCACTGCCTCTCATGCAGCGTCCAAACTTGTTATGGAAGCCTAAACACCATTCTAATGTTGAGATTTACAGCTAAGTCCTTCACAAGCTGAATTTGACTCTATGTCTATATCTATTTTGCTGAAGTTCTGCTTTGGGAGCTTGACTCTTTGTATCTGCCAGAATTTGATTCCAGTCCCCCATGGATACCAAAATCAATGGAAACTCAAGTCCCATTATATACAGCAGTGTAGTAAAATGATCAAATCAAGGAACATATTACATATTAATAAAATACATATTAATAAATATATATATATTCAAGACAAGGATAGCTGAATCTGTAGATGCAAAATCTGTGAATATGAAGGGCTGATTGTAATTCAAAAGCGACTGATAAAGACTTTGGTAAAGATTATGGACAGAAGGCACATTATACAATTTTTCGCACTTGACAAAGAAGAGCATTTCAACATTTTGAGACATCTCTCGTTCAAAATTTTGCGAACTGCTGCCTGGTTTTTTGCTTCTGCATGGCAAGAAAAAGACCACCCAGAATCACTAAAAACCTTTCACATTTTGTGCAAGAAAAATATTCATGAAAATTTCATGTAAAAAGTCCTGAAATGTGAAAAAAAACTTTCAAAAAGGTAAAAATTCTTGTAATTTCATGAAAATGGGGGAAAGCAGTAAGTTTTGTTATTTTGAATTAGAATAAAATACATAAATATTACATCTCTCTTTCAGACACTGGTTAAATTATTACTTTTGTAATAATAAATTTAAGTTAGCATCTCCTAGTATAAGACATCTTGCAAAAAACCAAAAACAAACCAAAAACAACCCAATAACAAATAGCATTGCTCTTATTAAACATCCCTGAAAAGAAGCAGAAAGATGAAGGAAACATGAAATTTGATATATTTTTTTCCTTTTCTACCTTTCTGCTCCACCATTTTGAAAGTCTAAGGAAAACTCCACAAAGTGTGTTGAATATGCTTATTTATATATATAAAAATACTTGAATCGATTTCTCTTCTCATCTCTCTTTTTTTTTCATCCTTGGAGATCAAATTGTATTCCACTGAGCATGCAATCTCCAAAGGATTATCCATAGGATTTAGCCCCCCTCCTCTCCCATACACATTCAGATTTTTTAAAATTCTTCCTAAAGATTAATTTAAATTCATGTAAACCTTACTCCTTCTATCTAGTGCATGAACTGGTGCTATCAGTGGTTTCCAACCTTTGGGCCTCCAGGTGTTTTGGACTTCAATTCCCACAATTCCAAACAGATGGTAAGATGGCTCGGATTTTGGGGAGTTGAAGTCCAAAACTCTTTGGCAACACCAAGAAAGGAATTTGACATCACCATCAATCAGTGTTTGAACATCTTACTTGGAAAGGTAAAGGGATATGCTGTCAGGCATACTCTAGTAGTTCAACAAGTTACAAATATATTTAGTTATACTATTATACATCCTAAAGACACACAAAGTTAGCTGCTATCCGCTATTTTCAGCAGGATGTGTACCCTCTGATTTTCAACCAGTTTGCACATCCAACACTCCTTACAATTTACTTCTCCTAAATGGAGAGAAGTTCAGCACTTGGGTTGTACCCACTAGGAGAACTGTAAGATCTGGGCTCAAAAATGAAACTGATGGATTGCTTAAGTATTCCTAAGCCAAACAAAAGCACTGCTTAGAGACTCCTTTTAAACAATGTTATTTCTATCCCAGCCTCAGAGCTTCCAAAGCTCCATCAAATAACGGTTATAATCTACTCTGCATTTAAAGAAGATTGCATCTATTTTCACATGACATGGAGGTGTACACCAGATTACAAGAATTTTGTTAGTCATCAGTAAGTGCATGTGAAAAATAATTGGCCTAAAATGCTATTTTGGGGTTCTGTTTTTCTTGATTTACCCAGTGAAAATTGTAACAGAAAATACTGTGAATTAATTACATATATGGTTATTGGGAACTCACAGCAGTGCCATCTACAGGAGATTCAGAAAGCAATTATATCAGATAAGACCTTTGCCATCTGTTCAGCTGGGAGGAAGAATGACCAAATCTCCCAAATACACCATAATCAACATCAACATCAACATGAGAGATAGGTCCACTCTGTTGTGAGATATATTTACCTAATGCATTATGTATATTATTAATTTTCTCAGACAATAAGAAAGAGTATTTATGCCTGCTACGAATTCCCCCTCCGATCTCAGACACAACTGTTTCTAGTTTGCTCCCTGAAAATATGTGTGTGTATTCTACCCTCTGCTGGTGAAATAATTTATTACATATATAACTGGCTTCAAACAATGTTTTCAAGATATTGTCGAAGGCTTTCATGGCCAGAATCACTGGGTTGTTGTAGGTTTTTTTTGGGCTGTATGGCCATGTTCTAGAGGCATTCTCTCCTGACGTTTCACCTGCATCTATGGAAAGCATCCTCAGAGGTTGTGAGGTCCTCACAACCTCTGAGGATGCTTGCCATAGATGCAGGCGAAACGTCAAGCGAGAATGCCTCTAGAACATGGCCATACAGCCCCCCAAAAAACCCTACAACAACCCAATGTTTTCAAGAGCTTGAAATATATGCTTAAATCTACATTAGCATTGCAAAGTTTATCTTCCATATGATAAAACATTTGAACATCTATTTTTTTCAGTCATGCTCATGACCAACATGTTCATCTACCTGCTTAGCTTCAGGTTTTTTCTCCATAATTACAATAAACATTCTGGAATTCAAGTCCTTACCTTGGGCTTTTCATCCACTATTTGCTGACGGATCTCCTTGTGTTTTTCCACAAGTCTTTCATGCCTTTTGCTCTGAGCATCTTCTAGCTGTATAAAAAGCAGCAAAATAATGTATTAGATTCAACACACATTGCATTTTATACTGAAAGCAATATATTTGCTAGATGATAGCAGAGGTGGGAATCCTATGACCTCTAAGATGTTGACGGGCTGCAGCTCCCATTATTACTTCTGGCTCCATTTGTGAGGGCTGATGAGGACTGTAGTCTAATAACATTTGAAGAGTCATGTGATCTCTACTTATGTAAAGAATAATGCCATAAACCCAGTAGCAAATGTTGGTAATATTATTTTTTTATAATTATTCTCTATGTAATAATAGAAGAATGTATATATGTGAGAACTGGACCTTAGGGAAGGCTGAGCGAAAGAAGATAGATGCTTTTGAACTGTGGTGTTGGAGGAAAGTTCTGAGAGTGCCTTGGACTGTGAGAAGATCCAACCAGTCCATCCTCCAGGAAATAAAGCCCGATTGCTCATTGGAGGGAAGGATAGTAGAGGCAAAGATGAAGTACTTTGACCACATCATGAGAAGACAGGAAAGCTTGAAGAAGATAATGATGCTGTGGAAAATTGAAAGAAAAGGGAAGAGGGGCCGACTAAGGGCAAGGTGGATGGATGGTATCCTTGAAGTTACTGGCTTGACCTTGAAAGAACTGGGGGCAGTGACGGCCAACAGGGAGCTCTGGCGTGGGCTGGTCCATGAGGTCACAAAGAGTCGGAAGTGACTGAACAAATAAACAACAACATAGGAAAGAGCCAATACTCTGAAATCTAGATCCCTGAAACTTGTCAAGGACAGTCAAGGGGACCACTGGCATGTGCATTTTGAAATTATTTTCTTTTTCAAATTGATTAATATACAGTATTTTAGTTAATTTTATCTTCTTTGACGTCTGCATCTGTGCCCTTAGATACCATGGATCTCCAATCTTCCTGAACAAGGCATGCTAGGGAAATTTTCTTCACATCTCTTCACAACAGCTTCACCTCTGCAAGACTTGGGACTCTTCAAACCATTAGGAAATAAAGAGAGTTCCTGCTGCCACCATGCAAAGAGAGGACAATGAGAAAAAAAAAGCTGCATGACTACCGGAGAAAGGCGTTGAAGGTGACCAGCAGTTAATGGCTCATGGACTAGATCTTGTACATGGACCAGCACTTGTTTTTAATCATGTGGAACTAAACCCAATTGCTAGTTTCAACTAGAGAAGATTCAAATGAATCAAAGGAATGCTTAAGTGCTAGCCTGCTTTTTAGGAATTGATTCAAAAAGTCCCCTGCTGTTGAGTCTATAAAATTAAGCCAGTGTCTTAAAACTAGAAGAAACATTTGAACTGTATAAGTGGCTAACAGTGTAGTGTTAAAAGAAAAGCTAATCAAGAAACAGGGAAACCAACAAGACAGTGAGTTAAAGCCGCACATTTTTTGACCTCAGACCCAATGTTTAAAGCAGGCATCCCCAAACTGCGGCCCGAGAGTCCCAGAAACTCTAACAAGCTTGTTCAATTGTCAGGAATTCTGGGAGTTGAAGGCCTAAACAGCTGGAGGGCCACAGTAAAAGCCTAAATAACACAAAGAAGGGGAAATAGGATTTGTCGGTGATCATGCTGTTTGTAAATACAGGGTGATGTAGTCCACCATCTGTGAGCTGCAAGGTCAAGAAAGGACAGTGCAATATGTCACATGGGAATCCCAGTTGCCCTCTCCCATGTTTTTGGAGCTCCTTCACAAATGACCATTCTTGCTGGGAAGAGACCTGGGACTCTGGGGTTTAACTAGATGATAAGTTTTATTTTTTGTAAATCTGCTCCCCAAGAGACCTTTACATAGAATATTATTATTTCAACAAATCTTACATTTTTGCCCTTTGCTTTATAATTAGTATCAGAAGATAAAAATAAGCTTTATTTGGAAATCTAATTGCTAAGGCACATAATTCTGTGCAAATCTGGTTATGACAAGGAGATTGGTTCAGTTGCGTGGACCACACATTTCCCTTAATGTGAACTCTGATCCAGTTTCTCCTGCCATTCCCAGTTAAGACACTGACCTACGTCTGAATTAATTCCTACTGGGGGAAAGACTTCCAACTTCTGAAAGGGCAAGTAAGTTAGTAAAACTTTATTTCTATCCTGCCCTATCTCTCCATGGGGACTCAGGGTGGTTCACAACATAAAAGGCAAACATTTAATGCCGTATAATATAACAATAGACTAAAACAATTCAAATAAACATAACAGAGCATGTGACAATAAGGGCTCTTGTTCCTGTCCGAAGCTAATAATAAGAGTGTAGTTTCTTTGAACTGCACACAGGACCTCAATTTTCTCTCCAGATGAATGAATAAGGTTCTGAGGAGATAGAACACCTGTTGCCTTTGTTGGTGACATTCCCTGCAAGGAGGTAACTGGACTCTAGGACTAGGAAAGGAAAGGGAGGCAAGAGCAAGCTTTACTACTGTTGAGCAGACACAATTCACAGCTCTATCATAAGAAGCTATGATCAGACCACTGTTCAACTTGTGCTTGCCCATGAGGAGCTAAATCAAGACATCTTTTTTTCAATACTCAGCCAATGTACATCTTGCAATGTGTTAAGTGTGTCTGTGACATGAAATCTCATTTCCGGAGCCTCTGCCACCTTGGTGTACAGAAAACAGGACAAGTTCCTCATTCTATTCCATTGTAACATCCGATCTGAAATGCTATTAATATTTCACACACTATTAATGTGGCCAGCTAAATTCCTCCAAACTTGATATTTACTAATGTTGTGGATGGACATATAAAAATGACTGTATATCAAGATAATAATCAAGTGAAGGTAGGAAAACAAGTTGAGAAATACACATATGCATATGCATGTTTGTGTGTGCAGCACAGAAATACCCTCATGCAATATTTCTTTATACAAAAGGAGAAACTTCACTACTGAGCTTCTATGGTTTTTCTGACACCATGCCATAAGCACATACAAATAAGCTTGAATGCACTTATATGCAGATGACTCACCCTTTTAATGTTTTGCACCACCTCCTGAATATATGACCGAATCATTTCTGTCTTCTCCCTGAGAACAAGATTTGGGGAAAAAAGGATTGATTCCATTCAATTAATTCTTATCTTATGTTATCAGTAACCAATATGATTCTGCCACCGTCTTCTTCTTCAATTTAGCTAAATAAGGAAAAAGGAAATTAGAACAGATATTACTAAGGCCCCTTCTATACTGCCATATAAAATCCAAATTATCTGCTTTGAACAGGATTATTTGAGTCTACACTCCATATAATCCAGTTCAAAGCAGATAATCAGGATTTTATATGGCAGTGTAAAAGGGGCCTAAGTGTGTTGAATACAGGCATTGTGAAGTGATTGAAATTTTGGTGATAAAGCCCACAAATATTGAAAGTGGTGGAGTGTTGTAGGATTTCCGTGTTTGTTGTGCACGTGTATATTCATGGGTACAGTATTATAAGTTATTATAAGACACTTTATTGAAAAGGGAGGTTCACATTTTTTAAATAGTTAAGCATTGTGATAAGTATGGCAAACCTCCTTCAGCCCAAGATGGATTCAATTTCAGAGACATTCTTGTGTGTAGTATCCCATAGAGACTCAGTACCCTGGAGAGAGCCTTACATTTAAATGTGGTGTGGACATATTACCACACTGATATGGAGACCACCAACTGCCACTGCTAAAGAGTTACATTTTGTCTTTTAAAAATTAGAGTTGGATCAAACCACCAAAAACTAGTGTCAAACTAGTGTGTGGCGATCTGCAGAATGTTTGATTTGGCCCCAAAACTAGAGGTTCTGTAATACATAATCACTGGGGGCGGGGGGGGGGGGCTGCTTATGCCTACCTCTGCATCTGACGTTGGAAAAGGAATATCAAGAACAATTCAGAGCTTCAGTATCTTTGATATTCTTTCAATATCTTCAGCACATAATTTAAGGTAAGAGATAACATCTATACTTACTCATCTACTTGACTCCTATCCTTTGATTTGGCTTCTGTGATTTTCTCCTGTCTCTTTTTGTCCATCTTTTTCTTTAACTCTTTCTTTTCTCTGTAACAAACAGATTTTTAAAGAGAAGGAAAAAACAGAACAAAGCTAAGACTGACAGCAGATAAACAAATCTTTGCTTGTTTCATTCTCAAACATTTTCATTTCTCTGAGTAAGATTATGAGTGTAAATGCTGTTAATGTTTGCACATTGGGATAGTTTTTTGGGGAAAAATAATTTGAGTAAAGGAAAATCCTGGGAATGTTTTTTTAAATAGTATCTTGTACAAAAGTGCACTACTTTATGTGAAGGAATACTGGACTTTGAACTGAACAGAAGATTTTGTGCAAAATACTAGGGATTTCACATGCAATTTTTCACAAAGGAGGTTCATAAAATGTGCAAAATTTCACAGTTCTATTGGTTTCAGAAGAGTTCCTGGCTTTATTGGGGCACATTTTTTAAGATGCATGAGAGAATTTAAAAATATTTACATCTGGAATTAAAGATTCAAATCTATGTATATAGTAAGCAAGTACTACTGTCTTCCATGAGCTGACTCTATAATAATATGTATTTATAATTGAAAGGACCAATTTGCTTATTTACAATGTGCCTTACCTTTCACACATTTCTTTAAGTTTCTTCAACTGATTATTTTGGCATTCCTCTGCTACATCTGTCAACTTTTGAATGAGCTTAGGAGGAAAAAATAGAATGTCAAGAAATTACAACACCTATATATTATTGCTAGACATTCTGGCAATTTAAGAGTTTAAGCTGCTTGAACTTTAAGTCCTAAATATCCCTGCCCTCAGGAGGTGGATGAGTGAGCTGTGCAGGAGGCATGTGTTCTAGATCCTTGTTCCACCTAATATCTCTCTCCTATCCTTTGCCTGGGCAAAACAGAGATTCATGGCATGCAGGAAGAAGAGGAACACATCATTTCACTTATCCTATGGAGGAGCACATCATTTCACTTATCCTATGGATCCAGCTCCTCTTCCTGTGTTCTGTGAATCACTTTTTTTCTTGGGCAAAGGAAGGGAATACGAAAAATATAGCATACAGGAAGAAGAGAAAGAACCCAATCTTCCAGGTAAGTAATATTGCGGGCATACACGGGGCCAACTCCTCCTCTTCTCCATGAGCAAATGAGTACTGAAGGAAAAGGAACACGTGTCACACAAAAAGAGGAGAAATAATTGGATTTGCTGGGGATATGATGTCACAAGAATGGGTTGGACCATTCATCTTCATCCTGTTTGCTACAACTCTCTGTTCCATGTGATATCCCCTTTCCTTTGCCTGGGAAAAAGAGAGACCTGTATCACACAGGAAGAGTGGGAGCTGTCCCCACACATCACTTCATTTACTCTTTCTGTGTTCCATGAATCTCTTCCATTCGGGCAATGGAAGTGTAATACCAGGGGACCAGGAACACATAAGCACACAAGAAGAGAAGGAGGAATTGGATTTACAGGGGAAGTGGCATAGGTGTGGGCCAGTTCTTCCTCCTCTTCCTGTTTATCATTAGTCTGTTCCACTCAGTATCTTCCTTCCTTTTCTGGATTAAACAAACTTGCGGCATGCAAGTAGGAGGAGGGGCCTTTATTCTGTGACCCTTTATTCTGCCCAGGCAAATGCAGAGACATACTGGAAGAACAAAAATATATGGCACACAAGAAGAATAAAAGGAATAATATCTTCTGGAGAAGTGATATTGTGGGCATGTGCAGGGTTGGTTCCTCCTCCTCTTCTGTTTTGCCCCATGCTTTGGTCCCTTCCATATCTTACTTCTTTTGCCTACGTAAAAGAGAAACTTGTGCAATGTAGGAAGAGGAAAAAGAGCTGGGATCTGCAGAATAAGTGAAGTCATATGCAGGACTGGCTTCTCCTCCCTCCTGAGTACCACAGTGGTGATACCTCATTCCTCCCTCTTCACTGGACACACTTGAGGTTGTTCTACTTTCATGGGGGAGCTATGCCCCTAACACTCAAGAAAATGGGGGGGGGGGAAACTGTACTTTGATTCCATCTTTTTGATTAAAGTAACCAGTTGAACTAACAGCAGGTACTCCTGATAGGGTCCACTTGCTGGGACCCAGACTGGAATTGTATACTAGCAGTGTTCATGTCTTCTTTTCTGTCCTTCTTGGCACTCCAAACCATCTACCAAACTGACTGGATTCCTGTTTCAGCCCTAAGGGTTGCCCCCTACAGTGTGTTTGACTCAGACAACAGTGAAGCTGCAGCTGTAAAAATAAAAGCTGCCTTGGAACATTATATCCATAATATCATTTCGCTGTTTATAGCTTGTGTTCTGCAATCCATTTAGAGTACACATAGTTTCACAGAAGGTTATCTGGCACAAACAAAACTATCTGGAAACCATTTTATTGCTATCAAAATCCTTGTTTCCAGTACTGTAGGCTATGTGAATCTAATTGCTTGTTCTGGGATGATTTTTAATAAACGTTGTTACAGCAACAAATTATTCAGATCTTGTTGGTTTCATCTTCAAAGCCACAAAGTGCAGGATCCCCAAAGAGTAGCCCAAATGTCAAAGCAATCAATTATGACTCAACATTTGTAGTTAGTTGGAGCAGATGTGAAAGCTGGCAAGATGCTGCCTCCTCACAAGCCATAATACTATAATTAAGAGTGAGAAAAGGAAAGGTGTTGGAAATGAAGGAGCCAATATTATCATAATGTCTTTACAGTAAACTCTCTTGGAACATGATGTACATTTCCGGGAGACAATTTTTTTTAAAAAAAATTATGAAGTTGCTCCATCTTTCTACAATTTTTCCCAAACCACTGCGAATCCTTATTTTTTGTCATTTGTAACAGAAGTGGGGAGAGACAGAACCATATGGTGCTTTTTATAAAACCCTACATATAGACATACAGATAATAACTGATCAAAAGTCAACCTTATGTATAAGTCAAGGGAAGGTTTTGGAGCTGAAATTATGAGTTTTGATATGGCCTATGGATAAGTTATGGGTTATTCCATGAAGAGGGAAAAGTACCAATGTCAGCTCAAGAGGCCAGCCATCTCTGCTGTTGCTGCCTTTTTCTAGCCCAGGCATTTAAAAAGGCAAAAAGTGGTGCTATGGGAGAAAAAGTTGAGTGCTCCGTTTAGGTTCTCTCTCACCTTTTATCATGCTATTCAGAGAAAGAGTTGGTGCCTTTTTTCTAAGAATTAAGGTACAGTAATCACATTGACTCAGGGACAGGTCGATACAGGTTTGTTTTGGATTGACATATTGATGAAATTTCAAGACGTAATGGTAGGTTACATACCTGTGACCATCTTTCTTCGAGTGGTGCTCTGCGAATTCACACTTGTGGAGAGT
>NW_026844366.1:204073637-204187542 GCF_025583915.1 Anolis sagrei ordinatus | reverse complement strand
AAACAAAAAAAACCCCCAAATACAAATCGATTTTAGAAACAATTTTTTCCGTTGTTACCCAGGCCTACTAAACACCATTATATACAGTGGCATGGTAAAATGGCACCCCTTACATAAAATGACAAGAGCAAGTTTGCAATTTTGATTGTTTTTAAAAAAAATCCAGCTGTGGATGAATGAATCCATGGATGTAGACACAGAGGACCAACTTTATAGTTGTGTTCTTGCCCTCTTTGTGGATCTCTTACTGGTCTATGGCAGTTATTGATACTGGGTATGTCTTAGCATGGTTCTACAAAGTAATGATGTTCCTTTTTTAAGTTGAATGCACGTATCTGCGCACACATATGCCTTCTGCTGACCCCATGAATTTCATATGGTTTTCTTATGAAGGAATACTCAGAGCTGCTTTTGCTAGTTCTTTCCTCTGTATAGCTTACATACATGTTTTAACCAGAACTGACTCTGCTTGGTTTCCAAGATCAAATGGGATCTGCTGTCTTCAGGGCAGTGGTTCTCAACCTGTGGGTCCCCGGGGTGTTTTGGCCTATAGTTCCCAGAACTCTCAGCCAGTTTACCAGCTGTTAGGATTTCTTGGAGTTGAAGGCTAAAACATCTGGGGACCCACAAGGTGAGAACTACTGCTTAAGCGCATTTAGGCTAGCCAAACCAAACCATACATTTCAGTAAAATATAATAAAATGCGAAGGTGGTGGATATCATAGGTTAATAAAAAAACCTTAAACAAAATAAATTTGAAGGAAGGGAAACTAGTATCTACCAGCTTGGATATAATGATACTCACTACAATCTGTCTGATAGGTGTGGAGGTAAATAGAAACGTGCAGGTGAGCAGAGGGTTTGTTCTCTGAGGCAAGGTCTTCTGTATTGTTACATAAACTTGACAGCTTGAGATTGTACCTTGTAATTTTGCATTTTTTTCAGTTTTGGGAGGCTCACAGAAAATGGATCAGGAAGATGAAACAGTGCAAGATTTATAGTCCTACAAGTCACAGAATCCCTCAGTCAGTAAGGTGTCTAACTGAAAGAAAATGAATGTTATTTAGTGCAATGTTTCTGCCCATTCAACTTCTTGCTCCAGGCAAGGTTTGTTAAAGTGTCTTGGTCCAAGTGTATATATAGCCCCCCCCCCCCCCCCAGGTTTTCTGCCAGCAGTATAGGACAGGTATGACTTTGGACAGGGAAATAATAATAATAATAATAATAATAATAATAATAATCCTTTATTTATACCCCGCCACCAACTCCCCAAGCAGGCATGTAGCCGGGGGGGGGGGGGGGGCTTGAGGAGCTTCAGCTCCCCCCCCCTCAAAATTCTCATGGTGGTTCGCAAAAAGGCCTTTACTGGTGCATTATTTAAACTGTTATGTTTATTCATATCATGATCTGATCACCATACTCAATATATCCCATATGCATGGGGGTATTGGGGTAATGATACAAAAGGTTTGCTAGGGTAGACCCTCTTTCACTCAGACTCAGCCCCCCCGAAACTCAGCCCCCCCGAACCCCCCCCTGATTTTTTTAACCCCCCCCCCCCGAAACAAAATCCTGGCTACGGGCCAGTCCCCAAGGGACTCGGAAAGGCTTACATGAGGCCAAGCCCAAGAAAAGATCAATAAACAGGAAAGCAATAAACAAAATCATACAATACAATACAAATTACATATAAACAATAAAACACAAGGATTTAAAAACCTATGGCTGGGCCAAATGTAATAGTTTAAAATTAAAAAAATAAACGCTGGGCATGAACAAGGTAGGATATATCTGGAAGGAGGGATTTTAAAGAAGTGAGGGGAGCGCAGTCCAATGCAATCCAATAGTTAAAGTGCATTATGAGGCTATATTGCTGGGAATTATTTCCTTATTCCAGGAAGGCACATTGGAACAGCTACATTTTCAGGCTCCTCCTAAAGTCTGCCAATGTTGGGGCATACCTGATATCCTTGGGAAGTGAGTTCCAGTGTCGGGGGGCCACCACCGAGAAGGCCCTCTCCCTCGTCCCCACCAATTACGCCTGCGAGGTGGGAAAGAACTGGTGAACAGTAAAGCTTGTACTCATTAAATGTCTACTGAGTTGCATTATTATTTGGAAGAACTTCGGGACTCTAAACACAATATTAGGTAATACACATTTCAGTCTAGACAAGAGCGGAATTATCTGTGCAGTGTGCATGTAGGCCTTCTGTTCTTTGTTTATCCCTACACTCATGTGTTTTGGTTTCTGACCATTACTCTCCTAAACGTAGACACAGGAAGTATGACATGCAAACAGCGATAGTTTGCTCCTTGGTCTGACAAATACTGCTTAGCCTTTGCTGGGCCCCTTGAGAAAAAGTGTGTTCCTGTTTATGAACAATCTCCCGAGATGTTTTGCACCATGTTGTCCTGCTGTGGCAAAGGCGGCTTTGAATTCGGACCACAGGAAGCATACTCAATGAAGCAATGTTTAATCAGAAGGATTTTTTTATATATAAAAAACAAACCCTGAAACATGAGACACTTTAAAACGTTTGCTTTCTTAATAACCGAGTACTGACAACTATCAAGGCCACTTTCTGACTAACCCTGTGGGACACAGCTGTTAGTTTGCACATATTTTGCATTTTTATTTTGAGCCTGGAGCCCAAACAAGTTCATACCCCCTCCCCTCCCCTTTGAAGGAACTGCTGCTATTGGCATTATGAACTGACATTCTCCTGAGCCACTTGAAAAACTAATCATCCTCAAAAAGTTCATGAACTTTAGCAAAGTTGCTTTGTTTTTTTAATGCCAGTCGTGAAAGTAGCTGGAGTTACACTTAAAAATATACCTGTTCCAACTTACAAATTCAGCTTAAGAACAAACCTACAGAAAATATCTTGTTCATAACTTGGGGACTGCCTGTACCTACAAGAGATGCTGGGGATGGGGCTGCTACATTTTAGCCTAACTCAGGCTGGTGTGCAGGAAGAGGAAGGAATCTGTGATTCATGGTGCTGTAACAGTACAGATTGCAGTGTAATGCCATTTATTTCTCACTGGTAGGTGTTGAGTGGTAGGCCTTGTACAGTATGAACACATATCCACATTCTACAACAATGTTTCCCAGACTTTGGTCCTCCAGGTTTTTGGACTACAACTCCCAAAAGACTTAGCTTTCCAATGGGTAGAAATCAGGGAGCTGAATAATAATGATAATAATACTTTATTTGTACCCCGCTACCATCTCCCCAAGGGACTCAGTGCGGCTTACATGAGGCCGAGCCCACAATACAACAATAAAAACAATAGCAACAGTAATACAAACAATAAATAAACTTATAAACAGAAAATAGCAATAAACATTAACAATAACACAACGACGTTTAAAAACCTATGGCAGGGCCAAATGTACTAATTATTTTTTTAAAAAAATAATGCTGGGCGTGACCAGGTGACATATAAACAGGATGGAAATTTTGGAGAGGGATAGAGCATGTAGACAATCCTAGATCACTAAAAAGTGCAATTAGGGACATATTGCTGGGAGTTTCCTTATTCTGAGAAGGCACACTGGAATAACCATGTTTTCAGGCTCCTCCTAAAGACTGCCAGCGTTGGGGCATGTCTGATGTCCCTGGGGAGTGAGTTCCAGAGTCGAGGGGCCTCCACCAAGAAGGCCCTGTCCCTCGTCCCCACCAATCGCGCTTGTGATGGAGGTGGGAGCGCGAGCAGGGCCTCTCCAGATGATCGAAGAGATCATGTGGGTTCGTACACAGTGATGCAGTCACGCAGGTAGGCGTGTCCCAAACTGTTTAGGGCTTTGTAGGTAAGCACCTCCACCTTGAATTGGGACCAGAAAATGAACGGCAGCCAATGGAGCTCCTTAAACAGGAGGATTGACCGCTCTCTGAAGTCCAAAACACCTGGAGGACCAATGTTTGGGATCTAATGATCTAAACTTATTGATGCTAAGTATTGGAGCAGCTGAGTGAAGAGTCTCAGACCAAAAAATTAGAGATAAAACTAGTTTTTCTGAATGAGGAGATGCAGTTACAGCCAAACTCTGGAATGATGAAAAAGCCTATGAAGATGCTCTTAGAAGATGGTTGAGAACAACCTGATGAGATTTGCTGAGGTTCATGGTTGTAACCATAAATTTATAAAAGATGCTGAGGAATATTTTATTGCTGCCCTGAAGGAAAGGAGTTTATTCTTGCATCTTTCCCATGACTTTATGCTTTCTACAGATGGGTTATGCAGATAGCATTAGAAAAAGGGGCACTGTGACTAGTGTCAAAGGTAGTAACATCAGACTGTGTGGTTACTTTCCAGACAAACCACTAAAAGGCATACATCCTGGCTCTAAAGTGACACACACTTCCTCTGTTTTACCCACACACATCCCACTCACATATTAAACTGGAACATGTGCTCCAGGAACTGTGCACAATTTGTGGATAGAGATGGAGGGAAGACTGCATATTCTGTGATCTGCAAATCGAGAGCTGGGATCAGTAGGCATACATCTGTTGACACATTGATGATGATAATGATGATGATGATAATAATAATAATAATAAACCTTTATTTATACCCTGCTACCATCTCCCAAAGGACTCGGTGCGGCTTACAAGAGGCCGAGGCCAAATACATCAGTAAAAACAGCAACAACAGCAATATAGACAATACATAAACTCATAAACAAAGCAATAAACAGTAACAATAAGACCACAATGCATTAAAAAAAATGTAATAATTATTTTTTTAAAAAAATGCTGGGCATGACAAGGTGACATATAACTAGGATAGGTATTTGGAGAGAGATGGAGCGAGCAGACAATCCTAGATCATTAATAAAGTGCAATTAGGGACATGTTGCTTAGGGTTTCCTTATTCTGGGAAGGCACACTGGAACAACCATGTTTTCAGGCTCCTCTTAAAGACTGCCAGAATTGGGGCACGCCTAATGTCCTTGGGGAGCGAGTTCCAGAGTTGAGGGGCCACCACCAATCGCACTTGCAGATCGTAAGTAGGGCCTCTCCAGATGAACGAAGAGATCATAAGTCTTTGTACTCACTTAAATTTTGGTATCAGAATGAATTAGACTCCTTAGAAAAACTCAGTGGGTGATCAATATTTAATAAAACCTGTGTGTGTGTGTGTGTGTATGGTGAGGGAAATGAGTGTGAGTACCAGAGAGTTTGTTAAAGTGACTGTGACTTAGCATCTGCTGTGTAAAGTTCATATTTGAAAGTATTGGCTTATATTAATGTTGGCATATGTATGTGGAAATGAGCATGTATGAACTCAAATAAACTATAGAACATAAACTTCCCCAGATCTCTCAAATTGTCAGTTATTGTATATTTACTGAAACAACAACAGCACCCCACTGAAACACAGTTATTTTCTGTATACTAATTGTGTGTGCATAATCCTTCACTAATATGCATTTAACAGGGACCACTGGGACACTTTCCAATTTCCCCTGATGCCATTCACACAATCACTGACATAGTTGCACATATATTGAGATAGGGCCCATCCAGACAGGAGCTTCGCAGCAATGAGGAGATGCCATTCTCTGTAAACCCAGAAATAATCACAACAAAAGGCAAAAAACATGAGATTTCCAGGTACGGGAATATCGCAGTTTTTAGACGAATATCCAGATATTCGTATGTCTGTATGTCCCTGGAATCGGATATCACGGGATTTTTTTGATCTTGGTTTGTTCCTGTGTTTTTGATGCTTGTTCCTGATTGGTCAGTTCCTAAAAAGAAGGTGACACTTTGTCCTGGGAAGAGGAACTTCATCCTTCACCTGTTTAATGAAGTTTGTGGCAGAAAAATGAGGTCCCCGATCTGGGTAATAGTGGGGACGTAGGAAAACCATTGACGCACACCATGCATCACCCAAATAATCTCTTACCTTATCCCACGGAGGGAAGAATTGCTGCACAGCTTCCCCCTCTTTTCAATGCAACCCAGTAAGCCTCCCATGTTGCTGGCACCATTGGAGATGTTTGAATCATAGGTTAGGAAGAGACCATATGGGCCATTCAGTCCAACCCCCTGCCATTCATATTGATTGATTGAAGCCATTATCTTTGTTATATAGCCCCCTACCCTGCCATCTTATTGTTCCATGGAGGTAATCCTAGAATCTTAAGGCTTATTCTAGTAAAGCATAAGCATTGGCAGATTTTTAAACTCTGAGTGACCAAAATTCAAATGCCCGATCAGCCATAGAAACCTAATGATTGATCTTGGCAATTCATACTCCCTTAGCCTTAGAGCAATGGTTCTCGACTTGTGGGTCCCCAGGTGTTTTGGCCTAGAAATCCCAGTCAGTTTCCCAGCTGTTAGGATTTCTGGGAGATTAGCCAAAACATCTGGGGACCCACAGGTTGAGAACCACTTCCTTAGAGGTAGTCACTGGCAAAATTTCTCTGACTAAATAGTGTCAAATAAACCCTATGATGTTATCTTGTAAGTTGGAACTGACTTGAAGCAACAATGACAAAAGCAGTAGTGAGGGGTGAACTACCTGTTGCTATTAAAGGACTAGCCTAACTAAGTACAGAGAGATTTGTAACCAGAAGGTTCTCCACCACGTGATGAGCTGAGCATAGTGACTCTGAACACAACATTGGTGTGGAATGGCTGTGATCAGGCCCGTAGCCAGGATTTCGTTTCCGGGGGGGGGGGGGGGGGCTGAATTTTTTTTCAGGGGGGGTTTCGGGGGGCTGAGTTTCGGGGGGGGGGGGCTGAGTCTGAGGGAAAGAGGGTCTAGCCTAGCAAACCTTTTGTATCATTACCCCAATACCCCCATGCATATGGGATATATTGAGTATGGTGATCAGATCATGATATGAATAAACATAACAGTTTAAATAATGCACCAGTAAGGCCTTTTCGCGAACCACCATGAAATTTCGGGGGGGGGGCTGAAGCCCCCCGAGGCCCCCCCCCCCCCCCCCCCGGCTACATGCCTGGCTGTGATTAACATTGGTGGTGGGACATCTGTATTGATGAAATCATAGATTAGTAGAGTGGTCAAGGTTGTTAATATCTACAATGAAACTAAATGTTACATTTCTAAAATGGCTTTCCCTACATAAGACTTGTATAGTTTCACTACAGATGAAGGCAGAATAAGGGTTTTTATTTTCTGATGCAGTTTACTCAATGATTGCCATCTATTAGTTTACTACTGGTAGACTAATATATACACTAATAATATGGGAAGGGAGAGAAAGCCTTTTACTATTCCTAATTTGCCTACTTTCTGTATATGTCATGTCAAAGGAGCCATGGATTAACTAAACTAATTGCAAGATTCATATTTTTGGTATGCAAATGATGGTAACCAAGAAGTAGAATTAAGATAACAGGGATTTTAGAGAAATCTGTACAAGGAGGTTGTAAGAGTTATATTTAAACCTATCCTTTGGGCTACATAAGAATAGACTGCTCATGAGACCAAGAAGATCCTGCTTCTTTGCCCAAAGTCTGGTTTTAACTTGAACAACCTCTGACCTGCTTATTTGATGATGCACCAATTCACATCTTTGCTGCACTACTTAAGAATCACATCTGTAACAATGGAGATTTTGTACAAAGGCTAGACTGAACTTAGGTCACATTTACTTCTGGCAGAAGAATTACCTGAGCTCTGGAAATATGGATGTGTCTTTAAAGAACTGAGGGATTGCGACTCCTCTTAAGTGTTTGTGTCTTTTCTCCTGTGAGAAATATATCTCCTGCCACAGAGGGGGAAAAATTACTGCATTCATCATTTTGAGGAACTGCACTTGGTTTCATTAATATTGAATGAGCCTATATTCCATTTTCTCATAGGCCACTATGGAAAATTAAGAGAAGCACAGGACATGAAACAGAATTAGACTGAATATAGAACGTTATTTGTTTTCTTCAAGCCAACAGAATACAATTGGTCTCTTAAGCCAGGTCAACATACACACAATATGACTAGAACAGACATGAAGTCCAAACTTAATTATCAGAAAAGCAGAGAAATGCTGGTGGAGTGCAGAGGCTGGGCTCCATTCAGTTCCGTTAAACTTCCTTTTGAATTATTATATGAGTTCTAGTTAGCCTTGACAGTGGATAATACACAAGATGTATTATCCATTCCTCATAAGGGTTCAGACTAAGGGACAGGACTTTTCTTGAACAAACCAAGTTGCTTTAATGGGGCTTTTATGGGGATGGCAAGGTATGGAACAAGAGAAGAGAGAAAAGTATGCCAGAAAAATAAGTAGAAAACAAAGCTTGGAATAGTTACTTTTGGGGATGACAAATGCATATCCTCCAACTTTCCCAATTTGAGAAGCACTCTTCCGATTAATTCTCTACCATCCCATCTTTTCAGTTGGTGGCGCAGTGGGTTAAAGCCCTGTGCCGGCAGGACTGAAGACCGACAGGTCGCAGGTTCGAATCCGGGGAGAGGCGGATGAGCTCCCTCTATCAGTTCCAGCTCCTCATGCGGGGACATGAGAGAAGACTCCCACAAAGGATGATAAAAACATCAAATCATCTGGGTGTCCCATGGGCAACGTCCTTGCAGACGGCCAATTCTCTTGCACCAGAAGCAGTTTCTCAAGTCGTTCCTGACATGACAAAAAAAAATTGCCTTTAAAGCATTCTGGTTTCTTTGTCTATTCCCACTTTCCCCTTTGTCCTCAATTTATTTCAGTTGCTCCAATCTGAGTTCAAAGTGCAAAAATAGTTTGCACTTTATTAGCTCAGCAGTGGGGCAAGAAGAGGGACCTCTTACATTGCATTAAAATCAGTGGCATGCGTCGATTTTAGTCTAGGTCACCCATGGAGCCAGACAGGTTCCATCAAGCAACACCGGTGCAGTTCTGTGGGTTTTTTTTTGTCGTGTCAGGAGTGACTGCAAGTCGCTCCTGGTATGAGAGAATTGGCCATCTGCAAGGATGTTGCCCAGGGGATGCCTGGGTGATTTTTGATGTTTTTATCATCCGTGTGGGAGGCTTTTCTCATGTCCCCGCATGAGGAGCTGGAGCTGATAGAGGGAGCTCATCCGCCTCTCCTCGGATTCGAACCTGCGACCTGTCGGTCTTCAGTCCTGCCAGCACAGGGGTTTAATCCACTGTGCCACCGGGGGCTCAGTTCTGTGGGTGAAGTTCTGTGGGCAGATCTGGCACATGCCACTGCAACATGGGAGGCTTCCTGTGTTGTTGTAGAACCACTGGGGGGAAGCCCCATGCTCCACACACACTCCATGCATGCTCTATGCTTTCCCCATGCGATCGCTTTCACCTGAATCCTCAAGCGGATCAAAGCCAGCGGCCGTGTGACAACGTTATAGGAGGGATCAGAATCTTGCCCTTGCCCATAGGCTCAGGCAAAAAATTTCATGCAGCCTCTCTTAGCTTTGCCATCTTGATCACACTTTGATATTACTTACCAACACAAGTCCCATTTTAAATCTGTGAAATGTTGGATGATATTTATTTATTTATTTACTATATTTATAGACCGCCCCTCTCAACCCAGAGGAGACTTGAGGTGGTTTACAATCGGCAGTCAATACCTCCAAACATAGAAAGAGTTAGAAACATTACATATAATATAAACCATATAAATGCAATAAAACAATAAAAAACATAAAACACAAGTCCTCAGTGTCTCATTACTAAAATCATTTTTCCGTCGCATCATTCAATCGTTCAGTGGATCTCAATGAGTCTGTTACACTGCATCTGCAAATGCCTGCTCAAACAGCCAGGTTTTGATTCTCTATCAAAATGTTAGGAGGGAGGGGGCCAATTAATATCCCTAGGAAGGGCGTTCCATAGCCGAGGGGCCACCGCTGAGAAGGCCCTGTATCTCGTTCCCACCAATCGCAACTGTGAAGGGGGTGGGACCGAGAGCAAGGCCTCACCAGACGATCTTAAGCATCTAGATAGTTCATAGGGAGAGATGCGTTCGGACAGGTAAACAGGGCTGGAACCATTTAGGGCTTTAAAGGCTAAAGCCAGCACTTTGAATTGTGCTCAGTAGCAAACTGGCAACCAGTGGAGCTGGCACAACAGAGGAGTTCTGTGCTCCCTGAGCGACACTCCTATTAACAACCTGGCTTCCCATTGGGCCATTTGAAGCTTCTGAATAGTCTTCAAAGGCAGCCCCACATAGAGTGCATTGCAGTAGTCTATACGGGATGAAACCAGAGCATGGACAACTGTGGCCAAGTCAGACTTCCCAAGGTACATACCCCAAGCCCCTAGCTAGCATGATCTTTCAGTTTAGCCATTTGGCCCACAGATTTAGAGTACCTTTGAATGTAGAATCAGATAGTACAAGTCCATTATCTTGATCTAGATTGATGAAGATAAGAACAGCTCCATCAGCCTGGCAGGCAAAGTCTTTGGCTATTAAATTATCTCATATGCCCATGTGTAACTCCAGATATTGTAGTCAAAATAATTGACCCCCCCCCCCCCAAACTGGGAAGACTTATCCATGGGTCAATGTGAGTACTGTATCTTAATTCTTATAAAAAAGAGGTGATCCCATTTGCTGGGTAGGGTGACAAAATGTTAAAGCTTAGTTCACTCCAGGAGACCTAAAAGGTGCACTGACCCCATCTGCTTTGTCCACAATGACACCTCTTCTGGCCTCTTTGTTTGGGTGGGGAAATGGCAGAGGCAGCCACCAGCGGCTGGCAACCTGAAGTGACACACTTTCTGTTATCCATGGAATGACCCTCAACTTATGTATGAATCATATAAAATCCATAATTTTGACCCCCAAAGCTGCTTTGACTTATATATGAGTTCAGTGTATACATGAGTATATACAACAGTTGTTCCAGACTAGTCTTTTAAGTGGGTATGTTCATTTTCACTTTGTTCTTGCCCAGTAAGTTTTAAGTTTTAACCATAAATTTTAAATGCATGTCTTGTGGTTTAATATGCACCTCACTACCTCTGAGGATGCTTGCCATAGATGCAGGCGAAATGTCAGGAGAGAATGCCTCTAGACCATGGCCATATAGCCTGAAAAAACCTACAACAACCCAGTGATTCCGGCCATGAAAGTCTTCGACAATACAATATGCATTTTATAGAGATATGTTTTAGTGTGTTTATTTTATTAAGTGTTTATTTTATTGAATGTTTACTATGATAATGTTTTAGCTATGCCATAATCCACTACAAAGAGAGGTGGTAAGAAATAGCAATAATAGTACTAATAGTAATAATAATAATGTTTATTTATATCCCGCTTTCTCTCTCCATATGGAGACTCAAAGTGGCTCACAACTAAAAGTTGTTCAGTACAACTTAAAATATACAAATATACAAATATTAAAACACTATTAAAAGCATTAATATTAATATTAATTCCCAACGTTTGGACAAGGATGGCCAAGATGTCTGTCAAAGTCCAACCCAAGCACTTTTTGCTTAGCCTGACCAATTCATCTTGATGGGTAGATGATAGGATGGCTTTTAGAAACTAATTGTATACAAGCTGGAACTGGCTCATATGGAATTTGTATGTTATTATCTTTGTAATATTCTATTGCTTTATTGTACTTTTGATGCTGTTTCAGGTGGTTGTTTGGACATGTTTATTGAACACAGTGAGACTAAGACATAATTGAATTAAATCTCATTGATTTCAGTGGGCATACGCTCAGCCAGGCCCAAGCCAGGATTTTGATTCGGGGGGGGGGGGGGGGGGCCTGAGTCTACCTCAGCAAACCTTTTGTATCGTTACCCCAATACCCCCATGCATATGAGATATATTGAGCATGGTGATCAGATCATGATATGAATAAACATAACAGTCTAAATAATGTACCAGTAAGGCCTTTTCGCAGACCACCATGAGAATTTCGGGGGGGGGGGGGCTGAAGGAGGGTCGGGGGGCGGGGAGGTGTGCCGGGCGGGGGGGGCCCTTGGGGAGGGGCCCTTCCTCAGCGCCAGGGAGGGGGGCGGGGTGCAAAACCCCCCAAAGCCCCCCCCCCCCCGGCTACATGCCTGCGCTCAGCATGATAAATAAGTCCCTGTCCAACCACTCTTTGAATTTCTGAGCCATTATGAAAGCCTGTTTGATTAATTTGCAAGGTGTTAAATTTTAGACGTTTGAGAAATACAAAAATTGAGTTACTAATTGCAGAGTAAACGTTGGCAGTGGTTCTGAAAATAAGAGAAACCATGCCATGTTTCCTATTTCTTTAGAAAGGATTGAGGAAATGTAATCCCTAATTCTGAATGTTTCACTATATGCAATTCCCTACCCAAATGTTTAATTTGAGATTATATAGGTGAAAAATAAAGAACCTCAAGTCTTGTTCCATAGATGGTTGCATGAGAACATGCAGTGTTATAATAGGTGAGCTCTATTATCTTTCTTCTATTTGTATTAGGATGATAAATTGTTTGTGTTTTAACTCAAGAAGAATATAAGGTCTCAGTTTAGTTATACCTTTGTGTCACAGTGCTGTAGCATGAAGTGTAAAACAGCGATTCCATGAATGGAAGATGTTTTTTGCTTCCAAAACTATACTTTGTGATCCAAACTCCAAATGGATTTTGAATGGCTGCAGAGGGATGTACAACAGAGTTTTTGTTTGCAGGGAATGGAAAGACTGGGCTCCAGTTAGAAAGCGGGTGGGGTGGTTGATTCATTTTCCATAATAGCCAACTGAATGCTACTCCTCAGCCTCAGCCACATATTAATCTCAATTTATTGCATTTAGGTAGCTCATCTGTTTGATGGAAATGGCAGATCCAGAGGAGAAAGGAGCTTGTAGCAAGACAGAAAACTTATCTGTGTCTTGAGGCAAAGCAAATCGTGATATTATACAAGGTGCGTTTGTTTATCAGTGAGGGTTAAGGATGCAGAAAACTTCAGTTCCAGTTACTGAGTCTCTTGATGTGTTTCTAATGGTCTGTACAGCCTGTATCTGGAAACTAAATTTGACCAGAATATTTCTCTCAGTTCACTAATCAGCTCTGTAAAAACAATACAAAAGAAAGTTAAGGAAAGACAAAGAAGTTATCTGAAAGAGAGACGCTAAATGTTGCATTAATCCACTTGATTGACCATTACCAGATTTCCTCAACCTGATGCCTTCCAGATATGTTGTATTACAGTTTCCTCCAACCTCAGGCAGCATGGTAAATGCATGAGGTGGGCACCACAGAGAGAAAGGGTGCTTTTTGGAGCTCCATTCCCATTCTAATCATCTGTCCATTACAGGCTAGATCAACTTTGAGCTGTAAGTAATGTGTTTGGTGTAGAGCTAAAATGATCTGAAGTGCAGGATTTTTGGTTTTGAATGGAAACAATACATACAAATATGTACTTTACTTACTTTAGGTGACCCCTCGTTTTCCGAGTCGGATAGTCTTCCAAGATCAGTGGACTGGTGGGTCCATAGGTGACTGTGGAGCCCTATTCTTTACCTGCATGTTCTCCCGCAGTGAGGGCATTGGTTTCCAGGTGGAAGGCAGTCTCGGTCAGGGTTGGCTTGACGCGCCTTCCTCTTGGCATGTTTCTTCTTGATACAAATATGTGGCTCTAATCTTGAAACCAACTTTGACCATTGAGGAGAAGTTACCTAGCTATATCTACTTAAGTAGTTGATAAAGGATTCTGACCATTCCAAGACAGTACTTCACTTTCTGTGTGATTTCACCCTAGTTGGGTATCAATTCACTTATGGTTTAAATCAGAGATAGTTGAATAATGTATTGTAGGATGCATGTGGTATGTTGTCCCTTTTTTATGCTGACACTATTGCTCCTCATAAAGATTTTTTTTAGTTAGCATTATGGTTTGAAATTAAAATTCTGCCGCAAACTATGAAATGTCCAATAGTCAGTAGGAAGAATTTAATGCAATCTAGTCAGGAATAGTCAATACCACAGTTGAGTTTTTTTCCCCTTTTAATTCCTAAAATCTCACTCTAATTCTGATAATCCATATCATACGGATTGTCATATTAAGGTACATGTGAATACATATAAGATTTATTTTTAAGTATAAGTTTAAAAATGATTAAGTATGAGGAGAAACTTATATTTATTAAGAATGAAAGGATCAGACTTTAATATTTAAGCAAAAATTAATGTAGCTTACACATATATAACTACTGTATATACTATAAAAAGCCCCTTTGGGGGCTGACAAAGCCTCCGACTTATAGTGGGGTCAAGCAAGGGAGCGTATCCTGGAGGACATTGCTTGCAATATATGATATATTTAGCTCTCCTCTTCCCCTCCTTTAACAGTGTTTTCTTTTCCAAAGCCTCCCTTACTTGCTCCGCTTCTCCTCTCAGGCTGGAGTTGCCCATTTTGGAAACTATTATTTAAAGAGAGAGAGAGAGAGAAGAAGAAGAAGAAGAAGAAGAAGAAGAAGAAGAAGAAGAAGAAGAAGAAGAAGAAGAAGAAGAAGAAGAAGAAGAAGAAGAAGGGAATGTTTTGAAAAGGGAAAGGAGAGGGAGAGAAGCCCTTGCAAGTCAGGAATATCAATTAATCTTATAAAAGCATTTTCCCCTGAAATATTTGTTAATCTCTCCTACAGATACATAGGCATTTCCCCCTGCAAGCCTTTGCAATCCCTATGTACCTATATATCAGTATCTATCTATCTATCTATCTATCTATCTATCTATCTATCTATCTATCTATCAATATACATTAATTTTATATATGAATTTTCCCCTCATACGTTTGCAGGTTTTTGCAAATCCTATATACATATAGATATCTAGAGATTTCCATATACCTGTATATCTGTATCTAATATGTATGCATCATTCTTATATATGAATTTCCCCCCACATGTTTGTAAGTTTTTGCAAATTCTATATAGATATCGATAAATATATAAAGGTACCTATATATCTATATATCTCTGTGTGTATATATATATGTGTATATATAAAAATCATTTTATATATGAATTTTCCCCTCACATGTTTGCAAGTGTTTGCATATCCTCTATTGATTGATTGATTGATTGATTGATTGATTGTATCAGAAGTGAACCAAGGGTGCAGTTGTAATTTATTTTTTAAAAAACGAAGTTTAAAAACTTGGCATTATATTAAATGTCCTTTGACCAGTAGCTGGTCACTTGGGGTGCCTTTAGCATTGCTATAAGAAGGTCCTGCATTGTGCATGTGGAAGGGGTCAGACGGCATTGTAATAGGTGGCCATCTAAAAGCGTCTCTGGTTGCTTCTGGTTTGGGTATCAGCCAGCACGTCAACGACTTAAATCAAGACGTAGTTTTCTTAGATCTACAGATACACTCGCTGGAACACCCTAGCAAGCGAGAGTCCAAAAGTGGCAGGCCCAAACCCAGCACCTCAATTCATGGGTGATACCAGATGAGAGACTCCCCCCTGGGCACTCAGAAGACTGGGCGACTTGGAAGGCGCTGAACAGACTGCGCTCTGGCACCACGAGATGCAGAGCCAATCTTAAGAAATGGGGCTACAGGGTGGAATCCCCGGCATGCGAGTGCGGAGAAGAGCAAACCACTGACCACCTGCTGCAATGCACCCTGAGCCCTGCCACATGCACAATGGAGGACCTTCTTGCGGCAACCCCAGAGGCACTCCAAGTGGCCAGATACTGGTCAAAGGACATTTAACCAAATACCAAATTTGCAAAATCTGTGTGTTTTTTTCCTTTTTCTTTTTAATCTGTGTGTTTGTTTTGCTCTGTTAGAATTGTAATACAACGGTTGCTGATGACACAATAAATAAATAAATCTAAAAGCGATCCTATATAGATATAATTATCTATATATAGAGAGATGTCTAGATAGATATATACAAATATAGATATATAGGACTTGCAAATATTACAGAAGTGAAATGAACATACAAATATATATGTATAAACATGTCTAGATAGATATGAATATTGATATATAGGGCTTGCAAATATTGCAGGGCAAATGCACACACACACATAGAGAGAAATATGTCTATAAACATAGATATATAGGGCTTGCAAATATTGCAAGAGGGAAATGCACATATATTGAGAAAAGATTTGCAAACATTTCAGGGGGAAATGCATATGTGAAATTAGTGTATATAATTATAGATCTATATCTACTCTTCATTGTTTATATAGGCATTGAATGTTTGCTTGCTACTATGTTGGAAGCTGACCTGAGTCCCCATAGGGAAATAGGGTGGGTTACAAATGAAGTTGTTTATTATTATTATTATTATTATTATTATTATTATTATTATTATAGTTATTGTTGATACCATAGTTTTTGTTGACCCTATTTTTCCACTTACAGAATTAGTTTACTGTCTTTCTTTGAAATCCAATAAATATTCAAAAACATACTGATGACTCAATTAATGTAATTTTATTGGTATCTATTTTTATTTTGAAATTTACCAGTATCTGCTGCATTTCCCACCCTCAGCTTATACTCGAGTCAATAAGTTTTCCCAGTTTTTTGTGGAAAAATTATGTTTTAATTACTTTACCAAAGGAACTGTTGCCCTTGCTCACTTCTTTCCCTTGCTTACTTTTCCTTTTAATTCTACAATCCAACCCTGACCACATTCAGTAGTCTCATTTTCTGTGGAATTTTACTGCCAAATGTGCATAATTTGGATTGCAATCTTAGTCAAACAATATGTTGCCAGATGTCTTTTGATATACCTCAATATGTGGCCAGAAGTTATGACGTAAGTACATAGTCAGTATGTGTCACATCATGCAAAATTTCATAGGTGTTGTCAAGGGTTGCTTGAGTTTATGGAAATAAACTTTAATCGTAATAGCAATACAGTGGTGAATGCATCACATTAAATGTTTTGATTTAGAGACTTTCCACATTTTGCAAAACTTCTCCAAATCAGTCGTACCAGAACTTATATTGGATGTTGATTAAAGGCACAACAGTTCATTTGACTGAAAAATAACAACATAGTAAAATTTACTTTCTTGATAAGGGTCCTTTTTTATGGACAAAGTAGTTGTCAGCATTTTAAAGGACTTCCTTGATGCCATAAGCTGTAAGTAACTAACTCACAATAGTAACAGGTAAGCTTTGGGCACTAACTATGTATCACACCCCTACCTAAACATCAGTAGGATATGCCCTGTATAATTACTAAATAGTATTACTTGCTTATGTTTTCTTTCTAGTTGTTTTAGGCATCACAATCTTGTGTCTCCATTTTATCTAATATATTATTATTTCTTATCCACCCTTCCTTGCGTGTCAAGGCAGATTACAACATAGCTAAAACAATAATCACAATAAACATAAAATACACATATTAAAATATATTTCTACAAATTGCATGTATTAAAATACACAGAACAAAGATTGAAATACAGTGGAATTTCTACTTAAGAGCATCCCAACCTAAGAGCATGTTGAGTTAAGAGCTATGGCTTGGTCTGTGCTTTGCTTTAACATAAGAGCAACATATTGAGTTAAGAGCTAGTTCCAAGGGGAGCACTAGTGTCAGGGTACAGGACTTTAGGGCTTCAAAGGAGCAGCCTCTGTGCTTGGTGCTCTTGTTCACTCTGAAGAATGCTGTCCACTTTGCTCTTGTCCACTTTGAGGAACTTTGGGTTAGTTGATTTTGTGTGGTTTTTATTCCTGGTGTGTTTGGCTTCATGAAGAGAGCGAAAAAGAGAGAGAGAAAGAGAGGGAGGGAAGCTGGAATGAGTACAGTAAAAAGAACATGAAATTTCTTCCTCTTCACTTTGTGCCTTGTGCTTCCTTGCCAAAACTTTGTGCTTCTACCATTTCGAAGTTGATATTTCTTTTTTATTGTTCCATGCAAATGTGCATTTATTTATACATTATTTGTCATTTATAAAGTTAATTTTCCTTTTCAAAAACACATAACAAAAATTGGTGGAATTCAGGGCCCCGGAACAGATTAATAGTATGTCAATACAAAAATTCACTTTGAAATAAGAGCATTTTGAGTGAAGAGCTCAGTCACTGAATGAATTAAACTCTTAAGTCAAGGTATCGCTGTATAGAGAACACAAGATGCAAGTTTAAATTCAGGATTAAAACTGACTGGATAGGCCAGCTGGAAGAGATCGGTCTTTAGGTGGGTTTTAAATTCTGGCAGCTTAATGGGAAGAGAGGAACAAGGGAAAGAAAGAACGGACGGAAGGAAGGAAGGAAGGGAAAGGGAAGGGAAAAGAAAGAAAAAGAAGGAAAGGAAAGAAGAGAAAAGGAAATGGAAAAGGTAAGTGGGAATGGGAGGAAAGAAAGATAAGGGGGGGGAGGAAGAAAAGAAGGAAGAAAAAGGAGGGAAGAGCAAGGAAAGAAGACAAATGAAAGAAAGAAGAGGGGGTAAGGTGTATGAGGGAAAGCACGTAAAGAAGAACAAAGGAAGAAAAGAGAGAGCAAAATGAAGAAAGAAAAGAAAGATCCTACTCACCATTGCCAGAGTGCTATCATGGAAACGTTGTGATGTCGGCTTTCTCTGAGTTGGAGAAGGGAGAAAGTAGGCTGGCAGAGGTCTGAATAACACCCGAGAAACACTGGGTATAAACTCTAGCAGAGCATGTTTTGAGGTGCTTACAATCTCTGTCACATGTATCATCCTCCCCTACTCTTTATAATACTAAAATCAGCAGTGGAGGATATAAGGGGAGCAGTTGTAGACCAGGTGAATGATTCCTCTTAGTTCCTCTTAAGAGTCCAACAAAGGCCAATGATGCATTTGTGAAGCAGAGGACTTTATCACAAGTTGCTATTCTGCTATAGTTGAAGCAGTTCACCATCCTATGATCGTGGGATCATATTCCTGCACACCCAATAACTCCACTTTCCTGCATGACTGTGATAGGCCAGCTGCAATGCCAATTTGCCTGCCTTGTGTGCCAAATTCCAGAGAACCAAGGCAACAGATCTATTGTGCTATAATTTTGTGGAATGATCTGTTTACTTTTGCCCTCTCCCACCATATTTTTCTGTTCAACATCACTCCTAGACTGCAGGGAGAAAAGATACAGGAAAGAGAACTAGATGAATAGGAGAAAATGGCAGGAAAGTGACATGGTTAAGAAGTTCCTCTTGGTGGGTTCTTTGCAGAACTTGGTGAAATAATGTTTTTGGATTTCAGCTCTCAAGATCACCAGCTACTATGACCATGAGTTATGGAGGCTAAGGTTTGCTACTTGAACCCTGCTCAATATTCTGTTCTTTTGGTGGTTAAAATATGAGATAAACCCATCTAATTTAAGAATTAAAATAAATACTTTTTTTAGTATGCAAAGAAGACAACCACATGGACAGTGTGAAGTTAAGATGAATAGGGAACCACTGTGTCTGACTGTCTGAGCTCCTGCATACATTCAGTGCAACATTGCTCCAAAAATAGGACAGATGCTTGGCTAAGTGCCACATCCTGTAAAGGTCATACTTTTTGACTTGAAAAACAACATTGGGTTCGCTTTCCCTTACAGATTCTTTGAAAAATACTCTTGGAGGTACATAACCTTTAAATCATGGTAGTATTTGAACTTTCTTTAAAAATAAAAATAAAAATGATTGCACAAAAGCCAGTTTTTCTTCTTCTTCTTCCTATAGCATAATTATATGGACATCCATGCTCAACTTAACAGTTTGCTGTTAGGCAGAGTAGGAAAGCAAATTTATGAAATGGAAGAGCGTTATTTCCTTGCAACCTAGTAAGCTAAATGTTGGTACAATGCCATTGTGAACCCCTAAATCTTTTGTGCTTTTCATGCCAAGCAAAAAGTGGTTTCCTCAATTCAGATAAGATTTATTTATTTATTTATCATGTCAGAATTGAGGATACAGTTATAATGTATTTAAAAACACAAACAAAGTTCAAAACTTGTCATTGCACTAGATTTCATTTGACCAGAAACAGACCACTTGCTACTTCATCACACTAGAGAATGAATCCATTTTAAATCTGGTTTCTGCCTCCTGCAGAATTCTGGGGTTTGTAGTTTAGTGAATCTGTTAAAGGCTCCTTCCTAAACTACAAACCCCAGAATTCCGCAGGAGGCAACAACCGGATTTTAAGTGGATTCATTCTCTAGTGTGATGAGGTCCTTGGAGTGTGTCTGGTGTCACTGTGAGAAGGTCCTCCATTGTGCATGTGGCAGGGCTCAGGTTGCATTGTAGTAAGTGGTCTGTGGTTTGCTCTTCTCTATACTTGCATGTTGTGGACTCCACTTTGTAGTCCCATTTCCTAAGGTTGGCTCTGCATCTCGTGGTGCCAGAGTGCAGTCTGTTTAGTGCTTTCCAAGTTGCCCAGTCTTCTGTGTGCCCATTTGGGGGAGGGGAGTTTGTCATCTGGTATCACCCAGATTCTGGGTTTTATCCTGCCACTTTTGGACTCTCGCTTGCTGAGGTGTTCCTGCAAGTATCTCTATGGATCTTAGGATGCGAGTTTTTTTTATTTAAGGCACTGGCATGCTGGCTGATATCAGAACAGAGGATGGACTGGAGATGTCAATGCATTGGTCCTTTCATTACAGACTGCTACTCCCCAATGGATGTCAGGTGGTGCAATATTGGCTAAACAGTATAATTTCTCCAGCGGTATACAGCGGTGTACAGCATGGAGCCCCCGGTGGCGCAGTGGGTTAAACCCCTGTGCCAGCAGGACTGAAGACCGACAGGTCACAGGTTCGAATCCGGGGAGAGGCAGATGAACTCCCTCTATCAGCTCCAGCTCCTCATGCGGGGACATGAGAGAAGCCTCCCACTAGGATGATGAAACATCAAATCATCCAGGCGTCCCCTGGGCAACGTCCTTGTAGACGGCCAATTCTCTCACACCAGAAGCGACTTGCAGTTTCTCAAGTTGCTCCTGACATGACAAAAAAAGAAGAAGTGGTGTAGGGCATAGACATCCTGTGATGATGGGGCGTGTCTTAATAAGAGCCATATCCACTATTTTAACATCGTGACATGTATCACACAGAACATGCATATTCAGCAGCAGAGTAGCAAAGCACAAAGGCAGATGTCTTCACTGTGTCTGGTTGTGATCCCCAGGTTATGCCAGTCAGCTTTCGTACTTTATTATTTCTAGTATTCAATTTTTGCTTGATATTCAAGCAGTGTTTCTTATAAGTCAGAGCATGGTCCAGAATAACTCCCAGCAGGGCCATAGCCAGAAACACAAAATAATTTAAATAGTTTGGATCATTCTATATTTTATATAGACTTAAATAAATTGATTTTCTATTTTAGTTACAAAGTTTTAAGTCTTAAAATAACCGAAAATGACTGTTAATTGGTAATTTATAGTTACAAAAGAATACCACAACGTCTGTTGGAAACAATTGAAAACTGTGTCAATACACTTTGACAAAAATCAGGCTGCATTGATAAATTTCGGTGGACACTCAAGAGTGCAAGTCCAGTTAGCCCTTCTTGCTCCATTGTGCTTCTTATGCATGTTTTCGAACATTTATGAGTTGAAAATAACCTGTGTATAGGCATAGCAATGAGAACCCTACTATCTGGAAAAAGAAGAGTGGGGGAGGAACGAGGGAAAGGCCTAATTCCCCATTAGGAACCTGCCTCGTACTTCATGCTGAAGTAAAGAGCATTGCAGTGGGGCAGAGTAGCTTTAAATAGCCTGCAGCTCCATCCCTGTCAACTGCCTCCACCAAGTCTGGTGTCCTTCACAAGGGTCTTCAAATCCCCCCCCCCCAAGCTTTAGGCTTTGCCTGCCAGTTATGGGTGGGCTAACTTGGTTGCTTCCACTATATCAGCTATTGCTGCAAGTAATGCCAGTGTGAATAAATTGTGAAAATATGCTTGAGATAGTTCTGGAGGGATTCATTTAATGTTTTCTTCTCATAGACATAGCATGGGGATTTGGTTAACCAGTTAAAGTTCATGAATAAACCAGGTTTATTTTTTAAACTGAAAAATTTCTGGGGGGGTTGAACCCCTAACACCCCCCCCCCCCTTGGCTACAGCCCTGACTCCCAGATATTTGGGTGTGCTGCAATGCTCCAGTGGGATTCCTTTCCAGGTAATCCTCAGAGCTTGAGATGCTTTTCTGTTCTTAAGAGGAAAAGCACACGTCTGCATTTTAGATGGATTAGGAATCAGCTGGTTTCCCCTGTAATAGGCAGTAAGTGCACAGTAAGATGAGATTATCAAATCAAACACGCTCAGATAAATCGTAGTTAAAACATTGATATAGCTTGAATTCAGAAGTAATAATGTTCATGTGTAAAGAAATATGTTGAAAAGGCTTACATGGAATTAGCAATATACATCCAGCAGCAGAAGTTTATATAGGTTTATTTTAAGGAAAGATTATAGCCTGTCAAAACTGGAATACGTTAACTAGGATGAGGCAATAATGATGAAATTGGCTTGTTATATAAAGGCTAGGCAAAAGGAAAGCTGATTTGTCCAGGGATGAATAATTTTTCCTGGGTTTTTTTGAATGAAGAAATATGTGATACTATAATATCTGTCCAAACTTTTTATTTACTGTGACTGGGGCTGCTAGACTGCTGACGGGCTGGTTTTAGGGAACATATGTAAGGCCCTTGCTAAGACAGTTTTGATGGTAGCCAGTCTGTTTCTAGGCACAAATCAAAGTGCTGTTTTGATCTACAAAACCTTATATTGCTGTTTGAAAGCCCATATCTCTCCATATGAGCCTCCCCAAGTCTTACGATCATTGCAGGAGGGCTTTCTCTCCATCCCACCACCTCCCCCCAGGGTTGACTGGTGAAGACACAGGAACTCCTCACTGAGGCATGTTTAATCTTCTTCATTTCTGGGTTGTTGTAGGTTTTTTCGGACTATATGGCCATGGTCTAGAGGCATTCTCTCCTGACGTTTCACCTGCATCTATGGCAAGCATCTCACTACCTCTGAGGATGCTTGCCATAGATGCAGGCGAAACGTCAGGAGAGAATGCCTCTAGACCATGGCCATATAGCCCGAAAAAACCTACAACAACCCAGTGATTCTGGCCATGAAAGCCTTCTTCATTTCTATTGTCCTTTAACAGCAGGCAAAGACTTCCTTGTCTAAAGAAGTCTTCACCCTTGTCAGACCAGGGTGGAGTGATATTTAACTTGGTGTGCTGTTGTACTTTGCAAATTTGTATTACAGATTTTCATTGTTTACATTTTAATGTTTTAAAACCAATTGACTATACTATTTTGTGGATGGGGAAACACTTTTTAAGAAACTACATTTTATATTGTTTTAGGCATTCTGTTTTATGTATACCATAATCTACTTTGAATATCAAGTGAGATCACTGATTGATCATATCTAAAGTTATCAGTGGAGACAAAGGCCCATGGATTTGCCACACATTGTGGCAAATCCATGGGCTCCTGGCAGGGGTGCTCCATGCCACACATCACGTGTCTTGCCTTTGCCCACACCCCATGGGGGAAGTGTCGCAGACCATTGCTGGTAAGGCAACATGGGAAGGCTCCTGAGTTGCTGTGGTGGCAGCATATGCCACTTGTTCTCCCCTTTCCAGCCCAGACAGAGGTATGCGTGCATTGTCTAATGGGCTTCAATCTGAAAGGGGAAAACAAATGGTGTGTGATGGGCCAAGTAGTCTTCCTGATGAGGTAGTAAATGGAGATCAGAAGTTAGGAGGAAATGATGAGGACTTTGCTTATGGTGGTTGTCAGCGTGCTGGAAGAAGCAAAGACCACCAGCATTGAAGTGATGGTCCTCCGCCATCAGCTCCATTGGACCAGCCACGTTATCCAAATGCCCAATCACTGTTTCCCAAAGCAGTTACTCTACTCTGAACTCAAGAATGGAAAATGGAATGTGTGGTGGAGGATCCTTTTTTGGAAAGCTTTTAAACAGAGGCTGGATGGGGGTGATTTGAATGCAATTTTCCTGCTTCTTGGCAGGAGGTTGGACTGGATGGCCCATGAGGTCTCTTCCAACTCTTTGATTCTATGATTCTATGATTCTATGAGGACAGGAAAAGAGATTTAAACATTGGCTCAAAGCCAACCTAAAAACTGTGGCATAGACACCGAGAACTGGGAAGCCCTGGCCCTTGAGTGATCTAGCTGAAGAATTTGAAGAGGCACAAATAGAGGGTGAAAGAGAGAAATGTGCAAAGAGGAAGGCACATCAAGCCAACCCCGACCAGGACCTCCTTCCTCCTGGAAACTGATGCCCTCACTGCAGGAGAACATGCAGGTCAAGAATAGGGCTCCACAGTCACCTACATACCCACCGCCAGGACACTGCACTTGGACAATCTTACTTGGACAAGATATAAACATGGAGATGTAGACTATGAATTATATCAAATAGTAGCAATCAGCTATTTTGAAGATGAAGAAGATGAGCACTGAAATAATTTTTGGATTTGGCTACAATGAGATTTTTCAGTATTTTTTTTTACACTTGGTAAAAGTGAGCTATTTTCTTTGTTGCAGGACTAAATCAGTTTTAAATTTACACAATTAACCTAAAGTTTTCAGAGAACTAATGCTATGGTAGTTGAGACACAATTTACTAGGGGAATGATGAACTCTTCCTCACAATCTTCAAGCAGAGGAGCATGGACATGTTTAGCTTGGAGAAGAGGTGTCGTGATGGTCATGTTCAAATATTTTTTTAAATGTCATAATGAAGATATGTTTGTTCTAGATGAGACTAGGACACAGCAATGGATCCAAACTGCGGGGAAAAAGATACCAGCTGAATATGCGGGAAAAAAAATCCTGATAGTAAGAGCTGCAATGGACTACGTTGCAGCTATGGAATGTGGTAAAGTCTCCTTCTTTGCAAATTTCTGAACAGAAGATGGAAAGCCGCCTGAGAGGAGTGTTTGATGGTGTATTCCTACAAGGCAGGGGGTTGAGCTGGAAGGCCACTGTATTCTCTTCAATAATAATAATAATAATAATAATAATAATAATAATAATAATAATAATAATAACTTTATTTATATTCTACTCTATCGCCCCAAATGGACTCAGGGCGGATTCCAAACATAAAAGGCAAACATTCAGTGCCCAAATACAACAACAATACATCCATATTAATGAAATGTATACAACACAACATATAAATGCAAATTATAACTTAACAAACTAAAATTAAATAAAAAGCACAGCCTATTATGAGACATAAGACAAAACATCAAATATCAAATGGAAACAATAATTTCCAATTTCTTAGGGGCAAATTGATTAATCATTGCTCAAGATATCTATTGAGCTGGTGGGGTGAGCAGGGCATGGATACGGATGGCAACTATTAATCAGAGGTATAATGGTAGTATCACCAACTACTATTCCTCCTCCTCGTAAGCCAGTGAGCAAAGGTATGTCTTCAGCTGTTTTTTGAAGGTGCAGAAGGAGGGGGCCATCTTTAACTCCTTAAGCAGAGAGCCCTTCTCTTGTTCCCATCTGCCGTGCTTGGGACGAGGGTGGAACTGAGAGGAGGACCGCAGTGTTCGAGTTGGTCTGTAGAGGGAGATGCGATTTGTCAAATAGTCTGCACCTAAGCCATTTAGGGCTTTAAAGATAAGAACCAGCACTTTGTATTTAGCTTGGAAGCAGACTGGTCGGTCTGATCCCCTTGTGGATCTTTCTATACTTGAGTAGTTGGAAAAGTTGGATTAAAGGTCTGATGAAGTTGTAGGCAACTTCCTATGTTCATTAAAGCTATGTTTTGCCTCTTTGTTGCTCTTTCAAAATGCAGGTAGGCTATTATAAACCAATGATTTCTGTCAAGAGGAAAGGGAGCGGGGACAGGCCTCATCTACACTGCCATATAAAATCCATATTATTTGCTTTGAACTGGATTATATGTCAGTGTAGACTCATATAATCCAGTTCAAAGCAGATAACGTGAATTATCTTTGATAATTTGGATTATATGGCAATGTAGAATGGTCCTCAATCATTATAGCATGTGGTATGTATTGTATCAGCAAGGCAAAATAGCTGACTTGGGAATGGGATTAAAATTCATAGTTCACTTTACATTGGTACATAATAGTTGAAGCCCACTGCTGAGCGCATGGCTCACTCAAAGAGTTCTCTTTGTGAAGACGGCTGTGATTTTTGGCTGTTGAAGGAAAATGGGTATGCAAAACAAAGCTCTTTTTACTAGTCAAACGTTTACAGTGCAAACAAATTCAACTATGCATTACTTCAAATTGAAAATGAACTGACCAAGATTCCATTCAAATGTCCTTATTGTTTGCTTTCTTGTTTCCAGAAGAAATTGGAATTCTGCAAGGGAAACACTATAGGAAGAAAGGTGATCAGTACAGGAAGGTAGCAAAATTTGCAGAATTAAGAACCCTATTCACTTAATTCCATTGCCAACACCAGAGATTTGTTTTAAATGGAAGCTGCCGTGTGGGTTTATTTTATGTCTCCTGTGTTACAGGGAAGGCATGTACTATGGAATGTAGAATTCATAATGAAATGCTGAGATAGCTTGTTCTGTTCAGTTTGAAATACAAGAGTGTAAGGTCCTGCTGTTTTCTTACAAGAGAGAATAAAAGGTAGCTGTGATGATACAGCATTTATGTAAATCATGTAAGTCAAGACTGACCGTGAGGCCAACGATGGGCAATTGTTATAGTGGTAGGAACTCTCCCCCCCCCCCCACATAACCCTAGCACCCATGTGGTGCTAGGGTTATGTGGTGATGCAGCATCACCTCCAGTTTTGGGTTTAGGCCAGTTTTTATTCATTTGCAGGAGGGGATTTGGTAGGTTGTCGGTGGCACAGTGGGTTAAGGCACTGAGCCACTGAACTTGTGACCGAAAGGTCACAGGTTCGAATCTGGGAAGCAGCGTGAGCTCCCTCTGTTAGCCCCAGCTTCTGCCAACCTAGCAGTTCGAAAACATGCAAATGTGAGTAGATCAATAGGTACCGCTCCGGCGGTACTCTATGCAGACATGCTGGCCACATGACCTTGGAGGTGTCTACGGACAATGGCGGCTCTTCGGTTTAGAAATGGAGATGAGCACCAACCCCCAGAGTCAGACACGACTGGACTTAATGTCAGGGGAAAACCTTTACCTTTACCTGTGTGAAGAAAACATCAAACTGTCAAAGTTAGGGGGTAGTTTCTAGTCATTTTTGTAAATATGTAAACATTATTCAGGATTTTTTTTCAATAGGAGAAGGAACTGAGAGATTAGGGCAGTGGTTCTCAACCTGGGGTCCCCAGATGTTTTTGGCCTACAACTCCCAGAAATCCCAGCCAGTTTATCAGCTGTTAGGATTTCTGGGAGTTGAAGATCAAAAACATCTGGGGACCCCAGGCTGAGAACCACTGGATTAGGGGATGTCTTGGAGGCCATGTTTGTAATTCATATCTGAGAACTGCTGAAAGCAATGAAGGACAGTGGTCTCAGGATTCATGAAAGGGAGCAAGTTGTTTGTTATCTTCTATTTGGCTTGCAATTTGTTGGTTTTATATACAAGGACGATACAAGTTTGTGTACTTGACCTTGGACTCCTTATTGGCAATTCTTTCTGCCCCTTTCTTCAAAATCCAATATTTGCATAACTCTCTGTGGACTCCTTCAAGACTGCCTTCAACAATTGCTCTTGTTACTCTTTTGTACTATTGCTTGTGAATGTGCTGATCCTGCTGCAACACTTACACAAAAATAGCAAAACTCAGGTCAAATTACAGGAGTAGATGCATTTCCAGTTTTATTTTTTATCTAATTGCTGAGATGGCCCAACAATTGGCTGAGATATGGAAACACTAGCATGATAATGGTTGCTACTTAATTTACATAAATTGATAAATATTGGGCAGATAAACTTACCTAGTCCAATGCAGGCAACCCAAAACTGAAAAAATCTCTACTTGAGGGTATTAAACAAGGAACCTATAAGATTTAGACCTGCTATCTGGCACAATACAGAACAAGCACCCTCTAGACCTCATGGAACATAAAGCTGAGGAAGACTTCATAGCAAAATTGTTCTAGTGACCCTATGACAGTGGGCGATCTGCTTTGAGGTTTCTTCCAAATTTTCCGGTCCCGATTCAAGGTGCAGGTTCTTACCTACAAAGCCCTGAATGGTTGGGAATCTCCTACCTGCTGGACCACATTTCCATCTACGAACCCACATGATCTCTTTGATCATCCGGAGAGGCCCTGCTCTTGCTCCCACCCCCTTCACAGGTGTGTCTGGTGGGGACGAGGGAGAGGGCCTTTTCTATGGTGGCCCCTCGATTCTGGAACTTGCTTCCCAAGGATATTAGGCAAGCCCCACTTTGGCAGTCTTTAGGAGGAGCTTGAAAACTTGGTTGTTCCTATGTGCCTTCCCTGAATAAATAATAACTCACTGTTCTGACCAATGTTCTGCAAAACGTCCTCTGAAGCACTTTATCCTACCTGTTGAGTCAATCACCCTACCTTACCCTCTAAAAACCCCTGTTCAGATTCATTTTACTGCTGCTCACACCAGGCATGTAGCCGGGGGGGGGCGCTCGGGGGGCTTCAGCCCCCCCCCCCTGAAATTTTCATGGTGGTTCGCGAAAAGGCCTTACTGGTGAATTATTTAAACTGTTATGTTTATTCATATCATGATCTGATCACCATACTCAATATATCCCATATGCATGGGGGTATTGGGATAATGATACAAAAGGTTTGCTAGGGTAGACCCTCTTTTACTCGGACTCAGCCCCCCCCAAACTCAGCCCCCCCGAAACCCCCCCTGAAAAAAAATTAACCCCCCCCCCCGAAACGAAATCCTGGCTACGGGCCTGGCTCACACCCAGTGTTTTAAATTTTTAATCTATTAGATTTGGCTCTGCTCTTAGAGTTGGAACTTTCTGTTTTTAAATGCCGTGTTTTTGCTGATATGTTATTTATAATGGTTTTATATTGTATTTTTATTTATTTATTATTTTTTATTTTCCTTGTTTATTGTTGTGTTGATTTACTGATGTATGTATTGTTGGGCTTGGCCCCATGTAAGCCACCCCGAGTCCCCTTTGGGAGATGGTCTAAATAAAATCATCATCATCATCATCATCATCATCATCATCATCATCATCATCACAAGAACTGAACCTATTTTGATGATAGCTTTGCATACTTTGGTCAGCTCCTTTCAGAGTTCAATAGAAAATCCAGAATGGATTTATTTCTCCACTGACATTCAAACCTCTGTCTTGTAGACTCTTTCAGATTCTCCACAGTCCAAAAATCAAGTTCTGATTCTCCTGCCATTTATTATGCTGCTCAGTTTGGCAAGTTCCTTGAGCATTCTGTTTTTGTATTATTTTTCACTCCACTCCACCCTGCCTTGCCCCAAATATATTAAATGACATATAATAGAACAAATTAACAATAATCTGCCATATCTTAGAATTTGATGGGAACAATGAAGATACAGTTTGGATGGATAAATATAATGGCTTGTTGTTTGCAATGGTCCCTTCTTACTCCTCATGGCAAGCACATTTCCTGGAAGTAAAAGTGGGCAGGGCACACATAATCCTATCTAGAACTATTAGTCTGGTCTAAATGGCAATGACGATCCACATAGTTAAAGCAATGGTATTCCCCATAGTCACCTATGAATGTGAGAGCTGGACCATAGGGAAGGCTGAGCGAAGGAAGACAGATGCTTTTGAGCTGTGGTGTTGGAGGAAAGGTCTGAGAGAGCCTTGGACCACCAGAAGATCCAACCAGTCCATACTTCAGGAAATAAAGCCCGACTGCTCATTGGAGGGAAGGATAGTAGAGGCAAAGATGAAGTACTTTGTCCACATCCTGAGAAGACACGAAAGCCTAGAGAAGACAATGATGCTGGGGAAAATGGAAGGAAAAAGGAAGAGGGGCCAACCAAGGGCAGGATGGATGGATTGCATCCTTAAGGTGACTGGATTGACCTTGAAAGAGCTAGGGGTGGTAACGGCAGACAGAGAGCTGTGGCGTGGGCTGGTCCATGAGGTCACGAAGAGTCAGAGACGACTGAACAAATGAACAACAACAAAAGGCATAATTTAGTAGTGGGGCACATGCAGATGATTCCAAATCCAATCTTCACTAGAATCTACATTTAAAGTCTCCTAGATGACCAGAGTAGGAATGATGTCTGCTTGAAAAAGTCAGGTTTATATGTCCCTTGCTCACTCTCTGAAGAACTGGCCAAGCATCTGCTTCCCATGTTTCCACTTTCCTGTATTAAAAGCTGGAAATGGAAAGATTTCCACATCTTTCTTCTTCTCCCTGAGGCCTCCCCCCCCCCTCCCCAGCACTTTCTAAACTGTCTCTCAAAGTGAAGATTAATTCAGACATGAAGTGGGGAGTTGTTCTGAAGTACAATATTGGGAATATAGACCTTTGCATGTTTTGGAACCTCCATTTTTCAGGCAGTGTTTTGAGGATGGGATGTGGAAATCTAGCCAAGGGTCAGTTTGAGAATCTAAGCCTACTTCTAGATATAATAATAGACTCCCAGTGCTATCAGCAAATCCCTGCCCTCATTTCCTCCTTTCCTTCTGAAAAGAAGGAAGAATAAAAGAGATGGGAAAATGTGGTAGCGTTACTGGTTGAAGAGATTATAATCGGGATCTATCCACACATGCTCTAAGCAAGGCAGGGAGATGATAAACCACATCAGATTGCCGGTGGTAGAAAGGTGGCAATCTGCTTTGCCACGAGGCATGGGGAATCCTGCATGCCATGCTTTGTATCTCTTGCCTCGCCAGGAGGGCAATCACATGGGGAAAATATGGGGGGCGTGTGGTGCCCACAGCTTCCCCAAATAGGTTGGGCATGCCGGTCCCACCCCTCTGCACCCACGGAGCCAGCACAATGTTGTTTGATGGGAGCCGGCCAGCTCTGTGGGTGACTGGGGCTAGATCGGCGTTTGCTATCGAATCTAGCGTTGTATGATGATATCGGTCTTGTTTGGAAACATGCTAAATAAAGCATGAGTACACACAGAATTCCTCAGTGGTGACTTTATACTAAAATGGAAAGGTCTTGTGCTCAGTCAAAATTCCCGTTGTGTAATGTTGTCTTGTCTGCTCCTCTTTCATGCTGTTGATGTTTCACACATTGTCAGACTTGTTTCATTGTAACATGCCATCCAGTATTTCAGCTTTACAGCCCCATGAAACAGAACTCTCCCGTGTTGTAAACAGGCTTCATCTTTTTGTGTGGCGACAGTTTTGATTCTTCAGTGAAGTTTGGCTCCTGATCACTTCCTTATTCTGTTGAATAAATAACTCATTACTCCAAAGCCGACATTCCCAATCAAAATAAGTACCCCCTACCTCAGTCTGTATATTCTAAACTGTTGCTCAGCTTTTGCTGATGGTCACCAAAATTTGATGCTGACATTCCAGCTAAAGAAGCATGTCTTTGTTCTAGTTAAATTTTGCTTCAACACTGTTTGGTAGCCGAGCTTGATGTGAAGATCAGAAAATGAATACTGTTCCCTATGGCCACTTTTCAACTATGTCAGAGTATAGATCTGGCTTTTGAAGTAAGGTTGCCTGCTGTTCTGTATGTTCCATTCTTGTTGGACCAAGGAAAGGGAACCATTTGAGATTTTTTACTATGCTCTGATGTATTTTTAGTCTGGCTCAGTTTCACACTTGGTAAGCTTCCTGGCCTAGGCTGGGGAGTTTCACTGAACAGCAGTTTATGAAGTCCAAAATTCTCAGTTGTATTTTGCATGTGATAATCTATATGTTTCCTCATTCTATAAAAGCCTTTCAGAAATATAAGTCAAATTTTTGCTTGTGGAAAGTCTCGTATTTACTGGAGATCTAGGATAGACTCCTTATTGAAATTCTGGAAGATGCCCAAGGCATCATGTGGATTACCGATACTACTAAATGCACGGTAACACTTAAAAAAGCAACAACCATGATGTGTGCTTTGCATATAATTTATAATTTAGGTATAAGGGAAATTGGGTTCCTAAAATAGATTTTTCACATAATAATAATAATAATAATAATAATAATAATAATAATAATAATAATAAAAGCCAGAATTGAAAAGTCAACGACAGATCCCAAGTGTAGACTCTGCAAGGAAGCAGATGAAACAATAGATCACAGCCTCAGTTGCTGCAAGAAGTTCACGCAGACAGACTACAAGCAGAGGCATAACACCGTTGCTCAGATGATCCATTGGAACTTGTGCCACAAATACCATCTGCCTGTGACAAAGAACTGGTGGGATCACAAGCCGGAAAAAGTTACAGAAACTGAACACATCAAGCTATGCTAGAACTTCTGGATTCAGACAGACAGAGTTCTGGAGCACAATACTCCTGACCTCACGATCGAGTTAAAAAACAAAGTATGGATTGTCGATGTTGCAATCTCAGGTGACAGCAGGATTGAAGAGAAATAACTGGAAAAGATAACATATGAGGATTTAAAGATTGAACTGCAAGACTGTGGCACAAGCTAGTAAAGGTGGTCTCAGTGGTGATTGGCACACTGGGTGCAGTGCCTAAAGACCTTGACTTGCACTTAAACACAATCGGCGCTGACAAGATTACCATCTGCCAGCTGCAGAAGGCCACCCTACTGGGATCTGCACGCATTATTCGCTGATACATCACATAGTCCTAGACACTTGGGAAGTGTCCGACGTGTGATCCAATACAACAGCCAGCAGAGTGTCTGCTGTGGACTCATCTTGTTTTGTTTCAAGTAATAATAATAATAATATATTTTTTTGTCATGTCAGGAGTGACTTGAGAAACTGCAAGTCGCTTCTGGTGTGAGAGAATTCCCCGTCTGCAAGGACGTTGTCCAGGGGACGCCTGGATGATTTGATGTTTTCATCATCCTTGTGGGAGGCTTCTCTCATGTCCCCGCATCAGGAGCTGGAGCTGATAGAGGGAGCTCATCCGCCTCTCCCCGGATTCGAACCTGCGACCTGTCAGTCTTTAGTCCTGCCGGCACAGGGGTTTAACCTACTACGCCACCGGGGGCTCCTAATAATAATAATAATAATAATAATAATAATAATAATAATATTGTGGGACTTTCGAATCCAGACTGATAAAGTTTTGGAACACAATACACCAGACATCACCATTGTGGAAAAGAAAAAAAAATGGATTATTGATGTTGCCATACCAGGTGGCAGTTGCATTGAGGAAAAATAACAGGAAAAACTCACCATTATCAGGACCTCAAAATCGAATAGCAAAGGCTCTGGCATAAACCAGTACTGGTGGTCCTAGTGGTCATCGGCACACTGGGTGCTGTGCCAAAAGATCTCAGCCGGGATTTGGAAACAATAAACATTGACAAAATCATGATCTGTCAACTGCAAAAGGCCACCTTGCTTGGATCTGCACACGTCATTCGAAAATACATCACACAGTCCTAGACACTTGGGAAGTGTTCGACTTATGATTTTGTGATACGAAATCCAGCATATAGATCTCATTTGCTGTGACATACTGTGTTTTTGTGTCAGTAACACAATAATGATGATGATGATGATGATGATGATGATATATGATGATGATGATGATGATGATGATAATAATAATAATAATAATAATAATAATAATAATGCATTCTGTTTGTTATCCACATCTCCTAAAGGCTCGAGGTGGGATACAACAAACTCAAAACAAACTCAAAACATACAATAAAATACATAAATTAAAAAACACCATTATAGGAAAACATACATGAAACATAGGATACAAAAATCAACATATAGTAGAAATAGAATGCAAATTAAAAACGAATAATTCAAAGCTGGCTGGATAGGCCTGCTGGAAGAAATGGGTCTTCAATTGGGTCTTAAATTCTGATATCTCATTTAGATCAGTCCACAGCCTTCAGGTGGTCAATGAAAAGGTCCAATCCTTGGGCAATTATTGCAAGTCGAGCTGTAGCTGGCTGGATTAGCTGCTCCTGAAGAGGGCTTCTGTAGTGCTAGCTACCAATCCTGCAGCATTCCCATCACCTACCGTGTTGCAATCCCTTTTAAAATTGCAGTTACACATCAAAAAAGTGAAGCGATCCTTTGTTATGTTACAGTCATAGTGTAGATGCCTCTCAGAGGAACTCAATGCCTGGGGTGAATTTCACAAGAGAAGGTGATCCTGCAGATAACAGGACAGGACTCAAATAGTACAAGAAGGGCAGGAGAATTTTTGGTCTCATCTGGTTGGCTCAATCATTCCTCTCTTCAGCGCTAAGGAATTTTCAAAAGCACTGTAATATTTTGTAGATGGTTTTATGTAATTTTCAGTTGGCAGATCATGCATCCACCTGCAGATTCCATGAGCATTTCTCAATCCCAATCTACATTATTTTGCTATTGTCAAATCAGATGGCAAACAGATTCCTTGAACATTTATCTGGCATTTCCATTCACCACATACAATGTATTTACTGGTAAACCATTAGGAGGGACTGGATTCTCCCTGGGTTATTAGCTTAGACTAATGCAATGTGCTATACATAGGAATGCCTTTGAAAAATCTTTCATGTATCCCATGTGTGATACATTACTGTAACCCATTAGAGAGATTGCCAGAGCAATGATACTTGGAAGCTGCTTAGCAGTTTCTATAAAAATGCAGCTAATAAATTTGTTTTGAAGATACCATTGCCATTACTTCAGTATTGATATTAACTCAATTGAGGAATGTAGAAACTTCAATTCTGCTTTTCTTTCCTTCTTATGAATTCTTGCTGCAGGGGCTTGTTGACAGCATGATAATGATGGACAGGGACTTATTGATTGATTGAAAATAAATCTTATTGATTTATTTTCTAAACATGGGTTTATCTTTACTTTGCCTTCTGGATTGAATTGAGCACAATTTACAGCCAGACATCTATACACAATATGATGCATTATACAAAAGAAAAAGAAATATTTTGAGGGAGAGGCAGACATTGGGAAAAATGCACAAAACGAATGTATATATTTCTAAAACATTGAAGCATAGTTTGATTTGTGGGACAAATGTCCTCTAATGTGCCCATTTAGGAAAAGAGCATGCAGAAATTCATATGAATTTTCTATTTTTTTAAAAAAAAATGCATGGGAGTGGCATTGAATGGACCTGCAGGTGGGGAATGAATCTGACAGATCTATCCATTATAATATATAATAATAGACTTTATTTCTACCCCGCCACCATCTCCCCGATGGGGACTCGGAGCGGCTTACATGGGGCTAAGCCCGGACAACATAATACAGCAATAAAATCAAAACATTCCCAAATGAAGATAGGATGAACATGACCACCCTTCAAAACTGTTGGAGCATGCAAGAAATTAGTTAATGTGTGTGTGTGTGTACAGTAAAACAAGATGCATGAAGCTGATTGGTTGGGCTATGCCTGGGGAGCTGGCTTAGCATGGGACTTTTGGGTACTGTTACATTTTTTAGGCAGAGAGAGAAGTAGTTTTTTGATTTATTATTATTGTTATTATTGTTGTTGTTGTTGTTATTATTATTATTATTATTATTATTATTTCATATATTTATATCCTGCCCTTCTCCCCACAAGGGGGACTCAGCGCAGCCTCACATGAGCATCAGAGGACGCTAACAACATAAATACCATAAAAACTACAACTCACAATAAAATCATTTTAAAACATTGTAAATCATCAATAAAATTTAACAATAAATTAATAGATTAATGTGCCAGTAAAACCAAGCCAAGCCATGTCGCAAAAATCCAAATTTCCTTTTTTTATTGCTGCTGGCTCTAATCGAATGCCTGGCCCCAGAGCCAGGTCTTCAGTTGTTTTCTAAAGGACAGGAGGGAGGTGGCCACCCTGATATCCTTAGGAAGAGAGTTCCACAGACAGGGGGGATCACTGCGAAGAAGGCCCTGTCTCTCATCCCCACCAACCGCATTTGCAAGAGTGGTGGGCAGAGGCAGCCCTAGGTAATTTTCAATGGTAAGCAAACAGTATTTTGGTGCCCCCCCCCCCCAACCAATCACTGATATATATTTTCTGTTCGTTGTTGGAGTTCTGTGTGCCATATTTGGTTCAATTCCATCATTGGTGGAGTTCAGAATGCTCTTTGATTGTAGGTGAACTATACATCCCAGGAACTACAACTCGCATATGTCAAGGTCTATTTTCCCCCAAGAGCACCTCAAGAGCGCTCCTGGGCAAAAGCAACTATTCTGCAAATGCTTACTTTGCGTAATGGGTTGAGCCACCCCTGGTGGTGGGATCGAGAGCAGGGCCTCTCCTGGTGATCTTAAGCTTCGTGTTGGTTCATGAGTTGCTGGAAGGAATTTTTCCAGACAGACATCGAAAGATCACTTATATCTCTCTCAAGAGGACATTGTGTGAGTCAATGCAACTGATCTCATGATTGTAAATATGTTTTTCTGCGTTACGTAGAATAAACTACTTGTTCTTTATTGATCATCTGCTTGGCATATTTTCTTTTTCTGGCATGGCAGTGTGTGGACTGATAAAATGTGAACTCCGTGTGATTTTCATTATGCCAACAAAAACACCTCTACAGAAGTAATTCAGCCTGCCAATGACAGAATCTGAAACTCTCCCACAGTGAACCATACTAGCATCAACACAAAGCTAGATAGACCACTAGTGGTAGAAGCAGAGAAGCGCTATGGAATGTCGGGTATTGGGTGTCTCATTCTTAAGAGCAAGTATGCATGTGCGTGTGAACTGTGAGACAGTCAAGACATCTTGTATTTTTAAATAAGTTTGCATGTCGTAAGAGCCACTCATAGACTCTCCTGTCAACAGAAACTCTATGAACCTATGGGTTTGTACACCTAGATTCCTAAGCTCCAAATGACCAGCCAAAGGCCCTCTCTGGATATCTGTTTGTGGGAAATAGTGGGATAGAAAGATTGTGATTGCGACTGTGACTGCTACTGCTTAGGGGTCATTTGAATGCATTAGCCAACTGAAATTGGCCCAACCTGACTTCAAGAGACACCATGAGGAACAGAAAGTCAACAGTAAGACTTGAGGTCCTGTTGAGCAATGACAAATATCTAATGGAATCCTGGGATCTGCAGTTAAAGAGACTTACTTAGGTGATCCCTCGTTGTCCAAGTAGGATAGTCTTCCAAGATCAGTGGGTCTGTAGGTGACTGTGGAGCCCTATTCTTGATCTGCACCTTCTCCCACGGTGAGGGCATTGGTTTCCAGGTGGAAGGCAGTCCCGGTTGGGGTTGGCTTGACACACCTTCCTCTTGGCACCTTTCTCTCTTGCGCCCTCCATTTGTGCCTCCTCAAATCTGCAGCACTGCTGGGCACAGCAGACCTCTAGCTGGAGTGCTCAAGGGCCAGGGCTTCCCAATTCTCAGTGTATATGCCAGAGTTTTTAAGGTTGGCTTTGAGCCTACCTTAAAAGAAGAGAAGAACATTCTGAAATGACAGTGCTATAATTATGTACTGTGAAACAGCACTTGAAATTTCAATGGTGCACAAAGATTGTTCTTTTTATGTTAGTACAGAATGTAGAACAGCAAAAGCTCTACTGTACCATGCATTCTCCAGTACCATACATTCTCCAGTATGAATGTATGGTACATACTGTACCATACATTCTCTAGTAGCGACCATTGCACCTCTTGCTAAAACAACTGATTCTGATGGAGTTCCAAACCTAGCGGAAATTAAGGATGGGCTGGAGGACATCAAGAAGGAGTTTAAAGAATGGGCGGCTATCTGTTAAAATATTTGCAACTCTCAATCTCGCCCAGTTGTTAAATACAAAACACTGGGTTGTTTTCATGAGAAGTTATACCACCCCATATTTGCTCTACTCCTTCCTCTGCTAAGTGATGTGAAAGATAGTGAGATGATCCAGATGTCTGCTGTTTATCATGTTTATATGAAACTCATTTAAGGGAATTCTCTTTCTGTCTGTGCTGCAGCTGGATTCTGGCAGCTACAGAAATTCTAGCCAAGGTGGTTCAACCAACTGGTTTCTTAACTATCCTCCCGCACTCAATCTGCATATACCATATGTACAGGTACATCTCACTTAACAAAATAGAAGAAAAACTTCAACTCCTATCAGGCTGCGAGATGCACTTTTCAATGGCCACTCTATGCTAGTGCCATTGGGAAAGTGAGTTTCCAGGGCCCTCTCTGGAAGAGGAGGTAACTTTCGAAGAAAAAATGGAGGAGGCTTCTTCCTCCAGGGAGAGAAAAAGACATCATAGATTCCCCTGCCTCAAATATTCTGTCGACTTAACTCATTCCAAAAGTTTTGGCTCTCTGAGCCATTCGGCTGGTCTTGAAAAAAACAAAAACAAAACAAAACTCACAAATGTTTTTCTGCATAAAAATGTATTTTTGTGTGTCTTTTTTTTAAAAAAAAGCCAAAATATTTCTCATTGAAACTCTAAACAATGTTGCACCTAGCCTCGCAAAAGCAAAAATGCCATGTTTCTAGAAATCCACATGTTTCACATAAGCACTAATTTTATACACATAAAAAACGCCATGTGGGTTTCTGGAAACAGTGGAGGGGAGATGTACAAAAATAGCTCTTTTTTTTCTTTTGCTCAAAAGGTATTTCTGCAATGTATAATTTCCCAAAACTCTTTAGGATGTGTGGATACCAGCCAATAACTACACAAATAAGGATTTTTTTTTCTAGCACTGGGGAGAAAACTGTAGAAAATATTCAGGCACATGGGGACTAAACAGTCAATTTTTTTTATCCCTAAGCTACATGAAGTTGGGCAGATTTACTTTGGATAGTGGATTTTGATCTTCTGTTTTGACACAATTACCCTCCCAAACAGGAAGATGTCATATCTTGAAATATGGTTTCTCTAGTAAAAGGGTAATTTAGGGAGATGAATCAGCAGAGTCTTCTTATAAAAAGGGTAGCCAGTTTCCCAGGCTGAAGAAACACAAATGCACACAACATCTCCTTCCCCTGCCTCTGCTGCCTGTTAAGAAGACTTGGGCTATAAAGCCTGATTTTAAGAAGTGCACATTAGTTGCAATAAGTACCATTAGGCTCATGTCACTATCAGAGTCCGCTCTCTTTAAAAGAAGAAACATTTCACAGAAGAGGATGTAACAGCTTCTTGTACCTAATCTTTTATTACTGCCAACAAGTACTAATCCACCGCCAAAGGGTTTTCCATAATACTTTGCAAATGTTCTTGATCAAGACCACCCAGCAGTTTCTGAGACTAAAGAAATTTGCATTTTTCATGCTCCAAGCAAGGTTTTTATTATTCACTATGCCCCAAAAGCATAGACCTTGGACAATGTATTTACATATCAATATCTTCCGTGATGTTTGTGAGATCCATCTGAGTTTTCTTTAGTGATCATCAACTTCCATAATCTATGATACTTGGAATGGGAAGTTCTACATATGTGCTTCCTTACTACAGTTTCTTGTATTACTCATTAAAATATTTATATGTTGTTTTTTTTATCAACTCTCCTCCAATGGACAATATTAAGGTCAAGTAGTAATTAAGAACAGCAAACTAAAACAAGCAAACAAGCAAAATGAAAAAGAGAGGTGCTCAGGAGGGACAACAGCTGTGAGAACAATTACCTCCAGACACAAGGGAATCCAAATGTCCTTTGAAAGTAGGGTGTCCACTGAACATGGCATGAAAAACGTGATACCATTTTGAATACTATTTGCATAGTCTACATTATATGTATAAATGTGTATTTTTTTTTAAAAAAATGGATTTTAATTTGAACAGATATGCAATGCATTTCACTACAGAGGGAAAACTTCTAACTAGAGGCCATTCATACTACACCTATAATGCTATTATTCCCCTGCCATGATGATCTCCTATGGAATGCTGAGATTTGTAGTTTGGTTGGAGGTACTGGAGGACCTCCCTGGCTGATGATGTGAAATTTCCCTCCCTAAACTGTAACTCCCAGGATTCTTTGGAATAGAACCATAGTAGCCAAAATGGAATTGTAACATTTTAATTGTACAGGTTTTAATGTCAAGTTCTTTGATCTCCTTTTCAATAGGTTTCTCACTTTACCCATGGAATGCCCTCAAACTGAGGACAACTGCCCACAGAGAAAAATGAAATATGATCTATTTATTCAAGTAGCACAGCTTGGGTGCATCACCTTATATTGCACCCTAGCCCTGAGGCACCTGTTCATCCAGCACCACACCAGAGCTCAATAGTCCAGTAATAAAGTGTTTACTGAATAAAGAATATAAAAAAAGGGGAGGAAGGGTTATATCCAAAAGAAGCAATCAGGATATAACTTGAAATATACACAAATACTCAGGGTTCAATAAAAGTCTTTCAAGAAAGCCAAGGAAACATCACAGGAGCTAGAAATAATCCAAGGTAATTCCAGGGAACTTGGTAACATGAACAGATAACTGTTTACCCTTTACAAGGTTGTCTCTGAAGTGCTTGAAACTAAAATACTTAATTTAAGCTCGTCAGGCTCCCATGAAGTCATGGTGAAGACACCTGTATTTCAAGGCTTTATCTTGGGAGGCGCTGGGAAGATCTAGTCTGCCTACTTTTTACACCCTGCTTTTGGAGATCTAATCTACATTCCCTAGTGACCTCTTCACCCTCCCCATCTTCTCAAGGTCTTTTCTCCAGGGAAACTTCAGCTTCACTTTCCATGGCTGCTAAGTAAGGAATGATCTAAAGAATGTACAGCATCTGCCAGGTCAGGCTGAACTGTCTGCAAATCTTCCTGAACGCTGTCAGATTCTCCCTGAACACATTAATTTTGAAACCCTCCATCTTCAGAATCTCCTGGTTCTTGCCAGACTATAACACCTTAGTTTAGGAGTTTATCATCTTTGCTTTGAACATTGTACATGATCAGTGGGAAATATTTGGGAGGTGTTTCTTTTACAAAAGAAAGTCACTACTGAATTATTTAAATTTGTCAAAGGAGCATTTTCCAGGATGTTTCCCTCTGAGAGACGGATGGGATAATAGCAACATGTGACAAGTTCAAGGCAAACATGCTGTTGTCCTGCAATTTGCCTATCATAAACTATTAAGTCATCAGCAAGCAAAATACTGAATGCAGCAATCTTAAGGCATGACTAAAAACTATTGATAAGAGACTATGACAAGAAGCAATACTTGGTCAAAACACAAGACAAATACTCAAGGTAATGCCAATTGTCATTTCTGTCAGTGAACCCAAGATCTTATAGTAACTTGGGGTTTTAAGTGAAGGCTGGGCACCTGAGCAACCAAATCACCACAAAACCCTGCTCAAAAGTAGCTTGGAAATTCTTTAGACCATGGTTTCCAAACTGTATGTCATGACACATTAGTGTGTTCGCTGTGTCATGTGGGAAATGTAGGAAATAGATAATATTTTACAAATCATATATTTTAAAAATACATAATCAAAGGTTGTCATGAGATATGTTATGTCCCCATAAATTTTATGTATGTGTTCATACCTCTTGTAAGGTAAAGGTAAAGGTTTCCCTTGACATTAAGTCTAGTCGAGTCTGACTCTAGGGGATGATGCTCATCTCCATTTTTAAGCCGAAGAGCTGGCATTGTCCATAAACACATCCAAGGTCATGTAGCTGCCATGACTGCATGAAATGCCATTACCTTCCTGCCAAAATGGTATCTATTGATCTACTCACATTTGCATGGTTTCAAACTGCTTGGTTGGCAGAAGCTGGAGCTAACAGCGGGAGCTCACCCCATCCCACGGATTCGAACCACCGACCTTCTAGTCAGCAAGTTCTATAGTTTAGCAGTTTAACCCGCTGCGCCACCATGGCCCCATGACCTCTTATAAGAGGGGTTGGCTTAATCTCTGATTTGCTAGCAAAATTGTATTACTGTGTCACACAAAGGTGCATGTCTAAAACGTTTGTCACCAACCTGATATGTTTGGAAAGCTCTGCTTTAAACTGTAGCCTAGGATTCATAATATCCTATTCGTTTTTCTAAACAAATGTCTTTGGGCAAGTCAAGGAGTGGGATCCCGCACTTCTTTGGTTAACTTGTTGCTTTACCAAGCAAGTAGATATGGAGCAAATGGAGAAGTTTCCTTTAGCATGACCCCTTGTTTACTTATTAAAAGAGGACCTTTTTTTTAAACAAGGACAGCTGTTCTGAGAACAATCCATCCCATAATTTGACTAACTAATGGAAGTCCTGAAGGCTTTGCCAAAGCTCAAATCTTAATAGCTTGAGCTGCCTGCCCCCCACCATCAACACTCCTGTTGCACTGAAATGAACAAGTAATTAAAGCCAATGCATCTGGACTGAAATCGCAGTCTTTTGGCACAAGACATAAACTCCATAGCTGTTTCACCATTAATTGGCTTCTCAGCTACAGACAAGAGTTGTTTGTGCAGTTGCTAATCTCAGCACTCACATGCCTCCACTATATTTAAAGAGTTTTTCAGCCTTTACAATACTGTGATTTGCCATCAGTGTCAGCCAGCACTCGGCCTTTAAAGATTGCTTCATAAGTAATGGCCATGGTGCATGGAATCTTTAAAAGCCCCATAAATAAAAGTGTGATAGCTCCTAAAACAACATGGAAAGCATATTAAGGACTTGTTTTCACAGCATCATTACAAAAGCTTAAAGCAAGACAGAGGGAAATGACCACCGTCAGATGCCTCCAGCCCTTTTCAGCCATAATTTTCCATGAGACCTCTTCACGAAAGCTTTGCAGAATGGAGCAGGTTTCACTATTCCTTCATGAAAACTTAGCAGGCCAAAAATATCAACAATGGCAAGGAAACACAAAGGCAAAGCTCCAGAATAGTTCTATTTGCCTCTGAAGCCCCTCCATATTGCAAAACCGGGCAACAGAATGAGGCTAAAGCTAAGAAGAGACCTTATACATTGGTCAGTTTGCTCAGTATTGAGTTTAGAAAGCTTTAACAGTAGTATTAGCACATGACTGCTGAATCATTAAGAAAAGCTCAAATGCTAACCTTAAGCCATTTCAAAATTACATTTATTACTTAAATTATGAAGATGATCAAAGAAACTTAATGAAACAAAAGATTGTAAAACAAAGATCTTTGATGTTTTAACAATTAAAATAGGCAAATTTAAAACAGAAAGGTAATCAATTATTTTTTCCAAATTATTATGTCTAAGCTGTGTTAAATACTGTCTATACTAGAGCTAGGCACTAGGCATGGATAGAGCCATGTTGGATTACTTGTTACTCATAATAATTTAGTTAAAGTTATCTTTTTCAAGAGATTTTGAAGTATTTTAAATACCTGGAAGTCCATTTGCCCTTCCGAAGCTTTCTCCGCCATTTTTGTTACGACTCAGTAAGTGAGTCGGAAATGATTCCGTGTCTTTTCAGCACTCTAGCCTGCTGGGAGGCTCCTTGCCTTCCCTCCCAGCCATTATTATTATTATTATTATTATTATTATTATTATTATTATTGGCAGCAAGGGGTAATTGGGGTATAGCCTGGAGTAAACAGTAGAAGGGATGGTGATTGGGGCAGGATGTAGGGGTAAATAGGAGGATTGGGGCAGGACCTAGGGATAAAAAGTAGGAAGAGTAATTGTTGGGACAGAATCTAAGATTTTTTTTTGTCGTATCAGGAGCGACTTGGGAAACTGCAAGTCGCTTCTGGTGTGAGAGAATTCCCCGTCTGCAAGGACATTGCCCAGGGGACGCCCGGATGATTCGATGTTTTTTTTCATCCTTGTGGGAGGCTTCTCTAATGTCCCTGCATGAGGAGCTGGAGTTGATAGAGGGAGCTCATCTGCCTCTCCCCGGATTCGAACCTGAGACCTTTCAGTCTTCAGTCCTGCCAACACAGGGGTTTAACCCACTGCGCCACCAGGGGCTCCATAGAATCTAAGATAAAGTTTAAGTATTCCTCATCCACAATACTTGGCACCAGAAGTGTTTTGGATTTCATTTTCTTTCCAGGTTTTGGAATATTTACATATACATAACAAGAGATCATGGAGATAGTATCCAAGTCTAAACACTAAATTAATTTATGTTTCATATGCATCTTATACACATAGCCTGAAGGTCATTTTATGCACAATATTTTTAATGATATTGTTAATGAAAAAAGTGTAAATTGAACCACAAGAAAGCAAAGTATCACTCTTTCGGCACCCATGTGGACAATTTTGAATTTTGGAGTATTTGGGAATTTGGAGTGAAGAATGCTCAACTAGTATGGATTTCTTAATTTTTAATTATTCAGAGAGATGGATGTCTGTGTTTTTTCAATGCCACATATTTAAGGAGTGGTAAGATAGAGGAAGCACACACATTTTTGCATAGACACAGTCACCTATGGACGCACCGCCAATGCCATCATACTCGGACAATAAGGGATCGCTTAAGTAAGTAAGTAATACAAAATTGGACAATCAGTCCTTTCTTGATGCTCCAAGTTGCAAACTGTGGAACAGATCATGTAAGAAGGCTTAAAAGACTCAGGCAGATTGAACAGGGGAATTATGTACCCATCAACAATATGTGCAGGATAGACTAAGGGTGATTCACACTACATTCCTACTGCTGAGCTTTAGCTATTAAGAATGCTTGAAATACTGACAGCAGGTTTTCAGGAACAGGCCTTCTGAACATATTTTAGAGCTGTGGTTGATAACTTCCAAATGTTATACAAAGGCAATAAAGGTAGGAGGGAGTAGGAGAGTTAGCCTGTTGCCATTTCATATGAACTTTTTCAGCTGATTTATTGTCTGGCCAAATTTTTCAACAAAGCCTCAAAAGACAAGCAATTCCCTGAATCTTGGTTTTGTGGTTTGCGGTACCTCGCGAAAGTTTACTTTTGCAGAACCTACTAAGATTTCCATTTGCAAACCTGTGTGTAAAACAAATATAATAGTCCTGCTTTTTCCAAACCAACAATGTTCTTCCCAAATTGGATATTCGTTTCTGTTTTCACAGTGTTATGAGTTTCCATGGGTTATCTGTATTCATTACAATGAGGGGGACTTGGGTGTGGATATTAAAACAACTTTGACCTTCATGGACCACTTAATAGAATCCATAAAATAACATGATTCAAAATTACAACCATATATACTTTTCGGTAATGATTTCTGGAATGTCACCATGTGTTTCTAGCTATGATTATTTATTTCTTACACTTGGACATCATCCATCAGCATAATCTCTATTATTTCTTAAATTTGAAACATTCTGTAATCTTTACTTACTTTTAAAGGCCCTATACACATTGTAAAACAGTCCTTTATGACTTACCAGGAATTTGTCAACACTCTGCAATAGTTTCCAAACAATGGTCCTCCAGATGTTTTAGACTTCATCTCCCAGAAGTCCTGACTGTTCTCCAAGTCAGCTGGGGCTCCTGGGAGCTGATCACTTGGAGGACTATTGTTTGGGAATCACTGAAATGGCTTATGTCTAGTTTGTCAGTGGGACATAATTCAGAAAAGTACTGCTTTTGACATGAAAAATACTACATGTCTCAGTTCATCCTCAACTGTGTTAGGTTCATAACAAACAACAAAATAATCATGTTGGCTCAAAATGTATGATAGCTTTGAAGAAAACTAGGGGGTTTTTTTTGGAAGCTGCTTGTAATTTTGCAGAATGCTAGTGACAGTCTATATGAAACATTTCTATTCTCTTTGTCAAGGACTGAAAAATAATGGTAAAGCTCGTATGGACAATGACAGAGTTTCTCAAGGCATTTCTCAATAACATCTAGATCCCTGATGCCTAAATATTTCTATTCTTCCTGCTTCCAAAACTGGAGGTGAATAGAATGTACTTCTAGATTTCTAAAAATACTCTGTTAGACCTTGAAGTAGGGGATGCCCCAAAATAGCATTTCTTTCTTTCATGTGCTCTGGATGTATAACTCATTTATTTCCTCCAGAAGACAAGAGTCCTTTGTCTCACCCTGGTCATTCCACAGATATATAAACCCTTTTTCCTAGTTCCAACAGACCTCACTACCTCTGAGGATGCTTGCCATGGATGCAGGTGAAACGTCAGGAGAAAATGCCTTTAGAACATGGCCATATAGCCTGAAAAACCTACAACAACCCAGTATTTCTTCCTTTTTAAAAATAGTTGGACACTGGTGTATGTGTCCAAAGGTCACACAGAAAAACTTTGAGGGTCCCATAAATCACATCTCTGGGATAAAGAAAGCATTCTATCTAGCATGATGCAGTAGGGAACAATATTATTTTTCTTGTGTCCCTCTGTTCTCTGCATGCATGCGTCAGCTACATTCTTTTATAATACACAGTTATAGTGGTACATTTCATGTCAACTGTTGTGGTTCCATCCTGTGAAATCCTGGGATTTATAGTTTAGGGGTGAGCACTTAGAGTTTTCAGTGATTTTTATTTTCTATTATTATTGTTATTATTGTTATTATTATTTCTTATATTTATACCCTGCCCTTCTCACCCCCGAGGGGAGCTCAGGGTGGTTTCTCCCTTTATGAAGTCCAAGATTCTGTAAGATATTGTCATGGCAGTTGCATGGCACCATTGTGATATAACTGTGTAGTGTGCATGTGTCAAATGTAAGGTCTGTGGGCTGAATCTGGCCTGTCATGACATTTTATGTCACCTGTGAGGCTTTCAATGCCAGGACAACAGCTACCTTTGTACAGTCTTACAATTACAACCAGCCCTTTGAAGGCAACCAGAAGTTCGATGTAGCCTGTGGTGAAAATGAGTTTGACACCCCTGATGTTGTCTGAAAAGGATCCCAGTCTCCTACTGCACTAGCAGCAAGCATCCATTACAGGCACTAGAATACAGAAAACAGCATGAATTGGCAGTCCTGCACATTCTGCAGAATGTATAGCACAAATTCCCCTGGATCCTAATTTTCCACAATCTGGCAAAAATTACTTGGTTTGAAAGAGCTACCATAACTCCAATTATCATGCAATATGTTTTTATGCAATTATGTTCTATTAGTGTAATTATGTTTTAATTATGTAGCTGTATTTCATATTACTTTATCCTTAAGAATTAGTTTATTCTTGTCCATTTTCCATTTCTGATGTTGTGTGGTTTTAAATGATGGCATTGCATGTTTACCTTTTTATATGTATGTAAACCATCCTGAGTCCCCTTTGGGGAGAGAGAGCAATTTAGAAATAAAGTATTATTATTATTAATAATGATAATGTATTATAAGAAAGCCCTGAAAAACACTGTTTTATTTCCTAGTTTGGACTGCTTTCCCCTGACAGCGCATCCAGTGGGAAATGTTAACAGTGACTTACAGCTTTTATAACATTTGATAATGGGTTTCAGCACTTGATGTTGTTGTTTTTCGTTCCGTCTCTTCCGACTCTTCGTGACCTCATGGATCAGCCCACATCAGAGCTCCCTGTCAGCCATCACCACCCCCAGCTCCTTCAAGGTCAAGCCAGTCACTTCAAGGATCCCATCCATCCATCTTGCCCTTGGTCGACCCCTCTTCCTTTTTTCTTCCATTTTCCCCAGCATCATTGTCTTCTCCAAGCTTTCCTGTCTTCTCATTATGTGGCCAAAGTACTTCATCTTTGCTTCTAATATCCTTCCCTCCAATGAGCAGTCGGGCTTTATTTCTGGAAGTATGGACTGGTTGGATCTTCTCATGGTCCAAGGCACTCTCAGAATTTTCCTCCAACACCACAATTCAAAAGCATTTCGTCCTTCATTCAGCCTTCCCAATGGTCCAGCTCTCACATCCATAGGTTACTACGGGGAATACCATTGCTTTAACTATGCGGATCTTGGTTGTTAGTGTGATTTCTCTACTCTTCACTATTTTATCGGGATTGGTCATTGCTCTCCTCCGAAGAAGTAAATGTCTTCTGATTTCCTTCTGATTTGTGTTTGCAGTAATTTTCACATCTAGAAATACAAAGTCTGTCACAGCATTTGATATTTGATGTAAATGTTGGTATTCATCACATATTGGAATGTTCCTTTTAAAAAGAAATTTGTCCTCATAATCAAGCCAGAAGTTTACCTAAAAGCCAGGATGGCCAAGCTAAGACTGTTGTGCTTTGGCCATATCACTAGAAACAACAATAATGCTCGATAAGGTGGAAGACAGTAGGAACAAAAGGAAGACTGCATTACAGATGGATGGACATGTGCAAAGAAGACACAGCCCTGAAAGCCTTGATTAGGGCTGTTGAAAATAGGGTGGATTGGAGGTCTCTCAGTCATAGAGTCACTATATGTTGAAGTCATCTTGATGGCAGTTGACAATAACCAAAAAAACAGGATATTGTCAACTCTGAAGAATAATTACAAAATTACTTTTGGATTCATATCATGTTTGTTCATATTGCATTTAAAAGTTTTGAATTCCTTACATGTCCCAGATATCTGATTCATAAGGGCTTCTAGGAATGATCCACCTTGAACTAAAACTTATGGAAGACATTTGTCCAGCTGTAACTTGGGAGTTTCCTTGTTCCACAATGAAGTAAAAATCCCCAGTCAATATTCAGTATTCAGACCAGTAAATGGTTAAGAAATTACTGGTTGTCTGAATATTCAATATTCAGAAACCAGTAAATGGTTAAGAAAAGCTATCATAATCAGCTTTAAAAATCCGAGACATTCCTAAAAGGTTTATGCATCAGACAGTCCCCCACCTCACCTCCCAAAATTGCAAGGGATGAGGCAGTAGGGTTAACCGCTAAAATGAGCTATTTTATTTGACATGAACAAACAAGGTTTTGATGGGTTTGGTCAAAGCGGTTAACAAATACCAAACAGGCTTGCTGGTTCATGATATTTTGTCAGAGGTAATATTCATTTGAGCCTTGTTGGAAACGCTATATTACTTGTGAATGAGAACTCTTCTGTGCTATTTTTCAAAGGTTGATGGTGCATTTGGGATGATGTGTATGGTGTGTGTGAGGGGAAAAGGAGGCACAAATCTTATATATAAATTGGTTCTACAGATTTTAACATTTATAAACCATTTGAAAACCTTCTCGTTGAGAAACGCCAGCAGTAAGCCATATGTGCTCCTCAGATCTAAAAACACAATCAAAATGCTTTGTGGTTCACAACTGGTTGCAAAAAGTAAATGAAGCATGCCAAAGAATTTTTTCTTTTGTAGACACATACGTGGGTATATTATTTTGGTGTTTTAGCTTGAAAGCATTTTTCTCATTTCCTCTCTCCACTACTTCTTCTTTTTAAAAAGCAAAACAAAAACTAGTTGCATATTTTCATGGATAACAATTATCAGTTGATGGCAGTTTATGGGTAACATTGTGGATTGTTCCGGTGAACCACATCCCCACCAAACAGTCTGCCTAGTCAGCAAATATCTTCCCAAAGCAGATGCTCAGAAATTGCACTGCACAGGCACATTGGTGTTTCTTTAGAGGCCTTCTGAAACAGACTCTGAGTAAATCAAGAAGAGTTCATTCTTCAGTGAAACGGGGCAGAAAAATCATTGAGATTTAGGATTTTGCAATCTAGTAGTCACTTATGGTAACTTTCAGGCACCCTCTACATGGACCTTTGTGGGATTCTGAGACTTGTAGTCCAAGCATTTCATTCTCCCTAGCTCTGAACGAGTATTTTTGTGTCACGAAGTCCTCACGAACAGCTGAAATATGTCACTGGATTGGCCACTGCAGTCGCTGGATTTCCTCACTTCAAGACCAGGAATGTGTGCTGCTCCATTAAATTAGCAAAGATCCAGCTAAAATACACAAGGACTTATGCCACAACCATTGTGATTTGGTACAATGCCTAATGTTATCTTTGAATTCATAGGTCTGGAAACAAATGGACTAACAGAGATTTGATCAAAATTTGGACTGTGTCTACATAATTTTAAAAAGTATACTCTAAATATGACAATCTTCCCAACACATGACTTTGAGTAAGAATCTAGACCCTTTCCCCCTTAACCCAACTTTGCTCTACAATAACCAAAGTTGGAGGATATTTCATGGTTTTCAAGAAACCCCAGAGTGTCCTGGTGGTTCATAACTGTGTGCACAGTTGGATCAGATTCCATCCAGAGTCCATCTTGATTACACATCAACCTTATCACCATTACTGTTCCTCTGTACTGATCAGTGCAGGCAAGGGGATGGATCATTCTTATATCAGGCAAGGGTGTCAATTGCCCTTATATTAGAACTTCCTGTAAGAACCTGAGTGTTGTGGTTGTGACTGGTGTGGTTACTCTTTCCCCTTTTGTCTATGAGCTCTGCAGATGCTACCACAATGGCCAAGCTCTTGTAAAGTGCTCCATGTCCGGTGATTAGTGACTTTGGTAAGACATGTAGAAGGGGACAGGGAAGAGGGACTGATGCAACCCTGCCCTGACTGGACAAGGCATCACAATAGTTTCAGCTTTCAGCCTGATGTGTGTGACCACCATCATGGTTATTTCAGGGCCAGTATGGAGCATAATGTAGACATGGGACCTTATCAGACACAGTCTTCTTTGTGTCCTCTCCCCATTGCTGAAACGGAGTCCCACAGAACCCATCACATGGTGCAGGCTATGGATCCACACAGGGATTGGCCAAGGTTTCCTTTTCATCACAGGTGAAAGGAGGAGTTCGTCATGGTGGGAAGAAGAACAGGGCCTTCTCTGTGGTGGCCCATCTGCTGTGGAACTCCCTGCCTAGGAATATTAGATTGGTCCCCTCCCTCCTGACCTTTAGAAAAAGAGTGAAAACCTGGCTCTTTGAGCAAGCATTTGGAACCACAGCATGACCAGAAAAACTCAAATTGGAAAATGAATTAGGAACGGCTAACACAATGGAATGGTTGAGGATTTGAACAAGAAGACATTGTTTTTATAATTTTTATTATTGATTGCTTTTATGCTTTTTAAATGTATTGTGACATTTTTGCTTTTTATTGATGTATGCATTTTTATATATAGCATCTAATTGTTGCCAACTTGTACGCTGCCCTGAGTCGCCTTCAGGCTGATATGGATGGGATACAAATGTTGTAAATAAATAAATAAATAAATAAATAAATAAATAAAAGCTGATTATTGGAGAGTTTAAAGGTCCAGTCCCTTGCAGGGATGCCCCGTGAAGGGCTCAGAACTGACAAAGCTGATGACATGGGTATACAGATGTGTTCATTATTGACTTCATGTCCACTTTTGAAGAAGACAAACGCTGGGACACAGAACACACAAGGTGATAATGCCAGATATCCAGAGGCTCGGGTATCTGGCATTATTGGATATCTGATATACATTCAAAAAGTGGAATTATTCATTTGCTTAGCCTTGTCTACCATGGGAATCATAAACCTCTGGACACATCTGGTCATGTAAATAGTGTAAACACAGTCCTCTTGATAAAGGGATTATCTGCCTTTCATTAACACACAAAGCGATTTCATATCTAGGAGATTGCTGGGGAATATTTCCTAATGGTGGAGAGATCTCGTTTCCCAGGAGTTTATGTTAATAGATGGGACTGGGTGAACGGGTGCATTTACAAATACATTTGATTTAACTTTATATTGTTGTTGTTGTTATGATTATGCTTATTATTTTATTCATACCCAGTTTTTAATTCCACAACATACACCAAAATCTAATTTAGTACTTTTACTAAAGAGTTTTGTTTAATAAAGCACAGGATACAGCTGCTGCTGGGTCCTTCTGAGGCTTTGAGTCGCTTGGCAATAGCAGAATTTTGGTGAAAACCATGTAAATCATATTATGTCTGTTACAGATCCAGATTGATTTTGGAGAAGGGTATGGTGGCTTAATAACAAGTAAATGGTGTATTTTACTATTTTGATAAATGTTTTTAATGTTTATGTATGAATTTGTGACCTGGCATTGAATGTTTGCCGTATATATGCTGAGTATATATGCCATATATATGCCGAGTCCCCTTCGGGGTGAGAAGGGTGGAATATAAATGTTTTAAACAAACAAACAAACAAACAAACAAATAAATAAATAAATAGAGTTTGGTTCTGCTAGTTAAAGTCTTATATCAGAAAGAGAATCTAAGTTATACCAAATCCAAATTGCAGTGAGTCCAAAGGCATAGAAAAAATGCCAGCACGGATGTAAATCAGGGTGAGGTAGTTTTAAATAATCAGCAGAATTCCTAGAGTAATATTTTATGCTTTGACATATCCTTTGACCTATCTGTCAAAACAAGCAATGGACCAGTGTTTAGCCTATATCTAAAGCATCTGTCTGATTGACAACTGGAAAGTAGAGGGAGAAAACGTGGAAGCAGTGACAGACTTTCTATTTCTAGGTGCAAAGATTACTGCAGATACAGACTGCAGCCAGGAAATCAGAAGATGTTTACTTCTTGGGAGGAGAACAATGAGCAATTTCAATAAAATAGTGAAGAATAGAGACATCACACTGGTAATGAAGATCCGCATAGTTAAAGCAATGGTGTTCCTCATAGTAACTTATGGATGTGAGAACTGGATCATAAGTAGGCTGAGCAAAGAAAAATAGGCACTTTTGAACTGTGGTGTTGGAGAAAGATTCTGAGAGTGCCTTGGACTGCAAAAAGATCAAACCAGTCCATCCTCCAGGAAATAACTCCTGACAGCTCATTGGAGAGAAGGATATTAGAGGCAAAGATGAAATACTTTGGCCATATAATGAGAAGACATGAAAACTTGGAGAAGATAATGATGGTGGGGAAGATTGAAGGAAAAAGGAAGAGGGGCTGACCAAGGGCATGATGGCTAGATGGTATCCTAGAAGCATACCTTGACCTTGACGAAGCTGGGAGTGGCCATGGCCAACAGGGAGCTTTGGCATGGGCTGATCCATGAGGTCACAAAGAGTCAGAAGCGACTGAACGGATAAACAACAACAAAGCATCTGTGATCAATTGGTTGACATTGATCATTTGGCTAACTAGTAGCACAAATTCTATGACAAAGTAGAAGCAGAATCTATCTGCTGGCTTACCTGTCTATTGTCTGCAGTGAGGAATGCTCTTTTTTGGAGGGCTTGCTTCTCCCTACATTCTCAGAATTGTTCCTCTCTCTCATGGCTTCTAGCCAATTTTGAAAGGAAAAAAATCCCCAAAACCATTCATCCCTGAAATAGGGGGTAAAAACAGAGGTGGTTATTCAGTGTTGACATCTTGGCAACTATCATGGAGACAGTTTAAGTTGTTTCAGAGTCAAAGAAAGATGACAACATAAAGTATGTCTATAGATGCCAAAAAAAAGTTAATAGTCTGTGTAATGCTAACTTCTCTAAATTCCTGGAATGACTGTGGCTGCAAATATTTTTGGTATTTGTACTTCCGTCAAAGCAAGTGGTTGTCAGGAAAATGTTGTACTATTGCTTATCTCAGCAAAACCTTCCACCCTGACACTGCATATATTTCTATGAAGCAAAATATCCCATCCAGATTTTATTGGAGCTATGCTGGCACTAGACTTTGTAAGCTTGGGTTGTAATATTTAAAACATTTTTCTCGTGCACTTACTAGTCTCACATTTAAGGGCCAATATCAAGAAATGTTCATGTGAATGGAGGTGGTTGGATGTTGAGATCTTTGTCAGAATCTTTTTTTTTTTACCTTCTCTAAAAGTGCTATTGTCGTATTACTATAATTCGGAGGTGGGGACTAACTCATGGAAGCAGTAACTAACAGGGCCAGTGGGAAAGGCTATGGAAGTGCAAAATGTTTGGAGGATTCACAGGTTCCCCGACCTGGCTGTTTCATTTTCACACTACACAATTATAGCACTGATAATGCTACTTTAAGTGCCAGTTTTACATAGTACTGAATTCTGGAATGTGTAATTTGGTGAGGCGTTAGAAGAGCTCTCTGGTAGAGAATTCTAAATGCTCCTCCCTGAATTCCAAATATTAGAATTCCATAGGATGGCAATTCATGACAGTTAAAGATATATTAAATTGTCATCATTGTATACATGTGGAAGTGACATAAGAAGGCCATCTGGCATTATTTATTTAGTGGCTGAAATAATAACTAATGACTAATACGTAGCATTCATACTAGAGGTAGCCCTCCTAAAATATCCTGCTGGGAAAATTTTCATCTCCCATATTCTAAGTCATATGTGTGGCCAACTCTACTGATCATAACTGGGCCAGTGTAGAATGATCTTTTGCCCAGTTATGAATGCCTTAAGTATAGCATGACAGTATTTGTGATATCGAGAAATTGGACCCCAAATTATGAATTATAAGTATATAAATAATAACAAGCGGCTCCATTGGGACATATAGCAAGTGTGTATTCCTTTGTCCTAAAGTAAGTCCTCTTATGAATTGTCTTTGGAATGTTGCCTAACACACATGAACCCCAGGTAATGATCCTACCAATTTCCATAATCCCCTAATAAAGAACTGGGAGGTTTGAGGGGAGCACACAATGAAATTGCATCAGAGCATCCTGCTGCTTCCTGATATGATTGGGGGCAGGGCCGTAGCCAGAAAAAAAATTCAGAAGGGAATGAAAATTTCAGGGTTTAAAAAAAAATCATGTGAGGGGGTTGAAAATTTCGCAGGGGTGTGTGTGTTGAAACCTGCCTCCTAGCTCACGCTGAAGCAAAGAGCACAGCAGGGGGCAGAGCAGCCTTCAATAGCCAGCAACTCCGTCCCTGTCAACCACCTCCACCAAGTCTGGCCTCTTTAATGAGAGCATTCAACACACACACCCCCAACTTGGTTGCTTCACTACATTGGCTATTGCTGCAAATAATGACAGTGTGAATAAATGGTCAATATTTGCTTGAGATCGTGCTTGCAGTTCTGGAGAGACTCTTAATTTTTTGCGTCTCATAGACGTAGCATGGGGATTTGGTTAACCAGTTAAATTCATGAGTAAACCAGGTTTTTTTAACCTGAAAAATTTCGGGGGGGGGGGGAGTTGATCCCCTATAACCCCCCCCCCCCTGACTACAGGCCTGATTGGGGGTATCTGTGAGGCTGGCTTCCATGCCCCAAGCCAGCCTAACCCATACAGCACTCATTGAAATGATCATCATCTTCAAGCACCCATTGTGTAGTTTGGATTAACCCCATTGTATCCACTGGAGCCCAGCCATTAAGCCCATCATGGACTCATTACCATACCATATTCCTTTTTGATTGTGCCCATCTTGGAGAGAGATCAATAAATGGGCAGATACTTGCTACTATGAAGAGCCAACCAGCAATGATATCAGAAAGAATCCTGAGCCACTCAGGACATGGATCCTATCTGGACAATTTCTGAATCAATCAGGAGCTAGCTCAGGTTCCTTGAATTGCTGTCAAATAAAATATAAATACTCTGTATTTGAAATTCTGGTATGCCAATTCTTTGGAGGTCTATCTCCACTGACATCTTCTCTGGCCATTGAAAATAAAGTCTTCTAATCTGCCTTCAGCTCTTCTATGGCTTATGGTCAGCGTTAGCAGCCCGCAGACTGACTCTAGCCCTTGTAACTCTAAGTGTGACAAAGTAACTCATAAAACAAAACACATGAGTCTTCCGGTTTAAGTAGAAAAGAAATAAAGTTGTATTAACTGCATAAAAAACAAAACAGAAGAATTTCTCTCACCAAAAACATAACATAAAACAATATCTTCAGTGAGTCCTCTTCTTTCAATGGCGATATGCAGACTTGTAACAAAAACAATATACAATCTCTCTTACTCACTTGGCCATAGAGTGACCTTGACTTGCTGTCAACAAACTTCTGGACACTTGCAGAACTGCTCCCGGCACCAAACAAAGATTTTTCAGCTCAGAATGAGCCCTCAAGCAAAGCATAGAATGCAATGTTCAAAGTACAAACACACAGTGGCTTACTATATACATGAGATAACAATACACTCAATTATCCCATCAATTAACTGTGTCAGCTGCAACAGAAACAACCTTGATCCTTTCCAAAACTTAGGAAAAGTACATTGCAAACCTTTAGTAGCAACACTTATCTGATCCTTTGGAAGCCTGGTAATCTGGGCCCCGAACCTGCTGTTTTAGCAGAGCTGAAATCACACAATAACTGTTCTTCTAAAAGTAACTCCCCAAGCTGTGTCAGTTGGTTACAAAACTTTATGAACACAGGATAGAGCCAAAACATGATCTCGTGAATAGACTTCCCTTACACATGAATAAAAGGTGGGGGTAAAAACATCAATTTTCTTACGTGTTTTCTGAGTTATAAAGTTTCTACTTGGTTCTGAGCCTTCATATTCTATGACTTGTTGCAAATTACAGCTCAAAATGGATGACATAAACAGTGTTTATCAAAACTATACTGGACGAAAGCTGTGGAATCTGTAGCCTTTGAGTGGTGTTTGGTTCATTTTGATTTGTTCTGGAACTGGTTAGGACTAACCAAAAACAAAACAAAACCCCAAATACCCATCCCATGGGTTGATGGCTGATTTTCAATAGTTTCTCATCAACCTTTATGTCTGCCCTAGAACCCATAATTAAAACAGTGCCTCCGGGTAGAAACTGTACATTTGTGGTTTTAACCCTTTGAGTACAGATGTTCTTGCAAGGGTTTCAAAAAGAATGTAGCCATAGAAAGTTAGAAGATTGTGCATTTATTGATTCACTACAAGGTTGCCATTTCTTTCAGAGTATTGGAGCAAAGAACAATCAACAAAGTAGAATTCTGAACAAATGCAAAAGATAATTTAGTTGCCTAAAAGAATCTATCAATACATGTCATGGAGAAGAAAAATTGATGGTGCGTTGTTAAATCTGAACATTCATTTGAAGCAACCCATGAAATTAACTAGTTAAGGAGGCACACAATTGGGATGTTGTTTTTTAAAATCATATACAAAGAACTAATATCTTAAATTTTAAAAATTAACTTTAAAGGCCATCGTGTAACAATCGCAGTCACAAATGACTGATGAACATCTCTGTTTGATTTATATATTGGCAAAGAGCAAAACTGGGCCCTTATCGAAAAAGAAGGATCTGATTATGCATTAAGAGACTGCTTCCTGGACGACAACAACAACAACAACAATAATAGCAACAACAACAACAACTTTATTCTTATACCCCGCCACCATCTCCCTGAAGGGACTCGGTGCGGCTTAAAAAGAGACAAGCCCACGTTACAAATAAAAACAGCATTAAAATCAATCAAATAAAAACATAACGCAATCACAAAACATCATCTTAGAACAATAAAGCTGAGATAAAGTTCAAAGCTGGGATGAGGCTCAAATAGGTGCAATGATGGCAAAATGGATCCAGTGGAAAGTGCAGATTTCAAGTGAACAGAGGCTGAGGAATACCCTTAGAAAGTGTCGAGTAACCAATAGGTGGGCCAAGAATAAAGTGCATGGCTTACTGTTCAATCTCACATCTTGAGGACAACACAGTTACATTGTTGCATGCTTCTTCTCCCCACATTCAGTAATTTGCCTCAATATTATGTTGAACGTGAGAAGTGTGGGTCCATATATATGTTTAGATGGTGGCATCAGTGGATGACAATGCAAATATGACTTTAATCAACCCCCCTGTTTAAGGAGCTCCACTGGTGATCAACCCCCCTGTTTAAGAAGCTGTTTAAGGAACTCCACTGGCTGCCATTTATTTTCAGGTCCCAATTCAAGGTGCAGGTTATTACCTATAAAGCCCCTAACGGTTTGGGACCTGCCTACCTTTGTGACCGCATCTCCTTCCACAAACCTGCCTGACCTCTTCGATCTTCTATTGCGCCTTCCCTTATCACAGGCCTGTCTTGTAGGAACGAGGGAGAGAGCCTTCTCCTCTGTGGTCCCCCGACTCTGGAACTCATAGCCTGGTGTGATTAGGCAAGTCCTCACCTTAGCAGCTTTCAAGAAGGATCTCAAAATTTGGCCTTACTGTTGTGCCTTTGGTGAGTGATCAGATAATTCCTTTTGTTGCTCCTCCCATAATGTTTGTCCCCATATTGCAATTCCCCCTGCCTGTTTGAAGGCCTGTCTCCACTACTCCATCTCCTATGAGCTTCTCCCATACAAATATTTCTCTTTCATCTCTATCTCATCTTGAATTTTATCATTTTATCTCGTACATGTGGGATTGATTCTGTATTGTAATGTTTTGTATTGTTTTATTGCATTCTTATGTTTTTATTTATTTAATTGTGATGTTTATTTTGTTGTTTTGGTTTTATTTTGTTGTAATGTACTGTTGGGCTTGGCCTCATGTGAGCTGCCTCAAGTCCCCATTGGGGAGATGGTGGTGGGGTATAAATAAAGATTATTATTATTATTATTATTATTATTATTATTATTATTATTAAGTCTTGGTAAATGTAAAATGTTGACGATTCTCTTGGTACACATATGCATGCGAGGTCACTCATAAACACTTCCTAGCTGCGAGCTGTTTTTTTCAAATCAGATTGTTATAGGTCAACTAAATTAAGATGTTTGTGGTTTTTTGGAAGCTTTTTTGTGCTAAGAGGAACAAATAATTTCTGACATGAAAAAAGGTCACTCACACTTTGTTTCATACTGTCAAATGAAAAGAGATTTGACATGGATTCATTGTTATAGCGATACCACCAATGGATCATAAACCTATGTAATACTTATGAAATTCGTATGAATATGGCAATACATTACTCCCCCTCCCCAATTACTCCTACATCTCACAGTTCTGTTTTCCATCATCATTGTACCTGCAGGCTCAAGAGAACAGTTGAATCATCGCTTATGACTTCAAGATTTTTTCCCATGTGTTAATTTGTTATTTTCTTGCTCAAAATTCATCATCTGCTGTGTTGAATTATCTCTCCTGAACGATAAAGGATGTATTTTCCCCCCCTCTACTATGGGCAGGTTAAGACTTTAGGCAGGAACTATTACCATATTGTTTTCATTTCCTCAATGACTGTACTATGATACAAGATCAGGCCTCAATTTACTAAATCATAGTAGAAACATACATTTTCCCCAGTAATCTTTGGTGGCTGTGACGAGCAAATGTATTTCTCCTATGGCACTTCGTAATGTTCCTCTGTCTTAGCTATACGTTGCAGCTTGTGCTGCCTGTTGTTCAATAAGGGTCTACAATTCATTTTGGGAATTCTGTGTGTATGGATAGCGTCATTATATAGTTTTGTCATTAGGTGGCACTACTTATATCTGGGTGCAGGCTGGAAGATCCCGTTGTACTTATGTTGTTATTTAAGAAACAAGAATGTTCTTGTCTTAATTTGGTGGCTCGTGTGTTCTGTAAACCATCCAGGAATATATGACTACTTTTAACTTTCCGTTCCTTTCATTTCCTCAATTACCCCATCTCCTTTAAGCCATGTAAACAAGTATTCATACATATTCAACACAGGAAAAATTGATACTGGGGATCAGAAATAGACTCTCTAGAGTAGATGGACCACGGGAGACTATCCAAAAGATAATTATTTTAGGTTAGAGACTTTCCAACATTGCCACAATGTTAGTATTGGAGACTATACCACATCTCATTTTTCTTTTGCCATTAAATAGAGATCATTTTCCTTAAAAGATTTGAATATTATTATTAACTTGTTAACATTTAATAATTTATAAATTGTTTTTAGATATATAAGTTAATATTTTCAGTTTCCTGAAAATCAGATCTTCATTAAAAGTAGATTTACAGTGTATACTTGGACAGAATGAAGGAACTCAAACACAATTGCATCAGTGAACACATTGCCCTTTTCATCTTTTCTGTGGTCAAGAACTGGCTGTATAGAACAGAATCCAATGTTGTGCTTTCCAGTAATGATGTATATATTAAGAGCAATTAGCATTTTGTACTATTACAAAATGTACATCGTGACTAGTTTGTATATTATTATAAGTTTGAGTGGCTTGATAACTATAAATAAATGGCCAGTGCTTTGACAAAATAAAATTGCCATTTCCCCTAAAAAGGGTCTGTTCATCTGTGGGGCATAAGTTTGTGCATGAAGGATAGGAGAGCAACAGTGTTGAACTGCAGGTGGAGAGTACTGTTGTGGGTTGTGTCTGGAGGACAGGTCATCGCTTAATGGCAAAATGGATGCTTTTAATGCAGAGGATTATAGGTTCAGTCTTTAGTGAGCTCAAATGAGACTGGCAAAGCATTCACACTGGTAGTCTACTCGGACTTAGACATGGCCAACTAATTTGATTTGCACTGTTTTAAATGGTTTTTAATCTAATGTTATTGTTTTACTTATTATGTGTTGAGATTAACTTCACAATTCAGCAGCAGATCAGTTGCACAACTTCAGCGCTTTCCAGTAGCTTCTTCCTGCACAGTATTTTCAGTCAACTGCTCCCACAGCCTGCAGTCACTTTGGAACCTTTTACAGACACTTGAGCACATGCCCAGCCATTGTCAGTTTTGCCATTGTCTTTCCCCCAGTCTAGATGATATTACAAACTTACGACAGCATACAGTTATATCTTGTCTTAACAGACAGGGTCTTTTAATTATATATAGCCTTCGACGAACAACATCACAGCACAAGGAGAGAAATATACACTGTACATGACTTCCTTATATACAATTCATTTACACATAGCAATCTCTGATTGGCTCCCAACACATTAACTTAACTCAGACCCAGGATTGCATCATTCACAATCACCTGCACTAGGCCAGAACACATTCCCCAAATGAAGTTCTATATACAGTTAATGCATGACTCAGCATTTCCAATAGAAGCTTATTAGCAGTGCATGACTCAGCTATATTATATTACAATACATTGTAAAACCTGACATTATGTAACTGTGACTTTATCTGTTTGTATATGGGGGGCATCGAATTGTTGCTGGCTGTAAGCCACCTTGAGTCCCCTTTCAGGGGTAGAGGGCAGGGTACGAATATTTGAAATAACCAAATACCTGTTGTTATACAGTAGAACAGTCATGGACCCCTGCTGAAAAGGCACTGATGCATGGTTTGCATTTTCCTAACTTCCTTTTAAAGCAAAGTTTTCTTCTTTTTGACAAATAAATGGAATAGATCTGTGCTCCCAGAAGTCAGTTGGAAGCATACATAGGCGTGAAAGCAAGGCATGTAGGCAGTGTATACCCTTCAATCAATCAAACAAACAACAACACTATTTAGAATTACATTAAACACATTCTGAATAATGTAAATGAAATATGAGACACAAATACACATACAAAGGCAAAGGCTTCTCCTTTCTTTTCCAGCTCTGGAGGCAGTTCACATTTCTGGCTCTCCATTTCCAAGCCGAGGAGACTGCGTTGTCCGTAGACACCTCGTGGTCATGTGGCCGGCATGACTGCATGGAGTGTTGTTGTTGGGTTTTGTTTTTTTGCTTTTTTCCCCACTGAAATGGTACCTATTGATCTACTCTGAGTCCCCTTCAGGGTGAGAAGGGTGGGATATAAATATGATAAATAAAAAAATACTAAACATTTTTATTATTTCGAATTTATTTATTTAGAACATTTTTACCCCACCCTTCTCAACCCCTGGGGGGACTCAGGGCAGCTTACAATTGGCAATAATTCAATGCCGCATCATAAAATACAGAATAACAAATATAACAATTAAACATGAACATTAATAAATAAAGATTAAAACAGTATACTTACACTCTGATTAGCTATTGCCCGTCTGGTGGCTGTTTAGCTAGCCGTCTACTAATGATTACTCCGCTTAACTTATCCAAATCCTCTTCCATGCCATAGTCAACATTATCAATTGTTCTTTAACCTGATTGCCCGAAGGCCTGGTCCCACAGCCACATTTTAACCTTTTTTCTAAAGGTGAGGAGGGATAACGATGACCTAATTTCCCCAGGAAGCAAATTCCACAGGTGGGGGCCACCACCGAGAAGGCCCTGTCCCTCGTCCCCGCCAAGCATGTTTGACACAAAGGCGGGCCGAGAGCAGGGCCTCCCCAGACGATCTTAAGCTCCGAGGTGGGACGTAGAAGGAGATAGATTTGGACAGGTACGCTGAACCTGTCCAAACGTATAGGGAGCTAGAGCTAACAGGTAGGACAAATGCAACATGGGAAGCCTCCTGTGTTGCCATGGTGGCAGCATATTCCAGTTCCTTTTCCCTTTTGCCACAAAGCCCCACCAGAAGTAGATGTATGTCATGTAATGTGCTCCATAGCAAAAGGGAAAGGAACCAGCATACGATGGGCAAATTAGCCCATATGATGAGGTCGTTAGCATCCTTCATGCACATTATGGCAAAAATCCCCGGAGACAGGCTTTCCTCTCACGTATTGAAATGCCAACTGAAAATAACTAATGAACAGGTTTGGAATCTCATGCTGCATCCTGCTTTGCCAAGATTGCAAAAATTGAAAACATGCAATTTGGGTTTATTCATCTCTGCCCCTTCCTAAGCAGGACTAAACCAGGCTGCTAATGTTATATTGCTGGAGTACAGTTCTAACTATTTTTTAAAGACAAAAATTAAAAAAAACCTAGACAAAATTTTCTTAGAATTTTTTTGTATTGCATAATATTCTTGTTCTCATTGGTCTTTTTGGGGGGAATTCTGCTTTTGTCTCCAGGAAACTCAGTCATGGTTCAAGCTGTTGTACGACCATAACCATCTCCTTATGATTCAGGTTATTAATGTGGACAATATTTTTAAAGCGGTGATAAGGAAGAGAGAGAGGAATCAAGCTGTTGCTTGTCTCTGTATTGTTTTGCATTGACCACATCAGTTTTCTTAACTGGCAGTTTTACTAGACTGATCGTGGTTGCTTACAAAAATGTTCAGTTGTTTTAGGGAATGTGCTCCTAAATATTTCAGCAGGATGAATTTTCAATGTGAAAAGCATATGGCACAATTTTTTTATCAACACTGTAGATGCATCAATACTACCCCTGCTTAGTTCACCTTTAGAGAGAAGCAATGAAAACCACACATATCATGTGGCAGCAATGTAACCACTGTACTGATAGGAAGCTAAAACATGACAACTCAGAAGTATTGATCCCCTCCACCAGGCCCGTAGCCAGGATTTTGATTCGGGGGGGGGGCTGAGTTTTTTTCAGGGGGGGTTCGGGGGGCTGAGTTTCGGGGGGGGGGCTGAGTCTGAGTGAAAGAGGGTCTACCCTAGCAAACCTTTTGTATCATTACCCCAATACCCCCATGCATATGAGATATATTGAGTATGGTGATCAGATCATGATATGAATAAACATAACAGTTTAAATAATGCACCAGTAAGGCCTTTTCGCGAACCACCATGAGAATTTCGGGGGGGGGGGGTGAAGCCCCTCAAGCCCCCCCAAGCTACATGCCTGCCCTCTACCCACAGATCTGTATGCTCCGAGCTGACAATCACATCAAGGGGATGACCTGCAGAGTGTGTCAGTAAAAAAACCAATTGGGATAGGTCCATGTTTGTCATGGATACCATGACCCTCCTAGCTGCACCTGACAAACTGGCCTCCAGTGCTATATTGAAGTCACCCAGAAGCAAACATCTGGGTGACTCCAACAACACTTCTGAGACCAGTTCCATGAGCTCCACTAGGAAGTCTGTTTGGCAGTACGGTGGAAGGAATCTCCAGACTGTTCCTGGATTTCAGACTCAGGTACACACTCAATGTAATTTATTTCCCTAGCAGTTAATCTGGTCAAGATAAGATGGTCTTTATAGATCACTCCACCTTCCTGGTCACTTTCCCTCACCTACTCACTGACACTACCCATCTGGGAAGGCCTGAGCCCAGATTAGCTCACTATCATCCCCTATCCAGGTTTCAGTGAAGCATGCCAGGTCAGATCCTTTATCTTTGCGGAGATGATAGATGATACGTGTCTTATGCTTAATTGTCCTGGCATATTTTAGAGCAAGGTGATATTTGATGGGTTGCCTGGCTCACCCTCCAAGTTTCCCAGGCTGGTGGGATGATTGGAAGCTGAGATAGGTATTAAACACCCTTTTCTCCTTCCTCTAGACCAGTGGTTCTCAACTTGTGGGTCCAGGTGTTTTGGCCTAAAACTTCCAGAAATCGCAGCCAGTTTACCAGCTGTTTGGATTTCTGGGACTTGAAGGCCAAAACATCTGGGGACCCACATGTTGAGAACCACTGCTCTAGACCACTGGTTCTCAACCTGTGGATCCAGGTGTTTTGGCCTACAACTCCCAGAAATCCCAGCCAGTTTACCAGCTGTTGGGATTTCTGGGAGTTGAAGGCCAAAACATCTGGGGACCTGCAGGTTGAGAACCACTGCTCTATAAGGACTACCTTTCACAACTTGTATTGCTGCCTCAGTTTCTGTATACATTGAATTAAAAACAATAATACAAGGACAAAAGGGAAAAAAGGAAAAAAAACCCCAAAAGACAGATTATAACACACACACACTCCATATGAACAATATGAGAATACTATGTGTTGATATGTCACCTTTTTGTGGTTCATGTGATACATTCATGTGCTTTTCAAAAGAAAGGAAATTGGGAACTCATTCTGCCGTCAGTGAGATACATTTTTGAAAAAATCCTCTGAAACATTTTGCTGCTTGCCTTTTGCCTTTATAATGATAGAAATCCACTGTTTATGATACATGCCCATTTTTTTTGGTCTTGATGCAACTTGAAAATGTAGGTGTTATCATTATATGCAATAAGTGCATGGTGAATTTTCCAGAATCCTTCAAATATAATCAGTGACAAGAAGAGAATTCTTTTACATATTGAATTTAGTTTATGGTGGCAAGAAGACCAGTGTTTGATGTGTCCACCCATATATTTGTGTTAGCTGATGACGTGATTATGCTACCCTTCGTGGCTTGCTGCTGGATCTTCTTTGCCCACAGAAGGATTCCTGGATGCAATATCTTCAAGTGTACTCATTGGCATGGTGCATGTTGTGTAAATAGCACTTTCTGTGGTCCATTGTGGAATTGGAACAGATTTGTCTTTGGCCAGTCTTTCTGGCTTGAATATCACTTTTGTGCTGACATTGCTATAGACTAACATTGTGGGCTTCTGAGGCCTATTGTAAATATCTCTTAACAGTTTTGGCAGCCCTGTTCATTGTTTCATGATGGAATGGGAGGGATCTATACAACAAACACATGGAGAATGTGTCGATATTTGTGAATACCATAATGTAAAGAAGTGGCAAGGGTTTCTCAGTGTCATGTTTATCTGTGGCATATGATATCAATGACATGTTTGCTTTAACTTGTCCTCTGGGGATTCTAGGCTCACAAAAACTATTGAAATTATCCTTGAGGATTAAAGTCAGCATTTTGTTTGATTAATTTAAATGCATTCCTCTTGCAAGCTTATGATTTAAAACTTGTGCACCAACTATGACCATACCTTAAGAGGTCTGACTTGACCATGGTGGTCCATGTCTTAGTTACCTCTAGACTGGACTACTGCAATGCACTCTACATGGGGCTTCCATTGAAGATAGCCCAGAAACTTCAATTGGTCCAACATTCAGCAGCTACATTACTAACTGGGGCAAATTACAGGGAGCGTCAACACCCCTGTTTAAGGAGCTCCATTGGCTGCCATTGATTTTCTGGTCCTATTTCAAGGTGCAGGTCATCACCTATAAAGCCCTAAACGGTTTGGGACCCGCCTACTTTCATGACTGCATCTCCTTCCACAAACCTGCATGTTCCCTCCGATCCTCGGGGGAGGCCCTCCTCTCACCTCTTCCTCTATCACAGGCACAACTTGTGGGAACGAGGGAGAGAGGCTTCTCCGCTGTGGCCCCCCGGCTATGGAACTTGCTACCTGGTGAGATTAGGCAAGTCCACACCCTAGCAGCCTTCAAGAGGGATCTAAAGACTTGGCTTTTCCGATGTGCCTTTGGAGAGTGACCATATATTCCAGTCCTGTTGTTTCACCTACACCATTTCCCTCATATTGCACTTTTCCCCACCTTATTGAAAGTCTAATTCCACTGTTCAGTCCCCTATGAGCTCTTTCCCCACAAATGTATCTTTTCAATGCTATCTCATTCAATGTTTTATCATTTGGCCCGCCCACTGTGTTTTATTTTACATTATATTATTTTGTACTGTTTATTTTACTTGATTGGTTTATTTACTTTATTGTGATGTTATTTTGTTGTTTATATTTTATGTTGCTGTAATGTATTGTTGGGCTTGACCTCATGGAAACCGCTCCGAGTCCTCTTTGGGGAGATGGTGGAGGGGTATAAATAAAGATTATTATTATTATTAAAGCTACTCAGTCAGAAGAGTGCTGAAGACTCTATCCTGCATCTACTCCGCATACATCTATCCCTTCTGCATGCTCTTTCTTGGACTTTCCATTTCTTTCACCATCATCTACACACACACACACCCAAGAAAGGTAGGGAGCCAAGTTATATGCATGTATGTTTATTGGTCTTAACGGGATTTAATTCCAACTTCAGTATTGTGCTGCCATATCACTCTGAACACTCTGATGCTTGTCTAATTTCAAAAGACAGGGAGGTTCAGACTTGCCTTGGACTTGAGTGGAAGATCACCAGAGAATATGAAGGATCTTCATTGTTTCCTGTCTGAAACTCTGGGGAATGATATTGATAATACTGGACCAGACGGGCCAATTAATTGACTCCATATAAAGAGCTTCTCATATTCCTGTGTGCAACCCCATTTATATATTGTTATAGTGAATACTTCTCTCTTTTTATATATATATATTCAAATAACCAAGGAAAATAAACTCATACATCTATGGTGCTTTTGAATGTGTGATTAGACATCAAAACAAAGTATACAAATGAAAAGGCAATTTCTGTATTGTCCTGTACAATTTCTGTATTGTTGCATTGCAAAAACTGAGCCAGAAACTAATCAAAGTTGATGTGGGGGGCATTGGCCCTATAGGATTCTATTGTTCATTCTTGGTTTGTCACCCTGTATATTGGAGAAAGGGAAATGGTGGCAGATGCCCAGCGCTCTGCAGCATTCAAAAAATGAATCCACTGCAATACGAGTAAGACTAGAAATATTGGGAAAATCAGTGTCTATATTCTCTGTAGAAAAAACTGAAGCCTTTTTCTGGCAGCCATACAAGCACAATGTATATCCAAGGCCTCTCAGTGACCACAGGTATGCTCCATTGCATATATTGTAAAAAATGTGTTACCCACTCCAATTTCCATTCCCCTCATTTTCCTTCATTGCTTCCTCTTATCTCATCCTAAGATGTTTTCCTTTATGCTAATTTTGTTTCCATTGAAAGGAGATGTAAATGCAGAGATCTTTCAAAAATAATCTGCCAAATTTCTTTGAATGGCTGTACCATTCTCCTGGTAATAGAAGGGGAGAAATAAAATGTTATTAAAAAGAATCCATGTTGTTGTATGTCTCTAGCATTCATTCTGGCACAAGCAAATGTCTCATGAAGGTCGCTAGGACAAATATTCAAAGCTTTTCCAACTATGGCTTAGTGACTGAGATGGTGAGCTACAATGCAGGTATGATTTTGGTCCTTCTTCACTCAATGCCATGCAGGGGTTCTTCTCCTTCTTTCCTGTCTGCTTGCCTCTCTCTCTGCTTCCTCATCCCTCCGCCTTATAGAATGGGTAAAGGTTGTGGACTTTCCAGATATTGTTGGACTTCAGCTTCCATTCTCGTTCATCACTGACTTGGTTGACTACCCCCCCCCCCCAGTTGAATATAATTTAAATTATTGACAATCCTTCATCAAATTAGAGTTCAATAAATGTTTTTTTTCCAGGATTACAGATTCCGTAATCCTCCATCCAAGCATGATTATGCTAAAAGCCGAGGTACACAAAAATACAATTTTTAAACTTCGGCTGAAATTATGCTCATAGGGTTATTTCAATCAAGGAAATCGCCTGGCTTTCTGTGTTCCTACATCAGCTTGTATAGTTTGAGGAGTCTTTGCTCAATCTGGGGTTGGGCTCCATTCCTACCATCTGTTAAACATTCCAGCCCCAAGCTTCTTCCTGACTAGCTAAACCGCATCTTCTTATCCATGTGTGTTTGTTGTCGTGATGTGTCATTACAGCAGGTCTCTTTCCTTGGCCTGAGCGATGTTCATGTGTTGATCTGAATGAGTTGCCCATTTTTTTTCCAAAAAACAAAACCCCGAAAATCAAGAGAGAAGGAAAATGTGGTTCAACCACAAGAGATTTGAGGCAGGAGATCAAAAATAGAGATGCTAGAGCATGGGAAACCAAAATAGTCAAACCATCTGGGAAGAGCTGCTGGGCAAATGGAATTAAAAGCTTCTGTGACCACAATCATGGAAGTTTTGCTGTTATCTTACACACATTTTTTTTAAAAAAAAGATCACAATTTAGTGTGCAGCGACTGTTATATTCTCTTTTCGTCAAGGATTGTTGCCTAGCAGTTTTCAATTGAATTTATCTTTAAATCATGATTAATTAGTACACCATCATTTATTCAAATATAGTATCAATTTTGGTCCACAGTTAGAAAGCCTTGAAAATTTAAGAATAATAATATTTCTAGTGTGGTCTTACTTATTTTCAAGATGGTAGAACACAATGCAACTGCTGGAATCTAGTTATTTCCGTCAATGTAGGAAATTGCATACATCACTTGAGTAGATTCTTCCATTCTGTGCAGTTCTCTGCTATGAATCTCCTCTGGAAAAAGAATGCATGGACAGTTACGGGATTCGAGGATGAGAAGTGCCTCAACAGAATACTTTGGTGAAATGTTGGATGGAGCTCCATATCATGAACTTGCCTTGGTACTGAACCCATAAGCTACAATTTACTTCTTCTACCAGAGAAATGCCTAACAGAGAAAATGCTAGATTTATTCTCCCTCTTTCTTATTTTTCTGGTTGTATTATTGCTTATTTCTAGTTTCACAGTGGCAATAATTGTGTAACAAGTGATAACATACTATATTAACCACATTAACGTGTCATAATAAGCCAGCATTCTGGTTTGCTGGGTTAAAGGCGTCTTGTGTGTGATCCAACTGAAAGTGGGAGTGGTTCAAAAACCACAATCCTTTTTGCCATAGTCTGCTTATTGAACTCTGGTTTGTCTTTCCACTGAAAAATCAGGGTCATAAACCAAGAAGAAATTATGACTTGTATCTCTGGCTTGGTCATGGTTTGGATGTTCAAAGAAGAAGATAGAACAGTGGTTCTCAACCTGGGGTCCCCAGATGTTTTTGGCCTTCAACTCCCAGAAATCCTAACAGCTGGTAAACTGGCTGGGATTTCTGGAAGTTGTAGGCCAAAAACATCTGGGGACCCCAGGTTGAGAACCACTGAGATAGAACGTCTGAAGATAGTTGAGCCACTCCACCTTGTAGCAAAAGTGATTGAGTACCAGTTTCTTTGCCTCATTTATGATAAAGCAAAATTCTAAAGAATCATAGATTATCATGACATATGAATGCAGCCATTAGCTTGTTAACAATGTGTGATCAGCAGTGCTGCAGAATTTGAGGAGGCACGAGTGGAGGGTGAAAGAGTGAAACGTGCCAGGAGGAAGGCGCGTCAAGCCAACCCCAACCGGGACCACCTTCCACCTGGAAACCAATGCCCTCACTGCGGAAGAAGATGCAGAGCAAGAATAGGGCTCCACAGCCACATACGGACCCACAAGGAAATCCATAATGGAAGACCATCTTACTCGTCCAACGAGGGATCGCCTAAGTAAGTAAGTAAGTAACAATGTGTATGGTGAAGCATAGAAGAGGTAATTCAAACAGAAACACAGAATGCAGCTTCAGCTGCCCCCAAAAGCACAATTGCTTTCACATTTAGTTGTGGTCTTATTCATATGAGGTTCTGTTGCATCTGCAGGAAAATATGAAATTCATAATCTAGTCTCCTGTTTTGCCACACAGTGGCAGTAAAGCATAGGATCGGGCGCTGGGTTCTTCCAGAGCAATGAGCCACTATGTTTAGTCTTCTTTTGGCTTTGTTTTTCCTCTAGAAAGCATCACTTTAGGAGGATAGTAATGTTATAATATAGGAGAACTACTGTGGCCTTTTACTAAAGTAAGAAGGTGATAGTGGTACATGAAGTAGCCTATCCTAAGGGGTGTGGAAAAAGTGTTACCCATTAGTGCTGAGGCACAGTTTTTTTAAGTTGAAAAGAAGGTTTAAAAGACAAATGAGGCAGACATGGCTATAGAATGGAAATTGATTACTATGTTCTCCAAGTGGTCAAAAACTACTTCCAGACTAAAAGCATGATGTGATAAGCTAATAGGCTATAACAAGTATGTTATACCACCCAGGTTTTATTATTTATGTAGAATATTTAGTTTTGAGCTTTATTAAAAATTTGGTTGCAAAAAGAAGCCACTGAGCGATTAAATTTTTTTTCATATTTGATTCCAGACTCAGGTTACAATATGTCTCAATTGTAGATTACACTTGAGCACAAATTTGTTTTTAGTCATTTTCTTCAGCCAATCCGGCTTCTTCGGCTTGGCCCAGTGGGTGTAAAGGCAAGGGCCCAGCCGTCACGGTTTTTTGTCCATAATGGGACCACCTGGCAGCTGATCACAGCTCCTCTCTCCTATTTGGAAACATAGTTCAATCTTTTTGATTTTTTTTCCTTTATTTTTTTTATTAGTGGGACTGATAGGGAGTTGGAAAAATACAGGCAGGTGGTGGAGGTGTGTACACATTTGGGGGCTTGGAGAGCCAACCTTTTAGCTTCCTTTTCTCCTTCCCTTCCTCTCCTTCAGAAAACACCTCTAAATTATTATTATTATTATCATCATCATCATCATCATCATCATCCCGGCAAACAAAAAGAGAAGCATCATTCTCAGGAAACTATGAGTTATCTCTCCTCTAGAGTAGAAAGTAGAAACAGCTTTAATGAAGCATTAAACCCGGTCTCCTTTACAGACAGAAGGGAAAGGATTGCAGAAAGAGTGGTATCTTAACTTAGATGCTTTTAATTCAGGTCTTAATGAGACACCCTTGAAGGCAAAAAAAAAAAAAAAAAAAAAGAGGAAAGGATCCCAGAAAGGGTGCTTTTTTAATGCTGCTGCTGAAACCCAGGCTCTCTTGAAGGGAAAAAGGAAAGGCTCCCAAGAATGGAAAGGGGAGTCTTGTGAGTTCCCCATTGCCATCAATGGGCTGGATCTAGCCATAACTTTTGGGTGCAGACCAAAAAAGGCTATCCGGCTATTCGCCCGTTTTCAGGAGGCATGCAAAAACAGATAAGGCGGATCTACTGGAACTCGGCCAGCAGAAACGGATTGAGCTTCAGGCAAAATGCACATTGTAGATGTTATAGGTTCTGACCTTCTTGTGGATTTCTAATCTTCTAGATGTTTTGACCTGCACCTGCCAGAAGCTCCATTCAGCATGGTCAGTGGTTGGTATGTTCTCCAAAAGTGCAGCATTGATGAAATCAAAACAAGAAAATCACAAGGTTTGAACCAATAAGAGCCAAACATTTCCAAATATTTGTTTTCATTATGACTGAACATTCAGATTTTTTAAATAAAAATACATTACTCAAAATCTTAATATAATTTGATTTTGAAGAATGAGCAACTGAAGGAAACATACAATAACACATATCTGAATGGTAAAAAATGCCTGCTACTCATTGTTGGAGAGAAATGGATCCCAGCTGCATCTCTTCTTTATACACCAGGAGCACCGTGAGGATACATCTGGTAAGTATCCCTGGCACTTTGGGGGAAGGGTGGGAGTAATCCAAGTTACTTAGAAGTTTCTGTTCAGATTTCTATCACATTGTGGTGATAACTTTGGTATGTGAAACAGGTTTCTAAATCTGTATGTCTTATATACTCATTTGATCTGTTTATGGCAAAATTATAGTAACACTTAATTAGAGATTGTCTTAATCAAAGTGGGGTTGTCTGCATGCCTGCCAGTGCCCGAAGATTACTTGCTCTTCAGCATTACACAACTCAGTGACAGGAGTTGTGTTGTGTCCGTGGCACAAAAGAAAAGGTGCTTTATTTATTTCATTTGTATGCCTTCTTTCTTCTAGAGTAAGACCTAAGATGGCTTCCAGAAAGAGTCAATTAAAACAAATCTGAGCCATTAAATTTTAAAACAATAATGATAATAAATCTTTATTTATATCTCACTTTTCTCCCTAAATGGGAGAAAAGCAGCTCACAACATTTTAAAAACAATACAGAGTAAGCCTACATAACAATAACCTATAAAACCATGTTTACAAGAAGACATAAATAAACATATATAAAAACATTTATCAAATACAGTTATTACAGGAAACTAATCAATTACAGTTGATAAACTTAACACGACTCACTAAATGTTAGCCTTCTTGTTGTGCCAACTAAGTATCTTCATTGAAAGCTTGTGAGAACAGAAAGGTCTTTAGCTATTTTTAAAAAGATGTCGGAGAGGGAGCTGTTTTAACCTCCTTGGAGAGGGAGTTCCAAAGGGTTGGAGCAACCATTGAGAAGGCCTCTCTTTCATCACCACCAACCGCATTTGTGATGGTGGCGGCAATGATAGAAGGGCCTCACCAGAATATCTTAATATTTGGGCAGGTTGGCATGAGAAGATGTGGTCAGATAGGTAAGTAGGACCTGAACCGTTTGGGCTTTAAAGGTCAAAATCAGTATAATTTGTAACCAATTAGCAATGCCAAATCAAAGATGCCCCAACAAATCAACAACCATGCTGGAAGCTTGAATATTCCTTTTCAACTCTAAAAGTTGCAGTCCTGGAAAGTCAGGAACATTTTATCTGAAAGAAGAGCTTTGGTTTTCAGTCTGAGAAGGTTTTCTATACCTGAAAGCTGTTGTTCTCAGAGAAGATGATACAATTTATACCTGGGCACACACAGTTTGCTTTGGCACTGACCCTTGCCTTACCTACTGTTGGAAGGCATCATTTCTACAGCCAAACCTGAATATGTTTCATAGATTTTAAGATACTAATTTTTACCACAACAGGGGGAGACTTTAATAAGAGGAATCAAATAGATTGGGATTAACTTTTTCATTTGGCCTACAATAGGCAAGTTTTATTTATACAGCACCTAAAAGGTGTTTTCCCCTCAGATACATAGACTTATTTTTTTTAGAAATTCTGTTGTTTTTCCTAAGAAGGAGCAGCTACTTTGCACAGGCCAGAGACAGCCTGAATCTCAATGGAAGTTACTTTTCTGTTCTTTAAGGAGTAGAAATTCTATTGCTTGTCTTTTCAGTTTTAATATATTTTAATATGTGTACTTTATGGGATGTTTTAAAATGATTATGTGTTTGTTTATGTTTTAATAATGCTGTAACCTGTCTCGAGCCCTGAGTAGAAGTGGGCAATAAATACAATGATGATGATGATGATGATGATGATGATGATGATGATGATTACTGCTTTTTGTCCTCAGACTCTATATGGCCAGGAAGGAGAGCGGCCTCTGCCTGCTGTGATATCTCTAAACTGATGGTTCCCAACTTGTGGTCCATTGCCCACCAGTGGTCTACAAGAACTAAAATATGGTCTTTGCCCTCACTGTTACTACACCATTGCAACAAGAGTGACTGGTCTTGCGGAACCCTCTTATAGTGCCAAGATGGTTTTCCGTGGGCGAGCAGATAACAACTACTGGATGGCATATGTTTAGCATCAGAAACTAGAACTGATGTGGTCTATCCAATGCAATTTTCTGAATCATCCCCCCAAATAACCAAACCGAATCTAAAGTTGACCAAAAACTGATTAGTAGTAATCCTTTTGGTACTAATGTTGGAGAGTGGTCCCTGGTCAAAGTGGTCCCAGGTCAAAAGAAGGTTAGGAACCACTGCCCTAAACCATCTGAACTGACAACAGAATGGACATTGAGCAAAATATAGACCTGTGACTCTAATATTAACACTTTTCTTCTGCTGTATAATTTGTAACATCTTTGCCTGATGAAGAAGCCAATTAAGTTTTGAAAACTTGCAATTATGTATTTTGTATCTTTTCAGTTGGCCCATTTTTAGTTGCCGCTATTTTGTTAGTCTTGAGTTTTGTTATATTTTGCTGCATGGACAACATGGCCAAATATGTTTTAAAAGTTTATCTGAGCTGTCAAGTCATGAATAGCAGGATACAAATCAAATCAGATATGTACTGGGCATATGAGTTCATAGACTGTGATCGTGGAGACTGGTTTTTGTTGCTTAATGTTTGCTTAGGATTGAAAACCACCACAGAGATTTGTACATCATTTAAGAAATAATGTTTTGCAAAGCTCTGCTGGACTAGTCTGTTTAAGGGAAGATATGAAGCTCAGGACTCTGGCAAAAATCAAGATGGCTGTCCCCACATCATAATATATAGAGAAGTGGAATCAATGAACATTTCAGCCTGCCTTCAACACATACAAGGGACAATGTTTTCCATCACACAAGATGACTGCAGATCTATTTGATGGGGAAGGAGAAGTTGTGTGGCACTTACAATCCTGTTTTCTAAAGGAGAGCAATGTTGAGGGAGCTTAGGAACTGGAGAATCTGCCACATTACACCTCTGGCATCTACCAGTTGAATTTGTTGCCTCATTCTGCCTAATAGCAGTGCTGACATCATTAAGATGTCTTGTACTAATTGGTTCACACCATTGGTACTTTTAGGATTGTATGCTTTCACTGGCAGGAGCTCTCAAGCAGAAATCTTTCCCAGACTGTTTACCCAATACTATTTTTGAAAAACAAAAAAACAAACCATACACGTATACACACCAAGGCATGAGAATCTGTTGTCTTTAAGATTTAGGTGTTGCTTATCTTCTGTGTCATGTTTTGACTGAAAGTGAAGTGCTTTGCTTAAAAACAAATTGTTCTGTATATGAACACTTATTGAATTCATAAGACTTTATAGTTTCCATTTGCCCAGTTTCATGCTGAAATGTTGGGTTGGAATATTTGCTGTCAAAAACACACACACACAACTAAATGATAGACATCCAAGATCTTAAGTTTGCACAGATGACCTTATTTAGACCTTATAAAGCCCTAAGTGGTTCTGGCCCAGCTTACCTGTCTGAACGTATCTCCCCCTATGAACCATCTCATAGGTTAAGATCCTCTAGGGAGGCCCTGCTCTTGGTCCCACCTCCTTCACAGCTGCGGTTGATCGGGATGAGAAACAGGTCCTTCTCAGTGGTGGCCCCTTAGCTGTGGGACTCCCTCCCCAGCATAATCAGATCAGCTTTCTCCTGACCTTTAGAAAGAAACTAAAATGTGGCTGTGGGACCAAGCTTTTGAACAATAATTAGTGCAATAAGTGAATACAGAATTAAATTCAGTTATGATTGGAATGGCTCCTGACTATGATTTTGGATAGAGTGGTTTTAATATTTAGATACTTCTAATTTTTTTGGTTTTTAATGCATATGTTTTATTTGTACGTCTGTTTATGTGGCATTGAATTATTGCCTACTTGTAAAGCTGCTTTGAGTCCCTCTTTGGGGTGAGAAGGGTGGGGTATAAATATACTAGCTAAATAACTGAAAAGTTATGTCTGTAATGTGTTGGCACCATTGAAATCCGAAAGGATTTGCAGGCAGTGGAAGAAGTGTCAGCGTGCCCTCTTGGCAGATGGGTATTCTTTCCAGTCTTGGTTTCCAATATTTTTTTATGTCAACTGGCAAATTATATACATACAAAGACTACATCAATCATAAATATGAAGAATGTCCCCTTTCCAAGGAGAGAAGAGTTTCAGCTACCTCATTGTATCTTATATGTAAAAGTAACCAAAATAACTGTTATACTATCTGCTGTCACTTTGTAGGAAATATTTAAATGAATTCATTTATAATATTTGTGGATTAGCCAGTGTTTTGGTTTAAGGTAGAAAACTTCTAGCACTTTGCCAGCTCTAACTATGAATGGCAACGTCCCCTTGTTGCGGATTTGCTAAGTGTATAATTTTGGGGAGTAAAAGCAAAGTTTCTCTCCTAATGAAGCATGACTGTACTGGAAGAAATGGAAAACAAACAATTAGGCAGGCATTAATTTGAGGCCCACGGGCTATTACTTTTTCATCAGTCTCTTTGCTAACTTCATACAAAATTCTTTCCTAAAGGAATAGATAATAGTGCTGCCCTCAACTCATCCTGTCTTATTAAAAATCTTCTAAATTTGAGAACTATGGAAAACCAGTGTTTACTGTTGGGCCTAAAAATCTTTTAGGAGAGGGAAGTGAGTGGCTTATAGTATCATATTTATTTATTTATTTATTTATTTGCTGCACTTATTAACCGCCATTCTCAGCCCTTACGGGCGACTCATGGCGGTGTACAGTACACATAAAAAGACAGTTACAAAAGCCAGAATCCACAACACATAACTATACACCAAATACAAAACTACATAAAAATCCGCTTCGTCTCTTAATAGAATCATAGGCCAGTCTCATCATCCTTATACCATTCCAGTTCTCATTACCGTAATGTTGTTGCTGCACTTAATTAAATGCCCTCTCGAACAGCCAGGTCTTCAGGCTTTTTCGAAAGGACATGAGGGAGGGCGCCTGTCTGATGTGTGCCGGGAGAGTGTTCCATAGCCGGGGGGCCACCACCGAGAAGGCCCTCTCCCTCGTCCCCGCCAGCCGTGCCTGTGAGGCAGGCGGGATCGAGAGAAGGGCCTCCCCTGACGATCTCAAGGTCCTCGTGGGCTCGTAGGCCGAGATGCGGTCAGCAAGGTATTTTGGGCCGGAACCGTTTAGGGCTTTGAAGGCCAAAACCAGCACCTTGAATTGGGTCCGGTAGCAAATCGGCAGCCAGTGGAGCTGGGACAGCAAGGGCGTTGTGTGCTCCCTGCCACCCGCTCCAGTTAGTAACATGGCTGCCGCACGCTGAACCAGCTGAAGCTTCCGGGCCGTCTTCAAGGGCAGCCCCACGTAGAGAGCGTTGCAGTAATCCAGGCGGGATGTGACAAGAGCGTGTACCACCGTGGCCAAGTCAGACTTCCCGAGATACGGGCGCAGCTGGCGCACGAGCCTGAGCTGTGCAAATGCTCCCCTGGTCACCGCTGAAACCTGGGGATCCAGGCTCAACGATGAATCCAGGGTCACACCCAAGCTGCGAACCTGCGCCTTCAAGGGGAGTGCGACCCCGTCCAGCACAGGCTGTAACCCTATATCCCGTTCGGCCTTGCGACTGACCAGGAGTACCTCTGTCTTGTCTGGATTTAGTTTCAGTTTGTTCGCCCTCATCCAGACCGTCACAGCGGCCAGGCACCGGTTCAGGACCTCGACAGCCTCCTTAGTAGCAGGTGGAAAGGAGTGACAGAGTTGGACATCATCTGCGTACAGATGACACCGCACCCCGAAACTCCGGATGATCTCACCCAGCGGCTTCATGTAGATGTTAAACAGCATGGGAGACAGTATGGAACCCTGAGGAACACCACAGGTCAAAGGCTGTGGTGTTGAACAGGAGTCCCCCAACAACACCTTCTGGGTACGACCCTCCAGAAATGACTGGAGCCACTGCAGAGCAGTGCCCCAAGACCCATTTCCGAAAGGCGCCCCAGAAGGATACCGTGGTCGACGGTATCGAAGGCCGCTGAGAGGTCCAGGAGCACCAACAGGGACACACTCCCCCTGTCTAGCTCCCGGCGCAGATCATCCACTAAGGCGACCAAGACCGTCTCGGTACCATGTCCCGGTCTGAAACCAGACTGTGCCGGATCCAGATAATCCGTGTCTCTCAAGAATACCTGGAGTTGTGAGGCCACCACGCTTTCCATGACTTTGCCCAAAAAGGGGAGATTGGAAACAGGCCGAAAATTGTCCAATTTAGTGGGGTCCAGTGATGGCTTCTTCAACAGCGGCTTTATAATAGCCTGTTTTAGGCTCGCTGGAATCTTGCCTTCCCGAAGGGAGGCATTCACCACCACTGTTACCCACTCAGCCAATCCCCCTCTGGCCTCCTTTAGAAGCCAGGATGGGCAGGGGTCTAGGATGGACGTGGTAGGCCTCATTCCTCCAAGTATCTTGTCCACATCCTCGGGTTTCACAAACTGAAAAGAATCCAAAAAAATAGGACAAGCAGGTGCTCGTGTCACATCCACAGAGACTGCATTTAACATGGTGTCCAGCTCAGAACGGATCAAAGCGACTTTGTCTGCGAAGAACCGAGCAAATGCTTCACAGCGCGTGACCGAATTGTCAGGGCTCCCGCCTGAGAGTGGCGGGAGTTAAAAGACCTCTGACAATCCGAAACAACTCCGCCGGACGGTTCTTTGCAGACGCAATAGTGGCCGCAAAGAAAGTTTTCTTTGCGGTCTTTATTGCCGCGGCATATGCCCTCAGAAAGGACACAAACCGTGCTCGGTTTGACTCGCTCGGTTCCGAACGCCACACGCTCTCTAGTTCCCTCTTCCTTCGCTTCATAGCTGCCAGCTCCTCAGTAAACCAAGGGGCTGGTTTAGCTCGGCTACTTGAGAGGGGACGTTCCGGAGCAAGTTCCATTTGCATCTACTTGTGTGTATGGTTTTCTGTTGATCAGGTATTACAGTACAGTGGACTCTTGGTATCAGCTGGGTTCCATTATATACAATGGTAAAGTAAGATAGTGCCGGGTTGTTGTAGGTTTTTTTGGGCTATATGGCCATGGTCTAGAGGCATTCTCTCCTAACATTTCGCCTGCATCTATGGCAAGCATCCTCAGAGGTCTGTTGGAACTAGGAAAAAGGGTTTATATATCTGTGGAATGATCAGGGTGAGACAAAGGACTGTTGTCTGCTGGAGTTAGGTGTGAATGTTTTCAACTTATCACCATGATTAGCATATAATGGCCTGACAGTGCCTGGAGCCAACTTTTGTTGAGAGGTGATGAGATGTCCTTGTTTGTTTCCTCTCTGTTGTTGTGCTGTTGTAATTTTAGAGTTTTTTCATACTGGTAGCCAGATTTTGTTCATTTTCATGGTTTCCTCCTTTCTGTTGAAATTGTCCACATGCTTGTGTATTTCAATGGCTTCTCTGTGTAGTCTGACATGGTGGTTGTGAGAGTGGTCCAGCATTTCTGTGTTCTCAAATAAAATGCTGTGTCTAGGTTGGTTCATCAAGTGCTCTGCTATGGCTGATTTCTCTGGTTGAAGTAGTCTGCAGTGCCTTTCATGTTCCTCGATTCATGTTTGGGCAATGCTGTGTTTGGCGGTGGAATGAGGAAACACAACATACAAACTATCTACAGACCCACCAAGAAAATCCAACAAATGCTCCGTTCAGCAAAGGACAAGAGGGATCCTCTCACTTCTGCAGGAGTCTACCGTGTACCATGCAGCTGTGGACAAGTCTACATTGGGACCACCAAACGCAGCACCAAATAAACAAGGACATCTCATCACCTCTCAACAAAAGTTGGCTCCAGGCATTGTCAGGCCACCACATGCTAATCAAGGTGATCAGTTGAAACATTCACACCTAGCTCCAGCAGACAGGAGTCCTTTGTCCCACCCTGGTCATTCCACAGATATATAAACCCTTTTTCCTAGTTCCAACAGACCTCACTACCTCTGAGGATGCTTGCCATAGATGCAGGCGAAACATCAGGAGACAATGCCTCTAGACCATGGCCATATAGCCCGAAAAAACCTACAACAACCCAGTGATTCCGACCATGAAAGCCTTCGACAATAAGATAGTGCCTCTTATATAAAATCAAGGTTTGCTTTTTGGAACTTAAAAAAAATCAAGCTGTGGATGGCTGTATCCATAGACACAGAATCTATGGATATGGAGGGCCAACTCTACTAATACAAAAGCACTGGTTGGGATCCGAAGTGATCATATCCCTGCTGATATGCCAGCATTAAAACCGAAGTGATCATATCCCTGCTGATATGCCAGCGTGTGTCTATAATACAAGAGCTTTCATCTGAATTCTGTAGTGTGGAAAGCTATGCACTTGGAACACAGAATTTCATTGTAAGTCACTCAAGTTGTTATTTGTAATTGGAATTCAAATTTTAGCAAATGCTTCCAGCTGAAAAACTACTGTGAAGAAGAATCAAACTCCTACAGAAGGGCAAATTCAACACAGATTAATGTTATGTGAACAAGCTGTCACCAAGGCACACCCATTGTTCTGGACTTGGTAGTTTGAGTACAGTGAACATTGAAGCCAAACCCAAATATAAGACCATCAAAAGCCCTGTCCCATGTGGGTGTGACGGCATATTATGTGTGTCTCATCTTTGAAACAGATTTCTTGCAATGGGTCATTTTACAAACCAAGGCTGCCACCTCATCAGATTGATGGTAACAAATGAGTCAAAAATAAACACGCTGCTCTACTGCCATACATTCATATATTTGAGGAAGTGGTCTGTGGCCCACAAAAGCTTAGCTACATTATATAGCCTTAAGGTGTCTCAGCAGTCTTTCTTTTGGGTGTTTTTGCCCCTGGAGTCTTTTGTCCATTGGGCATTTTAATAGTGATACAGAGATGAAAACCCATTTTATAACCATAGTATTTCTATAGTAAGTTTCAAATAGATGACAATTAGTGGAAATTTTGACATCCCCAGACTGTCTCTTTCATCTGCCTGTGGGCTTCATCTATGTTTGGCTGGTATTCAGGGTTTTGTTGTTGTTGTTGTTGTTAAATAATACAACTAAATCTTAAATTGAGAAAATCTAATGATATCTGTATGATCAGGAACATTTCTTTCATCTGCTTCTTTAATTAACTATTTCAGTTCTCATTTAGTCCTCAAACTATGAAACCATACTTGCTCATAGCTTTAGGTGGGATTATTAAGCAACCTGAGCCCCCGGTGGTGCAGTGGGTTAAACCCCTGTGCCAGCAGGACTGAAGACCGACAGGTTCCAGGTTCAAATCTGGGGAGAGGCGGATGAGTTCCCTCTATCAAGCTCCAGCTCCTCATGCGGGGACATGAGAGAAGCCTCCCATAAGGATGATAAAACATCAAAAATCATCCGGGCGTCCCCTGGGCAACGTCCTTGCAGACGGCCAATTCTCTCACACCAGAAGCGACTTTCAGTTTCTCAGGTCGCTCCTGACACAACCAAAAAAAAAAAATTAAGTGACCTAATAAATATTTGCACCTTGAAGAAAAATGGTGTCCCAACATGATGAAAGATTTTGTTGAAACATTGTCTGCCACTATGAAACTTTTCACTCCTGCATAAGAGTAAAAATATTTACACAGCCCAACCAAAAAAAAATGGTATCTTGGTTTTTAGGCCTTATCATGGAGTTATTTGGGGTGCTAATTCATAAAACTGCATTAGATAGACTGCATTAACTCTATTTTCTTAGATATGGCTATCATGATTTTCTATCAGCGAGCAGATAGCAACTGGTAGAGTGCATATGTTCTGTATTTCAAAAACTTGAGCTGATAGGGGAAAACTGTTGCCATTTTTGGAATTGGCAGGTCAAATATACCCCAAAACAGACCTAACATTTGAGGCACCAAAATGTGTGTTGGCCAGTGTTATTTCAGCAATATGAAATAAGCAACCACAACAGTTCCTACCACACCTCAAATATCTCCCCCCCCCCCAAATGTTTTTTTAAATACACAGGTGAATTTCATTTATATCTTCCATGGCAGTCAGCACCATGGCCAGGAAAAGTTTGCAACAGTATGTAACAGTAAGGTTGGATCGCGATATGCATTTGCAAGGTACTCACTTCCTCGGAGGAAAGAAATAAGTGATACTATATATGGTCAAATGAATCCACATTGAATATGTGTCACGTTTGTGTGTGCCCAGTTCTGGTTAGATCTCCTCTTAAATCTTTTAAAAACATCTATTAGTCAAAATTTAGTCCCTCTAGGTATTTTGCAAAAAGTGTTCATTTATAATGGTAATTTATTTCAAGATAGAAATGTCTAAATGTATTTGAGAATAGGTTTACTTTTGGAAGACAAGAACTGTGTCAAAGCTGATTAAGAGGATTTCTTAATGTAACCAGGCGTGATCAAGTTAATAGCCAGAGAGCACTTCACAATCCATCACTAGTTTCTAACCACAGATGAGAGTTGTGGCTGAATCTGGACTATATAAGCCTGCTCAGATTTCAGCATCTTTGGAGGAGGGTTTTCTCTTGCTTTCAGCCCTGTCAAACATAGGTTTGGTGAGGAGATGTGAAAAGTCCTTCATGGTGGTTATCTCCAGGCTGTGGAACTCTCTCCCACAGGAAGCCACTTCTGTCCCTGCTCACGACAGGCAACAACTGTTCTAGTTAGATTTGTGGCTTTAACTGATTGCTGTGGATAGGTCTTTCCCAAACTTTCATCTTCCAAGTGTTTTGGACTTCAGGTCCCTTGAGTGAGGCAAAAGCATGCCTTGTGGCAATGCTACAGGACAGTGTTGTTGTTGTTTATTCAGTCAGTCACTTCCGACTCTTCATGACCTCATGGACCAGCCCACAACAGAGCTCCCTGTTGGCTGTCACCACCCCCAGTTCCTTCAAGGTCAAGCCAGTCACACAGGATAGTACCTTGTGCAATAAAGCCCTTAAAGCAGTGGTTCTCAACCTGGGGTCCCCAGATGTTTTTGGCCTACAACTCCCAGAAATCCCAGCCAGTTTACCAGCTATTAGGATTTCTGGGAGTTGAAGGGCAAAAATATCTGGGGACCTCAGGTTGAGAACCACTGCCTTAAAGGGTGAGGCCATCACATTACATTGGGAGTCAATATAGTTGTTAACATCAGTTGATGTAATGTTCCCAGTTTTCAACCTGCTCGTTTTAGTTTGTACCAAAAGTTTGTAGACTGGTCTGAATGTGACAAAATATTGTAGCCAGTAGGGCTGGGCGGTTTCGTTTCGTTAATTCGTAATTTGTTAATAATTCGTTAATTTTTTCAATTACAAAACGATAACGAACCATTCTGGAGCAATTATTTAAAAAAAACGAATTTTCAAAAACGTTTTGTAAATGCTTCGTATTTCGATATTGTATTCGTTTCGTTATTGTTTTGAGGCCGTTTCGTTATTATTTCCGCATGTCTGGGCCAGTTTTATGGTTTAATTAGTGAAAAAAAATTATAATATCACACCAACAGTCAACAACAGAGGGAGAGGGAAGCTTCAGAAGGTTTTGGAGGTTTTTTAGCGTATTTCGCGGTCGCGTCCGCCATTAACGAATCGATTCGTTATTGTTTCGGAAATCGATTCGTTAATTTTTTACCATTTACGAAATTTCGTAAATATCGAACTTTTTAAAAGGAAAATTTTGTAATTATTTTAAATATCGAAACAAAAAAACCCCCAAATACAAATCGATTTTAGAAACAAATTTTTCCGTTGTTACCCAGGCCTAGTAGCCAGCCCATTCCTAAGCCCCCCCCCTTTAAATCCCATTTTATACTTAAGGCAGCATAGTTAATCTTAAACAGGTAGCTCTACCAACCATCTGAACTTGTCTACTTCTCCTTATTGTGTGATAGATACAATGCTCTAAGAAGCAGCACTGGAGATTCTTTTTATTGGGTGTCTGTTAACACCTGGGCATGGTTTCATGGTAAATGATAGCCAACCTAAGGAAATATCCTCAACTGTGAATAGTGCTGAGGCTGCAAATGCCACAGGAGTGTTTACTTAATAATGCCCTCAAATATGCCCTAAGAAAATGTCTTTGGGGAGAATGTGATCTTATTTACATTCTCTTTTAGCAAACACCAGCTATCTTTTGTGCCAGATTTTTCATGTCTTCTGTCAAATAGACATGCAATTAATTAGCCTTAGTGTAGTAACCCAGTCAGACATTTTAACCCATGAAAAGAGAGGTCAGGCACTTAACATCATTTTGAAATTCTTGTTACGTGATAGAAAGGGTCAAAATGACCAAAGGCTAAATAGCTCTGCCTAACACTCTGTGGGCTTCTAGCTGTTGTGGGAATTAAAATGAGGGAAAATTATTGTGAGGCTTTGGCAGATACCTGCCAAAGTCTTCTTTCATGAGAAGCTTTTATGGACTAAAGTCTAGTTCAACTGATGCAGAAGACCCTGTGTTAGGGTTGCCAGAAGTCAGAAATGACTTGAAAGCACACCACTACAAAATATCTAAATGAGCAGTGTCAACTGCGGTTAAGTATCTGAATAGAAGAGTACCAAGGAATATCAGGTGCTGTTGGCTATATTTCAGAGGAAGGAACTTACAAAACCATCTCTGCATATTCCTTACCTGACAAAATCCTATGAAATTCATGGTTGAAGGCATGCACAAACAAGTACTGTAAAGTTTAAATATACAGTAGGGAGGGGGCATCCCTACTTCGTGGAATTTCACTTATCGCGGGTGGTCTTGGGACACCCGCAATAAACGAGGGAACGCTGTATGTAAAAGAATGACTATGTCCATGTACAAAATAGAAGTCTCAATTGTTTTTGCTAAAACTAAGGACATGATGACACACAGCTCGAAAGACAGTTATTCTATTGAAAGTCCATCTAGTTTTGAGCTGCAACACATCACAATAGCCACTTTCCTTATTGCCCAAATCTGCTTCTCAAGTTGCTAGAATTTCCCTGTTTTGTGTATTCTGCAAGGGAGAGGTTTACTTCTCATTGCCCAACCTGCTCAGGTTGGATTTTATAGCTGTTCACATTTAACGAATTGTTGGAACATTTGTAAAAGTACAGAAGAAAGTTACAAATAGCTTGGAAATACCTAATAAAAAAGGGAAATCTTTATCAGTGCTGGAATTAGCAGCAAAATGCACAGCTTTGTTAAAAAATACAATAAAAAAGGAAGTGAACACAGCAAAGAGTAAAGCTATGGCTTTGCAGCTGGAAGTCCTCTCAGTATGGTCATGGGAAGAAAAATGATTATTACTATGGCCATGGGAAGTAAAACAGTTCATGACACACCACAGTATCCAAACTAACTACTGATGTACTTTTGAATTACTGTACCACATGGAAACACTTTGAACATAGTTTCAAATTGCTTTCAGTTGCCTAAAAATGGGAATTCCTGTTTTTTGAAAAATGTTCCTTTGATATGAGTAGAAGACTGGTTTGATATGTGTGTGCATCCTGCTGCTAGTCTGCCTTCTCCCAGCCCTTGTTATTGATGAGGAAACCCACCAATAGCTCACAATCCCACAACATTCCTATTTTTTGTGTGTGTCAGGAGTGACTTAAGAAACTGCAAGTTGCTTCTGGTCTGCAAGGACATTGTCCAGGGGATGCCTGGATGTTTTACTATCCTGAGGGAGGCTTCTCTCATGTCCCTGCATGAGAAGTGGAGCTGATAGACAGAAGAAGACATAGTCAACCCCCTACTAAGGAATTTACTAACAAGTGAAGTGAAATTTTATGTGAAGTTTCTTCTTAGTGACAACCTTCCCCACATGATCTTAGCAGTTGCCAAGTTTCCGAGGCAGCCAGAATTAGACATTTCCCAATTTTAGACACAGGTTGAAATACACTGGTACTTTTTGTAGCCTTTTACCTATGTTTTTAGCCAACATGTATTTTAAGCAGTTTTTACTGTTTGCAAATTTTATCCAACTGGATTTTCATAATCCTATTACCTGTATAACTTGTATGCTACAGTGTAATAAGGGTCTTTGCACTATAATAAAATGTTGTTGTTGTTGACAGGAGCTCACCCGGCTCCCTGGATTCAAACCACCAACCTTTCTGTTAGCAGTCCTGCTGGCACAAGGGTGTAACCCATTGCACCACTGGGGGCTACACAACATTCTTATCACCTGCCTTGGTTTGATGGGTTCAATTTGCTTCTATGTTTGCATGCCAGCAGTAAAGCGACATCAGGAGATAAGAATCTCTTTTTCTTTCCATTTCCTCTCACTATTCCTAAATTGGCTGTTTCCTTAATATTTAAAAATTTTGGAGCTGAAATTGCAACATCCTTCTGGAAACATTAAAATAAAAAATACAGAAGAGTGGAAGTGCGGGAAGGCAGGGATACGATGGTATGCAGAAGTATGGTTACAGGACCATGAACTGTTGAATCTGTGAAACTGTGTGAATGAAGATAGGTGCAATATTAAAGGTCTTCATCCTAGGATGTTTTAGTTGAAATTTTAATATATTTATTATGTGTCATGCCTTTTGAATTGGAAATTAATTTTATGTTGAATGGCATCGAATAGTTGCCGACTGTTAGCTGCTCTAAGTCCCTCAATGAGAGGGCAGAATATAAAACAAAGTAAATAAATAAAGAAATAGGATGTATCCGCTATTAATAATAGTGAGACTGAAGTCGAGGAGAAATTTAAAAGGGTCTCACCCTGAAGGAGAAACCCTGTGGACCCACCAAAGAGGGCTCGCTACTTTGGTGAGCAAAAGAAAGGAGAAGCTGCAATTGAAAGATTTCCCTAAGTTCCCAAAATAATCTCACCAAAGTTGAAGGAAGCGCCACCGAGTTGATTTTATTTCAATCCAGCTGGAAAGGATGCAAAGCCGCAATAATTCATCAAGCAAAGCATACAGAGTACACAAAATAAAGCCTTTATATACACAAAACCGAGATGTCTGATTGGTTGGTGCTCTACAGCTGGGAGGAGGCTTGGCCGCCTCCTGAGTGCCTTAACCAATGGGTGAGCTTACGCCACTTCAGCCTCCTGGCCAATCAGGAGAGAAGGAGGCGGGACAAGAGGGAAACAATGAGAACTGGAGTGGATTATGGAAATATGTGGTGTCCATGTGGTCGGCGAGTCCTCAGGGGGTCTTCTAGCCGACCCGTCTTGAGGGGTGGCAATCAACGTTGATTTCTGGCGAGATGGCTAGGATCCGGTTTTTTTCTTGAACTGAGATATGGAGACCATGGGGTAATCCTGGCTGTAGTTTTGGTGGATGGAAGATAACTGAGAGAACAGATCAGGACAAATTGTGGCTTTCCGAAGGCCCTTTGTCTTGTTGAGATATGATCAATCATGCCAAGTGGGCACCTTCCGCTTGGGGGGGGGGGCATACTCTGAGCCCCAGGGTCAAAGCCCATTATATTGTTCATGCAAATATGTCTTTTGACAAAGTTCTTTTCAAAAAGGAGATTTCCTCCTTCTAGGATCACATTTTATACATTTTTTTATAAACGGGAATAGGACAGAAGGTCAGGCAAAGGTCATTCATAGGGGGCTTGAAAAGGTAAGTGTACAGAAGTTGATTGTAAATGTTATGATTATAACTGTATTGATTGTAAATGATATTATTATAACAGTATTTGTGTTTGCACTGGTTGCCCTAATGCTGGAGCGGCCTAGCTGTGAGGAGTGTGTTACCATGGAAACGATGCTAATGCTGGAGCGGCCTAGCTGTGAGGAGTGTGTTACCATGGAGACGATGCTGTCGAGAAGTGGGAGGAGCTTAGAGGGGAGAGTTTGAAAAACGACAGTTTATGTTCAGTTAGGGTTTAGGCTCAGAAGAGTACACAGTCATGAAGAGTTAGGGTTTAGGCTCAGAAGAGTGCACAGTCATGAAGAGTTAGGGTTTAGGCTCAGAAGAGTGCACAGTCATGAAGAGTTAAGGTTTATGCTCAGAGGAGTGAAGAGTCATGAAGAGTTAGGTTTTAGGCTCGAGGGAGTGAAGAGTTGAGAGAGAGAGTGGGAAGTAGAGAAGCAGTGTTAGTGAATAGTCAGAGGTTTCTTCAGTTAAGGAAGTCTGAAGGGGAAACCTTATTAGTTTCATTAGTTAGAAAAGACTAATAGAAGCTTGTTTAGATCACTAGTTAAAAGTGAACTAGAGATCTGAGGTTTGATCATGGAAGGATCAAACAGGAAGACTATTCACCTCAGGAAACATTGTTTAATAAAGTGCTTCACCACAGCAAAGGTTCTTTATAAGTTGTAACATCAGAAGTCTGAACTGTATCGCAACCAAGTTATATGTAACGTTCTCCAAGTATTTTCCAAGTTTAGCACCAAACTGCAACCATACGCTTTGTTTCAAAATAAACTTGTTCTCTTTGATTTTAAAACTGCCTCATCTCCATTAATTCTGCGTTTAGTGTGCCCAATCTCCCAAAATTACCTCACATCACCAAATTGGTGGCACCTTTAAGGATAAAAAATAATAAATCGTCCCTCCTCTCTCCTGAGACGTTACAGTAAGGTTTTCAAAAAGTTTCTAAGAGTCCTTCAGAAGGGAAAAAAGTCCCATAGAAGTTCAAGAGAGTAAATAAAGGGAGGTGCTTTCTCAGTAATAAATGTGTTACCTTCTGCTATATATGAAACATAGGGCATAAAACCTTGATTAAATGATACACACTATCTAACATGGGAAGGGTACTTGTTGTTGTTGTTAGTGTCTTGACAAATTGACCAAGGCTTAACCCTTATTATCTAGTCTGGTGTCCTTGTCCTTAGCAAAACTATAAGTTACTATCTTTTATGGGGGGGGGGGTCATGTTCGACTTCATGACTGCAGTGGAATAAGAATTTTGTGATAGAAAGTCCTTATTTTCCATGTTTTTTTAGACTTTCAGCAGAAGATACATACAGCAAAAAGGGATCCACCCCTTAGTTCAGCCTCTCATTAAACCAAACCAGAACTCGAGGAAAATGGTGGGAAAATATAACAAAACTGTAAATGGTCAAAAATTGGAATCTGTTGAAGTTTTTAGGTTATGTTATCCCACAATAATTTAAGATGATAATGCTTTTACATCAATTATATAACAATAAACCAATCTTTGCATACATTTATAGAAAAATATTTGCAATAACATGCATTGAAAATGCTGTGTCAGAGTCCATATAGTACAATTCCTTGAACCAGAAGCATTGTAAAATTTGATTCATGCCTATATTCAAATCTTATGAAGCATGAGCCATAAAGCCAATGGTGAGACAGCTATTCCAAGGGTTTTGTATAGCCATTTTGTAAGACTTCAACAATCCAAATAGTTATATAAAAGTGTATGTGCTGTACGTTGGTAAAAGCAATTAACATCCATATATGAGTAAAAAAAATCACTTTGTAGCAGGTTGACAATCATTCCCTATAGATTGTACACTGCAATTCATTCACTCAGTAAGCAATTGAGCTCATGTACGAGTGCTGAAGAACCTGTCACAATCATGTTTGGGAAGCAGACAGAATGTTCCTTATGGATGCCCTGCCTGTCTGACCTATTGCTGCTGTGTTGTGTGAAGACTGAAGGTGTGCGTGACATGGAGTCTGACAGGGAAATCTCTCATTTGACCACAATTTAATGAACTTGTCGGTCTTGGTGGTGTGGGATGTCTAAAGTGTTAGAAGTCCAGGAGGGAATTCTGTGGAGAAGCAGCAACTTAATGGACTATTTAAACTCAGGGTTGAGTTACAAAAGGGAGAGGGAGAGAAAGGGTGTATAAAATTAATCTTGATATGAAGATATACAGGTGTAAAGTAACATAAAACGTAAGACTTCACAAGCTTTTTTTCAAAAAGTAATCAATTTAAAAAACAACATACAATGTTATTTGAGGGGTTTTTTCCTGAAAAAAAAGTGCAATGTCCAAAGAGGAAGAAAAACAAATAAAAGGAAACTTGTTTAAGATTTTGGTTAAGATTCAAGAGGGCAAAATAATGATAATGAGTGGCAGTTTGGCCTTTAAGAATTGGCATTATCCTTCTACACCTGTTCATTTGATGGTTGTGTGCCTTGCAGGAAAAGAAGTATTAGGAACATATTGTTGCTGATTTTGAAGGGAAGAAATAAGTAACTAATCTAAAAAGAATACATACAGAAATTTTAAATGTCACTGTGGTTTTTGTTGTATGCATATCTTGTTTGGTTTCTAAAAGACATAATTTTAGTTAATTCATTTTTTTTAATTTAGTGTCTCAGGTCCATTCTACACTGCTCTATATTCCAGGATCTGATCCCAGATTATCCACTTTAAACTGGACTATATGAGTCTCCACTGCCAGATAAACTGGGATAAGAAGATAACCTGAGATCAGATCCTAGGATTTAGGGACAATGTGGAAAAGGCCACAATGCCAGAGATACAGCTTAATGGTGTAACATTAGACCATTTCCTCTACCTTGGCAGCCACCTCTCCACCAAAGTCAACATCGACACCGAAATACAACACCACCTGAGCTCTGCGAGTGCAGCATTTTTCTGAATACTAAGGTGCTTGTTTATAAAGCTAGTGTCCTCCCAACCCTGCTATATGCCTGTGAAACGTGGACTGTCTACAGACATCACATGCAACTCCTGGAACAATTCCATCAGCGCTGCCTCTGGAAAATCCTTCAAATCTCTTGGGAAGACAGGCGGACAAACGTCAGTGTGCTGAAAGAAGCAAAGACCACCAGCACTGAAGCAATGGTCCTCCGCCATCAACTCCGCTGGACCGGCCACGTTGTCTGGATGCCCGACCACTGTCTCCCAAAGCAGTTGCTCTACTCTGAACTCAAGAACGGAAAATGGAATGTTGGTGGACAGGAAAAGAAATTTAAAGTTGGGCTCAAAGCCAACCTTAAAAACTCTGGCATAGACACTGAGAACTGGGAAGCCCTGGCCCTTGAGTGCTCCAGCTGGAAGTCAGCTGTGACCAGCAGTGCTGCAGAATTTGAAGAGGCATGAATGGAGGGCGAAAGAGAGAAACATGCCAGGAGGAAGGCACGTCAAACCAACTCCAACCGAGACCGCCTTCCACCTGGAACCCAATGCCCTCACTGTGGGAGAAGATGCAGATCAAGAATAGGGCTCCACAGTCATCTGCGGACCCAGCAGAACACTGATCCTGGAAGACTATCCTACTTGGCCAAAAAAGGATTGCCTAAGTAAGTAAGTAAGTGGAAAAGGCCTCAATGGTTTTTGTATTCAATTGAAAATTTGTTTGGTTTCTGAAGGCTTAATTGTAGTTGGTACCATCTTAAATGAAAAATGGAAGTTGAGTTGTCATTTTTTAAAGTATGAGTGACAAAACAATCAGAGAAGGGAGCCAACAGAAGAGTGGGCAATTCCTCCTCTCCACTTTGCTCCTTTGCTTGTTGCTCTGCTGCCCTGGGCAGCATCACTACAGACAATGAGCGACCAGCATGACCCATATTGTGCTTGGTAGCTGTGATGGGGGAACAGGAGGAAATGGCAAGGGCAGCCTCCTGGCAGCATCAAACCAGATTCTGCACCACTAGGCAGTCAGAACTCCCCCCTGCTTCCTCAATGGTTGGGAGGACTAGCTGTCTAAACTATCCCAGGACTGATCTAGTCTTAATCATGCTGGATCAGCTCAAGGATGAGAGGTCAGTGTAGAAATGCCCCAAGTTATTTTCATACATGAAGTAGAAAATCCCATTATCATCTTTTCTCCAGACTTGCCACAAAAAACCAAATCAAATAATTAATGCTGCCGTGACACTTTCAACTCTGTGGTGGCAATTCCGCCTAGCCGACTGAGCGGGCTAGGGTTCCAGATGTGTGTTGAACTGGAACACCTGCTAAGAAAGTTGCTAGAACTTCATGGGAAGGTGGGAAGGAAGGCTAAGCACTCCTTTTCTTTCTGCCTCCTTCCCACCATTTTTACCCCATTTTGCCAGTACCCCCAGCCCACATTGCTCTGAAAGCACTGAAAGGAGATTCTTCCACCACTATGGGGAAGAAAGTGTAATTTGGGTAGCTCTGACTGGGCTACTCGTACTTTTCTCCCCTACTCGTACCTTTCTCCCCTTTTCCATGTATGATGGGGGAAAGGGTGGCAGGGCAATGTGTGTTGCCACCCTTTCTCCAATGCACCGTGACCCACCCCCACCATGTAATGGGGTAAAGAGGAAGAGTGTGTGGGGCACTATGAGCTGTGCGCACATTTTCCCTTTCACCGGTGATTGCCGGTGCAACGGCATTACCCAAAAGAGCCATGTGAAGAGTTGGTAGGATTCATAATGTACCATTTTTGCCTGGCTCACATTTGGAAATTTATTGTAATATTAGTGGCTTTCTTTCTGATAGTCCCAGTTGTTTTCCTGCCCTGGAGAATGGAAACTTTTCTCAAATGAATGTAACTTTCAACTGTAGGAGGTGAGGGATGGGGGGAGGAAGTTGGACTTCTGAAAACACACATGCAACAAAAGTGTATGCATCCTGTGTTGTATCACATTTTGCCCGTTTGACATTTAATATAGTAGGCCCCATGAAAAAGCAAACAGACACTATATTGTGGTATTGATTTTAGTGTGGTGCTTCCTAAATTTAGAATACACGCCACTCAAAAGTATTTGTACTGTACCACAGATGTTTACTCTTCACTAATGCAGCCCTGCTGTACTTGTGCAGTGCAAATTACCATTTATGAAGGCTTTTTCAAATTACAGATGGCTACAAATATTTTTAAATGATTAATTCAATGCCATGTCCATATAGGGTTGATGGGGGGAAATTACTATAATCTTTGAAGCATTATTTTAAAATCATTTACAATTCCGATGAAGATAGCCAAACTGATGGTGAAATTAAAGTCATTAAGAAATTCAATCCCACACTGATGTATTCACTAGAACTTCTTTGCAGATAAGTGTGGATCAAGCTTCCACGTAATTTACCATTGGTGAACCACTATGGTAATTAGACCACACCTGGAATATTGTGTCCAATTCTGGGCACCGCAATTCAAGAGAGATATAGACAAGCTGGAATGTGTCCAGAGGAGGGCGACTAAAATGATCAGGGGTCTGGAGAACAAGCCCTACGAGGAGTGGCTTAGGGAACTGGGCATGTTTAGCCTGAAGAAGAGAAGGCTGAGAGGAGATATGATAGCCATGTATAAATATGTGAGAGGAAGCCACAGGGAGGAGGGAGCAACTTGTTTTCTGCTTCCTTGGAGACTAGGACATGGAACAATGGCTTCAAACTACAAGAGAGGAGATTCCATCTGAACATGAGGAAGAACTTCCTGACTGTGAGAGCCGCTCAGCAGTGGAACTCTCTGCCCCGGAGTGTGGTGGAGGCTCCTTCTTTGGAAGCTTTTAAGCAGAGGCTGGATGGCCATCTGTCAGGGGTGATTTGAATGCAATATTCCTGCTTCTTGGCAGGGGCTTGGACTGGATGGCCCATGAGGTCTCTTCCAACTCTTTGATTCTATGATTCTATGATTCTATCATGGAAATGTCTTCTTGCTGATTTAGCCAAACTCTTTAGTATCCTGTGTGGATATTGATCTATAGGATAGTTTTTTGTGTGTTGGCGCTATTATCAGCCTATAAGTGATTTATTCATACCAGAAGTCAAAGAAATAAGAAAATCATCAGCTACAAACTAAGGCCAGTCTCAGCACTGGACACAGTGAGGTAATACATCTGTGGGTATTTTGGAAGGAGAGTAAAGTATTTGTTATTTTACTTGTTATTATTGAATATTTACTGTGGATGGAGAGATGGGCTTGTGGGATTTTTCTACCTCATATGTTAATTTTGGAAACAATCTACTTTGACCTGGCCTGGAATCATGATGCTCTACCTCAGAGGCAAAATGTTTTGGGCCCAACCTTGTGGTGAGCTAATATAGCCAAAGGATCTCATTTTTGGTTTGTCAGTAAAACTTCAACTACCCTATATACCCAGGTATAAGTCTAGAAAGTTTAGTCAAAAACTTGCCCCCCCCCCCAAAAAAAAGAAAACAAATATGAATGAGTTAAGGTACTGTACTTTGTCCCGTGGATAAGTCGACCCAGGTTTATTTGGGAGTGGGGTTGACTTTTTTTTTTACTAAACACACACATACACCCTTCTCTGTGCAGAATGGCAAATGGTGAGCACTTAGACCATCCTGAAAAACAAATCCTTTCTATTCTATGTCATGGTATAGTTTCTTGCTTTTTTTTGAATAATTCCAACTTCCTTCTCCCCGTTTCATGGATACAAAACACAGTGGATGCTCAAGTTTCATTATATACAATGGGGTAATAAAATGGCATCCTTTATATAAAATGGCAAAATCAAGGTTTGACCTTAGGAATTTTTTTAAAAAATCAATCAGTGGACACGGAATCCATGGCTACAGTTTTTTTTTGTCGTGTCAGGAGTGACTCCTGGTGTGAGAGAATTGGCCGTCTGCAAGGATGTTGCCCAGGGGACACCTGGATGATTTGATGTTTGTATCATCCTTGTGGGAGGCTTCTCTCATGTCCCCACATGAGGAGCTGGAGCTGATAGAGGGAGCTCATCCGCCTCTTCCCGGATTTGAACCTGCGACCTGTTGGTCTTCAGTCCTGCCGGCACAGGGCTTTAACCCACTGCGCCACTGGGGGCTCCATGGCTACAGTAATTCAGTGGTACTCAGCTCTTCAGTCTGTATACAATCAGTAGGTGGTCATCAATAGGAAGATTTTTCCCTTCCAATGTTAACGTGTGTGTGTATGTGTGTGTGTACATGTAGGGTTGGTGAGGAAAGGCATCTATTTGCCTCCTTGCAGATTCCAGTGCACACTCACATTCCCTGTCTATCATACATAGCTGCACTCACTCTCAACGTTAGGGTTAGGGTTGGTGTTAGGGTTAGGGTCCAACAAGGTGATAGCTAATCGTATCAATAGTGAAATATGTAGTTGAGTTGATGGAAAATTGTGCTGTATCTCCTGGTTGGTGGTCATTTAAAGGCTTTTCTGGGAGAACAACTTCAAATATCCTGGACCAGACATCCAGAGGCTATATAGAGCCTTTGCAGACTCCTTTACTGAGCTTGGTTATGCCAAGTGGGGAACCTGAGTTATAGGATAGCCCTGACACAGCACCTAAGTCAAGAAATGTGGAAATCCCATCACCCTCCAGATATTATAGATCCGGATCTGTGTAGTCCTAGCCATCATATCCAATGTGGGTGGTTGCTGAACACTTCCCAACCATCTTGGGAAGGAAGAGTTCATTGATGGATACACCAATGGAGGGCAGTTCTTCTAGACTTAGGACATTATCACATAAGGCAGGAGCCCCCGGTGGCGCAGTGGGTTAAAGCCCTGTGCCGGCAGGACTGAAGACCGACAGGTCGCAGGTTCTAATCCAGGGAGAGGCGGATGAGCTCCCTCTATCAACTCCAGTTCCTCATGCGGGGACATGAGAGATGCCTCCCACAAGAATGATAAAAACATCAAATCATCCGGGCGTCCCCTGGGCAACGTCCTTGCAGACGGCCAATTCTCTCACATCAGAAGCAACTTGCAGTTTCTCAAGTCGCTCCTGACACAACCAAAAAAAGAAAATCACATAAGGCAGACAAGCTGGAATTGCAACTGGATCATCACTTTGGTTGATGGTCCATATCACACATTGCCATTTGCTTTCCCCCACAATTCTTCCTCTCCCAGGTAATGATGGGTAAAAAAAATAGGATGTAATGGGTCCATTCTACTTCTGTGCTGGAAAGCTAGTAATAAAATGATTTCAGGGGATAAGATTCTCCCCCTCTCCTTTGCCATTCTCAAGTTATCTGTTTATTTGTAGTTACATATGTCTTTTTTTTCAAAGCTAGAATTGTGAAAGTGTTCACTTTAAAATTAAAAAAAAATCGCAGTAATATAGGAAGAAAGCATTTTGAGGGTATATGGAGCTACGATGGAGGACTACAAACTGTCGAATCAATGCAATCTTAGGGTTAGTGAGGGTGCTCAATCTGTTATATATTCATTTTCAATCATAATGCAATCAACAAATGTTTAAAAAACAATGCTTTTGGGTATGGAAAGATTAGCCGTTTACAAGAAATGTTGCCCGGCTGTATTTATTCAGCCTTCGAGGAGGCTCTTTCCGTGTCCCATACAAATCAGGTGAACATAGCATTGAACGAAACATGCAGAATAATCACAGGATGTCTTAAACCTACACCTGTTGATAAACTCTCTACAAGCTAGCTGGCATTCGCTCCCCCCGATGTGTGACGGGAAGTTGCTGCTAAATGTGAGAGAAATAAGGTTGAACACTGTGAAAGCCATCCACTACATGGCTACCAGCCTCCTCCCAGTAGACTCAAATCAAGGAAAAGCTTTATGAGAACTACCACTCCTCTTGGCGTCCCCCAGCAACAGCAAGGGTATCCATCTGGGCAGCTAAACCAGGAAATCCCAACTGGATGCCCCCCCCTGAGGGTCTTCCTCCAGGGGCAAACCAAGAATGGGCAACTTGGAAGTCCCTGAATAGACTCAGAAGCGGGGTGGGCAACCTAGCAAAATGGCACTATCTAAAAGAACCCCACACTTGTGTGACTGTGGAGCAGAACAGACAACTCTGCATCTGTATGCTTGTCCATTGTGCCCTGCCTCATGTACAGAGAAGGAATTGTTGGAGGCTACAGACAATGCCGTTGCTGTTGCCCATTTTTGGTCAAAAGATATTTAGCCACCTGCGCTCCTTCTATTTTTATCAATTTTATACTAATTTATGCAATGCTTTTGATATGAAATAAATAAATAATGCAACCGCGATGGAATAGCAGGCTTGTGTATTCAAGTCCTGATTCTCATGCCCCTTTCCCAGTCAAACTGCACCTCTTGTTGAGCTGGTTTGAGTGGAAGCCCATGTTTCTACTTTAATTGTAGCAACTAAACGCTTTTCTAGGATGAGGATATCTATGGCAGCTAGAATCTAATTTTCTTCCTTAGCACAAGCTGTTGCAGTTCCATGCAATGAGAAGAGAGAGTTGCTGTCACCATTAGTTGTGTGAAAGAAGCTCATCTGGAAACATCACTGCTTCTGTACATCATTTTCTGCTTTAGAAGGTTGAAAGGCTTGAACACTCTTATGGCTTCAAGGGAATCGGCTGTTTGCATTTTAGTGAGAAACCCATTCCAGTCCCCATTCAAAGGGGAAGAATAACTTCCCAAGAAGAGGAAGCAGTACCTTATAGATGTGGTAGGATGCCTGAAGGTGCTGTATAAATAACAAGCAGACATGTTTGTATAGTCTTCACTACCTTAAAAAAAGTTCCATATACTTTCCCCCCAGATCTTTCATTTATTTTCCTTTCAAAGACTGCAAGAGTTCAGATTGTGAAGTGTAAGTCACCACCTGCAACCAATTTAGGATCTCTTCCAGTGCAATTGTGGGAAAATGACATTATTTGGAATTTTTTAAGAAAAATATTGAAAAACAAGCAGACTGGTGGAATAGCACATCTGTTTTTGTAACATGCGTGCACACACACAGACACATACACACAGAGAGAAAGCCCCCAAAATACAAAACCAGGGAACCTGGATTCCTTTTCTTTTTTTCTTCTTCTTTTTGCTTTTCAGTGTGGTATTTTACTACCACATGGCTTTAATCCTACATCTGGACCTGTTGTTTTATGAAATATTTCCCACAGATGATGTCAATTATGCTTTTTGTCCCGGTCATCAATTTGTGGACTTTTGGAATAAGACAAAATGAAACAACCAGAAAAAGAACAACTTATGTGGTCTACTCCCTGACAAAATTATAGTGCTGTGATACACATCTAAAATCAATAAGTCCACTAATGATTAACAGAAAGCATTGCTTAGGTTAAGAGCAGCAAAGTGGCCTACACTCAGCAGATGTTTGGCTTGGGGTTGCATTTTTGTTTGCTGCCTGTTTACTAGCAGATGTTCAGACCTCTATTTTATACTATTTGAAGGAGCTAGTGGTTGGTCTGAAGTTGTGTGACAACTGTAAGCCATCTGCCAGCAATGCAGGTGGAATGCTCTTACTCTTACTGAATTGAGCATGGTAGAGACCAGAACATCATTCCGAGGAACGGCATGGTTAGTAAAGCAAAAAGAATAGTGTTGGAAATTTCAGGAGCTCTATCATGCCCAGATGTCTCTTTGAACATGGCTGCCTTACACTTTGTTTTGTAGCAGACCTGCACAACATCTTCGCCAGGCAAGGAAATTGGCATCCCTACCTTTCGGTAGAAGCATTGGCAACGGTAATCCACGCAACAGTCACCACGAGGTTGGACAATTGCAACGCCTTATATGCCGGCCTTCCGAAGTCAACAACCCAGAAGATTCAGATGGTCCAAAATGCAGCGGCCAGGCTGCTAGCAGGATCATCTATAAGATCCCATATCACACCGATTCTGCAACAACTGCATTGGCTACCAATAGAACATCAGATCTCTTACAAGATACTGATCCTGACATTTAGAGCTCAAAATGGCCAAGGACCTTTATATCTTAGGGACCGCCTCATTCCTTTTCTCCATCAGTGGTCACCTCGATCCACCCAGGAAAATCTCCTATATATACCGGGCCCTAGGGAGGTACACCTGGAAGCTACAAGGCGTAGAGCTTTTTTGACCTATGCTCCAATTCTGTGGAACTCATTACCTCCATACATTAGAGCAATGTCGGAGTTGCGACCTTTTGTAAAGGCACTCAAGACTTGGTTGTTTGGTTGTGCATTTAAGTAATCAGATCTAATTTGCCAAATAGTCACTGTTGTATTTCTAGGTGCAAAGATTACTGCAGATGCAGACTGTAGCTAGGAAATCAGAAGACGCTTACTTCTTGGGAGGAGAGCAATGTCCAGTCTCGATAAAATAGTGTAAGAGTAGAGACATCAGACTGGCAACAAAGATCCGCCTAGTCAAAGCCATGGTATTCCCTGTAGTAACCTACGGATGTGAGAGCTGGACCTTAGGGAAGGCTGAGCGAAGGAAGATCGATGCTTTTGAGCTGTGGTGTTGGAGGAAAGTTCTGAGAGTGCCTTGGACTGCGAGAAGATCCAACCAGTCCATCCTCCAGGAAATAAAGCCCAACTGCTCATTGGAGGGAAGGATACTAGAGACAAAGTTGAAGTACTTTGGCCACATCATGAGGAGACAGCAAAGCCTAGAGAAGACAACTGATGGGGAAAGTGGAAGGCAAAAGGAAGAGGGGCCGACCAAGGGCAAGATGGATGGATGGCATCCTTGAAGTGACTGGACTGACCTTGAGGGAGCTGGGGGTGGTAACGGCCGACAGGGAGCTCTGGCGTAGGCTGGTCCATGAGGTCACGAAGAGTCGGAGACGACTGAACGAATGAACAACAACAACAACATCTAATTTTCCAAATAGTCACTGTTGAATGTTTTTATTTTGAATGTTTTTATATTGTGTAAATGCTATTTTAGATTGTAAGTCGCTCGGAGCACCTTGGTGGAGAGTGACTAATTAAGAAAAAAAGTGAAATGAAGTGAACCTGCAGTCCTCCAGCTGTTTTTGCCTCTAACTCCTAGAATTCCTGGCCATTGGACAAGCTGGCTAGGGCTTCTGGGAGTTGGGGGCCAAAACAACTGGAGGGCCACAGGTTGTGTGAGTCTGCTTTGTAGTACCGACTTTGGTTGCTTCATTTCCTGGTTCTATCAACCACAGATTGTGATCACATGTGTGAGCCCTGAAGGACTCCTCAAATGCCAATGCAGCCTTCTAGTCCATCTAAAAGTTGTCTTTGGAAGTCGATAATAAGATATCTTCCTGCTTGAGTCCCTAGAAAGCTACTGCTTGAATCCCTAGAAAGCTACTACAAGGTGGAGCTCACAGCAAACTGAACGGATAAATAATATTGGTCAGCCTGGACAAAGTTCATATTACTCACAGATTTTATATTGCTTGTCCTGAGTTTTCCTGTTTAACCGAGATATGGACCTGGGTGGCCACTGAGACCCAGATGGGTACCATCTCATCCTCCTATCATTCATCTCATATAGAAACATCCTTTTCTCTGTTTCATAAAAATTGAACATAAGTGCTTTAGAAGATCAGTAATTGAAGATACTGTGGAATGAATTAGCAGGGTTCTACAAATGATGGCCAACTGTTTATATTAACAGCCAAATGACCTCTATCTAAAATGTCAAATTATTATAATTAGATCTTATGAGCATACTTCTTAAACCCTTTGTTAGTTACCCTTGTTCCAAAAGGAAGGTAGTAAAATCCACAGATGTGGGCTTTTGCAGACCTTGTGATGAGCCCCTTTCCCTTGATCTCAGATGGTAAAATCCACTAATAAATGCATACAGATGGAAGGTCTATTTGTTGTCCTGTCAAGTCTGGCCATGTGGAACAAAAGAAAAAAAAAAGCAACCAGGAAAGGAGCTAATGATGTGAGCTTCCTTTTGCCAAGATGCACTTACTGAAATTACTGTGACATTTAAGGAACACAATGATGCGACGTTTCTTTTTAACTTTATTGTTTCATCCAATTTGAGTTTTACAAGGGAAGATCAAGTTCCCAAGATAGCACTTGACTTATGTGGGTTGATGCACTTGCTGCAATATTCTTTTTGTACAGCATCTCTGTTCCAAAGAAGACACATAATTCACATTTCCCCATAAAGATCCAGTCACTGTCAATAGTTTCATCCTGCATGGAACTGGAAATTAAATGCTCTCTAGGTAATTAGGTTGAGTAGACATTGCAACACAGCATCACCACTTTTCAATGCTGGTTCTCAGCAGACTGAGAAAGTGTAGTTTTGAAGTCTTTGTGGTGGCAAGAAGAAGCCGCAACTTAATTCCATGTCGTGAACAAACTGTGTATTCCTGTAGCAAAGAAATAGCCAATTGCTATTATTTCCTCTTGATGTTTATATTTTTCATTGCTGTTCAAAAGCAGAATCCTTGTCTGTAGCCAAAGGAAGAGGCTACTTACTTATTACTTAGAAAACACATTGGGCAAATATCCCAGAACTTCGGAATTGGAATACACAAAAAAACTAGTTGCAGAACACTTCACTCTTCCTTGGAATTCCATCTTGGACATCAGAAAAGTTGTCCTTGAACAAAAAAGCCACTATAAAGGAAACTGGAAAGGAAGAGTGGAAACAGAATATATCCACAAACTCCAATCCATCAACACTGAGTTGAACAGAGACAGTGATTTCCTGGCACATTATACATATTATACACCCTAGCCTTGCGTGGGATGTCCTGGCCAGTTTATCACACCTGCCTTCTGTTTCCGAGCCAGCATCATATTATATTCCTTTAACTCTCTTCACCATTCATATTGTTATCTTGGCTTTTCTAATATATTTTCTCCTGCTTTTGTGCCACAATGACCATAATTTAAACTGAACTTGTTACAACATCATCATACCCTGAGTCCCTTCACCCTTCAAGGAGATAGAGCAGAATATAAATAAAGTTTTATTATTATTACTAGCCGACCCCTGCTAGGCGTTGCTGTGACCCAGTCTGATGATCTGGAAAATGAAGTAATGAGAAAGTGTTGGTTTCTAATACATGTAATTTCTTTATGCTTGTGTGTAAACAGTATTTCTTGCTGTTTCTTTCTCAGTGTTGATTTAGAGATTGTCTTGTTTATCTACTCTGGAAAATGCAACATATAGTTGTCCTTCTTTAGGGGTCCCTTTCAAATCTATGGTACTATATCTGTGTGTGAGTGAATCATATATATCTATATCTATGGCTGGATGGCTCTTTGTCAGGAGGGCTTTGATTACATTTTCTTGCCCTGGTGAAGGGAGTTGGACTGGATGGCCTTAAGTATTTTCTGTTGGTCATGGGGGTTCTGTGTGGGATGTTTGGGCCAATTCTATTGTTGGTGGTGTTCATAACGCTCTTTGTTTGTAGGTGAACTATAAATCCCAGTAATTACAACTCCCAAATGTCAAGGTCTATTTCCCCCAAACTCCATCTGTGTGCATATTAGGGCAAATGGAATATTCATGCCAAGTTTGGACTGGATCCTTCATTGTTTGAGTCCACAGTGCTCTCTGGATGCAGATGAACTACAACTCCCAAACTCAAGGTCAATGCCCATGTTGGTAATGGGAGTTCTGTGTGCCACGTTTGGTTCAATTCCATCATTGGTGGATTTCAGAATGCTCTTTGATTCCAGAATGCTCTACATCTCCCAAATGACAAAATCAATTTTTTTGAGTGATGGTCACTCCTTGGGTTAATAGGTGCCTTGTGGCCAAAATTGGTGGCAATTCCTCCAGTGGTTTTTTGGGGCAGTTAATCATTTAATTGAAGATAGTGCACACTAAACAGTGCAAAGAAATTGGAGAAATACAAAGATAGTTTTTATATAATCCACTGATGTTTAAATGTGAGTAGATAAATAGGTACCACTCTGGCGGGAAGGTAACGGCGCTCCATGCAGTCATGCTGGCCACATGACCTTGGATGTGTCTACGGATAACGCCGGCTCTTTGGTTTAGAAATGGAGATGAGCACCAGCCCCCAGAGTTGGACACGATTGGACCTAATGTCAGGGGAAAACCTTTAGCTTTACCTAGTCCCTAGTTTATAAATGCCCAGTCCTTAGGTCACCGGAAAGTATTCTGTTTTCTACACTTCATTCAATTCTCTGGCCCTATGCTATACTGTTTTGCACTATCCCATGCCTGTCCCCTTTACAGCCTGGCCATGCCTTTCTAAGAAATTTGTGGTCATTGGTTTTTTGTAGAACATTGTCTGGTGGAACTTCAATGCTGCTGTTTTATACTCTTACGTTTGATTGTGTTTTTATCTGGTTGTTGTATTTTATGGTGATCTTATTTTAATGGTGTTTTTGTTTTAATGGATTGTTATGTTTTATGTCTTGTGGACATCTGTCCTTTATATAAGCCACCCTGAGATGGTGGCAGGGTATAAGAATAAAGTTCATATATTGTAATGCCAGTTACAATATCTGTTTACCTGTCTGAACGTATTCTCCCCTATAAACCATCAAAGGTGTTAAGATCTTCTGGAGAGGCTCTGCTCTTGGTCCCTTGCGTCTGGTGGGAACGAGAGACAGGGCCTTCTCTGTGGTGGCCCCTTGGCTAGGGAACTCTCTCCCGAATAAAGTTAGGTCTGCCCCCTCCATCCTGACCTTCAGAAAGCAATTGAAATCCTGGCTTTGGAATCAGGCATTCAGAGTGACAACAGAATCCAGTAAAGACTAAAGTTATTGGACCACAATGTGCGGACTGAGTTGGATAATGTTTTTAACTTGGCAAATGGTTTTATATGTATTTTACTCTTATATGTATTTTAACCTATTGTTTTATGGTTGTTGTTTTAAAGTGTTATTTATTATTTGCATTGAATTCTTGCTGTTAGCCATTCAGAGTCCCTCCATGGAGGTAGAGAAGAACAGGATATAAACGTTCTAAATAATAAATAAATAAATAAATAAAGGAAAACATATATATTCCCATGTACTCTTTTAAGGTGGGGAAATGGGTTTGAGGGCCATCTTCCAACATAAAAAGTTTCAAACCCCCTAAAAGAAAGTGTGACTTTCTGCATCTCAGCTTTCCAAAGGCAGTACTTCTGTATGTACTGGCAAAACTTTTCATGAGAGGAAGAGTGTTGTTTGTAGAGGTGCGGGATGATAGTACAAAAGATACTGTTTTCTTCATGTGGCAATAGCTTTAGTTATAATTTTAAGTGACTATCATTTCATAACAACGGAGCCAGAAAAATCTAAGTTTAGGTTTTGTGGTGGTTTTTTGAACATAGGAACAGCCATTTCTAGCTTTCTGGTGAGCTTCCCTGGCAAGAGGGGGCAATTCTATACTGAGGATAGCTTCAACTGAAACAACCGTTCTTTGTTAGAAATGTTAGTACATTTGTCTTGATACAATCCTCCTCCTTGCAAAAGTGAAGAAAGCCCCCCTCTTCTTCTAGACACACAGTGGTAGCTTTTTCAGCATTTCAGATCAAATCATTGCTCTGCCTCTAAGGATCTCCCAGTGTGAATGTTGCTTTTCTTGCAGAGTGCTACTTTTCATTGGGTGGAAACACATAGATGCCCCAAAAGATATTGCACCCATGTGCGGATTTCCCCCCATTCTCATTAAGTTTATAAAACTCTCAAATTTAGAAAATCTGTCCAGTAAATTGTTTTTGTGCCGCACCAAGATGGGAGAAACTGTCTTTGGCTTTTTGATATAAGTGGTCAAAAAAACCAAAGCAAAGTAAATGTTTTCTTGTCAAGACTCACTTCTCAACCATGATGGATGAACAGTTATTTTTGATGTGTCTCAGTATTCTCATTTTTAAATGAAGAACATGATTCTTAGATGTACAAGTTTGAAAGCAAAACAGCAAAGATCTGGAGATTATATAAGATTTTTTTTCCCCTGAAGGTCCAGTGGGATTTGAATTGACCAGTTTCATATATTACAAAATTAATTACACATACAATGAGTATTTATAAGTTACAAGAGTCAGGATGGGTCCAGAAATAAGTGAACCCATGTTTGCAGTTGCCCAATTAAAGGGACTAATTAAGACCAGGTGCAAAAATAATTAAATTGGCAGGCCCCACCATGTAAAGTAATGCAAAAGCATGTGAGTTTGAGGTTCACCACAAGGTTATGGGGAAACACTTCAGACCATGATCCTAAGACATCCAAGTGCCTCAAAAAGTAGATATTGCCATTCATTAGTCTCAAATGGCTGTAAAACCATTTCTATAGACCTGGGATTTTGCCAATCCACTGCCAGACATTTAACACATAGGAGAAGATTCAAGATAATTTCACCGTAGAAGTCTTTCTACCAAAATTTCTCCAAAAATAAATTGTTTAATTAACAAAGAACTCCACAATGTGCAAGCCACTGTTGCTTTAACTACAGTTGAGTGTTCACGACTCAACAATTGGGATAGGGGTAAGGTAAAAGGTAAAGATCTTCCCTTGACATTAAGTCCAATCGTGTACGACTCTGGGAGTTGGTGCTCATCTCCATTTCTAAGCTGAAGATCTGGCATTGTCCGTAGACACCTCCAAGATCATGTGTCCGACATGACTGCATGGAGTGCCGTTACCTTCCCGCCAGAGCGGTACCTATTGATCTACTCACATTTGCATGTTTTTGAACTGCTAGGTTGACAGAAGTTGGGGCTAAAAGGACGAGCTCATGCCGCTTCCCAGAGTAGAATCTTTTGATCAGCAAGTTCAGCAGCTCAGCCTTTTAACCGACTGCACCACTGGGGGCTCCGGGGATAGGGGTAGGGGACAGAAAAAGAATGGTGTTTAGAGGAGGATAAAAGAAGGATAAGAAGCCACTGCTCTCTTTTTAAAAAGTTCACTTAACAACTACAGATATCAGATCTTATCACACACACACACACACACACACACACACACCCAGGGCCGGCTCAACCATTACGCAAAGTAAGCATTTGCAGTATAATTGATTTTGCCCAGGGGCGCTCTTGAGGCTTTCCTGGGGGAAAATAGACCTTGACATATGCAAGTTGTAGTTACTGGGATGTATAGGTCACCTACAATCAAAGAGCATTCTGAACTCCACCAATGATGGAATTGAACCAAATATGGCACACAGAACTCCCATGACGAACAGAAAATATATATCAGTGATTGGTTGTGGGGGGTGGGGGGGGGTTGGGGTGGGGTGGGGTGGGGATACTGTTTGATTACCATTGAAAATTACTTAGGGCCGCCTCTGCACACACTGGTGCCATTTTACCAGCAAGCATGGTGAAATGGAAGGTGAGGTGATGCTTCCCCATAACACGGTGGAAGCATCACCCAGACAGGACAGAAGTGTGCTGCTTGCATAAAGCCAACACAACACGGGAGTGCCCTAGAATGCTTCCACCCTGGTTGGGAGCAGGACCTTCATTGGAAGTTACATGAAATACTAATCTGAAGTCATTATTGCACAACTGACACCAAGTACTGAATCTAAAAGTTCCCATACTTTTTCACACATAGATATTGATTAGTGGATTGATGAATGAAACACAAACATCCTGTGTGCCATTTGTTTCATCGACGTATCTGTTGTTCTTCATCAATGATTTTGAGGTTAAATTATGTTTGGAGTCAAAAAGATGCCTGCAAGCTTTTTCTTATGACTGTAAAAGTTTTTGGAAAATCTGTCAGGAAGGCTTCTGAGCTTAGCATCAAAGCGGAAAAGGTCCATTTTGGAGCCATGCTACCATCTGTGAGTTTTCAGTAGTGATTGAGCATCCCATATCCAAAATGTCTTCACATTTTGGAATACCTGCATTTGTACATACATATATAATTATATATCTTGGAAATGGGACCCATGTCTAAAAGCAAAATCTATTTATATCTTAAGTCCACTCTATGGACAGAGCCTGGCTGTCCTTTTATAGACAGTGTTTTAATAACACTGCACATGAGATCAAGTTTGTGTACACTGAACTGAACATCAGAAGCCAAGGTATTTCTATCTCAGTCACCCATGTGAACAATATCAGATTTTGAACTATTTCAAATTTTGGAATTCTCAATAAGAGGTGGTAAATGTATATTTCTATTCAATAGGGTGGGATTATTGAGCCCTCTATATTTTGTTGGACTGCAATTCTCAGCATACCTCACTTTTGGCTCTGCTACTTATGGCTGATAGGAGTTCACTCCAATAACATCTGGAGGGCCTCATGATTCCCTACACTGCTATAAATAAATGTTTATGTTTCTAAAATTGAAATGTGGTTCTTGAGGAGAATTATATGGACACCATGGACTGCCAAAAAGACAAATAAATGGGTATTAGAGCAAATCAAGCCTGGATGCTCACAAGAACCCAAGATGATTAAGCTGGGGCTGTTACAGTATGGACAAATCATGAGAAGAAAAGACATTTGTACTGGAAGACTTGGAGATTCATAGAGAAATGTTCTTTTTAGAAATTTCTAAGTCATCCACCATACCTCTAAGGACAATGTCTTGTGGAAGTTGACCATAGAATCACTTTGAACAATGTAGTGATTCCCAGAGAGAACGTATCAAATCTGTAAATAAACAAACCTGCAAAAGTTAAACTCATAAATATGGAGGTCTAACTGTAGAACTGGTGCACCCTGATGCTTTTTTATGAATTGCTAGTAAAGTAATGAGGAACAAGTTGGCACCACAACTAAATTTTCCTTCCAATGTCACAGAGAGTGAAATATTAAAAATTATTCAGGCTTAGGGACTTTATATACTCTGGGTTCTCATTCTGTGGTAACTTTGCATGTTCCTTTTGAGTAGTTGCAAATGTGGACAACTACCATGTTTGTCATTCTCCTTGGTTGTATACACAGTATACAGGACCGTAGCCAGGATTTTGATTTGCGGAGGGGGGGGGGACAGGGACTGAGTCTGAGTGAAAGAGGGTCTACCCTAGCAAACCTTTTGTATCATTACCCCATATGAGCTATACTGAGCTATATTGAGCATGGTGATCAGATCATGATATGAATAAACATAAAAGTTTAAATAATGTACCAGTAAGGCCTTTTTGCAGAGAATGAGAATTTCGGGAGGGGGGGCTGAAGCCCCCAAAGCCCCCCCCCCCCATTACATGCCTGACAGTAGGGCTGGGCGGTTTCGTTTCGTTAATTCGTAATTTGTTAATTTTTTTTATTTTTTTTGTTAACGAAGCGATAACGAACCATTCTGGTGCAACTTAAAAACGAAACGAATTTTTCAATTCATTTCGTAAATGCTTCGTATTTCGTTATGTATTCGTTTCGTTATTGGTTTGAGGTCGTTTCGTTATTATTTCCGCATGTCTGGGGCAAGTTTTATAGTTGTTTTTTGTTTAATTAGTGAAAAAAAAATTATAATATCACACCAACAGTCAACAACAGAGGGAGAGGGAAGCTTCAGAAGTTCCCCCTGTCCCATTTGGAGGTTTTTTAGCGTATTGCGCGGTCGCGTCCGCCATTAACGAATCGATTCGTTATTGTTTCGTTATTGTTTTGTAATTTTTTTACCATTTACGAAATTTCGTAAATATCGAACTTTTTTTTAAAAAAAATTCGGAATTCTTTTAAATATCGAAACGCAAAAAACCCCCCAAAAACGAATCGATTTTAGAAACAAATTTTTCCATTGTTACCCAGGCCTACCTGACAGTATAGCATGAATGCAGTTTCACCCCACTTTAACTGTCCATGGCTCAATGCTACAGAATCATGGGGAGCCCCCCTGGTGGTGTAGTGGGTTAAACCACTGAACTGCTGAACATGCAGATCGAAAAGTTGGCGGTTCAAATCCGGGGAGCAGGGTCAGCTTCCACCAACCTAGCAGTTCTAAAACATGCAAATGTGAGTAGATCAATAGGTACCACCTTGGCAGGAAGGTAACGGTGCTCCATGCAGTCATGGTGGCCGGATGACCTTGGAGGTGTCTATGGACAACACCAGCTCTTCAGCTTAGAAATAGAGATGAGCACCACCCCCCAGAGTCAGACACGACTAGACTTAATGTCAGGGGAAACCTTTACTTTTTAGAATTATTTGGGGGACAATGTTCTCATATTTGCCTCCTTTCCCTTATACTCTCCTCAGTTATTCTTCCAAGAAGTAGCAATAATTGCTGAACAGACTGTTTCTCATTATGTTTGTTTTACACTTAAGCAAAAGTGTATTCTTATTTTTCATCACTTGCTTTTCTCTGTGACATAAAAACAAGGAGTGCAAATGAAGATGGTAGGGCTGGGCGGTTTCATTTCGTTAATTCGTAATTCGTTAAAAATTCGTTATTTTTTTTATAACGAAGCGATAACGAACCAATCTGGAGCAACTTAAAAACGAAACGAATTTTTAAATTCGTTTCGTAAATGCTTCGGATTCGTTATGTATTCGTTTTTTTATCGGTTTGAGGTTGTTTCGTTATTATTTCCGCATGTCTGGGGCAAGTTTTATAGTTGTTTTTTGTTTAATTAGTGAAAAAAATTATAATATCACACCAACAGTCAACAACAGAGGGAGAGGGAAGCTTCAGAAGTTCCCCCTGTCCCATTTGGAGGTTTTTTAGCGTATTGCGCGGTCGCGCCCGCCATTAACGAATCGATTCGTTATTGTTTCGTATTTGTTTCATTAATGTTTCATAATTTTTTTAACATTTACGAAATTTCGTAAATATCAAACTTTTCAAAAGAAAAATTTCGGAATTCTTTTAAATATCGAAACGCAAAAACCCCCAAAAAACTAATCGATTTTAGAAACAAATTTTTCCGTTGTTACCCAGGCCTAGAAGATGGACTTGATGAATCAAGGGGGAATCCCTACCACTCCTGAACCTATTTCTACTGGATTTTCATTATGGTTTCTTAATAGGGTGTTTGCTGTTTCAGTGTGCCAGTATAATGCAGCACAGTATATATGCTGTGAAATCTATTTGTGACTCATACCAAAATAGGGCCCTCTACTGGTATGTGATTGTTTCATAGAATATAAAACAGTAATAGATGTTGAGCATACTTTGTTCACAATACCAGAATTCTCCAAAATAGTCCACATGGGTGTCTGAGATCATGTTAACCTTGCTTTCTGATAGTTCAGGGTACAAAAGCATTGTTTCATATACAAAACAGCTTTTAAAATATGATGTGTATATGAAACATGAATGAATTTCATATTTAGATTTAAGTTCCAACTTCAATAGTACTTTATTGTGTGTGTATACATATACACATATTCACATATATATAGACATTCCAAAATCTGAAAAAAAAATCCCAAATACTTTGGCTCCAGGCACTTTAGATAAGAGAAATTCAAAATGTATCAAAAATACATTTTCTTTCCAATAAAATAATATTTCTTATAAATAGATTTTCTTTAGCGTATGGGGAACTGGTACAGTAATCTTTCTAGAAGTTTAGGAAAAGAAAATAATAATAATAATAATAATAATAATAATAATAATAATAATAATACAGAAAATGAAATGTCAAACTACTCTGGGACTTCTGAATTCAGGCTGACAGAGTTCTGGAGCACAATACTCACGATTGTGTTAAAAAACAAAGTATGGATCGTCGATGTTGCAATCCCAGGTGACAGCAGGATTGAAGAGAAACAACTGGAAAAGCTAACATGATATAAGGATTTAAAGATCAAACTACAAAGACTCTGGCACAAGCCGGTAAAGGTGGTCCCAGTGGTGATCGGCACACTGGGTGTAGTGCCTAAATAACTTGGCCTGCATTTAAACACAATCAGCACTGACAAAAATTACCATCTGCCAGCTGGAAAAGGCCACCTTACTGGGATCTGCACGCATTATTCGCTGATACATCACACAGTCCTAGACACTTGGGAAGTGTCCGATGTGTGATCCAATACAACAGCCAGCAGAGTGTCTGCTGTGGGCTCATTTTGTTGTGTTTCTAATAATAATAATAATAATAATAATAATAGAATTGCTGTTGTGTGAAAAATGAACACAGTCCTCCAGTGGGCTAGCAAGCCAGTGCTCAAGGCTGCATATTGGTGTTACTTCAGATTGCTCTATTGATAATGGCAATTCAATCATTTCCGGTTTCTTCATTTATATGATGATCTATTTCCATAATGTGATTTTATCGTGAAGGCTGATCTGGCCGGGGTGGTCCATGCCTTGGTCACCTCTAGATTGGATTACTGCAATGCGCTCTACGTAGGGCTGCCCTTGAAAACGGCTCGGAAATTCCAACTGGTCAAACGGGCAGCAGCCAGGATGTTAACTGGGGCTCATTACAGAGAGAGGTCAACCCTCCTGTTTAAGGAGCTCCACTGGCTGCCGTTTATTTTCCGAGCCCAATTTAAGGTGCAGGTGCTTACCTACAAAGCCCTGAACGGTTTGGGACCACCCTACCTGCGTGACTGCATCTCCATCTACGAAGCCACGCATTCCCTTCGTTCATCTGGAGAGGCCCTGCTCGTGATCCTAGCAAGCGCGCTTGGTGGGGACTCGAGACAGGGCCTTTTCTGTGGTGGCCCCCCGACTCTGGAACACCCTCCCAAAAGATCTTAGATAGGCCCCTACACTGGCAGTCTTCAGAAAGAACTTGAAAACCTGGCTGTTCCGATGTGCCTTCTCAGATTAGGAATCTCCAATACCAAGTCCTAGAAGCACTTTAGTAGAATTAAGATTGCTGCACACCACACACTGCACTTACTTATAATCCTACATACCTCCTGCCACATCAGCACTTTTAATCTTGTACCCATTACTCTGGCCCGGCCCAGTTTTATAGTGTCTCGATGTATTGTTTATTGTTTGTTGTTTATTCTGCTTAACTGTTTTTAATTTGCTTTAGGTATTGTATTGTTGTATTGTGTTTTGAGGCCTTGGCCTATGTAAGCCGCGAGTCCTTCGGGAGATGCTAGTGAGGTACAAATAAAGTAATAATAATAATAATAATAATAATAATAATAATAATAATAATCACCTCCCTCATTTGCCAAATGGTTAAGTATGTCTATCAACTATCAGGTTTTATTAAAAGGTGTTTGATTGGAATAGGTGCTGTCATACCTAAGAAGCGAAAGAAAGAAGGGGAGAAATTCAGAAGGAAAAAAAAGAACAGACAGGTGCTATTTTGCAGAAATTTTCAACTCAATGGACATGTTCATTATTCACACAAATTAATAATCCACATAGGAACGACAGTCCAGTGATGCCCTTTATGTTCTTTAAAATGAAACTCAGAAGCATTGTGCTTTCTCATCTTTTTGCAACTGCTTTATTTTTGTGACAGTTTTTCCACGTCGCAACAGAAATGTAAATAGCCCCGCACCATTTTTTGCAGCTGTAACGAATGGCCAAAATTGAATTTGGATGGGTCACTTATGATGTCTAAAAGCAGTGCCATGTTAATCCAAGTCAAGCTTTTCCAAATGAAAATTCTGGCAAAAATGCCGGGTTCAGATCCTGACGGACAGTCACGAACTTCAAATGTTTTTCTAACACACTTTCAAGCAACTCTACCTAAGGTCAATGTTTGCTTTGGGGAACTGTGCGGAGTGCTTAGATTATGAAATGGCTGTGGAATGCAGGAGAGTGGCGGAGGCTCCGTATTGGTTGCCAATGATGTCATATGGGCAACTAAGCGGGTAAAGCCCGGTAGCTGCTTTAAGCAGATCTGACATTACCTCTTTTATTTTGCCAGTTTAATTCCATTGGAGACCACAGTCTTTTTTTTTTTCGGGGATGTAACAGTTTATACTGAAACCTTTTTACTAGAAAGTTCAGCAATATTGCTGCTCTGAAGGTAAAGCTGAATAACTCTCTGTTTCTAAAAGTTTCCATCTGCTATGTTTTCTTTACATCCTGGTAACCTCTGGGATTCAAGCAAAGGTTCAGATAAGCAGCAGCTACTGCTTTCTTTAGAGTTCAGCATACAGTAGCTGACTGAATAGCTATTTCTAATATCCTATTTTTGTTACACTGTAACTTGGAGGAGACCAGTAGGGTTGTGCATTAGTGTAGAATCACTATTCGTTTTTGCTTGTTTGAAATGTAAGCCCCCCCCCCTCCAAATATGCATTTTCTAGCCCTTCCCGACAACAGGTGCACTTGTACGTTTTTGTTTAGCATCTGAAAAAATGGTTATTTTCGGACCATTAGCAGCAATGAGGTTAAGAAAACACCCATTTTTTTGGGGGGGGGGGCTTCCCACAGACTCCCCTTCCATATCCTTCATTAAGACCTGGATTTAAAAAAAAAATCAGAGTTACCACTCTTTCTGGATCTTTTCCCTTTGTAGAGGAGGAGACCGGATTTAGTACTTCTTGAAGCTGTTCTACTCTAGAGGAGGAGAGGCAGCTTGGCTTTGAGGCTCCTATGGTGCCAGGTTTGTCTCCCCAAGAGAGAGGGAGGAGGAGTTCCCTGGCCCTTCACTTTGTGCATTTAGCCTTGGTCCCCCCTCCTTCTCCCAAAGCAAGCTGCAAACCCAGCTGCTGCTGCTAATGTTTTCCATGTTGGCGATGGTGGAGGATGAGGAAGGTTAAAAATGCCCTTCTTTCTGGGATTGTTTGGAGCACCATACAGAGAGCACACCACCACCCTGTTATGTCAGCTCCACTGGCTGCCGGTCCACTTCCGAGAACAATTCAAAGTGCTGGTCTTGGCTTATAAAGCCGTATATGGTGCCAGCTCAACTTACTTATCCGAACATGTCTCCCTCTACGTTTCACCTTGTAGTCTAAGATCTGCTGGGGAGGCCCTGCTCTCGGTTCCACCAACCTCGCAAACACATCTGGTGGGGACAAAGGATAGGGCCTTCTCGGTGGTGACCCCCCACCACTGGAATTCGCTCCCCAACAAGATTAGATTGGCGTCCTCCCTCCTTACCTTCAGGAAAAAACTAAAATCATGGTTTTGGAACCAGGGTTTCGGCTAGTGGGCACAGCAGCACTTTGAACATGGAACTGGACCTGACGACTGTTATGATAATTGGAAATGGATATGTGATTATATAATTAATTGTTACCGTTTTTAACCTTTTATGCATTTGTGGTTTTATACTGGTGTTTATTGATATTGTAACATTGAATTGCTACTTGTTAGCCGCTCTGAGTCCCCCTCCAGGGGTTGAGAAGAGCAGAGTAAAAATGCTGTAAATAAATAAAATAAATTATCATTCATTAAGAATTGGGTTTTAAAAAGCATCAGAGTTACCATTATTTCTGGATGTTTTACCTTTTGTTTGTAGAGGAGACTGGGTTTAATGCTTCTTAAAGCTATTTCTACTCTAGAGAAAAGGGTGCAGCTCTTTCTCCCAACAGCACCAGAAGCCACGCAGCTTTCCAAGAGGCATTTCAAGGAGGCCCAGGGAAGGAAGAGCTGATGACCTGGAGCTCACTCAAACTAGGAGCACCGTGTGGTCTCGAAAGCAGAGGGGGAGTAGGTTATCGCTTCCTGCTTGCTTTTGTGTCAAGCTGATTTTCATACTGGAAGGGGGCTTCCTGTTATGTGCTCCTGAAGAGAATGAAAAGAACAAAAAAACGGATGAAATGGGAGAAACGAATTCAACGCACAACTCTAGAGACCAGTGTCAGTATCAATACCACATCTTCCAACTTTTGGCTTCAACAGCAAGTGTTCACTTTCTAAGACAGAAAGTGGCAGCCCAAAGGCAAACTTAGCAAAGTATTTTCCTGGCAAGATTTTTCAGAGGCTGAGATAGCATGACTTGGGGATTTGAACCTTGATCTTCAGAATCATGCTCCAGTACTGAAACCAATACACCACACTTGCTCACTTGGAAAAACTAGGGTATCCAAATGTGCTTACAGTTCTGGAATAAGGCAACAAGTAAGAGAGGCTCATAGAATCATAGAATCATAGAATCATAGAATCAAAGAGTTGGAAGAGACCTCATGGGCCATCCAGTCC
>NW_026844366.1:204006866-204056230 GCF_025583915.1 Anolis sagrei ordinatus | reverse complement strand
AACCTGGGGTCCCCAGATGTTTTTGACCTACAACTCCCAGAAATCCCAGCCAGTTTACCAGCTGTTAGGATTTCTGGGAGTTGAAGGCCAAAACATCTGGGGACCCCAGGTTGAGAACCACTGTGTTACAGTGTAATTAATCTCTTATTGCAATTAAACAAAACCATAACAGATCAGACCAAAGGCCTATGTATTCAGTACGTTCTTCGCACAATCATCAGTTAGTTGACTGGGGAAGTCCACAGGTACGACATGAGGACAATAGACCATTTTGTGTCCCCAGTTCCTAGCAATGTAAACCTGCTTGATTCATCCATGTGCTGGGACTCCTTAGTTTTGTTTTTCTAGCAAGGCTGATGAATAAAATAAGTGGCATGTTGGAGAAAGCTGTCTTGAAAGTCTCCTCTTTTAACCTCCTACCCAACAACCTAAAGTTGTCTTTTGTACCTTCATGACTATATTTTTCCATTTCAGTGGTGCCAACTTGCATGATCATCGAATCCACTTGAGATGAAACATGATGTGTACAACCTGTGTACCAAGCAGGCATTTCCTAGTATCTCTCACAAATCCAGCTGATTATGTTGTATATAAACATAACAGTATATCCAAAGTGTTTTGGTACAGAAAAAAACAACAACATTTCTTCTACGGAAATTCTACTATAAATATTCTACCAAACTCCATCAAGCTGGGATCAACTTAAATTTGTATTCAACTGAAACTCGGGCCTTATCACAATCCATTCCTCCCTACTTTCCCAAGCAAAACATTTTTTGGGGGAAGTGGTATCACTACTACCACACGTGTTATATTTAATGTGTGTAAGAGTGAAAACAATATGAGCCTACATATGGGCCCTTCCACACAGCCCTATATGCCAGAATATCAAGGCAGGAAATCCCACATTATCTGAGTGTGGACTCAGATAACCCAATTCAAAGCAGATATTATGGGATTTTCTGCCTTAATATTCTGGTGGCCCTTCCACACAGCCCTATATCCCAGAATATCAAGGTGGAAGATCCCACAATATCTGCTTTGAACTGGGGGCCCTTCCACACAGCTGAATAAAATCCCACATTGTCTGCTTTGAACTGGAATACATGGCAGTGTGGACTCAGTTAACCCAGTTCAAAGCAGATATTGTGAGATTTTCTGCCTTGATATTCCGGGATATAGGGCTGTGTGGAAGGGCCCTGGCTTATAGGGTTGTGTGGAAGGACCCTATGTCAGGCCCCTAGCCAGGATTTTGTTTCGGGGGGGGGGGGCTGAGTCTGAGTGAAAGAGGGTCTACCCTAGCAAACCTTTTGTATCGTTACCCCAATACCCCCATGCATATGGGATATATTGAGTATAGTGATCAGATCATGATATGAATAAACATAGCAGTTTAAATAATACACCAGTAAGGTCTTCTTGTGGACCACCATCAGAATTTGGGGAGGGGGGGTGAAGCCCCCCAAGCCCCCCCCCCCCGGCTACATGCCTGCCCTATGTCTTCATGTTTATTGGTGGCACAACCTAGAGACTCACATTCTTTCATTATCAAAAATAATGCATATGGTGGCAGCAGTAAATGAGTATACACATGTATCAGTGGATCATTAGGAGGGGGCAATAGAGAGCTAGATAGTCCTGGAATTTTGTCTCTTGGGGCCCTTCCACACAGCCATATAACACAGAATATCAAGGCAGACAATCCACATTATCTGCTTTGAACTGGGTTATCTGAATCCACACTGCCGTATAATCCAGTTCAATGTGGATTTTATTCATCTGTGTGGAAGGGGGCTTGGTTCTCTGTTCATAGGCCCTTTTTGATCCCTTTTCACCTGTTAAGGTCATTTCTCCTAGGAAGATTGTTTTCTTTCCTCCTGTTGTCTGAGAAATTAGGTTGTTCCAAACCCAGTGATGGTTGCTGGCTTGCCTCCACACCTGAGAGGCAGTGTTATGGGCTTTTGTGTCTAAACACAACTTAATTTTTCTTGTTTATTTCCTTTCTTATTCTTGGATGGATTTCTGGAGAAGATAACCATAATTTTTTGTTTTACTTTACCTGAGCACCACTTGCTCTTTTTTCTACTATAAACTTAATTGTAATGGCTTCTTCCTCTCTGTTTAACATAAATACCAAATATCCCAACAGGTGGGAGACAGCCTAAGATACCTGAATCATAAATTAGATCCATGAAAGGCTGTTAGTAAGATGTATGATCTGACATGACTACATCAATCTGTTTTTTGGATCCCCTCACCCCACCCTTTTTAATTCACAAACTTTGATAAAGGAAACTGGTCTTGACAAGTGTTCACAGGACATAGTTTATAAATCTAGATAGAGTTGTCTGGAGAGATGTTGTATAGTTTCCCTGTGGGTTGCACTCTGGCTTTGAGATGTGAATGGAAAATGTCACGTTCAACAAAAGTAGAGGCATAGTCAAAGGCAGACTGTTGTGATTTAGTAAGACACTTGTAAAGCTATTTGGAAAGTAAGTCTTAAGGCTATTTAGTCTGTCATTTAATTCATTCAACACATTTCAAACAAGGGGGAGAGGATGGAAGACTTCTCGTGCGTGTGTTTGGGTATTTTTAAAAGATCATACAGACTTTTTGCTTGTACTTCCCAAGCCTAAACTGTTTTTAAAGGATCTCTACATTTAGCATAGGATTTTTGTATTGTAGCTTTTAGCAATTCATTAAGCATACATTTACTTATATATATCAGGTTACCTTATGCCACTGTTAAAAATTATAAACAACAATTTGATTACAAGTTTTTTGTAATCAAGTTTACTAAAACCTTCCATGAGATTAAAGTAAACAGAAACAGACACAGTCCCTTTCTTTTCTCTGGCAATGTCATTGTTCATTGATTTTATAGCGGACATGCTAAAATTGGAAATGTTGGTTGGATGGATAACTATTCCACATTTTGTCTCTCTTTTTCTTTTTCTGCACCTGTACTACAGAAGAATAGCAAATCCAGAAGTTGCTGCTGGTAACTTGAAAAGTAGTTCACAGGGGAAAGGCAATCACTTAGTTGGCTGAAACAAGAGAAATCTTTTTTAGAAAAGCTGTAATTTCCAGGCCAAAGCTACTGTAAAGTTCCTCAAACCATTGCTATTGCAATAAACATTAGCCTGTAAAATGACTTTTACATATTTGTCGTTCTGGCAAGATGCTGTGCTGATAGAAGAAATGTGGTTACATGCTTTTGAACTAAAGCAACAGTTCACATGATTATGTACTTGTAGTTCCTACTTGACGCTCAAATGAAATATTAATTCATCAGATTTGTAGCTGTAGAGGCATGTTTCTTCAAAAGGCCCAAGAATTAATGGGACCCCCCCCCCCCCAATGTATGTGTTTTCAAGTTGTCTATCAACTTATGGTGACCTCATCAATTTCATGGCAGCAGGGCGAGGGGTTAGGCAAAGAATACTAAAAGGTGGTTTTCCCAGTTCTTTTCATTGTTTACTTCTATCCAGAAACTGGATGTATGGCAGTGCAGAGGAAGAGCCCTGTTGGCATCCCAACGATTAGGAGGGAATGAAGAAACCAAACTAATAATTATATAGTTCCTACAAAGGTCTGTGGCAAATTGCAAGAATAAATCAATTAAACCTTGAACATTGTAGGAAGTCACACAATGTAGATGTGTTATAGTTGGAAACTTGGACACAGCTCGTTTGCCTGCTGCAAAGCCCACCATAACTGGATAACCTTTACCCTTATCTCCTACTTGAAGATGATCCATGAAAATTCAGAGCCAAAATCAGGGATCTGACAACTCTAGTTGAGGGCCAGTGATAGTGTATGGTAATTCCCCTTATGGACTTTCTTGAATCACCTGGTTGCTCATAGTGACAGGATGCTAGACTAGAAGGATATTAGGTCTGAGATCTGTAAGATTTTTCTATGTATATTCATGATGAGCAGGAGGTTGCTTCTTGGAAAAGCAGGTCCTTTAATATGTTGTTCTTTTGACTGTTTTATAATACAAGCAAAATACAGTATAGATAGATGTATAACTTTGTACAACAGTATTAATGCACATGCAAATCCTACACAAAACACGATAAACCTAAAGTATTTGTTTTATTCTTCTGCATTCATTTTGAGTGACATGTAAATGCAGAATGTCTCTTTGGTCTGGAGTTTTTGAAGTGCAAGCTGTCTCAAACTAAAAAAAAAAGCTGGATAATTTCACCATTAGTTCATAATCACTACATCATGTGTTTTATAGAATCATAGAATCATAGAGTTGGAAGAGACCTCATGGGCCATCCAGTCCAAACCCCCTGCCAAGAAGGAGGAAAATTGCATTCAAAATACCCCCGACAGATGGCCATCCAGCCTCTGTTTAAAAGCTTCCAAAGAAGGAGCCTCCACCACACTCCGGGGCAGAGAGTTCCACTGCTGAACGGCTCTCACAGTCAGGAAGTTCTTCCTTATGTTCAGATGGAATCTCCTTTCTTGTAGTTTGAAGCCATTGTTCTGCATCCTAGTCTCCAGGGGAGAGAAAACAAGCTTGTTCCGCCCTCCCTATGACTTCCTCTCAAGTATTTATACATGGCTATCATGTCTCCTCTCAGTCTTCTCTTCTTCAGGCTATCCATGCCCAGCTCTTTAAGCTGTTCCTCATAGCGCTTGTTCTCCAGACCCTTGATCATTTTAGTCACCCTCCTCTGGGAGCCCCCGGTGGCGCAGTGGGTTAAACCCCTGTGCCAGCAGGACTGAAGACCAACAGGTCGCAGGTTCAAATCCGGGGAGAGGCGGATGAGCTCTCTCTATCAGCTCCAACTCCTCATACGGGGACATGAGAGAAGCCTCCCACAAGGATGATAAAACATCAAATCATCCAGGCGTCCCCTGGGCAATGTTCTTGCAGATGGCCAATTCTCTCACACCAGAAGCAACTTGCAGTTTCTCAAGTCACTCCTGACATGACAAAAAAAACCCCTCCTCTGGACATGCTCCAGCTTGTCAATATCTCTCTTCAATTGTGGTCCCCAGAATTGGACACAATATTACAGCCGGAATAGAGAGATAGCATGACTTCCCTGGATCTAGACACTAGACTAGATCTAGACCACGAGGACCCCAAGATCTTTTTCATATGTACTTCTCTTGAGCCACGCGTCCCCCATTCTGTATCTTTGCATTTCATTTTTCCTGCCTAAGTGGAGTATCTTGCATTTGTCTGTGTTGAACTTCACTGTTGAACTTCATTTTACAATAGGAATGGGGAAAACATGGTCCTTCAAAAGATACTGGATTTCAATCCCTAGCAATCCTAGGCAGCATAGGCAGTCCAGGAACCACTGGAAGGCTACATGGTGCCTACCAGTGCTCTACATCTTAAATCTACCAATTACTGTCTTCATGCTCTTGTTGTTTTGCTCTGTTGCTGATCGATAGCATTAATATTCTCTGAGAACACTGTGGATCTCTGCCTCCACTGCCATTCAGGTTGGCTTGAGTTAAGGTGCAATTCCATATTATATTCCCACAGTCGCTGCCTGTTGAAAAAAAAACGTGTTTCCTTGTACTTGTGTTTCAGATTTGCTTGCCATTAGAACACAGACAAATTCAAGAGCTGTAAAATAAATTACATTACTCCAAAGACTTGGAAATTAAAAAAGAAAGAAAGAAGAAATCCTTTTGCTGTTGGGCTCAAGTGTGAACACCACTGCACCTGGAGATGAAGGATAAAAGGCCACATTCATACAAACTCACTCTTGTGTGAGGAGCCAAGTAACAGTGGCTGCCATGTCACGAGTGATTCAGGAGATCTTCCTTACTCTGGATTAATCATATAAGAGGGGTGGGAGCAGGGAATGAGTAAATGATATCCTGTTGGAAAGAATATTTGGTCTGAGTGGCTCATGTATTGATTTTATTACGGCATAGTCGCTGGAAGTTCTTAGACATCTGTGTGATGAATCACGGTCCGCAGAACAGAAGCAATTAGCTACATTGAGGCCAGCAAAGACCTTGGAAGGTGTCTAATTGAGTGACTTGCGGCAGTGCCAGGAAACAATGTGAATTTGACAAGAATTCCACAATTCATTTCTACATTGGCCCTTCTGGGATATAATTTGTTAGCATGTGCATACCCTAGATAACTAATCCAATTCATTCAGTGTTCATCCAAGCCAGACATGCTTGGCTAATGACTTTTTAAAGTAAAGGATGTTGTTAAAGGCAAATCATTTTACAGGCTATTATTAAATCCGTGATTATTTCAACATTAAAAGGATTTATTTTTATTTTATTTTCACATTCCAGGCCATAAATTCTGTGGGAAATATGTTTAGAAAGGGAGCCCTGGGGGTGTGTGTGGGGGGACTTTAAAGAGCAAATGTGTTTTACAAAGATTTTCATGGTTAATGAACTTGAAGAACAAGGTAAATGTTCACGTCTTGGCCAGAAGAGAAGTTTTTTAATAAAAGAAAACGTTTTTTTCCATAGTTATGGGTTATATTAGGATTGTATTAGGATTGTTTGAGACTATTCATATGGATTTGAATGTATTTATTCCTTTTCTATTGCTGATTGTACCTTGTACAGATTGAGTGTACAACTGGCTCTCTTTATTTATGGGGTTTAACTTTCGCAGATTTGATTATTCATGGACTTGATTAATGTGATATTCCTATGAATCCATAGGTCTACGTCCTCCATCACAGCCCCATGGGCAACTTCCGACAGAGGTTGACCATGGGGTCCCACTGGAGGACCTATATATTCCTAGAGAGGAGTTCTTTTAGGTAAAAAGCAAGTGGGTTTTTCTATTCACTGTTTTTGTTTTACTTTTGGAGTAGTCCTATGTTCATTCCCAAATATATGGATTGTAGATACTTTTCTTGGAGATTGCTTATTGCTCTCCAGTGACCCAGTGTATAACAGAAGTATGTTGAAAGTGAATTATTAGGTTATTTCTTGTCAAGTCAACAGCTGAATATCGGAAATGTCCCAAAGTTTGCTGAACCCTCCTAAATCCTATAACTTCAAAGTTTTTGATCACTTTTTCATATATCAAGGAAAAATATTAGTGACCTTTCTCACATGATTATAATAAAATTTTAACCATGTAATTTCTATCCAGTACTTAATATTTAAGGGGTCTGTTTTTGGTCCATGTTTGTATGTAGTCATTTGTAAGTCTCTTTGGTTCCATTCACACATCAAGCTGTTCACTTGTTTTCAGAAAATTGCATAAACATTTTCATTTTTTAACACACAGATTGAGCCTCTCTATCTGGAATGCTGAAATCTAAATTGTCCAAAATTGTCCACATAAATTGAGAGAGTGACATCTTTGTTTTCTGATGTTTCAACTTTGCTTCACGCATACAATTATTTAAAATATTATGCATAAAATTACCTTCATATGATGCATATAAGATGTAAATGAAACATCACTGAATTCCATGTTTAGATTTGGATCTGATCCTCAAGATACTTCATAAGCAAATATTCCAAAAATAAAATAATAATAGTAATCCAAAGTACAGAACACCTCGTGTCCCAAGGTTTTAGATAAGGGATGCTCAACCTGTATCTCTATTTTTAAAATATTTTCTGAAAGGATTGATTTCAGGTATATTTCTTGAAAGGCCCATGGTTTGCACAGTGGGTTAAACTATCAGCTACATAAAATCTTGCTGACTGGAAGGTTGGCAATTCAAGCCATGGGTTGCGGCGAGCTCTCACTATCAGCCCTAACTTCTGTTTATCTAACAGTTTGAAAACAGCAATGTGAGTAAATCAATATATACCACTTTGGTGGGGAGGAAAAATGTGCCCTTGAAAAAGTCATGCTGGCAATTCGATCAGGAAGGCGTCCATGGACAACAGGCTCCTTGGCATGGAAAATAGAACAACAGCACCTCCTCATGGCCGAGGCATGCACAGCCTCCAGATGCCAGAAAAAGAGGAAAGCCTTGCCTCTGTCTGTGTATTGTCTGTCTTTGTTAATTGTATAACAGTATTGAATATTTGCCATATGTGTGTTCTGTAATCTGCTCTGAATCCACTTGAGGAGATAGAGCAGAATATAAATAAAGTATATTATTATTTGTGTATCAAATATGCCCTAAAGCAATCATATATATTCACAGTCTACTGAAACTAAAGGTAGAAGTAGACAACTCTGGGAAGCTGACGGATTTAATTCACTTGTACTTTAAGCCAGAGAGCCATTGTGATGTAGTGATTTGAGCGTTGGATTATGATTCTGGAGACCAGGCTTTGGATCTCTCAGCCATGGAAATTCATTGAGTGATCTTGGGCAAGCCACATACTCTCAGCTTCAGAGAAAGAGTAGGTGGAAGCTTCTTCTTTGGAGGATTTTGAACAGAGGTTGGAGTACTTTGATTATGTTTTTTCCTACATGGCCTGGGGTTGCTGACCCATGTGGTATCTTCTAACTCTTATTATTATATGATTCTAAGACAAAACACAAATAATATCTAAAGTGCTGCTCTTTTCAAGTTACTTCTTGGCCGCGTGACTATGCACACCATAGATGGAAATCATAGCTGATATTGGACTATGCATATACTAATAGCTTTAGTCAGCATTGCTTTTGTTGAGTAATGTCAGGAGTTACTGTCCAGCAGCATCTTATTTCTGACGTATGCATTTCTTAGATTGCAACTCTTGCTGAATAAACAGCCCTCACATAAATATGGTTGTGCTGTCATGATCAACCTCGAGTGTTCATGCCAAGCCACTAGCATTCATGATTTGGGGTGGAAAATTAATTGTCAAACAATTAAAGCCTCTTTATTTCATCTTCCCACAGCTATTAGTGAGACTCAACTCCCCACATCCTTTTCCGCACTGAAGTCCTTTGGCCTCCAGTAGCATTGCCTTAGGATTGTCAGTTACTTCTGTGCAACTTTATTGCTTCTGTGAAAACTCATTGCTCTCGTACTTAATATATTTGTTCCATTTCACAGTGGGATATTGTCTGTTTCCAGATGTCTGTTTAAGTAAGCAATGAGGATGTATCTGAAATTGACATCAGAGTTTTCCAGACACAGAGATATGAGGGGGAGTTGGTTCAGAAAGAACCAGTGTTCAGTCAGAATCAGGAACGTTTTAATGTGCAATGCATCTGCTCATCAATGGTTTTCCTTTTTAAGAATACTATAATTACAGGCATTATGTTGTGCTTAGTAGAATCGTAGTATGAAAAGATAGGAGAAGAAAAAAGAGGAATAGTATTGCCATACAGAGGAAGACTGGCATATGTAGCCTAGGAAAATTGCATTGCTAGAGTAAACCAGAGAGACTGAGCATTGAGCTCAAAGAAACTCTATGTTTATTGTAAATTCTGTCCAGATGTGAAGTTTACCAGCCCTTGCTTCAAATGTATGGCAAATGTTTTATGGCTTAAGTAGGTGTTGGCCAAATGCAACAGAAAGTAATTGCTACAGAGTCATGATGACAAGCTAAAAGAATGGGTAACATTTTGGTTTTGGAGATATAGATGGGGAAGATTACAGGAAACCCCTGTCACTGTGGTCCACAAGATGGCAACAGATACAACAGATGCCTCTAATGCCAAAGCTAATCAGGCAAAAAGCAATGGCTTTGCATCTGATGTCTTAACTATTTCAGTGAAACAGAACAATTTATTTTACCAACAGGAAAAGCATAAGCCATTTGAATGAAGTTATTTCTGTGGGATTTTTTTTCTAAATAGATTCTAAAATAGGAACAAAACACTGCAGTGTATTTGCAGGACTTAAAAGCAGTACTCTTGATCTTTGTTCCATGTATCCTGAGAATTTGAGATTGACAGCACTTTTTAAGGTCTGAGGATGGGAGTGTCTGTGTTGGAGGGAGGTATCAGAAAAGAAGAAAGAACAGTTTTCCCTTCTCTCCAACACTTTTTCTCTATGCAACACAAAAGAGTTCACATTTGGGTCTCACTATCAGCATTGAACCCAAGTTCTCCTTCTCCCTCGACAACTGCATTTTGCACTTGCAAATTTGACTATTTACAGATTTGATTTAAAATGTTACCCCTACTAAATTTAGATCAGTGGTTCTCAACCTATGGGTCCTCAGGTATTTTGGCCTACAACTCCCAGAAATCCCAGCCAGTTTACCGGCTGTAAAGATTTCTGGGAGTTGGAGGCCAAAACATCTGGGGACCCATAGGTTGAGAATCACTGCTCTAGAGCCTGCTGTGTGACTCTGTGACTTCCTCCGGTCATGCTGTTGAAACTAGAGATTTCTGGTGAACAGGAGTTTTTGCAGCAGACTGGAGTAAGGTTTGTCCCCATCTTCAAAAATTTGGAAAAAGGGGATTCATTCAACTACCACCCAGTCAGTCTGACATAAATACCAAGAAAGATTCTAGAGCAGATTCTTGAACAGAAAATGTGTAAGCATTTAGAAAGGAATGCCAAGCTCACAAAAAAATGTTATGGGTTTCTCAAAAACAGTTCTTGCCAGATGAACCCTCCCCTCTGTAGAGTTACAAGCTTGATATCTCAATTTCAGAAAGGCCTTTGACATGGTCTCCCATTGCATTCTTGCAAATAAACTAGTCAAATGTGGGCCAGACAATGCTATTGTTAGGTGACTTGAAAACTGGTTAAATAAAGGATGTTTACCAATTGCTCCTTTTTTTCCTGGAGGGAAGCAATCTATGGGGGTGCCAAAAGGTTCTATCTCTGTGTTAATTAATGGACCTTATTACAAAGAGAAATAACCCATTTCTGATACTCCTTGCATACAAGTCCCTATAGGCATGACCACACGGCACATTACGTGTTTCGTCTGCAACCAGTAGGGACTCATATGCAAGAAATATGCAGCCAATAGCTATTGAAAGATTCCACATCATCTTCACCTGTAGCTTTTCCCTCCGCATATTTCAGAGGTGCAGCTTTCCAGATGTGATTGTACTCCTTTATGCATCTTATCAGCTGCGCCAGTGCTGTATTCCTCAAGGAATGTTTTAGGGGCAATGTTTTCCTATGGATTCCTTCTTCTTCATTGAATCTGTACATTTCTATGGGCAGTTAGAGACTTTCTTGTTTGATAAGGTCAGCCGAGTAAAGCCAATCATGTTTTCCATGTTCACATTATTATTTACCCTTTCTTTTTGTTTTTGTTTAAATGTCAGAATAGTACAGCTCCATAGGAACAGAAAGGTGTTTTTTTTCTGTTTCCCTGTTGAGATGGAGGTTACAAACTTACGCAATTGTGCAAGATTTTTTTAAGTGACTAGTTAAGGTTACTTGACTTGTGACCCTTTTTATGCATGAGAAAGGTAAGGAGACAAGCTGTAGGGACAGGAGAAAAGACGGCACATGCTCGAGAGAGGAGGAGTGGAGACAGGAGTAAAAATAGGTGTGTACCCAGGAGAAGAGGCATTGGGGGGGGGGGCAGTCAGAAAGAGAAGCACACATTCGCGAGAGGAGGTTTCAAGATGTTTTGGCCTTCAATTCCCAGAAATCCTAACAGCTGGTAAACTGGCTGGGATTTCTGGGAGTTTTAGGCCAAATCACCTGGTGACCCACAGGTTGAGAACAACTGATCTAGATCAAGGGAAGTAATAGTGTCATTCTGTTCTGCTTTGAACAGACTTCTCCTGGAATCATCCTGTGTTCCATTCTGGGAACTGCAATTCAAGAAAGTTATTGACAAGCTGGAATATGTCCAGAGAAGGGCGACCAAAATGGTCAATGGTCTGGAAGCTAAGTCCTATGTGGAGTGGCTTAGGGAGCTGTTAAGCTTTACATGGAGAAGAGAAGGCTGAGAGGGGACATGATATCCATGTTTAAATATTTGAGAGGATACTGAAGAAGGGAAAAGCTTGTTTTTTGCTGCTCTAGGACATGGAGCAATTGATTCAAACTGCAAGAAAAGATTTTTCACCTAAACATTAGGAAGAACCTCCTAATGGTTAGAGCTGTTGGACAGTGAATATCCTGCCTTGGAGTGTGGTGGAGTTTCTTTCTCTGGAGGTTTTTAAATAGTGGGGGGATGACCATCTGTTGGGAGTATTTTGTTCATTCTTACATGGCAAAACAGGGTTGGATTGGGTGACCCTTGGGGTCACCTCCAACCAAACTGGTAGCCAAGGGGGGCGGGGGGCAGGTATGGGTTTAAATCATCCCTGAAATATTTTAGATTAAAAAAAAATCCTGGTTTACTCATGAATTTTAATTGGTTAACCAAAGCCCTATGCAAAGTCTACAAGAAGCAAAAATTAGAGTCCCTCCAGAACCGCAAGCACTATCTCAACCAAATTTTGACAATTTATTCACACTGTCAATACCTTTCTACCAATTTACATCACATTCACAGCAATAGCCAATATAGTAGAAGCAACCAAATTGGCAATCAGCAACTGGCAGGAAAATCCTAAGGAGAAGGGGGTTGCCTGGGTGAGCCAGGCTTTGTCTAATCTTACAATTTTCTTTTGCCCTTGTTCCAGCTACCATTAAATGCATGCATTTTTAGCTGACTTGTTCTCCAGGTCTCAAGAAACATTTTCATCCTATTTATGGTATTTCACCTTTTTTATGTTGAAAAGCTAGCAGAGAGGACCAAAGGCTGAATTTCAATTTTATTTCTAATGATTTATGTTACCACTGCTAACAAATGGCAGACAGGGTGAATTAAACAAAAGTTTCATTTTACACTTAGGTACTGGTATAAGCTTGCCACTTGTTATGTGGGAGAGGGGATTCCCTTCCTATAGAGAATGCAACACAGAAGAGTGGTGTTTTATGTTTGTCTAGGCCAAACTCCATCACTGTGATCTGGAAACCAAACAAACAGCCTCCTGATCATGTTTAGCATGGAGTTACTGATTCTATGTTTGCCGAACCAGTGTGTACATTGAGTTATTTGCACACTCCAGGAGAGTATCTTGCTTTATGCCAACTTAGAAGACAGATGGAGACCTCTATTTTCTTGGAATATATTCAACAACCACTGAGGAGTGCCTTAACCTCCTGTTCAACCCTAGAATCATAGCTCAGGTACATAACAAAGTAGTAACACTAATATAGTCCTATGAAGAAAATAAAATAGGCATTCATGTAGACAGTTGGCTTTCCCAAATACCCTAAAGCAGGCATGGGCAAACTTTGGCTCTTCGGGTATTTTGGACTTCAACTCCCACAATTCCTAACAGCCAATAAGCTGGCTGGGATTTCTGGCAGTTGAAGTAATAAACACCCGGAGGTCCAAAATTTGCCCATCCTTGCCCTAAAGTCACCAACTCCTGTCTGATCTTGGAAGTTAGAAAGAATCTGTCCTGGTTAGTACTTTGATGGGAGATTGCCTGTGAATTCCATGTGCTGTAGGTTGCATTTCAGTTGAAAAATACCTCTAAGTATTCCGTACCTAAGAAGATATTTTGAAGTCCATGGGATCAACATAGGTTGACATGTTGTCTAAAGACACACATACACAGAGAAAATGAAGAAGGCACTCATGCAGACAGTTGGCTCTTTCAAATATTTGCTTGTTAATTTTCTTCCTTCAAAATAAAGAAATAAATAAAGGGATGGGAAGGGAAGTGGGGGGCCTAGCTTCCTGGAAGTTTGTTTAAGGATGGTTAGCCCAGATCAAATGTTTACCTCTCCAACATGGTTGTTGTTATTGGGCAGCCAAACATGTACAGTATAATAATGTATAAACTACAGCTGTGGTTCTCAACCTGTGGGTCACCAGATGTTTTGGCTCAGAACTCTCAGAAATCCCAACCAGTTTACTAGCTGTTAGGATTTCTGGGAGTTGAAGGCCAAAACATCTGAGGATCCACAGGTTGAGAACCACTGGACTACAAAGCTCTCAATGAGTCTTCTTTATCTCCTGAGCCATAATATTATTTTGTTATGGTGTGCCTTCAAGTCATTTCTGTCTTATAGTGGTTCTCAGGTAAACTTATCATGAGGTTTTCTTGGCAGAAATTGTTGAGAGGGAGCCTGCCATTTCCTTTGTCTCAGGTTAAGTGTGACTTGACCTAAGTCGCCTAGTGAGTTTCCATGGATGAGCCTTGAAACCTGGTTTCTTTGTGTCCTAGTCCAACAACCAAGCCACTACATTGGGCTGGTGCTTGATTTAAATCATAATCACCATATTTGTGGCTCTGGACTTCTATGTAAGAGTTCTTGCAGAAATGGTCTCAGGTTTCCTAGCAGGGATTCTGGACTGATAATTGCAGTCCCACACAACCGTTACCAGTCTCTGTTCCTGCCCAATTAGAAAGGAGAAGTGCCAGAAATGCTGGGTATGGTTTAAACATTTGTAATCTCTTTGATTCTTGATCCATTTTAAATTTCTGTTCCTACATGTAGGCTTTGCACTCTGTCTTCCTCACTCACTCTCTTTGACTTTCTAGAAGTTCTCGTTTTAAAGTGGCATTCCTTGAAACTTTCAGCTTATTTGTCTTGCTGCTTTTTCTCCCTTTCTTTTACATACCCTCATCATTGAATCCTCTAGAGTATCCTTATCTAATTTTCTCTGTATATATGTTTTCTTCGTTCAGGATAACTGTGAGACTATTGAAAGAAGAGAGGGCAGGATGAGAAAAGAATGACTTGGTATTTATGTGGTACTCAAGGATTGTGTGACATCTGAAATAATTCTAGGAAAATAAATGAAAAGATGTGGATGTGAAGAAAATATTTTATTTCCTAAACTAAAAAGCTGAGTTCCCTCTCAATGAGAAATCCCATTGAGAAGAATAGTACATCAGTGAAAACATTGTGAAGAGTTTATCCCCATATTTGAACATCCCAAAAGTATTGCTGAGGAATTATTCTGGGTAGAATATTTTTTTTTCACTTCCAGTGTAACCATCCTTTCTGTAAAAACAAAACAAAATCCAACAACCTTTTATTTCCTATGAAGGAAACATTTTTTTGTGCTAAATATATTTTTTCTATGTGAAACAATTCCTCTGCACCATCTTGGGATGTTTGAATATGGGAAGAATTCGATGGAGGATTTTTTGTGGAGAGCAAAATACTGTAATGATCTGTCCCTGCATTAAAAGCTGTAATATTCAAGTTTTTACATTCCAACCAAGGAGAACACTGGCATTGAGGTGACATTTTGAAAACAAATTTCCATACAAACATAGAGACATAGAAACAGCATTCCAAAGTATGCAATGAAATATACCAGTACAAATACATAGGAAATTTGTGGCATACACTTCCTTCCACACTTCATTGCCTGTTTTTCACACCAGGCTTCCTAGGTTCCCTCTACTCAGCCAACAAAAATGGATATTTTACTAAAGAGGTACAAGTCTTCCTGTAATTAATGTGATTATTTTAGTGGAGGAAAATTGTAAAAGCTGAAGTCTCACTTGAAACAGGAGGTACTGTGTAGACATACAAGCATATGCCAAAAATGTGTAAAGGGACGGAGATGAAATGTGACAAGGAATCCAGAATACATCCTTAGTACCTGCTGCGTTGAAGACTAGGCTGCCCTGTTTACTTCTGTTTCTGTTTTTCTGGGTCAAATTATAGAGGTTAGATGACACAAATACATCAAATGACTGAAGAAAAGAAGGGAGAGATAAGAGTTGGTTTTATGTAATTATTTTATTTAATACTAGCTTAGGTAGCAGCGATATCTGGGTTAGGTAATAGGTAATGCTATCTATTTGAAAAAATTTCTTTGTTTGTGTTTTATGAATGCATCAATTCGAAAAAACATAAGGATATGGGTGAATTACAACTCCCCAAATCATAGCTCAATTCCATGCAAACCCCTCCAGTATTCAAAGTTGGCCATGTTGGGACTGTGTGCCAAGTTTGGTCCAAATCCATTGTTGGTTGGGTTCACAGTGCTCTCTGCATGTGGGTGAACTACAACTTCCATAATCCAAGATCAATTTCCCCACAAATTCCTCCAGTATTCAAAGTTGGCTATGTTGGGTATGTGTGCCAGGTTTAGCCCAGATCCATCATTAGTTGTGTTCACAGTGGTTTTTGATTGCAGGTGAACTACAATTTCCAAATTTGTGGGTTAGCCCCTCCCTAACCCCACCTGTATTCAAAGTTGACCCCTTTGAGTATGCATTCTAATTTTGTTCCACATCCGTCATTCACAGAGCTATCTGCATATGGGTGAACTTAAACTCCTAGAATCCAAGGTCAATTCCTCCCAAACCCCACCTGTATTCAAAGTTGGTCATGTTGGATATGTGTGCCACGTTTGGTCCAGAACCATTGTTGGCTGTGTTCAAAGTGCTCTCTGGATGTGGGTAAACTACAATGCCCAGAATCCAAGGTCAATTTTCCCCAATCCCCACAGGTTTTAAAAGTTGGCCATGCTGAGTCTGTTTGCCAAGTTTGGTCCAGATCCATCATTCATTGAGTTCACAGTGTTCTTTGAGTGCAGAGGAACTACATTTTCAAAATTCATGGATCAACCCCTCAAACCTCACCAGTGTTCAAAGTTGGCCACACTGGGTCTGTGTGTCAAGTTTGGTCCAGATCCATAGTTAGTTAGATGTACAATGTTATTTCATTGTTGGTGAATTACAATTTCTAGATTCATGGGTCACCTCCCCCCCCCCCACCCAAAAATATTAATTCTGCCAGTATTCAAAGTTAGTCATGTAGGGTGTGTACACCAAGTTTGGGCCAGATCAATTGTTGGCTGAGTTCAGAGTGCTCTCTGGATGTTGGTGAACTGTAACTTTCAGAATCTAGGGTCCATCCACCCCTAACCCCTCCAGTATGCTCTGTTGGACATTGGGGTGGGTGAATCTGTGTGCCGAGTTTAGTCCAGTTCCATTGTTGGTGGGTGTTACAGTGCTCTCTTAATGTTTAGGCCATCTTGTAAAATACATACATACAAAAATAAAAACATACACATACAAACAAACCCCGAGTTTTATTATATAGAGAGATATGCACAATTCACCCAACTTTTATCCAGACTGAATAGAAAAGGAAGCCAAAGGTCCTAAAATAAGTAATTTATTACAGAATAAAAACATTCTGAAATCCAAATTCAGAAGTCACAAACACAGAATTGGAAATCAAAACATTACCTGATCTTTATGACCTCTCCAGGCATTGTGCTTCTAGGCTAATCTCATGGTACTGTTTAAACCTTAGGTTTAAATCCCTTCATGGCCAAGGGTTTGTTTTTTTAAGTCTACCTTCCTCCTTATTTTTCCTTCCTGCTCTTTGAGATCTTTTTTTCTTTTTGGCAGTCCCACCATCTGTCAAGTCCATGGCCACGAACAGTCATTTCTAGTGGCAGCTCCCAAGTCCTATATTCTGATCCCAGACTTTCAGACCAGTTGCTAGCTATAACCAGAGGAGACCAGATTAGTCAACATCCGAATGGTAATTCAGCACTTACTTGATGGTATTTGCACAAATCTCACTTTACTTAAATTGGGACTAGCAAGTAATTTAATCTACATCTGCATTTATGTTCTATTGCAAGAGTGGGCAAAAGGCAGCCTACCAGATGATATACCAAGCCTACCAAGTCCCACCACTTTTTTTGAACTACAGCCCTCCACGTTTGCTGGGCTTAGGGGCACAGGGGTCTGACAAAAGTGTAAAACCTGCACATGAAAAAACCCCACTAGTTATTTTACCTGATCAAATACCCCTCTAGGAATCTTTAGATCCTCCACCATATTTCTATGAGGAAGATGATCATAGAGTCATGCTGGAGGACCTAGAGATTCTAACAGAAAATATATTAATCAAATCTGTGAAACTGAAAACCACAAATATTGAGAGTTGATTGTGCTTGGATATAAATATTTGCAAATGAATCCAGGTGAATAATGTAAATAATTTTAACTATGTATGTTTTGATATATTAACAAAACTTTTGTCTATTTTCTAAATATTGGAAAGGGGCAATAATGAAGTTTTCCAGTATTTTATAATGGGAATGCCATAACTAAAAGGGCACCATTCCTTGTAGGGATATTATCTGAAGCAAGATTTGACTGAATGTTCAAGCCACCTAAAGGCATTTGCTTTGGAAGGTCTCCAGCTGAAAGCTTTGATTCTGGAAGGGCTGCATTTTAGGGACAAATAAATGACAGAGGACTGAGATTTCTAGGATATATTCTGATAATTTCGAGGATATTGGTGCATTTCAGCAGACTGCTTAAGAGAAAAAAGCCCACATTTTCCCACGGCTGTCCAACCATGGACACTGTGTTTCTGGTTCTGATTTGCAATCAGCAGATCCTGTGGCCACTGTCTCTGAATCCAACTAGTTCTTGGGGTGTTGGGTTGTTGCCACATGGCAAAATCAGTTTGTTTTAATCCACTTCCAATTTTGATTATAGTGTTTGTATAGAATTGCCTGGAGTCTTGTCTTTTCTAGCAAGCTTGGGCAAAACAAACTGTTCCACCGGGTTATTGTAGGTTTTCTGGGCTATATGGCCATGTTCTAGAGGCATTTTCTCTTGACGTTTTGCCTGCATCTATGGCAAGTATCCTCAGAGGTAGTGAGGTCTGTTGGAAGTAGGAAAATGGGTTTATATATCTGTGGAAAGACCAGGGTGGGACAAAGGACTTTTGTCTGCTGGAGCTAGGTGTGAATGTTTCAACTGACCACCTTGATTAGCATTTAATGGCTTGGAAGTGCCTGGGGGAATCTTTTGTTGAGAGGTGATTTGATGTACCTGATTGTTTACTCTCTGTAGTTTTGCTGTTGTAATTTTTGAGTTTTTTAATACTGGTAGCCTCCAGCAGACAAAAGTCCTTTGTCCCACCCTGGTCTTTCCACAGATATATAAACCCATTTTCCTACTTCCAACAGACCTCACTACCTCTGAGGATGCTTGCCATAGATGCAGGAGAAACGTCAGGAGAAAATGCCTCTAGAATATGGCCATATAGCCCGGAAAACCTACAACAACCCAGTGACTCCGGCCATGAAAGCCTTTGACAATAAACTGTTCCATCCTCTCCAAGTTTTGTGTTTTTCCTCATTAGTTATTTTGTCCATCTTGGCTACACTCTGACCTTGTTTGACCTTATGTGTCCCAGTTTTCATTTCTGAAATGTTGTCAGATGTGGGAGAAACTCTCTGAAATAAATGTCATGCATTTTGTAACTGTAACATATCCTGGAATTTTTATTCTGGTCAAATTTAAGGAGATTATATATATATATATATATATATATATATATATATATATATATATATATATATATTCGTTTTGTTTTTAGGGGGCCCTTGCGTTTCGTTTTTTAAAATAATTCCGAAATTTTCCTTTAAAAAATTTCAAAATTTACGAAATTTCGTAAAATTACAGATCGATTCGTTAATGGCAGACGAGATTGTGCAATATGCTAAAAAAAACCTTCAAATGGGACAGGAGGAACTTCTGAAGCTTCCCTCTCCCTCTGTTGTTGATTGTTGGTGTGATAAAACAAACAACAACTATAAAACTTGCACCAGACATGCGAAAATAATTACGAAATAATTACAAATTAATTACGAATTAATTACAAAATAATTTCGAAATAATTACGAAATAAATTGAAAAAATTGTTTCGAATCTTAATTACTCCTCACACTATTCCAGCATGGCTCAATATTGGATCGTAAGCTAATTTAAATACGAATTAATAATGAATTACGAAATTAACGAACGAAACCGCCCAAGCCTAATATATATATATAGAGAAGGCAGGATCATCAAGTTTGCAGACGGGACCAAATTGGGAGGGATAGCCAATAGTCCAGAGGACAGGAGCAGGATCAAAACGATCTTGACAGATTAGAGAGATGGGCCAAAACTAACAAAATGAAGTTCAACAGTGACAAATGCAAGATACTCCACTTTGGCAGGAAAAACGAAATGCAAAGATACAGAATGGGGAATGCCTGGCTCGAGAGCAGTACGTGTGAAAAAGATCTTGGAGTCCTCGTGGACAACAAGTTAAACATGAGCCAAACAATGTCATGTGGCAGCAAAAAAGCCAATGGGATTTTGACCTGCATTAATAGGAGCGTAGTGTCTAGATCTAGGGAAGTCATGCTACCCCTCTATTCTGCTCTGGTGAGACCACATCTGGAATATTGTGTCCAATTCTGGGCACCACAATTCAAGAGAGATATTGACAAGCTGGAATGTGTCCAGAGGAGGGTGACTAAAATGATCAAGGGTCTGGAGAACAAGCCCTATGAGGAGCGGCTTAAGGAGCTGGGCATGTTTAGCCTGAAGAAGAGAAGGCTGAGAGGAGATATGATAGCCATGTATAAATATGTGAGAGGAAGCCACAGGGAGGAGGAGGGAGCAAGCTTGTTTTCTGCTTCCCTGGAGACTAGGACGCAAGGGAACAATGGCTTCAAACTACAAGAGAGGAGATTCCATCTGAACATGAGGAAGAACTTCCTGACTGTGAGAGCCGTTCAGCAGTGGAACTCTCTGCCCCGGAGTGTGGTGGAGGCTCCTTCTTTGGAAGCTTTTAAACAGAGGCTGGATGGCCATCTGTCGGGGTGCTTTGAATGCAATATTCCTGCTTCTTGGCAGATGGGGTTGGACTGGATGGCCCATGAGGTCTCTTCCAATTCTAGGATTCTATGATTCTATATATATATATACTAATATATATCTCCAGAACCAGAGAAGGTGTTCTTGGTATCCGCAAATAAGTCTGCTCAATCAATCATTCCTAGAAAGTATCACTAGGTGGGGTAGTATCTCTGAGAAAACAAAAAAAGAAGCAGTAACTGGAGTGTTATTGTTTTTAGAGATCTTTAGAAAAAAGACTCCCTGACCCTCTCTTCCATTTGTTCTGAAGTGGTACCTCAACCACTTTTCTCTTCATTCTCTCAATTGAAAAGGTTGCTTTTTTGAAATATGGAGTGTAAGCGGGACAGAACTCTTTACAACCATTTGAAAAAGTTACAGAGGCAAGTGTTGACTGTAACAGGTACTTTAATGATGAGTGGCATGAATGAGCCATCACCCTTGTCCTAGCAAATAGGCCCTGTCAGATGGAATCCTGCACTTTTGGGAGGAAATCAGCTTTCACTGCAGGCTGCCAAGTCCAAATGAGCTTCATAAAGCACCTGCAGATCTGAGCGTCAAGCAATTATTTCACTATCTTGCCTAAAAACAAAAAGGGCCCTGGCCTTCTCTAACCTCTGGCCTTTTACAGCTAACATAAACTAATTATATTTGGAGTGCAGAGGGAAAATCTTTCTGTGGTTCTCCCTGGGAGTTGTCACTCATGCTTTATGCAGCGTTGTCAGATTAGCATCGTGTCACTGAAAATATGGTTGCCTTCATCAGCTCACAGCTCGAGAAAGCTGGGTTGCTTAAGTGCTTAAAGAGATACAAGCCATGGGCTGCAAGTTGCCTCCAACAGAACTCCTCTCGCCCCAACCCGTTCCATGACAATGGTCCCCTTAGCTGCTTACACTGTCCATTTAGGGGAGGGACAAGAGCCCCTTTGTCCAGCATCACTTAGCGACAATTACAGCCCCGTCAAAACAGTTTTTGTTTTATGACAACGTGTTAATGGGCCCACGGTTGGGTGTGAGAAATAACCCAAGCTGCATGCATTAAAGCAAGGTTAGAGGTTAATTGAGACTTTCTAACACAGCGCATGAGATTTTTGCAACCTTTTGAGGGGAGGAAAATTGCAAACAAAAAGAAGATAATGTGATACAATTAGTCGGGAAGCAAGAGGGTCACAATTCCCAGATGGAAAGGAAAACTGGCCAAGTGAATCAGGCCAGATGGGCCACCTGGTCCTTCACAAGTGCCAAAAATAGCAGCACAATTTTTTTATTTTAAAATTATTACTTTCCCTGTCAGATTAGCCAACAGTTAGTTGGTCTGTCCTTTAGACAGTATGAATATTAAATTAATAAATTTATATTAGGGTAATTTCGAGTTTTATGTTGGATTTTAAAGTATAATTATAAAGAAAGCAATGAAGAACAAAAAGTGTGTATGTCATATTGTGGAAGGCTTTCATGGCCGGAATCACTGGGTTGTTGTAGGGTTTTTTTCGAGCTATATGGCCATGTTCTAGAGGCATTCTCTCCTGATGTTTTGCCTGCATCTATGGCAAGCATTCTCAGAGGTAGTGATGTCTGTTGGAACTAGGAAAATTGGGTTTATATATCTGTGGAATGTCCAGGGTGGGAGAAAGAACTCTTATTTGTTGCAGCTAAGTGTGAATGTTTCATCTGGCCATCTTGATTAGCATTTAATGGCCTAGCAGTTTTTTGGTGTAGCTTGTTAGTGCCTGGGGGAATCTTTTGTTGAGAGATGATTAGCTGTCCCTGATTGTTTCCTCTCTGTTGTTTTTGCTGTTGTAATTTTAGAGTTTTTTTAATACTGGTAGCCAGATTTTGTTCATTTTCATGGTTTCCTTCTTTCTGTTGAAATTGTCCACATGCTTATGGATTTCAATGGCTTCTCTGTGTAGTCTGACATGGGAATTGTTAGAGTGGTCCAGCATTTCTGTGTGTATATCTCTGTATGGAAGACCATCATCATAAGAGATTGCAGAACGTGGTAATTTTGGTTTTAAATTGTGAGTCATTAACTGTAACACCTTTTTATATACTGTTTATGAAGTTGGCTAACTTATGCCAGGAATGTTTGAGATGTTTCTATGTAACTAAGGACCTCATCACACTAGAGAATGAATCCACTTTAAACTCAGTTTCTGCCTCTTGCAGAATTCTGAAGTTTGTAGTTTAGTGAGGCTGTTAAAGGCTCTTCCCTAAACTACAAACCCCAAATTCTGCAGGAGGCAGCAACTGGATTTAAAATAGATTCATTCTCTAGTGTGATGAAGCAGCCCTTCGGCAAAGTGTTGTTGCTTGGGAGTGATCCTGGACTCATCGCTGAGCCTGGAACCCCAGGTCTCAGCAGTGGCTGGGAGAGCAGGCTGGGAGAGCTTTTGCACAATTAAAACTTGTGCACCAGCTGCACCCGTACCTTGGGAAGTCGGATCTGGCCACGGTGGTCCACGCTCTTGTTACATCCCGAATAGATTACTGCAACATGCTCTACGTAGGGTTGCCTTTGAAGACTGTTCGGAAACTTTAATTAGTCAAATGGGCGGCAGCCAGATTACTCACCGGAGCGTCATACAGGGAGCATACCACCCCCCTGCTATGTCAGCTCCACTGGCTGCCGATCCAGTTCCGAGCACAATTCAAAGTGCTGGTTTTGACCTACAAAACCCTTTACAGCTCCAGCCCAGCGTACCTGTCCGAACGTATCTCCTTCTATGTCCCACCTCGGAGTTTAAGATCTGTGGGGGAGGCCCTGCTCTCGGCCCCACCTTTGTCACAAGCGAGACTGATGGGGACGAGGGACAGGGCCTTCTCGGTGGTGGCCCCTCACCTGTGGAATGCACTCCCGGGGGAGAATAGGACAGCAACATCCCTCCTTGCTTTCAGAAGGAAGCTAAAAACCTGGATGTGGGACCAGGCCTTCGGGTAAGCTGGCAGATGGACAAAGACAACCAATGACGACCAGAGTAGGAAAGGATAATGACAATGCTAGATGGATTACGGACTATGAACTGGCGAACATTGACCACAAGATGATTTTATTGTTGCTAGTATATTGTTTGACTGTTTTAATTAGTTATAATTGTTGATATTATATGGTAAATTTGTGTATTGCATATTGTATATTGTATTGTATTTTGTGAATTGTTAGGCATCGAATTGTGCCTTTTTGTAAGCTGCCCTGAGTCCCCCCTAGGGGGTTGAGAAGGGCGGGGTAGAAGCACTCCAAATAAATAAATAAATAAATAAATGAATAAAATTGCTCTTAATAACTGTCAAGCCAATTCTGACTTATGGCATCCCCATGAATGAAGGACCCCCAGATAATGCTATACTTCATAGCCCTGTGTGGGCCTTGTGGACTGGAGACCTCACCAGAAGCCAGGGGACAGTGATGGAAAACCATGGGGTAGTGTTCCACTTTGTCTCCTTACCATTGTAAGTTGTGGGCTGCCATCCCACTTGTTTCCCTGCTGTCACTGTCCCTTTCGTGCTGTCCCTGGCTTCTTCTATGAGGAGCTGGGATAATCAACCAACTCCTCAGGGCTCCAATTCTGTGCCTTGCTGGCACACTGCTGACTTTGAGCCCCGCCGGAAGTAGCACTGCATCATTTTATGGGCTCCCACAGATTCCATCCCAACAGCATGCTGGCAGCGTTAAGAGATGGAGAAAACCACTAACCTGATGAGGTCCTTAGAGCCATGGCTCCCATGATTGAGTTTATCCATCTGGAATGTATGCTTCCTCTTTTCCTACTACCTTCTCTCTTATCAAGCATTATAGTATTTTCTAGTGAGCCCAGACTTCTCAAGATATGGTCCAAGGTTAGTTTTAAATGTTTACCTGTTCTTTAAAATTGCTTGATGCTTCAGAAACACCAAATGTAATGTATTTAATTTTTCTATTGGCTATCAGATGATATCCATGGGCATATTTACATTGACCACTTAATGCTACTTGAAGGTAACTTGAGACTGTGGTATTTAAATGACATATGCCACAAACATGTACAACAATGCATATTAAAGTCTTTAAACTGGGATAAGCAAAGATAGAAGAGACTCCAAGCTAGAGTCCACAATGTGCATCAGCATGCTTTAATGTAAACCACATCACACAGTGAAAGCAATTAAGGGACAGGTGCTTTGCACTCTATACATGTACATTTGGGGTGGAGTTGGACAAAAAAAACCCCAAATCCTGAACCAGGTTAAAGTCAACATCTGTGGTACATATAACATTATCCAAGCCTTCACCTGGTTCCAGGGTTCCCGTGTAATCAGCTACATTTTAAATTTGCTTTGTCTTCTGCTGATTTCACCCTGACTTAGTGGCCAGTATAGATGTGCTCCATGTATACAGTCATCCATTTGGTTCCTTGAAAGAGAAACAACAATATAAAAACTCCAAATGGGCCTCTTTAGCCTTTTAAAGCCTTTTAAAGATAGCAGCCATACTGCCCAGCAAGAATCCCATACTGCATTTATCATTTCAGTGAACAGGAGCAACCAGGCATAAACAGATGACTGAGCTGCTGCTCAAGCAAGTATTTTGCAACCCTCTTCCCGCTGCCCAGAGTACCGCTGCTGCTGTAGGTGACAGCCACATCATTTGTTCAATCCACAAGTGTTCCTGTACACATATTAAATGATGGGGTATGGAAGCATTAACCAGACCACACCACAACAGCGATGTATGAATTGGCTCTTGTCAGCATTGCCTGATGATGATGATGCCCAACAACCTGTTTTTCTTTCCATTTCCCTTTCCAAGATACCAACCTTAGTGAGCCCAAAGGAGTATTCCCCAGTCTCACTCGTCTCACCCCATCCCTGATTGAGAGCAAACTTTCCCAGCCCTAATGTCCTTAAGCTACTTATGACGTTGCAGAGGTAACCTCAAGAGTTGTCACTGAATGTTTATTCCAAAAAGAGCCTAGACCAGACCCACACAACTTGGCAGTAGGTAGGTGCCAAAATTAAAATAGACTAAATATCTTCAGGTCACAGATAGGTTTTTTTGCACCTCACTTTCAAAGGAAAGGTATAATTCATTATTAAACTATTTTACAAATAAATCATATTATAAAAAAGGGAAATTTCAATTAATATCAATTAATTACACTTACTGATTAATATTTTTATTTATCATGAAATCACATTACTGTTAAAAGAAATGTTTTTGCTAAACTGTACAAGTTTGAATACATGTTTTCTCCTTGATCTGTGAGGAGAACCTTTTTTACTCTCTTCCAAAGCAACCAGAAAGGAATTCCTTTTAGTCCCAACTTGGATTACAACTTCTGCATAACTCATATTCCCTCCTCCTTACAAGAGTGCATCTTTTTTTCATCTGAGGTTCAAATGGGATATTCCCTTTCTACATGTACCCATCATAACTATTCCCACACTTTTTGCTTGAAGCAATTGGAATTGATACTCCACCCAAATAAAACACCCCAAACCTCAGCCCTGGTTGATAGGTGAAGGCAAAAACTCATATGAAATGGCAAGGGAGCTGCCCTAATCCAACCACATCATTATCACCCATGACTAGGAGCTCCTAAGGGATGTATTTCCTCCCCATTAGGAGGACGGGCAATAAAGGGAAAGCTCCCTTTGTTTTGCTAAAGAGAAAATGGCATGCTCCCTTCAGTGCTTTCTCTTCCAATTTGCTTTACATTGTCTCTATTTTTGTGGGCTACCTGAAATCCTATAGCAGGCTCAAACAGCCCATGAGCTGTGTGTTGTGTAAGTCTGACCTAGAATAGTCACAAGGGCCAGCATGTGTCTTTGTAATGATCTCAGTAGTATTTTGTGTTCCTGTGTGGATATAAATTTCTGAAATAAATAAATAAATATTTATAAACTGTAGTTCAAGAGATGGCAAGCACTGCTAAGCATATGTCAATACATCACATAGTCCTAAACACTTGGGAAGTGTTCAACTTGTGATTTTCTGATATGAAATCCAGCATATATATCTCGTTTGCTGTGTCATACTGTGTTTTTGTGTCAGAATAATAATAATAATAATAATAATAATAATAATAATAATAATAATAATAATAATTTATTTCTAACTCATACCTCTCTCCCCAAAGGGACTCAGTATTATATAAATATTAAGGATGTTATTGCATGAGACAGGCAAACCAACATTGCAGCTGGATTGTCACTCTTGATTCCTATTATATGACACCATTGTCATCTTATAGCTGACCTTACTCTTCCACATTTTATTCTGTCTCCTGCTATTGATGAAAGAAACCCCTCGATATCTCCTAACCCTGCCAATTTCCATTGCTTGCCTAGGTGTGATAGGTCCTTTCCACTTCTCTTCTGGCATACTGATAGTACACTGACATAGATAGGTGGGATTCTTCTTTTCGTACCCCTCCATCATGCTATTCCAAAGCTGTTTGCTCTGCATTTATTTTATATTCTATTGTTACATTTGCCTGTTTTGTTTTTGAAACCCAAAACTGGAAAATTAGTCTAAAATTAAAAAAATGTATTACAGTGGTAGTGCAGAAAGGTGGAATCATGAGGGTAAATGGAAGTTCAATCACAGTTGAACTGTGCAGGTGCATGATTGAAAAGAGCAATGATATCAATGGTGCTTAACCAATATGTCTCAACTATCAATGATAACATGACTGAGTGGAATTGCAGGTTCATGCAATAAAGTCCTAATTATGAAGGCCTAGCCTTATTGTCCACATGTACACATGATGTACATGGCAAATTTGATTTAATACAATCTTCAGTAAAACCCACCACACACATATAAATTGGTTCAACTGACTAATTATCCAAATATTTTGTTGCTAGGTGTACAAAATACCTTTCTGCTTGGGACCTGTCCAGTCAGTACTTTTATCCCAGAAGCTTCTGCAGCAAACTGGAGGGTGGCCAAATGTTGTTCCCTGTAAATGCGGAAGAAATAGCTACAAATGGCAAAAAACACAAGATTTTCTGGTGTGAGAATATCCTGGATCTGAGTCGAAAATCCACATCTTCGAATGTCTGTATGCTCCTGCACTTGGAAAACATTGGATTTTTTTTAATCTGGGCTTGTTCCCGGTTTTAGATGTGTGTTCCTGATTGGTTGGTTCCTAAAAAGAAGGTAACAGTTAAGTAGAAGACAAAAACTTTGTTTGTATGCCAGAAACTTCATGAAACGTGAGGAGGGCATATTTTCTCTGGCCAGGACAAAGCTGTGTCCCCCTAGTCAATGTTGTACATCTTTATACAATAAGAGCAAGCAGGAACAGACATGCATAACCCAGGAACAACACCCTGTTGTTCCATGCCAGAAGTACACCACAAAACAGATGGCCCTGCAGCTTTTATAACCCAGGAATGGCACTTAAGAGTGCTTAACGTGATATGTCTCCACTATCAATGACAACATGGCTATAGTGGAATAGCAGGTTTACGTGATAAAGCCATTAATCTGTTGCAAGAAGGCAATGTACTGAATTTTCTCCTCCTACGATAACATTGTTGCATAGTATGTTTCATATTATCTGTCTTATTATGAATTGGATGTTTGCCTTAAATGTTGGAAATCACCTTGAGACCCTTTGGGGAGATAGGGAAGTATACAAATTAAGATGATAATTGTCAATTTTGATTTTGTGCAAGAGATCTCCTCTGGAAATCAGCACTTTGTAACTCATACAAAAAGTCCTGCAAGAAAAAGGCAAGGTACCATATTGATAAAGGTGCAATTTGAAAACTCTTATAAGATTGCTCAATATCAGGAATCTACCATGCAGAAGTTGAGGAGATGTGGGCTCTTCCAAAGTTAGTCATGGATGGGTGCTGCAGGAGTTCCCTGTCACATTCTCTGGGTTATGGAGGAGCAGGAAAGGAATGCCTAGACGTCTAACTCTTCACATTTGAGCACAGCAAAAGAAAACAAATTAAACACATGTGGGAGTCTCCAAAGAAAATAAGTTTCAGTCTGGAGGACAAGACTTGATGACCTCCACAATGCCTCTCAGCTATTTACTCCTGTAATTCTTACTCAAGTGGGGAGATCCTTATCTCTTGCTTTGCCACATAATAGGATGGGAGGTTTGGTCACTCCGACAAAGATGTCAGACAAAATTTAAACTCTTTTTGTTTATTAGAACTAAGCAAAATTTAATTTTAACTCTCTGTGGTTTCTGAGGGACTTTATTGACTTCTGAAAGACATATGTTAACAAAGAAAGAAGAGAAGGAACAGAAGGCCTTCCTAGTGACTAAAAAAAGTTCCCAAGCCAATCTCATGCTCAAGGAGAGAAGTTTTTCCCATGTTATGCATACTTATGTATATGCCTCATGTTTGGGGAACCACCCACAGCTTCTCAAGTGTTTCATGGCGGGTCTCCTTTCCCCCACAGCATCCAGATGGATGTGTGTGGACCACTGGTATAATATACCAGCTGGAAGAGCTAAATTGTATGTATTCAGCAAACAGCCTATTTTGGAATTAAAATGCAAAGAAATTTTTAGACCTTTCACTTGAGTTTCTTGCTAAAATCAGCAATAGTGGCACATACTAATTTTCCTGGTTAGAGGCAGAAAATTAAAACATTGGGTTTTTGTGTTCATGTACTATTTTCGGCTACAGGTAGTCAGTGTTTATGCTTCAGCTGTGTTGCTATTAAAAAAGAGCAACTGTATTTTAAAAACCTGTATGAATTAATTCTACAAAAAAAAAGACGAGAGAGAGAAATATCACCTTGAGGTTTAAACTCCCTGTTAGCTTTTTCAGTAACTAGGAGAGGAAATGATTACTAGGATATTTACTGTGACCTGAATAGTACCGTTCTTGAAGGAAGTCTTGAAAAGCTGTTCAAATATGGGTCTTCCCCATACCAGCACTCCCAGTGGTGGTCAATGTGTCAAGTTTTTAAAGGATCAATAGCTATTGCCTGGATATACAGCTGAACATAGAGCTGAAAGCGAGAGCTTTCAACGTAGTGGTCTGATCCACTGCAGACCATGTGAAACCACCCATATGGAGAAACATCCCAGAGAAGACAGTGTGCGTATCTTTGAAAGAGGAGGATATCCTTCAGGAAATCTGTGGCATAAACCAAAAGCAGGATGTCTTTTTGGTTTGGCTCTTCCTGCCCTTCCGTTTCGCTGTGGCTGCCAAAAGAAAAATTGGTGCACAGCCTTCCTCCAAACCACAGCAGGTGACTGGAAATGTTTTCCTCACTGCATAGTCCAAGGGCTGGAGAACCAATGTGGATTTCATGTCTTGGATTAATAATTGTTTAGAGGATTTTAATGTGTCAGATTCTGTTCAAAGTAGTTGGAAACAGTATTTCCGTGTAACTTTCTTCTTTTAAAAAAAACCAAGTCCCAAACCAAGAAACCGTTTCACAATTTGACATCTGGCAGCTGCACTTTTATTATGAAAAACCAATTGTACACATGGAATTGAACTTAACTCTGTGCTCATGTTATTTGTATTATGGACATTAATGAAACCTGATAAATGTCCAGCTGGAGCAGGGCTTTCTTGCTATTGGCTCCAACTTTGGCAAATGCCTTTGTCAGAGAGGTCTCCTAGACTCTAGATCTGTCCTTTTTCATGCATCAAACAAGACCTGGCTTTTCTTTCAAATCTTTATAAAAATCTATTTCTTCTGTATACACATGTATACATCTAGACCAAGGGTCCTCAAACTAAGGCCCGGGGGCCGGACATGGCCCTCCAAGGTCATTTACCCGGCCCTCACTGAGTGTCAACCTAAGTCTGAAACTACTTGAAAGCACACAACAACAACCAGAGGCGGCCGTAGGTAATTTTCAACGGTAAGCAAACAGTATTTTGCCCCCCCCCCCCACCAATCACGGATATATATTTTCTGTTTGTCGTGGGAGTTCTGTGTGCCATATTTGGTTCAATTCCGTCATTGGTGGAGTTCAGAATGCTCTTTGATTGTAGGTGAACTATACATCCCAGTAACTACAACTTGCATATGTCAAGGTCTATTTCCCCCCAAGAGTGCCTCAAGAGCGCCCCTCGGCAAAATCAACTATACTGCAAATGCTTACTTTGCGTAATGGGTTGAGCCACCCCTGACAACAACAATCCTATCTCATAAGCCAAAAGCAGGCCCACACTTCCCACTGAAATACTAACAAGTTTATATTTGTTAAGATTGTTCTTTATTTCAATTATTGTATTGTCTTTAAGTGTTTTTTGCACTACAAATAAGATATGTGCAGTGTCTATAGGAATTCATTAATTTCTTTTTTCAAATTATAATCCGGCCCTCCAACAGTTTGAGGAACTGTGACCTGGCCCTCTGTTTCAAAAGTTTGAGGACCCCTGGTCTAAGAGCTCACCATTTGCCATTCTGCACAGACAAGGGTGTGTGTTTAGTCAAAAAAAAATCAACCCCCCCTCTAGACATTTCAATCTCAAAAATTAACACCCCAAAACTGAGTTGATTTAGTGATGGGTCAGTGTAAGTATTGTACCTTAACTCTTACAAATAAAGTGGCAAAAGGCAAGAACTTAGCTTGTCCTAAGAGAACCTAAAGGAAGTACTGATTGCCTCTACAGTCTCTACCACAAGGTGTTTTTGAATGCTTGGATAGGAAAATGGTGGTAGTGACCAGGGGTGGCTGGCCCCCTGTGGCAGTATTGGTGCTTTCACTTCTCTGTGGAATGACCCTTGACTTATCCATGGGTCATATGAAAAGCCATAATTTTGACTCCCAAACCTGCTCTTGACTTATACATGAGGTCAACTTATACACTATATATGGTCTTTCATGAAGCCTTTGGCTCAAGTCCCATTCCCTATGCACCCTGTAAGTTAATTTATTTCCCTATTTTCTTCTATTTTCCTCCTCTCTTTCTTTGTTATCCTGTGTTTAAATATAGATTATTGCCTTCTTTTGTATTTTGGAATCCTTTTGTATTTTGGAAGGATTCACACACACACACATTCTTATTTATTAGCCATCACCTTATTAGCCATCCCCTGCCACACCTTGCTGTGGCCCAGTCTGGTGATCTGGAAAATAAAGTAATGTATCTTAGTGGTATTATATAAGTACATGAAGGAATAATAAACTCAGTTTTGCTATACTAAGGATGCATCTACACAGATCATCTTGAGGCTAGCTCGAGGGTGGGGTGTGCACAAAATGCACACCCCAATGCAAGCTGTAGCATAGATAAAGCCAGACGCAGTGTGTTAAAAAAAAAACTCACCACGATGTCTGTAATAAGCCAAATATGTACTGCAGCTGATTAGAGCCTATCCCATGCAAGGCTTGAAACCGAGATTGAAAAATGTGGAGTGCTTCTCAGGACAATCTTAGCGATGAAGAATTGGGGGAAAAAACCACTGAATCATGGTGGCCAGAACATAAATAGTTCTTCCCTCAGAAGAGGAAACCACATCATTCCTATAGGAACTCTTGCTTTCCATCTCTTTATTCTCATTTCCAGTTCCCTTGTCACGGTTCCACTCTGATCCTGAAGAAACATGGATATGTGTATCAGTGCATCTCAATGAACTGGTTAAGGAATTAAACCCTACATTTTCTGGCAGCTGTCTTGCCGGGGATACTGTGATTCCTGGGTTTTGGCTCTGATTTCAAACTGCAATCAGAAGATAGTGCAGACACCATCCCAGCTTGAACCAGTTCCTGGGGTGCTTGTGTAGGCAGTATACAGTGAAATCAGGTTTTTTTTTAAAAAAAATTCCAAACTGGATTATAGTTTCTGTGTAAAAGCACATGTGGATTTGTTTCTAAAATAAAGGCTGTGTCTCTTACATGTTTCCCTGTTGAACAAGGATTTCTTTAAATACACATACACACACATTCTTATTTATTTATTAGCCCTCCCCTGCCACGCATTGCTGTGGCCCAGTCTCAGGCATGTAGCCGGGGGGGGGGGGGGGCTTGGGGGGCTTCACCCCCCCCCCCGAAATTCTCATGGTGGTTCGCGAAAAGGCCTTACTGGTGCATTATTTAAACTGTTATGTTTATTCATATCATGATCTGATCACCATACTCAATATATCCCATATGCATGGGGGCTATTGGGGTAATGATACAAAAGGTTTGCTAGGCTAGACCCTCTTTCACTCAGACTCAGCCCCCCCCCAAAACTCAGCCCCCCCCGAACCCCCCCTGAAAAAAAATTCAGCCCCCCCCCCCCCGAAACGAAATCCTGGCTACGGGCCTGCCCAGTCTCATGATTTGGAAAATAAAGTAATGGTTTCTAATATATGTAATTCCATTATGCTTGTGGGTAAGCAGTATTCCTTGTAGTTTCTTTGACAGTGTTGATGTGGAGATCGTCTGGTTTGCCTACTCTGGAACATGCGACATATAATTATCCTTCTTTAGGAGTCTCTTTCAAATCTATGATACTATATCTGTGTAGGTGTGTGTGTGAATCACATATATATCTATCTATATCTATGGCTGGATGGCTCTTTGTCAGGAGGGCTTTGATTACGTTTTCTTACACTGGTGAAGGGAGTTGGACTGCATGGCCTTAAGTATGATGGTTCTGTGTGGGAAGTTTGCCCCAATTCTGTCGTTGGTGGGGTTCAGCATGCTCTTTGATTGTAGGTGAACTGTAAATCCCAGAAACTACAACTCCCAAATTTCAGTGTCTATTTCCCCCACAATCCACCAGTATTCACATTTGGGCAAACCGAGGATTCGTGCCAAGTTTGGTCCAGCTCCATCATTGTTTGAGTCCAAAGTGCTCTCTGGATGTAGGTGAACTACAACTCCCAAACTCAAGGTCAATGCCCACCAAACCCTTGTAGTATTTTCTGTTGGTCATGGGAGTTCTGTATCCCAAGATTGGTTCAGTTCCATCATTGATGGAGTCCAGAATGCTCTTTGATTGTAGGTGTACTATAAATCCCAGCAACTACAACTCCCAAATGACAAAATCAATTTTTTGAGTGAAGGACATAAACTGGGTTGTTAGGTGTCTTGTGTCCAAATTTGGTGTCTATTCATCCAATGGTTTTTGAGTTCTGTTAATCCCACAAACGAATATTACATTTTTATTTATATAGATTTATTATTTATTTATTTACTATATTTATATCCCACCCTTCTCACCCTGTAGGGGACTCAAGGTGGATTACATATATAGGCAGCAATTCAATGCCATATGGACATACATAAACATATACATTAAAACACTATTAAAACATATCAAAACTTAAAATCTTAAAATCACTTAAGGTATTTAAAATCACATAATCCATGTTCCAATAATACCGACACACACAGAAAATCATAATAAGAGACAAGCAGTTCCATATTCTCCAGCAAAGGATCACCGCCTTGTCGGGGCGCTGGAGCTTGAGCACCTCAATGATGTCATGAGTGAAACCGTGAAGGGCCACCCAAGACGGGACGGTTGTGGCAGAGAGGTCAGACCAAGCGTGATCCCTGGGGAAGGCAATGGCAAACCACTCCAGTATCCTTGCCAAGAAAACTAAATGGACCAGTACAACCAGAGATATGTCAGTATGCCATTGGAAGATGGGACTCCCAGGTCGGAAGATGGCCAAAATGCTACTGGGGAGGAGCAGAGGATAAGTTCAACTAGCCCCAGATGTGATGACGCAGCAAGGAAGACTCCAGCAATACATGGAGAGAGAGTTGCCAGATGTTCAAGCTGGGTTTAGAAAAGGCAGAGGAACGAGAGACCAAATTGCCAATATCCGCTGGATAATGGAGAAAGGCAGGGAGTTTCAGAAAAACATCTACTTCTGCTTCATTGACTATTCTTGTAGTTTGACTGTGTGGATCATAATAAATTGTGGCAAGTTCTTGGTGGGATGGGCATCCCAAGCCACCTTGTCTCTCTCCTGAGGAATCTGTACAAGGACCAAGTAGCAACAGTCAGAACTGACCACGGAACAACAGACTGGTTCAAGATTGGGAAAGGCGTACGGCAAGGCTGCATACTCTCACCCAACCTTTTTAACTTGTATGCAGAACACATCATGCGATGTGCGGGGCAGGATGAATGCAAAGCTGGGGTGAAAATTGCTGGAAGAAACATTAACAACCTCAGATATGCAGATGACACCACTCTGATGGCCGAAAGCGAGGAGGAGCTGAGGAGCCTTCTAATCAAGGTGAAAGAAGAAAGCGCAAAAGCTGGGTTGCAGCTAAACGTCAAAAAAACCAAGATTATGGCAACAAGAATGATTGACAACTGGAAAATAGAGGGAGAAACCGTGGAGGCCGTGACAGACTTGTATTTCTAGGTGCAAAGATTACTGCAGATGCAGACTGTAGCCAGGAAATCAGAAGACGCTTACTTCTTGGGAGGAGAGCAATGTCCAGTCTCGATAAAATAGTGAAGAGTAGAGACATCAGACTGGCAACAAAGATCCGCCTAGTCAAAGCCATGGTATTCCCTGTAGTAACCTACGGATGTGAGAGATGGACCTTAGGGAAGGCTGAGCGAAGGAAGATCGATGCTTTTGAGCTGTGGTGTTGGAGGAAAGTGCTGAGAGTGCCTTGGACTGCGAGAAGATCCAACCAGTCCATCCTCCAGGAAATAAAGCCCGGATGCTCACTGGAGGGAAGTATATAAGAGGCAAAGTTGAAGTACTTTGGTTACATAATGAGAAGATAGGAAAGATCAGAGAAGACAATTATGCTGGGGAAAGTGGAAGGCAAAAGGAAGAGGGGCCGACCAAGGGCAAGATGGATGGATGGCATCCTTGAAGTGACTGGACTGACCTTGAGGGAGCTGGGGGTGGTAACGGCCGACAGGGAGCTCTGGCGTAGGCTGGTCCATGAGGTCACGAAGAGTCGGAGACGACTGAACGAATGAACAACAACAAAGTTCCATATTGTGTGAAATGCCAATTTGTTTATCTCTGTCTATGGCCAATAATAAAGGAAATACTGCCAAAGCAAATAGCAAATCTGAGATAATGCATGACAATTATGTTAGCATTCTGGCCAGCTATTAAGAATGTAGTTAGTACACCAACTAGTCCTTTGTCTTCATAAAGCAGCGCAACTGAGAACTCCGAATTTGGAGGCGATTGGGGTGATGCAGATATTTGAACTGGATTGGGATTGTGTAATAACTGGTCTATTTTAGCCATTGTTTTAACCTTCGTTTTTAAATTTTGTGGTATGAAGTTTTATCTTGGCATTTTAATGATATTTTTAATTATGTTTAACTTTTAACTTAATCAAGTTCTAATGTATGTTAGTTCACAGTTACAGGAGTCTTAGGATAGTGATTAGTGACTATGTACTTTTTCATTTTGTCTTTACTGTTGATATGGTCTGTGGACTAATCAGTAAACTTTGCTTGCTTGACAATTAGATTTCATGACCATTGGACCAAACAAGGAATGGGATCTGAAGTAAGAGCTCTCAGAGATAAGAGTTATTTTGGATCCACTGCAGTGAACAATGCCCTTTACAGGTCGGATCATGTTTACACTTGCGAGTCCAGGCTTTTGGACTTAAGATGATCCAACTATCAAGGGGCTTTTTCTTAGCATAATTTATTTAGAGGTTGTTTGCCCTTGGCTTCCTCTGGGGCTGAGAGTATGACTTGCCAATGAGGTTTGCCATGACAAAGCAGGGATTTGAGTTCTAGAGATTTAGGATTCTTAGGAGACCATAAGCTGAACATCACCCACAAGTACAATGTGGGTGATGTACCACAAGTACAGGTACAATGCAACAGCTAAAAAAGCCAATGCAGTCTAGGCTACCTCAATTATTACTTTTCAAAAATTCCTAAAATTTCTTATATTTTGGCTGCCCTTTGTGTGTATTTCATAGATTTTAATGAGTTATTTGCAAAGTACAAAAAGGATATCATTTTAAGTGAATAATAATGTATTCACTTAATAAAATCTCCACTTTGATTCCAATGCTCTCAATCTTGAAAAACCGGCACAACCTTTGGGAGAAGATAAAAAAATAGAAAAAATCCCTTTAAAAATGTTTAGGTTTTTATTAGGAATTTTGGGTGGCATGTTACAGGGGCACTGAAAATGGCTAGGTACAGGTTCTCCTTGTGAAGTTTGTAGAAACAGCAAAGGAAAACCTCCCTGTTTAAAAAAGAAAGTATCTCCCAGCCTTGGTTTTTACCTCTCTTCCCAGTATCATCTTTGGGCCAATTGACATAGAGCTCAAAATTCATGAGCAGTCTAGAGTGACAATATGTCTGGACTGACTGCAGGGGCAGATACGTTGCCTTTTTCATCCTGAGGCAGTGGTATGGTGGTAACATGACTGCCTAATTGAGCCAAATCTGGTTTGGTCCAACTGGATGGTCACTCTTACCTTTGCTGTTCTGTATTGGTGCAGCAACAGCCACAGCGCTACAGGGAGACCCTTCTTGTTGCTAGGCACCTTTGTTGATATCAGCAAGAGCCAGGAGTTTTCTGAAGCTTCCTGCCTGCTGCCACACCAACAGAGAACAAAAAAAGTAAGCTCCATCTTATTTTCAAAAGATGCTTACTTCTTGGGAGGAGAGCAATGAGCAATCTCGATAAAATAGTGAAGAGTAGAGACATCACACTGGCAACGAAGATCCGCATAGTCAAAGCAATTGTATTCCGCATAGTAACCTACGGATGTGAGAGCTGGACCATAGGGAAGGCTGAGCAAAGGAAGATAAATGCTTTTGAACTGTGGTGCTGGAGGAAAGTGCTGAGAGTGCCTTGGACCATAAGATCAAAATAGTCCATACTCCAGGAAATAAAGCCCGACTGCTCAATGGAGGGAAGGATATTAGAGACAAAGATGAAGAACTTTGGCCACATCATGAGAAGACAGGATACCTTAGAGAAGAGTATGATGCTGGGGAAAATGGAAGGAAAAAGAAGAGGGGCCCACCAAGGGCAAGATGGATGGATGGTATCCTTGAAGTGAATGGCTTGACTCTGAAGGAGCCTGGGGGTGGTGATGGCCAGTGGGAGTTCTGGTGTGGGCTGGTCCATGAGGTCACGAGGAATAGGGAGCAACTGAACAAATGAACAACAACAAGCTCCATCTCCGTTTCACCATATTGTGGAGTGCAGGAAAATCAGCATGATAGCACTATCTCATGTGAACACCTGGGCTGTTTGAATTAGAAATAGAGTCTAGCTGCTCACATGACCATGAAGTGTAAGGCTGCTCTATAGCTTCAGGGAATATCTGGAGCATTCTCTGACTTCTAGTAATGCAAGATAAAATAAGATTAAGAAGTTTAACCTTGCGTGAGGGGCCTGAAGTTTTTGGATATCCTCAGGACACCCAGGGCCTTCTATACAGCCATATAACCCTGATTATCAAGGCAAATAATCAACAATATCTGCTTTTAACTGGATTATCTGAGTCCACCCTGCCATATAATCCAGTTCAATATGGATTTTATATAGTTTTGTGAAAGGGGCCACAGTGACTTCTCGCCAATTCAGGGTTTGTGGCTTATATAGCTAAACCCTTTACCTGGGATAAATTTCTCCAGTAAATATTTTTTGTGGGGGAAAGAAACTTCCAAAGGCCTAAAACATTTCCCACGAGCTTCCTAAACCTTACATTTCTTCTGCTTTTCATGAATGCAGCACCTACAATATAATGGATCTTCTGGAGCCACAGACTCTGGATTCACAATTTCCACTGACAATGGATTGTCATGTCCTACCTTAGAAAATGACAATGATGAAAATATGTACATGGCAAAGTGTGTGAGTTCACACTACTGCCATTCAATAATATAGGTGTGAACATCCATGGTGGATTCCAGAACCCAACCCTCATGAATGTGGCAGCTGATTGTATTTTTTTTTGTTGCAAAGCTACTCTTTTTTCCACCTAGTAACAATGTCACTGTCAAAAGGGTTATCAGATTTATTTATGTGATGGGGAAAGTTAGCCTGAAATGAAGTTAATGAATCATTAACTGTTGCTGATTTAACTTTGAAATGATCTCCATATACACTTCAATATTTATGTTTTCACTGACCTACTTGCTATGTGATTTCAGCTCTACTAAAATCGTGGGTTCAGGGTCCAGAGTGTCAAGCTTCCAAAGGATCAAATGAGACACAGGTGGGTTGAAGGCAAAATCAGAGGCATTTGTTCACCTTGGCCAATGTGGATGTCAGCGGAATCTGTGCCCCAAAGACTGACATACCATGATGCAAACATGCAAAAATATTTAGAAGACTTTGACAGCAGTTTGAAACCAAGGACTTCCCCCACCCTAAGTATCAATAGTATCATGGCAGGCAACGATCTGCAAGCTGGTTGGCTGGGATGTGCTATTTTAGGGAACTTTAATAAAATGTCATTGGTATATTTGCTTATTGAGCCACCCAGGAGAAGGTCATGGGTGGAAAGGAATGTGGCTGGTCTAGAGATAATAGATTTAAATGGGTTTTCACTTTGGTCAAAACAATAGGTGTCAGCCAAGTAAACAAAAAAGATGCTCAAGGTGTCAGCAAATTCAATAGAGACTTCAAGGATGAGGCCAGATTTGGCAGTAGGGATGAGGTAACTTCCCAGGAACAGAATCAGACCAGACCAGGCAAACCCTTTGGCTCTCCTCTAATCCCTTTATGTGGTCTGTGTCATCTCAGGGGATTGTGAAGGGATTATGCAAACTAATGTGTGACCATTCCACGAGGTCTGATCTGTGTATGGTAGTTATGCAACATTTTAGGAGGAATTTGAGGAGGGGGAAGGATAATGAAAAATGGCTGAAAAATAGGAATATGTTAAATGGATGGATGGTATGTTAAATGAAGACTCCCCTATAAATCTCTGTGAAACTGCAGACTCTGGGGTTCATCCTTTTTGGGGTCTAGTTTCCAATGACATACTTTTCAAAAATATTTTTCCTGGAAAAATTTGTGGGCCTCTCTAAGTTTTTCAGTACGATTCAATGTTATACTTCCAGTCTAAATAAATATAGTTAAAATACAGGATTCTCCATTATCCATGGTTTGCGGTATCCATGACATGTATCTTTGTGTTGGGACATATTCCCTGCAGACACAGAGGTTGTATTGTAGACTTATTCACTCTTATTAACGTTTTCAGATCTTTAGGAAGCATAACTCCAAATAACTAATTATACATTAGGAATTTTTTTTCTTCCGATAGCAAGAGTATAACTCAGTTGCATTGTGATTAAAATGAGAGTTAATCTAAACTTTTTTTGCAGCATAACAGGAATGTGTGCACTATTTTCATATTCAGGGAGTGGCCTAACTAAATAATTAAGGAAGAACATCAACTTGTGGTTCAAGTGTTAGCTTGTGTTGTATTTGTCCTGTTGCTATGGTCTCTTGTAGTTGTTGAAGCAACAATAAAGTGGATGGGATAACAATGTATTTTGTACTACAGACAAGTGGTTTATAGTACTCAGAGCCATTGCAATGGATAATTATTTTAATTATGTTCTAAATGTTGTAAAGCAAAGAGTTATTTTTGAAAAAATGTAACTGTGGCGGCAACTAACTACTGGGTGCATTTGAAGTTATAACTGTAACAATTGAGGCTGGTGGCGCCCATGTAAGTAGGATAGCAACTCTATTTCAAACTTTAATCTGAACGGTAAATGACGTGTGGTGTTGCTCCAAGATGGCATGACAGCAATTCGCAACTGCAATTCACAACTGGAAATACAACAATTCAACAGTTTTCTGGGGAAAGGAGAGGGGAATAGATCGATCCGGTAATGCAGGAGGTCTTTCTATTTAATTTTTCTGTATTTTTGTTTAGTTTAAATATTTGTATCCTGCCACATGAAATATTCAATGTTAAATCCTACAACAGGGCAAAAAACAAGAGTAAAAAAAAAATGTAAAGATGCAAATAAGGGAGAAGAGCAGCTCAAAAGAAACCTGGAAAAAGTTGCAATCAAAGTCGGGGGAGTGGGGAAGCTCTGCCAGAAGTTAAATCAGATGCATTGCCAAACATGTTTTATTTATAGGGATTCAAAGAAATAGTGTCCACAGGTTCACATAATGTTTCATGTATGGGTACGGCAGCTAAAATTACACACCCCGGACTATGGCTCATGTCTGTTTATAATAATGAGGGCTGTTTGGAGTCAGCTTTGTGGGCGCTAGAAGCCAAGGTGGTGTTTATTTAATTCCTTGAGCTCAATGTTCTAGCATCTCTGTCCTGCAGTGCAAACATTGTTGGAGCATCTGAATATTCAATTTCTCCTGGGAGAGAGATTTTATAGCCTGGGTTTGATTATTTACTTTGCCACAAGATGTTTCTATTTCATTCTGGCTGCTCTTTCCATTTTCTTTTTAAGCAGATTTATTCCCTCTGATTGAAAGATCTCTTTTGTTGCCCAGTGGGTGAAGGCATGAGACATGCCGACCTTGTGAGCCATGCGCTCAAGGCCTGGCTTGACTGTTTTTTGTGGAGCAGCTTTGTGAATGCTTTTTTTCTGCATTTAAATTTCTCATGTGTACAATGGATGTAAAATTATAGTGGCCTAGGATTTTGTTGAAGATAACACATCACTGTATGAATCTGGAGATAAACAAAATTCCAGGGGAAAGATCTAGATCAGTGGTTCTCAACCTTGGGTCCCCAGATGTTTTTGGCCTACAACTCCCAGAAATCCCAGCCAGTTTACCAGCTGTTAGGATTTCTGGGAGTTGAAGGCCAAAAACATCTGGGGACCCCAGGTTGAGAACCACTGATCTAGATGAAGATGCTTATACTGATCATCTTTTTTAAAAAATCCCTTGGTCAAAATACTGCTGAGCCCAACTTCCACTGAGTCTTGTTAAACAACAAAATCAATGATAGGGCTCAATACATCTCCCGAGGTGGATGTACTTCATTGTTAGAGTATCTGCTAAGAATACCCTATCCTAAATAGATGGTCTTTTAATGTATATAGTATATATGGCATATACATGGTTTAAATTATCAATGGCTTCACTTATTCACTTACTTTGGGCAGCCTGTACAAGCTATAGCCTTTTCTTGGTATTTCCATCTTTCATAGCATTGAAAATAGTAAGGTTTGCTATTATTCATGGTTTCAGAATCCATACCGAGGGTGCATCCAGACAGCACCCAAAATGCATGCCAACCTGCATTTTCATGTCGGGCGTCCAAACGATGCCTCGTGTGAAAATTAATTCTTTCAGGACAAAGGAGGAAACCCCCATTTTGTTCTGAGATAATTTGACATCTGTAATAACCCGGGTCTTTCAGGGAACCTATGTCTTTCTAGCTGTGGGCACTGTGTGGATTGGAGTGACATCTGGTGCCCAACACACCCAGCTGTCTCAGGTTTCTTGGACTCCTGGAGCCCAAAAAAATTAAGAGAGATCCCATCCCCTTCCTAACCCCCTTGAAAAAGCCTTTAAAAATAAAATAACTTACCTGGCTGCCATTCCCCCTTCTCCGGAGCTCTTTTGGCACATAGAAATGAGGAAAATTGCTTCTGGTCCCCCCTCTTCTCCTGGCACATCATTTATATGTGCCAGGAGAGCTCTGGAGAAGGGGAAATGGTGTCCGGGTAAGTTATTTTCTTTTTTAAAGGCTTTTCTTGGGAGCTTTGTTTTGTGTCCGGGTGCCCTGCCAGAAAGTTCAGCAGGGCATCTGGAAACCCCCCAGGAAATCACAGATGTTGGGGGAAGGAGAGTGGACTTTAAGGTGGGTGTAATTGGGTTTAAGAAACCCAATTGCACCTGGGCTGAAGCCCTATATGGAACCACCCTAAATCAGATATGCCGATCATACAGTATAGTTTCATGGGTTTTAAAGAGAGATCAATGGTGTCTACTTGACAAAAAATCATTATATATGTGTGTGTGTGTGTGTGTGTGTGTACATTTTCACCAGTTTGTGTAATTTTTTAAGCCACTTTGAGTCCCTTCAATTTGAAAAGGGCATGATATAAAATAAGAGTTGCAGCAGCAATAGCAATAACAGTGAGTGGCTGAAAATAGGTGCAATTATCAGAAGAATAGGGAAATATGTAATTTTTCATTTTTTTGTACTGCGACTCCCATTATGTTTCTTTCACAAAAGGAGAGAAAAGAATACTCTCATCCCTTGCACATAAACACAACTTCTCATTTTCTTTATGTGTTGAAAAGTATAAAGAAATTACTGCAATCTTCTTCGCTTAGTTATATTTTCCACAATTTTTTTCTGAAAAGAATTTCATTAATTTTTTTCCTTTAAGTGCAATGTTTCCTTTTTAACATTTTCTTTAATTTTGCTTCCACATGTGAGAATGAAATTAGTCATGCTTTGCACCTTTGTCCTACAGTCATGGTGGTAACAGTATTTTTTAAAAAACACATTTCCCCCTTAAACAGAGGAAAATCCAGGTGGAGAATGTCGAGATTTGCACAAGTAACAAAGAATGAATTGACTCGCATTTTAGCTATTTGGGATACTGTGGTTTGCTTCGCCAAATCCTTTTCTTGACCTGGATATTAAAAATGTTTGTTCTTTCTGGTATTTTAGGCAGAAGCAGGGTGGCCTCTTAAACCCCTTTTATGAGTTTTTGTGTCGTACTTCTCACATTTTTTTCTATAAACATCCACCTAGACTCACAGGACTTTTTAAAAATTGCTAGGTCACCCTATTAATTCCTTTTTTATTCTATGTATCTGAAGTACATTAAATTAGAGATTATTTCTGAATTGGACGGTTCCATTACTTATAGTTTTCTTTCAAATACTAGCACATTCTAAACTGAAACCCTGATTCAAAACTATTTATTTAGCAAGCTTTCCTTTGCATCAAAGTGCTTAAATAAATCATTGTTTTATTGGTAATGTGGATATGAAAGCACACATATACATTTCTCACAGTACTTAACATTGTGTTTTACTGCTTCACACCTCTTCCTCTCTCATTTGCTTCATACCTAACTTGATTTATTTTACCTTGCCTCTTATAGTGGTACAACTTTCAAGCCACTGAACTGGGTTCCTTATAATATATTTACACACAAACTAAAATTCCAGAGACAGCCATAGTTTGTCAGTGACTCTGGGCCTATCTATACTTACCATTGAATGCACTTTCAAGTCAATTCTGAACTACTGTGGCCGCAAAATGTGTGTGCAACATGCATTAAAGGGATGCATCACATTTTTTAAAGTTGCAGAAAAGACCTTATAATTCACTGCAGCAGATCGCAATATATTTCAGATCTAGGGCAAAATCAGCTCTACAAAGTGTAGACCGCAGTGTACACCCAGACCCCTGCTTAAGCGTATTATAGAATCCAAAACAAATGCTGCTTAAAAAGTTTGACTTGGCCACGGTAGTCCACGCTCTGGTTACATCTTGCATAGACTATTGCAACGCTCTCTACGTGGGGTTGCCTTTGAAGACTGCTCGGAAGCTTCAAATGGTCCAGCGCTCGGCAGCCAGGTTGCTAGAAGGAGTGGCACTCAGGGAGCATACTACTCCTCTGTTGCGCCAGCTCCACTGGCTACCAGTTTGCTACTGGGCACAATTCAAAGTGCTGGCTTTAGCCTATAAAGCCCTAAACGGTTCTGGCCCTACTTACCTCTCCGAACGCATCTTCTCCTATGAACCGACTAGGACACTAAGATCATCTGGGGAGGCACTGCTCTCTGTCCCGCCTGCATCACAGGCGCGCTTGGCGGGGACAAGAAACAGGGCCTTCTCAGTGGTGGCCCCTCAGCTGTGGAATGCCCTGCCTGCAGATATCAGATTGGCCACCTCTCTGATGGCGTTTCAGAGGAAAGTGACGACCTGGCTGTTCGAACAAGCATTTGATTAAACAGTGTAATTGAACATAGGAATACGGAATAATGGATGACGAGACTGGATTCTGATTTTACTGTTGAGGCGCTAATGATTGTTATACTGATAATGATTTATGTGATAATTGTTTTTAATTGCCCTATACTTGTTTTGTGATATTTTGTACTGATGTTGTTCACCGCTTTGAGTCGCCTGAGGGCTGAGAAAAGCGGTATAGAAATAAAGTAAATAAATAAATAAAAATGCCCCAAAGGTCAAACTGGTTTAAAATGCTCCAAAAAAGTTGGGAAAAATGTATAAAGATGCAGACAATAAATGTTGGAAATGTAAGACACATGAAGGGTCATGCTACCACATGTGGTGGCCGTGTGAAAAAGTAAATAGTTATTGGAAAAAGATACACAAAGAATGTCAAATAATTCTAAGAAATGAATGGACAATCAAACCTAAACATTATCTACTGGGGATATTTGACTTTGAACTACTTGCTGATAGCAATAAAGAAAAGGTCTTTACTTAGATTGCTGTAGGTTTTTTCGGGCTATATGACCATGTTCTAGAGGCATTCTCTCCTGATGTTTTGCCTGCATCTATGGCAAGCATCCTCAGAGGTAGTGAACTAGGAACTAGGAAAATGGGTTTATATATCTGGAATGACCAGAGTGGGAGAAACAACTCTTGTCTGTTGCAGCTAGGTGTGAATGTTTCAACTGATCACCTTGATTAGCATTTGATGGCCTGGCAGTTGTTTGGTGTGGCTTGTTGGTGCCTTATCTGACTACGGCAGCAAGAATGGTTTATGCAAAAGCTTGGAAGCTAGACATTATACCAGCTAAGGAACTTTGGATACACAAGATATTAGAAATAAAGGATATGGATAGACTTACATTTTTGTTAAAGAAGAATACTGGCAAAAGCATGAAAAGGACGGATTGGTCAATTTTTGAAGAATATATGAGGATAGAATTCCAACTATAAGACAAGAAGGGAAAGAAATTGACATACTAAAAATAGATTATGTATGGCCATGTTACAGAAGCATTCTCTCCTGATGTTTTGCCTGCATCTATGGCAGGCATTCTCAGAGGTTGAGAGGTCTAACTCTGAGGATGCCTGCCATAGATGCAGGTGAAATGTCAGGAGAGAATGCTTCTGGAGCATAGCCATACAGCTCAAAAAAACTTACAACAACCCACCGTTTTTCAAAAGCTGTTCTTTCATTTTAACATTATAGTCTTATTTACAGCCCTCCAATATAGCTTGGTATTTCAACCATTTTTCTTTGCCAGTTGCTTCTTATCTATAAAAAGCTTTTGAATCTCCACTCAGCCATGAAAATCTTCTGGGTAACCTCGGGAAGAGGCATCCTCTTAACCTCAGAAAGCCTCGTGGCTAGGCAAAATGAGGGCAAATGTTATTATTGAGGAGGAACACACAAAACTACTATTTTAAGCAGATAAACCTTGCAATTTAGTAAAAGCCAAATCAATAAACATAACATTGTGCACCTGTTTGAGGGCATCACACAACTAACAATAAAGATAATATTATATAATACATTACTGTAAAATAAAAATTATTCAGCTACTGCTCAGAATTACAGCTATCTTTTAGATTCAGGGTCACAACATGAGCTCTGTATTCACTCTCATATACAATCCACATTACATATAAGATCAGATTCTCTATCACATAACATTCATGTGGTCAATTTAAGCCAATCTTCGCTCAATTTTAAATGGTTGCTGTTAAGTTGCTGGTTTTTTCTAATGACTGTCTCAGGACTCTTCTACACATGCTGTAAAACCCAGAAGAACTGGGTTAAAAAAAAGGGGGGGGGTAACTAAACAATGTTTAGCCAAAGTGTGGGAGCGGTTAAGAGGTAAAAAGCACATGTTAAAAGGGTGTACTTACAACCCAGTTGAACTTGAAAAAGTGTACTTTTCCATGACTGTATATATTTACAGTCATGTAAAACACATTTATTTATTTATTTATTTCTAATATTTCTACCCCACCCTTCTCAACCCCCAAGGGGAGACTCAGAGCGGCTTACAGTGGCAGCAATTTGAAGCCGACACGTAAAACCAATGCAATAAATATAAACAGAGTTTAAACAGTAAAAAACAGTAAGTTAAAAACAATCTAAAAACATTATTATCAAGCCAATAGTTGCATCCAGTCCAATTTGACATCCGAGATACTTTCATGCCTGCTGTTCAAAGACCTGGTCCCAAAACCATAATTTCAATTTCTTCCTAAACAAAAGGAGGGATGATGCTGATCTAACCTCGCTGGGGAGTGAGTTTCACAGAAGGGGGTCACCAGCGAGAAGGCCCTGTCCCTCGTCTCTGCCAAAAGTGTTTGTGAAGCTGGCGGGGCCAAGAGCAGGGCCTCCCCAGATGATCGTTTCCCCTCCCTCGTGTAAACTGCTCTAGCACAAAGCAGGTGATCAGCTAATTGGGCTGTCAAACGGGCATACAGGTGGTTCAGAGGAAGTACAAATGGAGCATAATTAGAACTCTGAAACTCGGTTTATAATCTTGAACAGAGGATTAATTAAGAATTGGGGAAGAGAGAGATCCCACAGAAGTTTTTTTTTAAATCCTCCTTTATGTACTGGACCTCATATGGACCTCATATGTGCACATATGAATCTGCTTGTGTTTATATTAAGACATTCGTACATGTGCATATTTTTTCTTCGTGGTCTCTGCGAATGCACACTTGTGGAGAGACTGCGCCTGCGCGGGCTCCAACGGAAACTTCTATAGTTTAAACTTTTCAAGTTTTGGTGGTAACCCCGCCCAGCCCCGGCAGGGGATAAAAGGGCGCCCCGCGCCTACCGACACAATTCCTTTTTTTCCGCCGCACGGCTCGCTTCGGTACTTCTATTTTGGATAGAGATTCTTATAGCGATTTTTGGATAGAGCTTCTTCGGGTTGTTCGACAATATTATGTCAACAACTCGCTTCAAAAGATGCGTGAATTGTCCGAGGAAGATCCCTGATTCGGACAAGCATGCTCTTTGTCTTTTGTGTCTCGGTGAGGCACATATCACCTCTTCGTGTCGTCATTGTCAATCGTTGACGGCACAGTCCCGTAAGAACCGGGTTCATCGGCTTCGATACCTCTTGTACCAGCAGACGTTGGCTCCGGTACCTTCAACATCGACATYGGCRTCGACGTCAGCCRTGGTATCCAGGCCATCGACATCTACATCGACGTCGAARGAGGCATCGRCATCAAAATCCRTYGATCCCTCGACTGAGGCCGRGCCTCGCCAGACAAGGGCRAAAAAGGCGGCACAGAAAAGACCGAGRGCAGCCATGTCGACAGCCTCTAAAGCCTCGGTGTCRACAGCTTCTAAGGCCGCGAAGCCTGCGAAGCAGAAGGCTCCATGCACGGTCACGACTGAGACCGTACGCATTCGACACTCCTCGACCAGCTCGGTGGCGTCAGTGAGATCGGTTAGATCCACGAGGTCGACATCGGCGACTCCGCCATCTTCCACGGTGGTTTGCATTGCTTTTCGCCGGTCTCAAGAAGAGTCCCGGCGTGCTTCCACCTCATCCTCTGTCCCGCCCACCCCGGGCAAGTCTCTGTCGAAGACCTCTCAGCCGCCGGCGAAGAAGAAGAAGACGATGCCGCCTCCATCCTCGTCGTCTTCTTCTTCCCGAAAGCAGACCACTGCCTCCTCGGCCACCTCGTCAGCGAGGTCATCGCCGCTGTGGCCTGCTCAACCCCAGCCGACCGCTCAGCCCATTCAGGAACCACAGCCATTGCCAGAGCCGCCATCAGAACAGCCCGCGTCCCCGGTGATTTTGGTGGACATGGTGATCGAGGCACCAACTCAACATGTGACAGCCAGACAGGAGCTCTTCCCGTCGGTGTCGACCTTGACAACTGTAATGGCAAGACAGGAGACTTCTCCAGTGATGGAGACTCCGGAAAGGGGCAGACAGACTATGAGATTGGCCCGTGCCATTCAGGCCTCGGCCTCAAAAGCCCCTCCAACGGCTCCACCGCAACGTCCGAGTCGAGATGTTTCCTCATCCCCTCCTCCCCAGTCCGTCACTGCCGATGATGAAGAGGAAGAGTTACCGGGATCGGTACACTCGGGATCGGTGTTATCTCTCGGGATCGAGAGATCACCCACTCACGACGCTTATGAGGCTGATCCACCATCTCCCACGGACAATGTCCGAGCCTTTGCGGATCAAATGGCTCGTATGGCTGATGCCCTAGGCTTGGAGGTCAAGCAGACTTCCAAAGCGGTACAAGACCCAGTGTTTAAAAGGGTACAATCGGAGTCTCCACTTGCTCCTCTTCTACCCTTCCTTCCCTATCTCCTTAAAGTGATCCAGGGCTCCTGGAAGACCCCTTCCTCCATCCCTCCAACCTCTAAGAAAATCGAATCATGGTACAGAACGGACGATGAGGGTTTGGAGTGGCTGAAACATCACCCTGACCCCAACTCGGTGGTCATGAAGGCGGCTCAGTCGTTTGGGAGACTATCGTCGGCGCCGTCCGATCGAGAGGGGAAGAGATTTGACGCTGTGGGTCGAAAGCTCTACTCTGGTGCCCTCTTATTGGCCCGCATGGCCAACTATGGTGCTTGTATGGGCGCATACCAGCAAATCCTTTGGGAAAAAGCGGCTCCGTTTTTCCAAAGGATGTCTGATGAAGATTGCACTGCCCTTTCCACCTTGGCTCAGGAAGCGAACTCGCTGGCGCATCACCAGATGCAGATGGCCAAGCACACAGGAGACACTGCGGGCAAGATGATCGCCCACGCCGTGGCAATCAGGAGGCATGCTTGGCTCAGATCCTCTGGCCTCTCCACATCATCGAGGCAGGTCATCGAGGACCTCCCGTTCGATACCTTGGGACTTTTTAACGCCGGGACGGACGACAAGCTAAAGTCAAATCATGACTTCAAGACTTTAGCCGCCAAGTGTGGGTTCAAGAACCAGAACCAGGCACAGAGAACCAGATGGTTTCAGTACAAGCGCCGGCACACGGTCCCGTACCGTACCA
>NW_026844366.1:203958662-204006766 GCF_025583915.1 Anolis sagrei ordinatus | reverse complement strand
GGTTAGATCCACGAGGTCGACATCGGCGACTCCGCCATCTTCCACGGTGGTTTGCATTGCTTTTCGCCGGTCTCAAGAAGAGTCCCGGCGTGCTTCCACCTCATCCTCTGTCCCGCCCACCCCGGGCAAGTCTCTGTCGAAGACCTCTCAGCCGCCGGCGAAGAAGAAGAAGACGATGCCGCCTCCATCCTCGTCGTCTTCTTCTTCCCGAAAGCAGACCACCGCCTCCTCGGCCACCTCGTCAGCGAGGTCATCGCCACTGCGGCCTGCTCAACCCCAGCCGACCGCTCAGCCCGTTCAGGAACCACAGCCGTTGCCAGAGCCGCCATCAGAACAGCCCGCGTCCCCGGTGATTTCGGTGGACACGGTGATCGAGGCACCAACTCGACATGTGACAGCCAGACAGGAGCTCTTCCCGTCGGTGTCGACCTTGACAACTGTGATGGCAAGACAGGAGACTTCTCCAGTGATGGAGACTCCGGAAAGGGGCAGACAGACTATGAGATTGGCCCGTGCCATTCAGGCCTCGGCCTCAAAAGCCCCTCCAACGGCTCCACCGCAACGTCCGAGTCGAGATGTTTCCTCATCCCCTCCTCCCCAGTCCGTCACTGCCGATGATGAAGAGGAAGATGGCGAGTTACCGGGATCGGTACACTCGGGATCGGTGTTATCTCTCGGGATCGAGAGATCACCCACTCACGACGCTTATGAGGCTGATCCACCATCTCCCACGGACAATGTCCGAGCCTTTGCGGATCAAATGGCTCGTATGGCTGATGCCCTAGGCTTGGAGGTCAAGCAGACTTCCAAAGCGGTACAAGACCCGGTGTTTAAAAGGGTACAATCGGAGTCTCCACCTGCTCCTCTTCTACCCTTCCTTCCCTATCTCCTTGAAGTGATCCAGGGCTCCTGGAAGACCCCTTCCTCCATCCCTCCAACCTCTAAGAAAATCGAATCATGGTACAGAACGGATGATGAGGGTTTGGAGTGGCTGAAACATCACCCTGACCCCAACTCGGTGGTCGTGAAGGCGGCTCAGTCGTTTGGGAGACAATCGTCGGTGCCGTCCGATCGAGAGGGGAAGAGATTTGACGCTGTGGGCCGAAAGCTCTACTCTGGTGCCCTCTTATTGGCCCGCATGGCCAACTATGGTGCTTGTATGGGCGCATACCAGCAAATCCTTTGGGAAAAAGCGGCTCCGTTTTTCCAAAGGATGTCTGATGAAGATCGCACTGCCCTTTCCACCTTGGCTCAGGAAGTGAACTCGCTGGCGCATCACCAGATGCAGATGGCCAAGCACACAGGAGACACTGCGGGCAAGATGATCGCCCACGCCGTGGCAATCAGGAGGCATGCTTGGCTCAGATCCTCTGGCCTCTCCACATCATCGAGGCAGGTCATCGAGGACCTTCCGTTCGATACCTTGGGACTTTTTAACGCCGGGACGGATGACAAGCAAAAGTCAAATCATGACTTCAAGACTTTAGCCGCCAAGTGCGGGTTCGAGAACCAGAACCAGGCACAGAGAACCAGATGGTTTCAGTACAAGCGCCGGCACACGGTCCCGTACCGTACCATCCAGTATCGGCAGCCAGCCCGTCCTCTGCAGGCTTCTCAACAAACCCACCCTCAACAGCACCAACAGCAATGGAGGCAGCACCAGCAGCAGCGTTCACGATCTCGCCAGGCCTCAGGAGGCAACCAGGCCAGGCGCCGCATTTGACGCCCTTGCGGACGATACCGTTTGCAGTTCCGTTACCGATGTTGCTCCCATGTCCCTCCCAATGGTACCCGCCCTCTTCCTTCCATCCGGCTCAACACCGTTCGGGGATCGCCTGACGAACTTCCTCCCTGCATGGGAAAATATCACCTCAGATGCATGGGTTTTAAAGATTGTCGACGAAGGCTATGCATTGGAGTTCGAAGAGCTCCCACCAACGGGGCAGATTGTCGATACCGAACCATCTTCGGCAATCCTGGCAGAAGTCGAGACCTTGCTTCTGAAAGGGGCCATTTCCCCTCTACCGGACTCTCAAAACCATCGAGCCTTCTTTTCCAGATACTTTACTGTCCCAAAGCCGGATGGCTCCCTCCGCCCAATCCTCGATCTCAGAGACTTAAACTCTTTCATCGAACCACAAATGTTCCGGATGGTGACGGTATTGTCCATACTCCCTCTCCTCAGATACGGAGACTTCTTTGCGTCCGTCAATCTCCGAGACGCTTATTTTCATCTATCAGTCAGAAAACACCACAGGCGCTTCCTGGCTTTCAGGGTAGCGGGACAGACTTATGCCTTCAACATGCTTCCGTTCGGGCTCGTAACGGCACCGAGAACTTTCACCAAATGCATGTCGGTGGTTGCAGCAGCCCTCAGAAGGGAAAAAATCCGCATTTTCCCATACCTAGACGATTGGTTGTTGGTGGCACGCTCCCCGGACCTCCTGCGGATTCAGGTCGCAAGGACACTCTCCCTCCTCGAAAGTCTGGGTCTCCAGCTCAATGAGGAAAAATCTCATCTGGAACCCACAACTTGCATAAAGTTCATAGGCGCCATGTTCGATTCTCTCTCCCAGTCGGTGTTCCTCCCGGAGGAGAGATTCAGAGCTCTTTGTGCCGAGGCGCTAAAAGTTCGTCGATCCCGAGTAGTTCCAGCGAAGCAGATACAGGTCCTCCTCGGGCACATGGCCTCCACGGTGATGGTGACACCGTTGGCGAGACTCCGCTTCCGACCCCTCCAGAGATGGTTTCTGGACCACTTCAACCCTATGCGGGACAGTGCAGCAAAACGCTTGCTGATACCGAGGTCGGTAAAGGACTCCTTAAACTGGTGGATGAACCGCCAGCATGTCTGCAAGGGCATTCCCTTTCACCCAGAGCCCCCAACCCTCACGATCACGACGGACGCCTCGATGTTCGCATGGGGATGCCATACAGGAGAACTCTCGGTGCACGACCTCTGGTCTCCTCAAGAAAGACAATGCCACATAAATTACTTGGAATTGCTAGCAATCTTCAAAGCCCTGAGGGCTTTTGCCCTCCTGGTCACCGGGAAGTCTGTCCAGATTCTCACGGACAACATGGTGGCGATGTTCTACGTGAACAAACAGGGCGGAACGGGCTCGAGGAAACTCCTCAAACTGTCACTGGAACTATGGGAGTGGTGTGTAGCCAGGTCGGTGTCGATAACAGCTCTGCACCTTCCGGGCGAGACCAATGTTGAGGCAGACGCACTCAGCAGAACCAAGTCGACCTCGCACAAGTGGAGGCTGAATCCCGACGAACTGGCCGAGATCTTCAGGAATTGGGGCCTTCCGGCTGCAGATCTCTTTGCATCGCCGCAAAACGCTCAGCTCCCGCAGTTCGGTGCTCGACTTGCTCCGAACACGATACCGGGTGTCTCGGAGACGCGTTTCTTCTAGATTGGTCAAAGCATCTGCTCTACCTCTTCCACCCTTCCCACTCATCCCGAGGGTGATCGAGAGGATCCAGTCGCCGCAAACGAACTGCATCTTAATAACGCCGGAATGGCCACGACAACCGTGGTTCTCGGTCCTCTTCCAGTTATCCGAGGGACGGATGAGGCACCTTCCACTTCGGCAGGACCTGCTCTCCAGGGAAGACGGTCAGCTACTCCATCCCGACCTCGCTTCTCTGCATCTTTCGGCGTGGAGGATCCAGTTCTGAGGTCCCTATGTCCAGGGGTACTCCCGATCTTGGCTGCAGCTCACAAGCCAGCAACCAAAAAATGCTACTCGGCGTGCCTTAACCGCTTCCAGGCCTTCCTCTCCGAGAGGGGATTAGACGATCATCGGCCTTCGGTACCGTCAATTCTCTTGTTCTTATGGCACCTTACCGAACGGGGCTTGTCGCTATCGTCGCTCAAGTCTCACCTAGCGGCCATTTCTTGGCAGCGTCAACGGACAGGAGAAGCTTCCTTGTTTAAGGATAGCTCCGTGAAGTCCTTCCTGCGGGGTTTCAACAACCTGCACCCCCCAGTCCGTTCCCCAACTCCAGGCTGGGACCTCGACCTCGTGCTGGCTCGGCTCGCTCAAGCGCCCTTTGAACCTTTGGCATCGATCGACCTTCGGCTGCTGTCGTGGAAGGTAGCCTTTCTAGCTGCTATCACCTCGGCCCGTCGACCGTCGGAGCTCGCGGCACTGCGTGTAGACGAGCCGTACTTTGTTGTCCATGAGGACAGGGTAGTTCTCCGCACAGACGTGACATTCCTCCCTAAAGTTGTATCCCCTTTCTATGTTAATGAGGACATTGTTCTTCCCTCGTTGTGTCAATCTCCCTCTACCCCGACGGAGAGAAAACTTCACATGCTTGATGTGCGGAGAGCATTGCTGTGTTACAGAGACAGAACTGCTCAGTCTCGAAGAACCCAACGACTTTTTGTTGCATACGCCCATGATAGGGTGGGCTTGCTGATTACGGCACAACGCTTGTCTCATTGGATCACCTCGACCATCGAGCTCTGTTACCAGCTAGCTTGACAGCAACCTCCCTCGGTTGTCTGGGCTCGGTCAACCAGGGCTATGGCGACATCGACAGCCTTCCTTAAGGGAATTCCTCTGGACGCTATTTGTAAGGCGGCCATTTGGAAGAATCCTCAGACTTTTGTTTCACATTACAGACTGAATACCAGKTATACACCTGACATGGCCTTTGGGAGGGMAATTCTGGAGTCGTGTCCACATTAGGACCCGTCAACACTGCTKGRTTGCGTCGATACCGTGAACWTTTTCGGTAMYGTACATTGTTGAAAAATCCTATTGCCATGTGTTTGCTCGATTAGAKCTGTTTACCRATGATGKTGAATGTAAATGTACCTGTTGTACTTGCACTATAGCCTCGTTAGGCTCATTACGGGTAGYGCTTTGTTTCACTGTCGACCATTTTTGCCTTGCAAATGTATTYTTGCACTTGTTAACAATGATGTTTTGTGTAACTACTTAAAGTGCCCTCATTGCAATGAGTGTTTYGATAATCACKATGTTGTTTATTTCCAAGGGTCAAAGTTTATATAATTGTTCAAGAATGCCYTCRATCATCGAGTGTCTTTCACTGTGAATTGGCCATCCTCACGTGGCCGGGAGGAACACGTACTCCCATAAGTTTATGCACTGTGCCTTTCTTCGGAAATGATTGCAATCTCTTGTTTGGTAACTGTTTGCACTTAATAAATTTGTTTGGCCCTTGGCTTTATTGGTCGGTTTGCCTTCTTCCTGCCTCCGGGACCTAAGCTTGCTAGTCTCCACAAGTGTGCATTCGCAGAGACTACGAAGAAAAATGGTAGGTTACATACCTGTGACCATCTTTCTTCGAGTGGTGCTCTGCGAATTCACACTAACCCGCCCAGCCTCCCCTCGGCCAAACCGTCAATTTCTCGTTGCCGTAGCGGCGTAGGAATTGTGTCGGTAGGCACGGGGCGCCCTTTTATCCCCTGCCGGGGCTGGGCGGGGTTACCGCCAAAACTTGAAAAGTTTAAACTATAGAAGTTTCCGTTGGAGCCCGCGCAGGCGCAGTCTCTCCACAAGTGTGAATTCGCAGAGCACCACTCGAAGAAAGATGGTCACAGGTATGTAACCTACCAATCTTGTAGTGCATAATGGAGGAATTTTTTTTCAAAAAAAAAACTTCTTCTGGCTGTCTCCCATCTTCCCTCCAGGGAACTGTTTCCTGGGACTGATAGGTCTGTGTGTGTACCTGTTGTCAAGTCCCGAGATTTTTTTTGTCTTAGATTAAAAATGTGGATTTTGGTGCTGTGTGGAAGTGCCCTTAGGCTACAACTCAGTATAAATTTACCTGTGTGTAAATCTCATGTTTGCTTACTTCTGTGTATGGAGCACACCAACCCCCTGATGAGTCAGCTCCACTGGCTCCCGATTGCCTTCCGGGCCCAATGTAAGGTTCTGGTTTTTACCTATAAAGCCCTACACGGTTTTAGTCCAGGATACTTGAGACTTTGTGTCCTACCATATATGCTGGGTTGATCCAGCATATATAAGATCAAGTAGTGAAATGCTCTTATCAACTCAGCTCAGGGACAGCCAACATTTAAAATTGGCTAGAGATGACACATTTATGGGCATGGCACCAAAACTTTGGTACACTTTGCCAAAAGTAGTAAGAACAGCCCCCATCTTCTTGGTCTTTAGGGAAAAAAATGAAAAATTTCCTATGTGGAATAGCTTTTAACTAAGGTGACACAAGACTAGGACCTGCACTTTATAATTATATTTTACCTTCCCTCCTGGGCATTTTAGAGTACTTTTATCATTTTTGATCATTTTTATGTCTGACAAGGACTGCTGTGGGATTCTTTAATGGGTTATTTATACTGTTATGTTTTATCTGTTGTTGTAAACTGCTTTGAGACCTTGGAGAAATGCCCAAATAAATAGATAAATAAATAAATAAATATGTGTGATTGGATTGTTAATGTAAATGTTGTTGTTCATTCGTTCAGTCGTCTCCGACTCTTCGTGACCTCATGGACCAGCCCACGCCAGAGCTCCCTGTCGGCCGTTACCACCCCCAGCTCCCTCAAGGTCAGTCCAGTTACTTCAAGGATGCCATCCATCCATCTTGCCCTTGGTCGGCCCCTCTTCCTTTTGCCTTCCACTTTCCCCAGCATAATTGTCTTCTCTAGGCTTTCCTGTCTCCTCATGATGTGACCAAAGTACTTCAACTTTGTCTCTAGTATCTTTCCCTCCAGTGAGCAGTCGGGCTTTATTTCCTGGAGGATGGACTGGTTGGATCTTCTCGCAGTCCAAGGCACTCTCAGAACTTTCCTCCAACACCACAGCTCAAAGCATCGATCTTCCTTCGCTCAGCCTTCCCTAAGGTCCAGCTCTCACATCCGTAGGTTACTACAGGGAATACCTGGCTTTGACTAGGCGGATCTTTGTTGCCAGTCTGATGTCTCTACTCTTTACTATTTTATCGAGACTGGACATTGCTCTCCTCCCAAGAAGTAAGCGTCTTCTGATTTCCTGGCCACAGTCTGCATCTGCAGTAATCTTTGCACCTAGAAATACAAAGTCTGTCACGGCCTCCACGTTTTCTCCTTCTATTTTCCAGTTGTCAATCATTCTTGTTGCCATAATCTTGGGTTTTTTTTATGTTTAGCTGCAACCCGGCTTTTGCGCTTTCTTCTTCACCTTGATTAGAAGGCTCCTCAGCTCCTCCTCGCTTTCGGCCATCAGAGTGGTGTCATCTGCATATCTGAGGTTGTTAATGTTTCTCCCAGCAATTTTCACCCCAGCTTTGCATTCATCAAGCCCCGCACATCGCATGATGTATTCTGCATACAAGTTGAATAGGTTGGGTGAGAGGATGCAGCCTTGCCGTACGCCTTTCCCAATCTTGAACCAGTCTGTTGTGGTCAGTTCTTACTGTTGCTACTTGGTCCTTGTACAGATTCCTCAGGAGAGAGACAAGGTGGCTTGGGATGCTCATCCCACTAAGAACTTGCCACAATTTATTATGATCCACACAGTCAAAGGCTTTAGAATAGTCAATGAAGCAGAAGTAGATGTTTTTCTGAAACTCCCTGCCTTTCTCCATTATCCAGCGGATATTGGCAATCTGGTCTCTCGTTCCTCTGCCTTTTCTAAACCCAGCTTGAACATCTGGCAACTCTCGCTCCATGTATTGCTTGAGTCTTCCTTGCAGGATCTTGAGCATTACCTTACTGGCATGAGAAATAAGGGCCACTGTACGGAAGTTGAAGCAGTCTTTCGCATTTCCCTTTTTTGGTATGGGGATATAAGTTGATTTTTTCCAGTCTGATGGCCATTCTTGTGTTTTCCATATTTGCTGGCAAATGGCATGCATCACCTTGACAGCATCATCTTTTAAGATTTTAAACAGTTCAGCTGGGATCCCGTCTCCTGCTGCCTTGTTGTTAGCAATGCTTCTTAAGGCCCATTCAACCTCACTCCTCAGGATGTCTGGTTATAATTCATTCACCACACCGTCAAAACTATCCTCAATATTATTATCCTTCCTATACAGATCTTCTGTATAGTCTCGCCACCTTCTCTTGATCTCTTCAGCTTCTGTTAGGTCCCTGCCATCTTTGTTTCTTATCATACCAATTTTTGCCTGAAATTTACCTCCAATGTTTCTAATTTTCTGGAAGAGGTCTCTTGTCCTTCCTATTTTGTTGTCTTCTTCCACTTCCATGCATTGCTTATTTAATAATAATAATAATAATAATAATGTAAATAGAATATTGCTATGCTAAAACGCTAGCCAATAAACTTCTTCCAAGTTACAATTTCCCTTCTGTGGCTCTGTGTAGCACTGATGTACATACAAACAGAGAATTAGAAAAGAGTGGAGCTTGGGGTATTAAAACCTGCAAAACTAAGATGTTGTCACTTCATTTGATTAATTAAATAAAATTCATTTCAGACAGTAGAATTCCCAACTGGGTGACCATGAAAATTTATGTATAATTTGTGTACATGTAAATTCATGGCAGAGCCTTCCTCATCTTGTTTTCCTGTTTACATAATTTATTCCCAATCTAAACTGCGGAATTGTATATTTGTTATGTTACTCCTTAATTCTTGTTAATTCTTGTTAATCTGTTATTACTTTTGATATAGATGTGGTTTGTTTTGGGTTAGGGTGAGGTGGATTATTTTTACTTGGTCTAGTGTTTACGGCATCAATATTTGCCCATATTTGTTAACGGCCCTGAGTCCCCTTGGGGGGAGAGGGCAGTATATAAAAAAGTATTATTATTATTATTATTATTATTATTATTATTATTATTATTTGAAACACAACAAGATGCGTCCATGGCAGTCACTCTGCTGGCTGTTGTATTGGATCACACGTCAGACAATTGCCACGTGTCTAGGACTGTGTGATGTATCAGAAAATAATGTGTGCAGATCCCAGTAAGGTGGCCTTCTGCAGCTGGCAGATGGTAATCTTGTCAGCGCCATTTGTATTTAAGTGCAGGCCAAGGTCTTTAGGCACTGCACCCAGTGTGCAGATCACCACTGGGACCTCCTTGACTGGCTTGTGCCAGAGTCTTTGCAGTTCGATCTTTAAATCCTCATATCATGTAATCTTTCCCAGTTGTTTCTCCTCAATCCCGCTGTCACCTGAGATTGCAACATCGACAATGTATACTTTGTTTTTTTTAATACAATCGTGAGGTCAAGAGTGCTGTGCTCCAAAACTCTGTCTGTCTGAATCCGGAAGTCCCAGAGTAGCTTGATGTGTTCATTTTCTGTAACTTCTTAAAACATTATTATTATTATTATTATTATTATTATTATTATTATTATTGTAAGGTTTTATCAAACATTCATATTTTATTTTTTTACAAAAGTGTTCAACATAATGGTTTTTTTAATGTCTGCCTTCAGTATTTTTAGGAATGTGTGTTGGGTATAGTACTAACTAATTGTAACTATTTAGAAAAGATCAAAAAATAAAAATAATTATGTGTAGATAACTAAGCAATGAAATAATTATAAAATGTTCTGTGTTGGACTTAAAATCAACAGGAGTTGGGAGATTAGATGTGATGCCAAGATTTATCAGCCAAAACAAAAGAGAATGAAATTGCAATTCTGGCTTCCTCTTTCCACACTTTGAAAATATTCCTCCCCTTGGTGCTGTGTCGTAGCTTGTTGTTAGTACCTTGATTTCAAATGAAGAGAAGCATCCACATCTGAAAGCCAAAATACTTACTGAGTCTTGCCAAAGTTCATGGAGAGTGTTCTCCTGCCTAATCACTGTGAATTGGGTTAATTATAGCATGGAATCTCTGGGGGTGAAATCATGAGTTACAGTATTATATAGTCCTGCACACCTGCATCTTACAAAAGAGAAAATAAAAAAACAACAACATGGAAAGCATTCCTATAAACCAGTTAACAGCCTGATCCATTCACCTTCTTTAGGTCAATATTAACGTGGGATGTAGTGCTCCCACCTTAAAATTGTCACAGCTTAGAGGTTGATGTTATGTGCCTTCAACATCATTTCTGACTAGCAACCTTAAGGTATCCCCTTGTTTTCCTGGCACTTGATGTCATTGTAGTCTAATCTTCTCTTGCTTAGGATCCCCCAAAATGCTCTGTGATCTGGGCTGGTAGGCACATTGACATTTTCTTCTCCAGTCCACTTGCCTTGTCTGCTCTTCTATCTACTAACTTTAGTGAGAAAGTCCACTTACTTGTGCCTCTCCCCCCCCCCCCCACTGTGACAGAGAGGCACTTTGCTCATGTAGTGCTGCCTTGATTTGTGTGACAGATCAAGACTGTGATGCTGACGCTCTCCTTAAGAAGGTGAGCATTGTGAAATCATGCTGCTGGTACTTACTTGAAGAAGAGAGATGGGCCATTGTGACCTCATAGTAATCCATCCCACTTGAAGGAGAGAGACTGGCATTTATGATCTCATGCTAATGTTGCCAACTTGAAAAGCGAGACTGGTCATGAGAGATCTACTTCTGATATTGATTGCAGCCCCCTCTACACCACCATATAATCCAGATTATCAAAGCACATTTACTTATTATCTATTTACCGCATTTGTATACCGCCTTTCTCAGCCAGAGGTGACTCAAGGCAGCTCACAGTTGGTAGCGATTTGATGCCATAACAAATATCAAATACCATTAAAACAATTATAAAAACAATTCAACATTTTAAATGTAATATAAAAACAAATATATCTGTAAAAACAAGATCCTGGGCATCTCCTTACTAAAATCATTCAGTTGCATCGTCAGTCATTCCATATATTCATTTTCGTCTAATTATGCTTCAGTAGTAAAAGCTTGCTCGAAGAGCCAGGTCTTAACCATTTTGCAGAATGTTAGAAGAGAGGGAGCCAATCTTATTTCCCTGGGGAAGCCGTTCCATAGCCAAAGGGCCACCACTGAGAAGGCCCTGTCTCTTGTCTCTGTCAAAGGCATCTGCGAGGAAGGTGGGATTGAGAGCAGGGCATCCCCAGATGATCTTAAAGTCCTAGATGGTTCATAATTAGAGATACATTTGGATAGGTAAGCCAGACTGGAACCGTTTAGGGCTTTATAGGCTAAAGCCAGCACTTTGAATAGTGCCTGGGAGCAGACTAGCAGCCAGTAAAAATGGCGCATCAGAGGAGTTGTGTGCTCCCTGAGCACCACCTCCGTTAGCAACCTGGCTACCACTCATTGGACCATTTGGAGCTTCAGGACAGTCATCAAAGGCAACCCCACATAGAGAGCATTTCAGTAGTCTATTCAGGATGTAACCAGAGCGTGGACTACCATGGCAAAGTCAGACTTCCCAAGGTATGGGCGCAGCTGGCACACAAGTTTTAATTGTGCAAATGCTCTCCCAGTCACCACCAAGACATATAATCCACATAATCTGCTTTGAACTGGATTATATGAGTCTACACTGCCATATAACCCAGTTCAAAGCAGATAATCTGAATTTTCTATGACAGTGTAGAAGGGGTCGGCTTGAATATGAGAAACTACCGATGTGACCTCGCCAGCTCCCCATGTGGGGACTTGAAAACTCCTCCCACAAGGATGGTAAAACATCAAACATCCGGGCGTCCCCTGAGTAACGTCCTTACAGACAGCCGATTATCTCGTACCAGAAGCGATGTGCAGTTTCTCAAGTCATTTCTTACATGAAAAACAAAACTGATGCTATGCTACTCCAGCTGTCCTCATATTGATTTTGTTCTTAAGGAAAAGATTAACTAACAAATGTGTTCACCCAAGATGACTACCCACTTGAACAAGAAAGAAAGAAAGAACTGGGGTTGCTCCCTGTGCTCCCAGATGGTTTGTTGCTTCCATGAGCAAAGTGCATTTTGTGCTCAGAGGAGAATGGGATTCTTTAACATTGTTGTTTTTATGTCCCGCCCACCCCCCCCCCCCCATCCTCTCAAGAGAGCTGGTGTGGGATAGAGGGTTGAACATTGGACTATGACTTTGGAGACAAGGGTTTGAAGCCCTGCTCAGCCATGGAAATCCACATTTTACTTGGGTGACTCTGGCCCCTTCTACACTGCCATATAAAATCCAGATTATCTGCTTTGAACTGTATTATATGGCAATGTAGACTCAAATAATTCAGTTCAAAGCAGATAATATGGAATATCCGCTTTGATAATCTGGATTATGTATCAGTGTACTTTTACTTACTTACTTACTTACTTACTTACTTACTTAGGTGATCCCTCGTAGATCAAGGATGATGGTCTTCCAAATTTAGTGTCTTGGTAGTGGGTCCATAGGTGACTATGGAGCCCTATTCTTGATCCACATGTTCTCCCACAGTGAGGACATCGGTTTACAGACAGAAGGTAGTCCCGGTCAGCGTTGGCTTGACATGCCTTTCTCTTGGCACGTTTCTCCCTTTTGCCCTCCATTCATCCCTCTTTGAATTCTGCAGCACTGCCGGTCACAGCTGACCTCCAGTTAGAGTAATCAAAGGCCAGGGCTTCCCAGTTCTTGGTGTTTATGGCACAGTTTTTGAGGTTGGCTTTAAGCCCATCTTTAAATATCTTTTCCTGTCCACCAACATTCCTTTTTCCATTCTTGATGTAACAGTGGAAGGGGGCTCACATACTCTCAGCTACAAAAGAACCTGTGATGGGTTCACCTTAGGTAACCCCAAATCACAAACAAAAACAACATTCTCGCAAATGCAAATTTTGCATCTTCTTAGCCAGGCGTGTTGGCAAACCACCTGGCTCCATTATTTATCAATACATTTTATGGCACGGAATCACTGGTCTCTGACTCATATCAATTATAGCTGATGGAATTTGCCAGTGTTACAACAACTTTGTTTTGTTGTGTGTGTCTGTTAATCTAATTGATAGGAGCCAATAAAAAGTACATGGGACTCAGAAAACATCAGAGAGCCAGTTTGAGAAGGGTATTCCTTCTTCCCATAGGATATACTGCACAGAGAACTGAAAAGTCTCTTTAAAAATAACCTGTTCCGTATTAAAAGATTTAAATATGATTATTGTACACGCCTGTTTTCTATTGACAGTTCTGTTTTCCTATCATGTTTGCAAGTGGAAAATTAGGCTGAGTATCCTTTTTAATTAAAGTAACGTTCTGTAGTAATTTAGTGTTCTTGTTACTCTAAATAAACTTGTTGCTCTTGGTTATTTTTTCATGTATTTGTTTTGCTTACTTATTTGCCCAGTTAGAGTCAGGGATCTGAGAATAGAAAGGCTGTGTTCATTACCTGAAGAATTCACCTTTGCAAGAAGCATCAGTTTGGTTAGTTGAATGGTCATCAAGGCATCACCTTCCATCTGGGGTCAACTTGAAATTGGGTTGCATCCTTGGCTTCAGAAGACACTGCCCACATAGCTCTTGGGAGAGCTCCTGCCCACTTGGTGGATGATCTACTCATGGAAATGAATAGAGGAAGTGTGTCCCTGCTTGCAGTGAGCTCTGTGGCCAGATGGCAGTAGCAATGACAACATAGGGATGTCCCAGGAGCAATGTCAACACAGGGATCTCCATCTTGTCCCCTTGAGCTGATCAGCATATGGAGGGCACTTTCAGATAGGGCTTAAACCTGTACCAACCCACTTCGGCACAGGTTTAAGTCCCCACTGCCATCCAAAAACCTGGGCTTTCTCGGGATGGGGGTGTCTACATGCCATCCTGATCAGGATGGCATGCAGCCACTCCGAAGCCCACAAAATAACCCCTAAAAAGAAAGTTATACTTATCGGGCTGCCATTATGCTCCTCCTCGCACCCTCCTGGTGCAAGGAAATGATGTTCAAGGAGACTGGGGGGAGAGAGGGGTGGCAAGGGTGAACATAAGGGCAGCCAAGGATGTTTAACTTTCTTTTAGGGTTATTTTGGGGTTGGGTGGGAGAGAAGGAGTATCCTCTTGGTTTTTCGGGCTCCTAAAGCCTGAAAAATTGTGATGACTGAGTGGATTGGGTCTTGGATTGCGTGATGCTTTCCCAGGTCCAATCCACACATGGCCCACACCTGGTAAGACCCAGATCTTACTTAAGATCTGGAATTTGGCAGGTGTTTAATTAATTCAGAACAAACCAAATTATTTTGGTTTTACTGGAGGCGCCGTTTGGATGCCTCCATTAAAACCAAGACAGGTCTCTGTTTTAAGGACTGTCTGGATGGCCCTGAAACAGGTACCGGTTTTTGGCCTATCTGAATGGGTCCGAAAATGGTGATGGTGATGGTGTTGATGTGTACAGGTGATCAAATAAAATGGTCCCCATCAAGGTGTCCAGATTGCTGCAAATCCCCAAGATAGCCCAGAGTTTCCTGCAAACCCTGGTTCCTTCCATACTGCCATATAGAATAATAGAATCAAAGAGTTGGAAGAAACCTCATGGGCCATCCAGTCCAACCCCCTGCCAAGAAGCAGGAATATTGCATTCAAATCACCCCTGACAGATGGCCATCCAGCCATATAAATATGGATAATAGGCCTGGGCAATCCATGGTTCTATATGGTTCTAAAGTACTTACAAAACTAAAGTTCTGGTGGTGAAAATTTCAGAACACAAACAAAACTTTCAAAATTTAATTATTATTTCATTATTGGTGATTTTTATGACAGAACCAATTAGGAACTGCAATTTTTAATGAAATTTTGGATAACATGGCAGTGTAGAGTCAGATAAGCCAGTTCAGAGCAGATAATGTGGATTATCTCATTTGATAATCTGGATTTTATGACAGTGTAGAAGGGGCCTAATTCTTTTTGCTGTTCTTTAATGCCAAACCTGCATTCATTTTTCAAATGTCCAAAGTATAGTGCAGGAGTCTATCATTAGGCTCTGCTGAAGAGTACAAAGCCAGGTTCCTGTGCTGTAAAGTAATTGCCCTTTTAAAAAAGAAATGATTCCATTTACAGACTGTTTAGTTTGAAACTCAAGTTGGTCCAGGCCAAAGTTAATGGTTAGACCACAGCCACCTGAAATTTTGCTTCAGGGCTGAAGCCCAGCCAGATTACAAATGGAGGAAAACACTTGAGGTTTAACTAAATGTAGTTAATATGAAATTATGGACTATGTTTCATACGAAGGCATGAAGAACTTGTAATAACCAAATATTTAAAAGCCTGTATGTATTACTAAAATGAGAAGTAGTCATATAATTTCATGATACAGTAATTATTTTTATAATCATAACATATTGCTTTATAACTTTGAGTTGAAAATGTTTATTTTGTTTTCAAGTTGATTTAGGGTTGCTAGATTTAAGGTTGGCCAGACTATTGTACATTAAGAAGCTTCATAGAAATTTGGGCTGCAGAAAATTGTAAAGAATAAAGATACAAAGAATATTCACAAATACTGTTACCCAAGACAGGAAAGGGTATATGTGTCAACCAGTTGTGAGAATTTGCATATACTTTCAAATATTTTTTGCACTTCTGGACTTTTTTGTTCAAATTTTATTTGTGTGAAAAAATGTATATTGTGAAAGAGAATATGTCTTTGCTCAAAGCTATGCTATAGTTGCAAAAACAAACAAACAAAAAAACCCAACAAAAACCATGAAGTTTGAACAAAATACTTCTCAAATAAGTTAGACTGGCACCCTTGCTTTCTTTTCATAGATGAGTGAAGACTTTTTTGTTTTAATAGCAATTAGATTATTGACTGTATAAGGCCTGTCTCATCTAACTAAAGTGCTGGGTCCTGCTAACATTTTTAGCAGGACCACTGTTACTGTGATTGTGTTTATTGTAATATTATTTTGTTACTGTATTCATATTTTTTTCCTTGTGTAATTTTGATGATGTTGCTTGTTGTTTATGTTTTGGTTTTATTTTGCTGTAATATGTTGTTCGGGCTTGTCCCCAAGTAAGCCGCTCCGAGTCCCCATTGGGGAGATGGTGGCAGGGTATAAATAAAGTTTATTATTATAATATTATAATCATTGTACTGGTGTGTGTGTGAAATTATATACAGGCAGTTCCCTGAGTGACAAACATCCAACTTATAAATGACTCATAGTTAAGGGGTGACACAACAGGAAGTGGTGGAAATCTACCCCTTGGAAGGGAAAATCACTCCTGGAAGAGTTATCTTGTGGGGAAAGGTGTTTCCATTGAAGCTTTACTTGAATCCTTGATTCCACAACAAGCAATCATTTCCGAAATTCAGTTGTCACAGGGATGGAAAGTGAAGTGAAATCTTCTGAACAGGGACACAGACAGCAAAATAACCTCATGTTTCCTAATATATATATATATATATATATATATATATATATATATATAGGCCTGGGTAACAACGGAAAAATTTGTTTCTAAAATCGATTCGGTTTTTTTGGGGTTTTTGCGTTTTGATATTTAAAAGAATTCCGAAATTTTTCTTTTAAAAAGTTCGATATTTACAAAATTTCATAAATGTTAAAAAAAATACAAAACATTAACGAAACAAATACGAAACAATAACGAATCGATTCGTTAATGGTGGACGCGACCGCGCAATACACTAAAAAACCTCCAAATGGGACAGGGGGAACTTCTGAAGCTTCCCTCTCCCTCTGTTGTTGACTGTTGGTGTGATATTATAATTTTTTTTCACTAATTAAACAAAAAACAACTATAAAACTTGCCCCAGACATGCGGAAATAATAACGAAACGACCTCAAACCGATAACGAAACGAATACATAACGAATCCGAAGCATTTACGAAACAAATTTAAAAATTCGTTTCGTTTTTAAGTTGCTCCAGAATGGTTCGTTATCGCTTCGTTATAAAAAAAAATAACGAATTTTTAACGAATTACGAATTAACGAAACGAAACCGCCCAGCCCTAATATATATACACACACACACACACACACACACACACACACACAGAGAGAGAGAGAGAGAGAGAGAGAGAGAGAGAAAATATATAACTTAAGTAACTTGGAGACTGCCTGTATATTTTCATCTGGTATATATGGCTGAAGTTACACTCAAAAATATACTTGTTCCAACTTACATATAAATTCAACTTAAGAACTTAAGTAACCTGGAGACTGCCTGTATATTTTCATCTGGTATATATGGCTGGAGTTACACTAAAATATACTTGTTCCAACTTACATACAAATTCAACTTAAGAACTTAAGTAACCTGGAAACTGCTTGTTTATTTTCATCTGGTTTTAAAAAAATTGAATGTTTAATCTTGTTCGTATCTTGTGAATATTTATGATGTATTTTTTAATTTGTACACTGCTTTGAGAACTGATTTAACAACATTTCTTGTGTAAATATAATTTTTCAAACATGAATATTTTTGAAATGAAACTTTTGCAATATGCTCCCAAAATGTAAATATTAATGACAAATATATAGAACCAGAATTTCATCAAGCAGGGAGAAAATTTTTGAAGAGTGATCTAAAAGGAAATAATTGACAATGTAGGACCCTAATGCAGGACCCTTTCTTTGCCTTTTTTAAAAAAAATCTAAATTGATGTATTTGGAAGAAGACATCACTTCTAATAATAAGGAGATTTATGTGGTTTCTTTCCCTACCATCAACTTCTGTACCATGTATATGTGCATAGGGGATAGTAGTATGTTAATGATTGCTTGATTGATATGTTTTGTATAATGTGTTTTAACTGCTTTTTGATGTTGTTGTGTTAACCTTTACTATGTAAACCGCCTTGAGTCGCCTTTTTTGGCTGAGAAAGGCGGTATAGAAGTAAAGCAAATAAATAAAATAAATAATAGTTGGGAGTATAATTTTCAATAAATAGCAGTTAAATTTCTGGAAAAAAAATACACCTGTACAGAAGGGGTGGATCATTTCTCCAGCTTCTCATTGTTCTTAAAATGTTTGGTATAGTTAAATACACCTTCAGTGAAAGGACAGTGATTGTAACGACTTGTTGAAAATATAGTTTCACTGTGTACCAGTCCATTAGGTGCTATTTTCAGACCCGAGCTGCTAGGAAACATGTTCTTCTTTCCTGTAAATTAAGACCTTGCTATATATTACAACCATTCCGCATGTAGCCAGCCACATGTTGACTATATTTTTGCTCACCATATATTTGAAGCTTCTTTGTAAAAATAGAGAGAGCTTGTAAGTAACGCATATCAGATAACAACATTACTTGTAACACATTACCTTTTAGGCTAACAGCCTGACAACATTACATTGCAAATTAAGATTAAAACTTGTAGCGTTGTTATGGCTCTGATTTAAGTGGAAAACTTAAGAAAACTACAGATTTTCACTGTCATGTAAATGGCTAGATGTACTGAATTTGTGGTATGTGCTAGTCAAGGTGGAAATCTGCTTACTGCTAAAGTTTATTTGGCAAATGGGAAAGGCATTTTTACAGGCTTTCTGTTGCAATACAACTATTTTTATCTGCAAGATGGTTTTTCTGAGTGCCTGTCATCACCTTTTTTTTTAACGTTGAGGTGAAAAGTTCTCTGTTGTGAAGCATTAGACCATGGAAATATATATATCAGGCCAAACTGGACTTTAGCATCTTCTGACAATCCCTTTTGAGCAGTTCCGATCCTTGGTTATTGAATAAAATGCAGGTCAGACTATATTTTTTTTTGCTGGATTAGAAATAAAGTCAAGGGAAAAAGGAATGTATTGGATTCTCCAAAATTAATTAAATCCAGGTTAACAAAGATTACTGAATATAACAAGCCCACATCATTACCATACATGTCATATCCCACTTTGCATTTGGTGGACTTTATGTCAAAGTGAGGATATAAAGGATTCTAGCTGAAACAATGAGAATACTTACATCAGGGTTTTGGGTCATCTGTATAAAATCAAGTTCTGTTGTGTTGTTTAATCCTATGGTAATAATAGCATTCACTGTCTTTATAACTGGAACCTTTCATGTTGCACAATTCTAAAACTATGATTTCAGTGTAATTGCCAAGGTAAATCTATATTGTCATTGTTTTATACATTTATGTACTTGTATATGTTAACCATCACCAAGTCAAAAAAGAAGCACCATTAAAGCCTTGGCAGACCGTGCAAAAAGAATCTGCGAACCCCACCTCCGCCAAGATGAACTGAACCACCTCAACTGGGCTCTCCAGGCCAATGGATACTCCACCTCAGACATCAGAAGAGCTGCAAGACCAAGAACAAGCCACGAGAGTAAAGATGAAGATCCACCCAGAGGAAAAGTGTTCCTGCCATACATCAAGGGAACCACTGACCGCATAGGGAAGCTGATGAGGAAACAACATACAAACAATCTACAAACCCACCAAGAAAATCCAACAAATGCTACGTTCAGCAAAGGACAAGAGGGATCCTCTCCCCTCTGCAGGAGTCTACCGTGTACCATGCAGCTGTGGACAAGTCTACATAGGGACCACCAAACGCAGCGCCCAGACACGCATCAAGGAACATGAAAGGCACTGCAGACTACTTCAACCAGAGAAGTCAGCCATAGCAGAGCACCTGATGAACCAGCCTGGACACAGCATTTTATTTGAGAACACAGAAATGCTGGACCACTCTCACAACCACCATGTCAGACTACACAGAGAAGCCATTGAAATACACAAGCATGTGGACAATTTCAACAGAAAGGAGGAAACCATGAAAATGAACAAAATCTGGCTACCAGTATTAAAAAACTCTAAAATTACAACAGCAAAACAGCAGAGAGGAAACAACCAGGCACATCTTAACACCTCTCAACAAAACATTCCCCCAGGCTCAGCCAGGCCTTCAAATGCTAATGAAGGTGGTCAGTTGAAACATTCACACCTAGCTCCAGCAGAGAAGAGCTCTTTGCCCCACCCCAGTCATTCCACAGATATATAAACCCATTGTCCTAATTCCAACAGACCTCACTACCTCTGAGGATGCTTGCCATAGATGCAGGCGAAACGTCCGGAGAAATGCCTCTAGAACATGGCCCTATAGCCCGAAAAAACCCACAAGAACCTATTATTATTATTATTATTATTATTATTATTACCCATTCAAGCTTGTAAGTTGAGAAGGGTGGGATAAAAATGCTGTAAATAAAATAAATAAATAGAAATCTGGGATCTGTGGTTTGCTATAGCACTAAACCTCCCAGACAGAGAATACTAAATGACCCTCCATAAACTTTAAATTTTGTCCTCTTGCTTCCCATGGAGCCACATTCGTGCAATGGGTTAAATCTTTGTGACAGCTGGACTTCTGACTTGAAGGTTGGTGATTTGAATCCACGAGATGGGGTGAGTTCCCGTCTGTCATCTCCAGCTTCTCATGTGGGGACATGAGAGAAGCCTCCTACATGTCAGTAAAACATCCAGGTGCTCCCTGGGCAATGCTCCTGACAATTCTCTCATACCTGAAGTGACTTGCAGTTCCTCAAGTTAGTTCTGACATGGAAAAAAACTTCCCATGTTCCTTTGGCAATTCCCCGGAGCAAATTTTCCAGTGAACAAAAAGGATTCAGGAGGAGAGATGAATGAGTAAAAATATTTTAATCTTTTGCCTCTCCTTCAAGAAAGTCAGATGAGCAGAATTCATAGAAAATCATGGATGGAAACCATCATATTCAAAGATGCCAGCTGACCAATCCATAAATTGAAATGCCTATTTCAAATAAAGTATGTCCTTATCCAAATGTATCTGGAAATTCAGGTGCAGCCATGTTCAGTTAGGATATTTATTTATTTATTTATTTATTTCGGGTACTTTTACCCCGCCCTTCTCAACCCCCGAGGGAGGACTCAGGGCGGCTTACAAAAAGGCACAATTCGATGCCTATACAAATTACACATAATGAACAAAACCATGGTTTTAACTATGGTTTTGTACATTATGTGTAATTTGTATAGGCATCGAATTGTGCCTTTTTGTAAGCTGTCCTGAGTCCCCCCTCAGGGCTTGAGAAGGGCGGGGTAAAAGTACCCGAAATAAATAAATAAATAAATGAATAAATAAATAAATAGTTGCTCAAAGTAAGATTTAAAAACAAAGATTCACTATTATTTTCCAAAACCTTCATGGAAGTAAAGCAAAACTATATATACTAATTATGATATGAGTTACAATTTAAAAGCTTGTGCAGAATCCAATGAGGCTGCAGTTTCATCACAAACAAAACAGATATGTTAAGTTTATCAGTGTACTTATTCGTCACTTTCAACTATATTTTCAGAGTTCAGAATATTGTCTTTCCAAATGTAAGCCTGTCTTTGCTCAGACTGGGGAATGACCTATCGGTTTCTGCCCAGGGCTCTTTTCAGCATTTTCACGAGATTCCTAGACTTCAAGCCAAGTGTAAAGATAAAAATCAAGAAGCAATTCAACAATAGGGAGTCTCATCAGTCAGACACTTTCACTGGACAACCTTTTAACCTAGTCATTAGATACCATAATAAATACAGAATAGGTCAAAATGTACACACATGGATCAAATGTCTACCAGAGATCCTGTCAAGCGGAGCTGCTAAGTGGAGCAAGGACAGATCAACTCTAGTATCAACAACAACAAAATAATAGTATTGAGCTTTGCACATACAAAGAAAAGTGCTGGTGCTATATTTTTATGAGGTTTTTTAAGTTTGTGTTTGGTACAGTTTGAACATGGAAGTTCTGCTAGAACAATAAGAAAACAAATGAACCAACAAGAACAGATCAATAAATAAATAAGCAAATAAATAAACAGCATAAGCAAATTCTGATCCTGTCTGTGCTGACTACCAAAAAATCCCTTATATAAGGAATTGGGAAACATACTCTGTATTTTAGCAAACAACGGAATTTTTCCTCCTCCTCCTCCTCCTCCTCCTCAAATCACATTTTCACTGTGTCATCATATAGGGAAGAAGGACCAAAGGCACTATGTCCTATCTGATTTTGGAAGCTAAGGAGGGTCAGGCATGGTTAGTACTTGAATGAGAGACCTCTGAGATTCTGGAGTCTATTTTACAGAGGAAGGAGCTGGCAAAAAATACCTCTGAGTTTTTCTTCTCTAACACCCTATGAAATTAATAGGGCCACTGTAAACTGACAGTTGACTTGAAGGCATACACACATATGGTAGGAAGAGGATTTGTAGGAAAAGTAGGGGAAGAGGTCTATTGGCAGACCTTGGTGATAACCCAAGGACAGTTTCCATGTCCCAGGATCTCTGTGCATATTTATGCTTCATAACACAGACGTGTCTGAATTAGCTTAGTCCAATGACCTGTCTTGCATTTGTCCAACAGCACTACTGTTTGGTTTCTGCCATGACAGGAAACTTTAATTTGAAGATTGTGTCCATTTAGTGATTTGCCTAGGAGAAAGGCACAATTCGGAAGGAATGTGCTGAGGCAATCAGTAATGGGATGAAATGGGTCTTGAGATCTCAGCTCCATATAAAACAATGGGTGCCATCCCAGAGAAACAAAAGAGTGCTTAGGGTACTGGTCATTGCAGTGGGAGTCCTGGGGAGGAGTCTGGTTTAGAGACAGGGATGAGGAAGTATTCCCAGGAATAAAACAGATCATATCGTGAAGATGTCCCAGAGACTCTTGCGAAAATCCATTGTGTGATCTTCCCAGGGGATTGTGAGGGTATTATGATGAGAGTACATCCTGAGATCTGAGGTGCAGTGGGGCAACACTCCAGGGGGAATTCATGAAAAGTTACTACAGGACAAAATGGAGAAAGAAACAGGACTCGCTGTATGTCTCTATGGAGCTGAGGATCATAATTCATATTTTTGGGGTCCATTTTTTATAACAATCTCCTTAATGTTTCTCAAAAATTGTGTTAAGAGTTGGTGGGGTTTTGTTTTGTTCATAAACACACATAGGGGGTATAAAACAAGCTTCCAGTAGAACTCGGACTTGACATGCCAACTAATTGTAGTACTCGGACTTGACATGCTAACTAATTCAATTTTGTACTATTTATATGGTTTTTAATTTAATGTTAATGTTTTACTGATTATCTAACTGTTGTTTTATCTGTTGTATATGTGGGGCATCAAATTGTTGCCATGTATAAGCCACCCTGAGTCCGTCTTCGGGGGTAGAGAAGAGTGGGGTACAAATATTTGAAATAAAAATAAATTCATAATTTTGGGGTCCATTTTTTATAACAATCTCCTTAATGTTTCTCAAAAATTGTGTTAAGAGTTGGTGGGGTTTTGTTTTGTTCATACACACACATAGGGGGTGTAAAGAGACGGCTACCAGGTGGTAAAAGATCGCCACCAATTAGTGAGGAAGACCCTTAGGTTTAGGAGAGAGGAGCCACCGATTTGTAAAAGGCTCTGGTATTAATACCACTGGATGCCACCCTGTTTGTGTTGTGAGGTAATTTTGGGAGATTGGGTACACGAACGTAGAATTAATGGAGATGAGGCAGTTTCAAAAACTAAAGAGAACAAGTTTATTTTTAAACAAAGCGTATGGTTGCAGTATGATGATGTTAAGCTTGGCAAAATAATTGAAGGTTACATGTAACTTGGTTGCGATACAATTCAGACTTTCGATGTTACAACTTATGAACTCTTGCTGTGGTGAAGCACTTTATTAACCAGTGTTCCCTGCAGTGAATAGTCTCCCTGTTTGATCTATCCTTGATCAAACAACAGATCTCTAGTCTTCTCCCGACTAGCGATCTTAACAGCCTCTGTTAGTTCTTTCTAACTAAAGCAACTAACAAGGTTTTCCCCTTCAGCTTCCTAACTGAAGAAATCTCTACTATTCACGAACACTGAAACCTGACTCTTCACTTCTCAGAGTCTCAATCCTGACCTGCTCTTCCCTGAGCCTAAAACCCTGACTGACTCTAACTGTCACTTTTCAAAACCTTCATTCTCTAAGCTCCTCCCACCTCCTCTTCTGCCTCGTTTCCATGGTAACACATTCCTAACAGCTAGGCCACTCCAGCCTAAGGGCAACCAATACAAACATAAATACAGTTTATTTATGCATATTATTATAAACACTTCTGTACAGGGGTATAAGACAAGCTTCCAGTAATGGGACTTGATCCTCCTTGAGATAGTTGACATTTTCCCGGATTTCTAAAATTCTATCTGAAAAATTTCTGGTTCCTGAAAGTGTAGGCCCTTCCAGACATATCCCAGGATCTGATCCCAGGTTTTCTGTTTATCCCCAATTATCTGGCAGTGCAGACTCATATAATCCAGTTTAAAGCAGAAAACCTGGGATCAGATGCTGGGATATAGGGCCTGTTTGGAAGGGCCTTGAATCAAATGCTTTCAGGACTTTATTGCATGAAGGTGGCAAAACACCACTGAGCAAGGCCTGTCACCTCTCATGACAGTTCCTATCATACAACACTGTACACAACCATTGACAGTGTGCTGCTACCTCAATTGATTAGAAAACCTGTCAACAGTCCCAAATCATGTCACATTCCTGTTACTTGCCAGATGCATTTAGCCAATTCCAGATCTTTGCTGGAATGCAGAAATTAATTGATTTGAAGCTTATTTTTTAACCACTCTTAGCTTGGTTTGTGAAATTGTTTAAAAACCATTTTGATGATGATGATGATGATGATGATGATGATGATGATGATGATGATGATGAAGCAGCACTGAAATTGTGGAAGAGCAGAGTTACAAGGCTAAGCAGAAATGTGGCTATGGGACCACAGATCAGCGAGTCAATGTATTCAAGCAAAACTCATCAGTGTGGTTATACAATCTTGTCATATAGATCTATGATCTTCAAACTTACTAACTAATGCAAAAACATAATAGGGACAGATGGATTTTAATAAACCCTTGAATTCAATTTTGTGTAGGAAAGAACACAAAAATAGGAATTATCCTAATTTCTTTCTTTCCTACAGTAATGATCTTCTCCATTCACCCAGCAATTTGATGTGAATTTAGTATCAAAATTCACACAGGGCAGAATTAAATGAAAAGAATAGCACAAAGCCTCTTCTTTCCAGTTTTCAAACTACCCACAGGCATACCATCTCTTGTTAATATGCTGCAGCAGCACAAAAAAATATGTGGTGCCACTTCAAAGCAAACTGTAGTAAATAAAGAAGGGAAATAGCTGACAAGGATAAGCCACACTGAAATGCATTTGGGAAGTCCTCAATCTTTGATTTTGTATATATGCATTGAACTTCAAAGTAAAGCTGTAATCTGTTAGATGTGCCTTCACCTCTGCAAAAGAGAGAGAGAAAATCCTGCTGTCAATCAGTGTGATAATTAGATACCACAGTAATGCGTTCAGCTTAGTGCTCGCAATCCTTGATCATATGCTGCAATTAGATGTATAGGCCACACCACCCCATGCCTTTAATTATGGACCCCATCAGGGGAAAATGAGAGGATCAACACACTTTTTCGGGGGATAGAAAATGGAAGAATTTTCCCCTTGTGGTGGGGGAATAAAAATTCAGTGAAATTAAATCAAAATATGCAATGTCTTTAGCATAGGAACAGGACTGGTACATGAAGGTATAGAAGTTCACATACAATCAGTCCTTCATGTCCAACTGGTTCTACATCCATGGATCAGACCAATGATAGGTTGATTTTGTCATTACATGAGCACTACGCTGATGTGTGAGCAAATCCTACTATAGCCTTCCATCATTTCACAGATCTTTAGGTTCTCTCCGGAATTTGTTTGAGTTATTCATCATTTGTTGTTTGGGGTATCAATTTACTCTGCCTTTCTATAAATTGAGACTTAAGCACTCACAGATTTTGATACCAGTGGGAGGGGGGATCCAAAAATAAACCCCAGCAAGTACCAAGGCCCCACTATAGCTCTGGAGACTAGGACGTGGAACAATGGCTTCAAACTACAGGAAAGGAGATTCCACCTGAATATTAGGAAGAACTTCCTAATGGTGAGAGCTGTTTAGCAGTGGAGCTCTCTGCCCTGGAGTGTGGTGAAGGCTCCTTCTTTGGAGGCTTTTAAACAGAGGCTGGATGGCCATCTGTTGGAGGTGCTTTGAATGAGATTTTCCTGCCCATGCGGTCTCTTCCAACTCTATGATTCTATAATTCTATGAATGTGAAAGAGCCCATAGACTTTATCAATTATTGTTGTTGCCTGTTATAGCATTGCACCTAATTTCCCAGGCCCTCTACAAATTGCACTAGCCTTGGCCTGGCCTTTTAAACTACATTGAACAGGCAGGATTATTTTATTTTTTATGTATTTTATGCTTATATTGTCTTGTTATTTTTATGTTTATGTTGTTTACTTTGTATGTATTGATGATGTTACTTGGAAACCGCTCTATCGGGGAGATAGAGCGGTATATAAATAAAGGTTTGTTGTTGTAGTTATGAGGTTAGATTTTGAAGACATTCAAAAATAAATATGGGTATTCCTATGAGAAGCAGACTGCCCACTTTGTTAACAAAGGTTTAAATTTAAGTCTGGCCCCCGCTAAGATAGACCTGTTGAATCAATATTGGTTCTCGTTTGCCATGCAATGGGTGTACTCTGCTTTTTGTAAAAATGTTAGACTACATCGTGAAACTCGTATGTTTCCACACAGATATCTTGTTAAACTGAGGGATTGACTGTGCTATGCAAGTCTCTCTGTCTCTCTTTTGAGGTTCTTCTCATCCCCTCCTGGGATTACATGAGTGTCCATCTTCTAACAATTGTATAGTCCAAATAGGCAGATTTAGCATCAAGTATTGTATTTTCAGCATGACAGAATGAGCCAGCTACTTTATAACATTTTAGTTGATTTCATTAAAAAGGATGCATGCAAGAACACTCGACTTCCTGGGGAGGTGAGGGACATAGAAATTGCCTGTCTAGCCACAAAAGTTGCTTTGTGAAGTTGTGCTATCATTGCCAGCAGATACATACCGTCTTTGATATCACACCTCTTAAATCATGCACTTGCACTGATTCACAAACTGTGGTTTTATTATTGTGATTCTGTTTATTCTCATAACCTGTCCTCCCGCACTACCACAGCTCTTTATTTTTTATTATATTTTATGGCAATTTCATAATTTCATAAAAAGGCATACACAGCTATAAAATATAAACAGAAAACAGGCAGTTTTGGAATAATGAGATGGTGAGGATAAGAGAGGAAGAATCCTGCCCCCTGACATCTTTACTGCCCGCATGCCAATACAGCACCAGGAGAGACCCATCACACCAAGGTAAGTGATGGGAACATTGCAGGACTGGGAGCTGCTTTTACCCATCAATAGCTAGGGATGGGATTATCATAGAGAAGAGCAGACCAGCAGCAGGATCTGCATAGCTTTGTGGGATAGGGAAGGACCATTATCACAGATGATGTACCTGCTGCAATTCCTGTTTGCTTGCCTCATGAAATAAAGTCCTACATTTACCAACTCTGTGTCCAGGATTACCTTGGGATTTTTCAATGTTTTTGTCTCGTTAACCATGAAATTATTTGTATAACTGGCAAGTTGTGGTTTACATATGCTTCCTATAAAAGTAACCTTTGTGGTGAATGTTACTTGGGGTATGCAAATTATATGGAATGTAATATATGGAAGGCATGGACTCCCAAATAAGAATTGTGCCCTTAAACGAAATGCAATATCATAATCATGCAATTGAGTGTTTACAGTTGGCTCTCTCAATTTATGGCTTTCATTTTTGTGGATATGACTATGCACAGATTTGATTAATATGTGATCTCTAAAGGCTTCATCAGTTGATCGGGGGAAAAACAGGGGAAAGCAGAGGGAAATGTCTTACACCATTCTCTCCCAACTTTCCCCATCTTCTGGAATGGCTACCCATCCCATGTCCTTTCATTATCTTCCCCCATCTTTCCTCCACTTTTTTCCATATTTCTCAATCAGGAGTTGATTGGCACCCGACTACTGATAAGAGGTCTTCAGGTTCCATTTTCATGTGCTTGGAAAATGGAGCACCACGGAGTCCCACCAGAAGTGACCTTATGACGTCCAATGACCTCTAAGAGTCCTCCAGCATCATTCATAGCATTGTGCTGGAGTACCTGGAGATTTCTAGAGAGGTGCTTTCTCAAATAAAAACAGTGTTCTTTTATTCAGATTTTTTCTACTTTTGCAGGGGCCCTGCATCTCTAACCCCCACGGAAGTAGAGGGTTGTCAGTAGAAAAAAGAAACTCATCACTCCCCAGATTTTATCCTTCTATAAATCCATTAATTACTTTTGACAGTTTTTAGAGAACAACTTTGATTAATATTAAATTTAACATTTGACATAGTTTTTTGACAGCCACACATTATTTATTTATTTATTTATTTATTTATAGGCCACTGTTCTCAGCCCGAGGGCGACTCACAGCGGTGTACAACATGAAAGCAACAATATTCAAAGCACGATAAAAACAATTCACAACATTATACAAAAAACAGTAGCATCATTTCTACAAAAACCATTCCGTGTCGTCTCAACGTCCAAACCACAATCCAGTACCATTCCTGTCGTCATTACCAATTATTGCACTTCTTGTTCGAACGCCTTCTTGAACAGCCAGGTCTTTAATTTCCTGCGGAATATCATCAGGGAAGGAGCCAGTCTGATGTCCATGGGAAGGGTGTTCCACAGCCGAGGAGCCACCACCGAGAAGGCCCTGTCTCTCGTCCCCGCCAGGCGTGCCTGTGAGGCAGGCGGGATCAAGAGCAGGGCCTCCCCGGATGATCTCAAAGTTCTTGTGGGCTCGTAGGCCGAGATGCAGTCAGATAAGTATCTTGGGCCGGAACCGTTTAGGGCTTTATAGGCCAAGGCCAGCACCTTCAATTGAGCCCGGTAGCAAATCGGCAGCCAGTGGAGCTGGTACAACAAGGGCATTGTGTGCTCCCTGCGTCCCGCTCCTGTTAGTAACATGGCTGCTGCACGTTGGACCAATTGGAGCTTCTGGGCCGTCTTCAAGGGCAACCCCACGTAGAGAGCATTGCAGTAATCTAAGCGGGATGTAACCTTTTCAGAACACATGCTTAACATTCTCATCTCAAAAATTCTGCCATAGTACATATACTATGGAAAAGAAAGTCACATGAAATCGTTCCAAATCGTTCTTCATCATGCCCTTCATCAGGAGGAAACTAAACAATATGTTGGAAAATTAGATTTTATAATGATCAAACTTTCCATTTTAAACATGAAATCCCCATGTTGAAATAGTCTTTCCTTCTAAAAACCCCTTTGAAGGGTTCTGAGTCTTTCCCCAACTTTGAAGGGTCTTTTGACTGATAGTATCCCATCAGAATATCCATCTGAGCAACTTCCACCATTATCGCAATCCATTCCTCCACTTCCGGTGTTTCCTCCAATTTCTAAGCCTGTACATAAATGATTCTTGCAGCAGTTGTCATCAGGGTGAAGAGTTTGTCATGCATCTTCAGAACTGATGTCTGTTATTCCTAGTAGGAATACCTCTGGGTACATGAGTATTTTTTAGCTTTAATACTTTTTCAATAGTTGTATAGATCTCGATCCAAAAGTTTTTTGCCTTCTTGTAAGACCACCACATATGGAAAAATTATCCTGTTGCTTGTTCGTATTTTCAACAAGTGTTTTTCAACTGCGGCTGCATTTTGGCTATTTTAACAGGTGTTCTATAGGATTGATAAAACATTTTGTAGAAATTTTCCAGAAGTGAATAGTTTCTGAATATATATATATATTATTTTTTACTCTTCAGAGGTATTCCCATTCATCTAAACTTTTTCCACTCACAACCCCTTTCTACCCTGCCGCCCAGCCATGTCCTTGGGAGGCTTTTGGTTAGCCTCAATTGGGATTTTAAAAAATATGGCAGGTGACTGTCTACAATGCACTCCACTCCATATAGAGAACAGCTTATCGGGTAGTCTTAGATTTTATCAACCTGGAATTTTCTCCCACTCCATTATGGAGAACTCTCCTCCTTCTGGTTCTGACAGTAAAAGCAGAGATAGAACTGATTTTTTGGAGGTTGTTACCACCCAAGTAGGATTAACCAGATGTTCCTAGGTCTAACGCTTGATTGTAGGCTTTGGCTGCTCACATGTTTTTTGGTAGGAAAATATCATAAAACTAAAATCAGCAAGTCCCAGCAATTCCATACTGTGTTCAGTCTGTGGCATTCTTTTCTACATTTTTATGTACCCTGACCTACAATAGCCAGGGTTAACTTCCCATATCCTGAGAAAAACAATTTAGGAGTGAAGAGGACAGAAAAGAAGGAAACAAAGAAACAAATAAATTGTACCTTAAACATAAATTAACTGTTTGCCAACTAAATGAAATATGCAGAATTTCTGGTTCCTCACTCATGATGAAAAGGGGGAAGAAAGTCATGTGTCACCTTTCAGACTAATGATTTTATTTTTCTGCATAAACTGGTTAGTTTCAAAGGTGACCAGGACTTATTCCTTCTTTTTCCACTGGACCAAACAAGCCATGAAATTGGTTCAGAAACTCTGAAAATTCCCATCATAATGTTATTGTTCATAACCGAATTAGAAACCCATTTTAAAGCTGTGAACACACAAAGCATGTGTCTCTACTCTTGTGGAGTAATTATTATGCTGTGCCATTTCATTTTGGGTTCCAGCTCTTGCAATATAATGCATTCTAACGAAGGCCACCATAACCCCAAGGAACTGGCACAGTATTATCATTCCTGTGTATGTATATGTTCTGTCCTGGTTCTCTGGAAACTCTGAATGGAAAGGATTTTCTAAGAACTAATTTTAGCCTGGCTGCTGTTTTTTTCCACAGGAGAGCACAATGTGGTTTGCAGCGCCTGAGAAAGAGTAAAATAGAAAATGCATGATTTGGAACCCCCTCGGAGTCCTTCAGTACAATAGTATTATTACACTGATTGCACTTTATTTGTCATCCCCCCACCACCACCTGATGGATGGATTGTTCCTCTAGAGTTGGAAAGAATACACACACACGCACACACACACACACATGCACACACACACGTGCACACACATATTTTTCATGTATCATCTTAGAAATCTTAGAAAATTTGGACTGATCAATTTAATTATGGTACTTCAATATTGATTTTTTTAAAAGAAACCATTCCCTTCTCTAAGTAGAGTGGAGAAAGTCAAGAGCTCAATCCATCCTGGGAGAACCTAGAAGACCTACAAAACCCTATACGGTTCCGGCCCAGCATATCTGTCTGAATGCATCTCCCTCTACGTCCCACCTCGGAGTTTAAGATCCTCCATGGAGGCCCTGCTCTCGGCCCTGCCTCCATCACAAGTGAGACTGGCGGGGATGAGGAGCAGGGCCTTCTCGGTGGTGGCCCCTCACCTATGGAATTCACTCCCTGGGGAAATTAGATCATCGCCATCCCTCCTTTCCTTCAGAAGGAAATTAAAAACATGGATTTGGGACCAGGCGTTTGGGCAATCTGGCAGATAAATAAAGGACAACGACGACTGATAGGAATGGAAAATGTGGAATGAACTTATGGACTCTGAGTTGCGAACGTTGAGCATAAGATTGGTTTTTTATTGACTGTGATGTATTTTGATTGTTTTTAACTGTTAAAACTGTTTTAATTGCTGTCTATATTTTATCTGTATTACTGTGTAGGCATCGAAATTTGCCTTTTTGTAAGCCGCCCTGAGTCCCCCCTCGGGGGTTGAGAAGGCCGGGGTAGAAGTACACGAAATACATAAATAAATAAATAAATAAATAAAGGCCCTCTACTCTGAACTATGGCACCATGTTTGGCCTTTTTGAATGACTGGATATGAAAAGAGGATGACCCTCAATTTATACATGGGTGATATCAAAATCCATGATGTTGTCCTCAGAGCCCATTGTTGACTTATAATGAGGTTGACTAATACAGGAGTATATACAGAAGTTAAAAATGTGTATCTTAAATGTTGTGAAACCCTACTGAAGAACGCCCTGGACGAAAAGGGATCTTCATAGTTCAGGACATGTTCTGTACACATTTCACACATGTGTTTTTTATGGTAAATATGTTTCATGCATAGAAATGCTGTTTTCTGTAAGTTCACAACTATAGAATTTTCTATGGTGAAAATGTTTCCTGTATAGAAAATGCTGTAAGGACTATTGTGTAAATTTTGCACAGAATAAGCACTGAACTGGAAATAGTTTTCAAAAACTACAGTGAGCCCTTAGTATCTCTTGGGGTTTGGATCCAGGACAGTATGGATGCCAAAATCTGTGGGTGCTCATCTATCTATCTATCTATCTATCTATCTATCTATCTATCTATCTCTATCTATCTATCTATCTATCTATCTATCTATCTATCTATCTATCTATCTATAGATTGATCAATCTATTGGCATAGTATATAATATAGAATGAAGACCAAGGTTTCCTTTTTGGGATTTATTTTTTAATATATCTGTATCTAACATGAATGATTTTCAAATGCTCACTGGAAGAAATGGGAGCTACTTGCCACCTGCAATTCTGTGAATGAGGCAGAAACTATTTGGTGAAAATTGGAAGGCCCATGGAAAGCCAAATGGAGCCTAACCAGGTACTAAATGGTTAAACTTCTGCGTTGGAAGGTTCATAGGTAAATTAAAGTAGGGGTAAATTGCTGAAATTAATGATTAAGCTTGGGAAATAAACAGTACAGTGGGCCCTTGGTATTTGTTGGGGTTTGGTTTCATACAAAATGAAAAAAAAAATCAAGTTTTGCTTTTGGACTTTATTTTTACAAAGTATTTTCAAGCCATGGATGGTTGAATCCATAGATACAAAATCTGTACATATGGAAGGTTGACTGTACTTGTTAATGCCAAAAAATGAGATGACAAAGCTGGAAATAGTGTTTTAAGTAGTCTAAAAGTTTCTGATTTCCAGTTATTATTAAAGACTGTGGGATAATATGCATTTGGATCTATTTATGCCATAGGGTAAAAAGATGTTTTATTTTATCTCTTTGGCTAATTTTAACTTTTCAAACTGACTTTTTGTTTTAAAATTATGGGTGTTTTTTTTTAAAGATGGTTTAAATGCAGCAGTAGCAGTTTTCAAGCCTACTTTTTGATGCATTGTCATCTCAGTGGCTTTTTATTAGCATCATTCTTGAAAAATATGTCACAGAGATACCATTCACTGGCAAGCCAGCAAGAGCCAACAAGAGCCAGAGAGCATACTTCCCATATCCAAAAAAGCATAAGAAGATAGACCAGATTGAGGAGAAATGAGAAGTGGAGAGTACGTTGAGAACAACCATCAGTTTTAAGATGCAAGGGAGACCTTTGGTCTGAAAATAATGGGCAATGTGTGGACAAAAAAACCACTTAAAAATCCTTCAGATGAATAGTATCATCATAAAGTCACCATAGTCAATCTCCTGCCTTCAAAGTGGGGTCACCAACCTTAAGGAGGAACATTCAATTCTTCTCCTTCAGGCAGGCAATTATGTGAGATGACAATGTCTAGCATTACTACAAGTTCGCAATGTCTCCCTTTTTATGTATCAGTTTAAAGCAGTGATTCCCAACCTTTTTTTGACCAGGGACCACTTGATCAAGGACCACTTTCCAACATTAGTACCAAAAGCGCTACAAATCAGTTTTTAGTCAGGTTTAGATTGGTTTGGGGTGCTGATTCAGAAAATGGCATTGGATAGACCACATCAGCTCTGGTTTCTGATACAGAACATATGCCATGGTTAGCGACAGGGAAGGAGTGGCAGAAGTCACAATGGCTAGTTTCTTGGTCTGCCTCTCTCTTTCTTGGCTTCTCCCACTAAGGAGCAGCTGTATGTGGTTATTTGGTCTCATATTTGGATTAGCTTTTTCTTCTTGTTGTCAGTGGGTGCACTGACCTTCATCAGTATCTTTCTCATTGGAAATGAAGCCAGAGAAGTAGATAGCAATGCCATCTTTCATCCAACAATGCCTCCAGAAACGAGATTGTAAACCCTTTCCTTCCTTATTCACATCCTTGAGAAAATTCAGAGCTTCTGCTTTCAGTTATAAACCTGATATAGTTATTGAGAAGTCTAAATTTGCTTTATTTTAGTCTATGGTGCTGAGGCCTAGAAAGTATTTGGAAATCTTAGTTTGATCCTGGCTTGTACTCACTAATCTCATTTTCAACAAATTACAATTCTATAAATTTAAAAACTATGGCTAGCTTGAAACTGAAGTAAGAGAGGCAGAAATATGTCAGGCCAAGAATCACTATGACATACGATCATAGCAGAAAGCAATTTTCTGTTACAGCTGAACTAAACCAGCAAAGTATAGAGACCTGTATTATGATTAATTGAACTATCATATTTATAAGACTTTGTGACTTGGATCTGTGGTGTATGTGTAGCCATATCTTAGCTCAGGCTGTTAATGGACTCGTGTAAAAATTGTCATGGTTTTTCCAGTTATTTTTATATAACGTATTAGAGGTGACTGAAACCATACTGTCACGTTCTATGTAAAATGTTCATCATTCCTAGCAATGTAAATATAAAGATACTGGAGGCATGAAAATACATACTAGAAATACAGTGCCCAAATTTTATTTATTGACATGTCGATGTTTGCCCTAGTGGATAGATACTTATATATGAACTGTGAACTATTCATCCCTACTAGACCAAGAGTCCTGGATTTGGCACAAGTTTTCTTTTTTTCTGGAAAGATGGAAAGAAAATGAGTTATTCACCCTTTCACATAAAGGATTTCTTTCAATTTACCACCTTTGCATGGTTACCTTTTAACTTCCCTTTTTCCATCTTGATCTGTTTGCACATCAGTGGAAAGGTTTTTATAGAAAGTGCTATACGTCAGTCTTGTAGAAACCATTTTGAGTGATTTAGAAGTCAGCTTAGAGGTCAAAATATGAAAGCTCCCTGCAGAAATAGAGTCGAAAAGAGGTGATAAAGCAACCAGTGACCTGCAGGAGAATGTTCTGAGGACCCTGTTGTACTTGGGGTATTTGATGTCATCTCTGTGAGAGTCTCAGTCTAGTAGTCATCTTTTTTCTTGGCTTTGTTGTCAGGTGACAATACATTTTCACGTACCTCTTTCTTTTAGTCCTGTCTGCCCCAGTCTTTTCTAAATTTTAGCCAGACAGAGAAGCTTCAAGTGAACCCTAAGTAGAAGATGACACTGGTGCTGTGGATTCTTGGTATCTGCTGGGGTTTGGTTCCAGGAGTCCCGTGGATATCAAATTCATGGATGCTTCAGTCCTACTATATACACAATGACATAGGAAAATCTAGTCTCTTGTGTAAAATGGCAAAATCAAGGTTTGCTTTTTGGAATTATTTTTGAATATTTTCAAGTTGTGGATGTTTGAATCCATTGATACAGATTCTGTGGATAGAGAGGGCTGACAGTATATGGAGATGACCTCCAATTTACTTCCATGATCTGCTAATAAAAGGCCTTTTGAGGAATACCTTGCTCTGAGAGAATGAGAGAGGACACACACACAACTATGAGAATTGCCATCCTTCAACTCTCAGTGTTGACTTTTCTCACTCAATTGTTACCAGGGGGGCTTCTGAAGAACGATGATGTGCTGGAAAAAGAATTAAGGAAAAGAAAGTAGAACGAAAAGAGTAATAGAAGAACAAAATGAAAGAAAGAGGAAGAACATCTTAGCCCAGTGGTTCCCAACCTTTGGACCTCCAGGTGTTTTGGAGTTCAGCTCCCACAGTTCCTAACACCTGGTACACTGGCTGGGATTTCTGGGAGTTGAATTCCAAAACACCTGGAGACCCAAAGGTTGGGAACCTCTGTCTTAGCCCAAAAGAAGAATAAGGATTTATCACACCAGGTAGGCAAACTGGCATTGCCACTGAATCATCCTCTTTGGAGATGGTCCTTATCACAATGTGCCACTACAATCGTCTAGCTAGCCGCAAACATAATTTGAAAAGCCAATGAGATCCCATGTGATTGAAAGAATATCCACAATCATTTATTTTTGAGGAAAAATAGGAGGTCCTGATATTGGGAAACCCAGTTGAGTAGAATAACACAGTGGCAATAATTTTGCACAGTGTTTGTCTAGCTTTTGTAGATACTGAAAATATTCTACAATTCTGATTTCTAAAAAATCATAGATGCTTCATGAAAAACACTGTTTCCAGAAATCATGTGCAAAAGTGCATGTGTGTTGCTAAAAGTTATTTGTGTATGTGAAAAAACCCCACAATTCTGGAACAACAATAAAATAGATTTGCAGTTTTGCATAGGATAATTTTCTCAAACACCTTGGGATCTCTGAATGTCAGTCGAAAATATTCCCTTTTCCCGCAGCAGGGTGAAAACTTGTGGAAATGTACTAAAATAGTTGAAGATTTAAATTTTATCTGTATCTCTGTGTGTAGAGAGACAGAAAGAAAGAGAGAGGGAGAGGGAGGGAGGGAGAGAGAGAGAGAATTTCCTCTCTTTGAGAGTGAGCTGTCTGAGAGTCAAATATTCAGCTTGTTCTCCTGGCTTTGGTACCATCAATGTCATTCTATGCACAGTTTTGTACAACAAAACTCTTGGATGACCCTGGAACCATTCCTCCTGTCATGCAGACTAATTGAGAATTTGAGAAAGTTAATTCTTTGGACCATGCTAGTGAAGGGATCTGGGCCCTCCATGGATTCATACTCATGGATTCACCCATCTACTGCTAGAAAATATGTCCCACCCCACCTCAAAATTCCAAAGAGCAAATATAAAATATATAATGAGATTTGAGCATCAATTGATGTTAGTATTCACGAGAGATCCTAGAGATGAGTCTCATCAGATAACAAAGGCCCACTGTAAGAAAAGAGAAGCATACATGGAGAAGTCTCAGATAAGAACAATGTGTTGACATAAAAACACTTAATCATTCCTTTGTTGACATAGGATTCCTTCATTGGACCTTTCTATTACCTTCTCTCTCTTTTTGGCCTTTCTCTCTCATGAGCACAGAGTAAATGCCTGCTTTAAGCCCAGTCCAGTTTCTATAGACTTTATCCCACCCTAAACTTCTCCTGTTTTCTGGCTGTCTTCTTACTTTGGCATAAGTCCCACTGAGGTCTTCCCATGGCACACAGCCACTTTTGATGGCTGTGCATTGAAATCTGTCTTGCCAGCATGAGAAGACGGTCAAAGGAGTCTGTTTTCAGGAGTCGGTTGTTCTCCTAACTCTTGATTTGAAGACAGCAGCAGAAAGCAGAGGAAAGTGGGAAAATGTTGTGGGATAGTTGGCCTCGTCATCACCCTCCTCAGGCCGCCACAGCACCAATGGACCTAGGAGAGCCTCCTCAGGTTACTGCAGCATCAACAGGCCCAGAAGGGCCTCATCATCACCCTCCTCAGGCTGCCATGGCATCAATGGACATAGAAAGGCCTCATCATTGCCCTCCTCAGCCTGCCACAGCATCAACGAGCCCAGGAGGGCCTCACCATCACTCTGCAGACCTCCGCAGGACCTAGGAGGGCCTTGTTATCGCCTTCCTCAGGCCACCATGGCACCAATGAACCTAAGAGGACCTTGTCATCACATTCCTCAGGCCGCTGTGGAACCAATGGACATAGAAGGGCCTCATCATGGCCCTCCTCAGGCTGCCACAGTATCAATGAGCCCAGGAAGGCCTCATCATCACTTTGCAGGCCTCCGCAAAACCTAGGACAGCCTCATCATTGCCCTCCTAAGACCACCATGGCACCAATGAACCTCGGAGGACCTTGCCATCACTCTCCTTGGGCCAACATGGCTCCTGTTGATTTGTTGTTGTTGTTGTTGTTGTTGTTGTTGTTGTTGTTATTTGCTCATTTTGCCAATGAATGTTTGCCACTTTGTTACTTTTGTTTGTAAACCGACCTGAGTCCCTTCGGGGAAATAGGGTGGGATAATAACAATAACAATAATAATAATAATAATTCCTGAAGACGGATCTTGACGTGGTAGGTCATGTCTCCACTACTGACACTTTCCCCAGCTTTCCTCCCCCCTCTTCCCTCCTGCCTGTGGGATAAGGTAAATAGCCAGGAATAATTTGACATGAAGAAAATTGTGATAAAGCAACACAGAGAAAAATAGGGATGGGGTGGAGCGGATGCCTCCCCCCTGCCATCCATGGTCATTTTTGTGCAAAAAGTAGATTTGAAACCCATTCTCCCATCTGCCATAAGGTCTTTTTACATGAATAAGGCCAACATGTGCCTTTTATGCACGTGTCTTCCCCATCAGGTCTTGCTTGGCCCTTAGGGAGAAATCTGCCTTTCTACAGAAGGCTCTCATACAATCCTTTTTGAGTCCTGCATCCAGGAAGCTGCTGGAGCGAAAGAAATATTAACAAGGGAGGAGGTGGAGAGGATTGCCTCGCTTGCCCTCTGGTTCACCAGCCACTGTTGCCACTGTCAATGGGTATTTAATTAATAACTATTTTCATGCACTGACTTGGGCCTCAAACCTATTTGTCTCCACCTGCATTGGGTCCTGCTCTGTGCTCCGCTGACCAATTCTGGAGCAGCCAGCCAGATAACAGCAGGAGTGACACAGAAGCAGCTGTGTTTGTTTGATCTTCTCAGTGCCAGGATTTTTGGGTCTGGAAGAGCCTTCGCAAGCTACCAACAGAGGCAGGACTAAGGCACCGTACAGAAGAGCTCCAATGTTGCAAATAACAAGTATAAATAAAGGCAAGCCAGGAATGAAAAGCACAAGGCGACTCTGGTAACGAAAATGTAAACACAAACAGACCCTGCTGGTTGCTATGCAGCCTTCTGGAGTTTCCAAAATGTTGAAGGTGCACTGACTTGAGTGTTGTTTTCCTAGTACTTGACAGACAAATGTATTGGCATTCTCTCCCTCCCATGAGGGTGTCTGCCTGCTGTTTTTCACTCGTACAATCTTGGGGAGGGAACAAGCAAAATGTAGTAGAATTGGAAATAAAAGCTGAATGAAGTGGTTTCAAATTGCTGGAGTATCTGTCAGAGCTATACCTGGAGAAATGCCTTCCAATGTTGCTTTTAACATCTCAATATTTAAGCCATGTTTAACTTACACATGAAGTATCCATTTCATACCTTCAGGGAAAATGTTTGCATGCATCTGCTCTTGTGTGGAAAACTGTCCTGTGAATATGTCATATCAAACAAGATCTCTTTCTTAATAATAATGTATAATTTTTTCACAGATTCCTGTAGCTACTAGGAACTTTATTTAGATAGTGTGTGCATGCAAGTGTATCTACCATCAGGACTGTGTATTTACAGAATTTATAGGTACCGATTAGGCGGGAAGGTATCGGCACTCCATGCAGTCATGCCATGCACATGACCTTGGAGATGTCTATGGACAATGCTGGCTTTTTGGCTTAGAAATTGAGATGAGCATCATCCTCAGAGTCGGACTCGACTAGGCAATAAGGGGGAAACCCTTACCTGGTATTTTCCTTTATGGCAGTGTAGATCCAACCCTAAAGAGGCTTAAACATGAACTGTTTGTGGGTCTCTCTAGGTGCTTCTGTGCTATTCTATGGTGTGCTTCTGGCCCAAGTTTAGTTAAAGAATAGGATTTCATTATTATTTGCTGTTTTAAGTATCTATAGTTTTGGAATATCTCCTGTGCAGATATGGGAGTTATCGACTAGACTAGACAATAATGTTCAGTATTTCCTTCTGTGAATCAAATTTTCAGAATCTTCCTGTGGTATTTTCACGAACCTGTATCTTTTTGCTATCAGTTGAAAAAAATCTGGTGAGAAAAATATTGTAGCGATTTGATGACAAAATGGTAACATTTTTACTATTATTGTGACTGTGATGCCAAGAAGGCTACTTTTTACAGTTCCTGTTTTTTTGCTAATCCCCACAGGAACTCTGAAAGGTAAGTTTGCTGACAGATAAAGATGGACTAGCATTGTATGTTCCATGACCAAGCAAGGATTTAAACTTGCATTTTTCTATTCTAAAGGGCCCACAGTGGTGCAGAGGGTCAAATCACTGAGCTGTGGAACTTGTTGACTGAAAGTTTGATGGTTCAAATCTGTAGAGCAGTTCGAAAACATGCAAATGCAAGTAGATCAATAGGTATGGCTCCAGCAGGAAAATAATGGTACTCCATGCAGTCATGCCAGCCACATGATCTAGGAGATGTCTGTGGACAATGCCGGCTCTTCAACTTCGAAATGGAGATGAGCACCCCCCCCCCCCCCCAAGAGTTGGACTTGACTAGACTTAATGTCAAGGGGAAACCTTTGCCTTTGCCTTTCTATTCTAAACCCAGCATTTCAAACATTATGTTAGTTATCTCAGAATGGTAGTTACTATTTTTATAATGATGCCAAGGCTGAATCAAAGTGGTAAGGAAAACTGCATTTTATGTGTTAAATCTACATAATTAGAATGAAAAGGAATAATATGTAGAATTGTAATAATTTGCATAATATGTAAACTAGATGCCCGCATATAAGATTTCAGAATATGGCAATGTTTGCAAGTCATTATCTGGAAACATTTATTACTTAAAGAAGTTCAAGGGTTAGTAAACAGTCATGGAGGAATCACCTAGGGAAGTGGTGCAGACAGAAAGTTATTCCAAATCTGCAACCCCCAAATGAAACAAATAAAGAACACTAGATTACTGGCCAATGGCATGGGATAGTTGGGACCCATTCACACTAAACCAGGGATTCTACAACTGAGGCCTGAGGATTGGATACAGTTTTCCAAGGGCATTTACCCAGCTTGAAGGCACACAACAATAACAATCCTAGTAGTCAAACTAATTGGGATTGTTATTGGCATGTGCCTGATGAGATCATCTCATCAGGCAAAAGCAGACCCACATTTCTCATTGAAACATTGGTAAGTTTACATTGGTTAAAATTGCTCTTTATTTTAACTATTGTATTGCTCTTTCAATTTTTTTTGCACTACAAAAAAGGTATGTACAGTGTGCATAGGAATTCATTCATGCTTTTTTCAAACTATAGTTCAGCCCCTCAAAATTTGAAGACCCTTGATGTAAAAAGTCATCGCACTATATTCTATTTTTATTGCCATAGCTGGTGAAGGTTGGGGGGGGGGGGGGGGGTTGAATGTTATGTCTGGTGCTTCTGACAAAACTACATGATCCAGGATTTCATAGGAAGCACTTAAAGTAGAATCATAGTGCTTTGTTTTTTTATAGGAATTTATCACACCAGCTCATCGCTGTTAGTCTCGACAGTGGATACATATCAAGTTGTGTACCTTCAATATCACACCTCTCTTCATTAGTGCAGTGGCACCAATTCACAATTCAGCGGTCCCACAATTGTACACTTGTAACCTCATCTTTCCACACTACTGTAATTACTTTATTTTTTATCATTCTTTTTTATTTATAGTGCAATTGTGCAATTTAACCAAAAAAGGCAAATATAAATAAAAATGTAAAATGTAAGGAAAACAATTTTGCAAATAGTGATGATGAAAAAACAGAGGAGGAGAAACCCACCCCCTGATGTCACTTTACTGCCAGCATGCCAGCACAGAAACGAAAGTAGGTGATGGGAACATAGTGATATTGGGAGCTATTGATTGGTGTGCCAAGGTGGGAAGTGCACAAACTGGTAACAGGATGAACATGGTATCATATGGCAGGGTGATGGCCCAGCTGCAATCCCAGTTTGCTTGCTTTGTGTGATATATGACATCATATGGGCTGATTTGCCCATTGCATGATGCTTCCTCGTCCCTTTCATACACAACACACATCTACTTCCAGCTGGGCTCTGTGGTGAAAGGGGAGAGGAAGCGGTGTATGCTGTGGTGGCGGCAACATGGGAGGCTTCCCATGCTACAATGAGGGGAAGCCTCATTAAGTTGGGTGATGCGGGACATTGGGCAATGAGTTCTCCACACACCCCACCAGTACCCCATGGAGTCACCATGATATGTAGCGAATCCCTCACTTAATGTGATAAGGTCCTTAGTCTATAGTGTGGATGGGCTCCTGTTGCCGACTTCTATCATGATAATGTTTAATGGGTTATCTGGGGAAACATCCTTGTCAGCAATATAGACATTGTATTAAGAGTCAACACATCCCTATTGGGCCATTATTTTTTGATGATTTGTTTGACAACCTGTCTAGTTTGTTGCAGATTGATTCCTTTAGCTGATGAAATTTAGTGTCTTTTTCTTTCTCCATGCTTGAGGGCAAAACCATACTTGCCATTTCTGACATTATTATGTTTTCTTGGCTATCTTTCATTTTTTTTAAAGGATCTTGCAATGTTAGATTTCAGATTAACAAGAAAGAGCCATGATGGCTCAAACCAAAGAACCAGCTAAGGCAAATGCTTCCAAGAAACTGGAAACTTTATAAAAACATCATAAAGTCTATAGCCACCAGTTACTGTGTGTTGTTTCCCCAGCAACTGGTTTAGAGAATCATGCTACATCTGACTAGAACTTGGAAAATGTACGTTATTACTATTTTCAAAAGCAACAGGGTTGCCTGTAACACATTGTTGTTTTCTAGTAACAAGGAAAATTGCAACTACTTTTTGTCATTTTACTAAAAGTTTGTTTTTGCATACGGAGTTCCTGTTATTGCGAGAACATTATTTGTGTTAGTGTTGGGCATTTTGGCTATTCTAGTGATTTTTGTTTTATTTTTTAAAAATAAGAGCAGCATGTCAATAGCATGCTACTGTCTTAATAACTTAGTAATTTCAATGAGTAATGAGTTACTTGTTTTAAAAAAACCCTATATACAAGTAAAACACATCACCTTACTGTGTAATGTTTGAAAGCTCAGCTTCTGAACCTGGTAGCTTTTTTATCTGTCAGAACCAAAGCCATCCATAAACCTATCCTTCCCTTACATATTTATTTAATCCATCCACCACCTCCAAACTTACCTCCCCGAAAGCTAGGCAGAACTTTCTCATGGTGAGAAAGGTGATTGTGGCTGAGTGCCATACAGGTGATTGTGGCTGAGTGCCATATGTTGCTGTAGTATTTTCTATTCCCAGCTTGCTGTCGTCTTTTTGAGCTGGAGTATTTAAACAAACGGGGCATTTCAATATGGGCTGTTTAATTTTACAGTTAGCTCATACAATCTATGTTTGGGATTTATAAGATTATTGATTATTTTTTGGGTTGAGAGAGTTGTTCCTTTTTCAGAATGCAATATTTGAATAAGTTCTACTCCCCCTATAATCTGTAATATGTATTTATGTGTTTTTTTTTCTAATATTAATAGCAGTCCTTATGGCACTGAAATGGTGTGCATGCTGCAAAACTGAAAAAAAAAAAACCCTGGGGATTTTGTATTTTATTTATATTCTAGCCCTAAGGCTCAGGATGCATTCTAAAACCCACATATCATAAATCCTTATGTACAGGGTGAGGCAACATAACTTCCTTTTTTCAAAACTTAGTAAAACCCATTTTATGAATCAGAAATGTTTATTTTAATTTTATAATGTAGGCGCGTACCTAAAGTTTTGTTTTATGTAGTTTTGAAGATCAAATTAAGTAGGTGACGTCCCCATTCTCCATTCTCCATACACTGAGTAAACTGATTTCTGGCATTTGTCATGACTCTTGCCAGCATAGCAGGTGTTATGTTGGCAATTTCTTCCTGGATGTTGGTCTTCAAACCTTGTAGGGTCCTTGGACGGTTCACATAAACACGGGATTTCTAAAAGCCCCATAGAAAAGAATCACAAGGGGTCAAATCTGGAGAGCGGGCCGGCTACTCCAAATCCGCTCAAAAAGTAGGCCTCAACGGCAAAAGCACGCTCCTCACTGTTCCAATGCATGATGGCGACTGGACTGTGTCAGAACAAAACTTTATACTCCCGCCTCTCGAACGAGACCACTAGTGCTCTGCTACGTGTTCAACCAACTGAATGGTGCGTATTTTTAAAAAAGCAAGGTATGCTGCCTCACCCTGTATATGTTGATTTAGATTATAGGTTGATGGCAGGTGTTGGAGCCAAAATTATAGATCTTGTTATGACCTATGGATATTGTTATGTTATGTTGTTGTTAGGCAATCTCTCGTTGTCCGAGTACGATAATCCTCCAGGGTGGATCTGTAGGTGACTATTGAACCTTATTCTTGATCTGCATCGTCTCCTGTAGTGAGGGCATTGGTTTCCAGGTGGAAAGCAGTCTCGGTTGGGGTTGGCTTGACACGTCTTTCTCTTGGCACCTTTCTCTCTTTCACCCTCCATTTGTGCTTCTTCAAATTCTGCAGCACTGCTGGTCACAGCTGACCTCCAGCTAGAGTGCACACAGGCCAGGGCTTCCCAGTTCTCAGTGTCTATGCCAGAGTTTTAAAGGTTGGCTTTGAGCCCATCTTTAAATCTCTTTTCCTGTTCTCCAACATTTCGTTTTCCATTTGTCAATTCAGAGTAGAGCAACTGCTTTGGGAGACGGTGGTCGGGCATCCGGACAACGTGGCGGTCCAGCGGAGTTGATGGCAGAGGGCCATCACTTCAATGCTGGTGGTCTTTGCTTTTTCCAGTATGCTGACATTTGTCCACTTGTCTTCCCAAGAGATTTGCAGGATTTTCCAGAGGCAGCACTGATGGAATTGTTCCAGAAGTTGCATGTGACATTGATAGTCATTCCACAGAGAGAAGAAAGAACCAATGCTGCTTTGAGGGGCCAGTTACCCCTGGCTGCCATCATTGTTTCCATACCCAGGCATTCAGAAACGTCAAGCACAGGAAGAAAGTAAAAGGGGACAAAAAAGTGCTTCTCTTAGATTCTTCTGGAATGGACTAAGCTCTTACCTTTCCCCTCTCTGTTTAGAGATGAGAATTGACCCTTTTCTGTTAAGAGTAAAGGTATCAGGACTCAAATTGACCCATGGATATGTTCACCCAGTATTTGTGTGTGTGTGTGTGTGTGTGTGTGTTTTTACTAAAATTTCTAGAGTTATACATGAATATAGCAAGTGTGCTGATGAAATCAAGTTGAAAAATCTACTTGAAAGGACTCTTTCAAACTTAATATTGGCCATCACAAGCCAGCTCTAGATAGAACTTGAAATATGAGAGTGTTATCAAAAACTTGACCCCCCCCCCAAAAAAAATATGGCCTCAACATAAATTTTGAAATATATATAAGTTTTATTCTGTTTTTTGCATTTTATAAGGTTTTACAATATCGAAAGAATAACATTCCCCACCACACACACACACACACACTCACACATTGGGCTGATTAGATAATAAAGATGAAGAAAAGCCAATAGATGAAGCTTTTTAAGAGTTAGGCTTGATCTAATTGTTAGTGTAATCTTTCTGGCTAGAAGGTGAATCAGTCCTGAACCCAGTATGAAAACAGTGACCTTGAGCCAATATTTAAGCTCTTCTTGACAGGGGAATTTCCCTGGATTCTCGCAGCAAGGCACAGGATGGCACAAATCTGCAGAACTGGAAGAGGGCACTCAAGAACTGTGATTGCTGCTGGTCTTAGATGTTAAGCCACCAACCCAGATGCTGGATGCATGCAGCAACTGGGTAGGTGTCTTGGCGTCAAAAACTTTAATAGCCAATAGTATATTCTGACCCCTTTTGGTACTACTAAAATGTAAAATGGCTGATCTGCTTATTTGTTAACTGGTGAACTGGTCTGGTATTTTATTTTATTTTTTGTCGTGTCAGGAGCGACCTGAGAAATTGCAAGTCACTTCTAGTGTGAGAGAATTGGCCGTCTGCAAGGACGTTGCCCAGGGGACACCCGGATGATTTGATGTTTTTATCATCCTTTGAGGTGATATCGAGCTCTTTTGGGGGGCTTCTCCCAGTGAAGGAGATCCCTGGAGACCGCTAAAGGGGTCCCTGACCTTGGTGAGCGGCCAGCAGGAGCCAATCCAAAGCGCGAAGTATTAGCAATCAATCTCACCAGAGGCTGAAGAGGTACCAGCGACCGAAGCGTTTATTTCTGCGATTCAGCTGAAAAGGATGCGTTACAGGGATATTTCCACCATAAGCATACATTCATAGGAGTTACAGGCATTTTTATATTGTCAGAACAAAGGAAAAACAGTTTGAAAATCCCGCCCACCCTCTGTCAGCTGGCTTCGTCCTGATTGGCTGTCCCTGGAACAGCTGGGAGGAGGCCGGGCCGTATGTCCCGCCTTCCCTCCAATCGCCGGGCGCTGTTGCCTCCAGGGGGCCAATCGGAGCCTTTCTAGCGCTTCTGAGGATGGTCCAATCAGCGACCAGGAGGTGGGACCTGGTTTGACAGCTCATAGGGGGCGGAGTGCCTGGGAGGTGTCCGCCAGCCGATTGAGAACTTTTGTTCTAAGCTGTGGGGTGGCAGACGGAAGAAACAAAGAGCTTCCTGATTCCTTGATTGGGGATGTGTAGAGACATGAAAAAGGGGCTGTTGATGACATTTGGATCTCGGACTCTGTAAACAAGGAGACCCTTGAACACAAAGGAGCTGCACAAATGCCATGGGTTGGGTTAATTAATCCTTCTTTCCAGGTTTCGGTTGACTTATCTCTGGCCCATTGTCTGAACTCTGAAAATGTGCCCGGAGATAGGATCAACCCCGGCCCATGCAAAATGTTAATATGAATGGATTTACTTTTGAGGAAATGAGGTTTCCTCCTGACAATAACCTCAGGTCACATTCTTTTCTGGGGCAAGGTTCAGAGGGAGGTCATACATTTCATACATTTCATAATGGATCCCCATCCCTATCCCAGCAAGGTTTATTAAGGACAATAATAATTGATAGTAAAAGCATTTCATTTCTGCCAGAATTATGATCTCCTTGGTGAAGGTGCACACGCAGGCGGAGGCTGTTCCTGCCAAGGGGCCTGGTTCGGAGTCCGTGGAGAAGGTCCAAGACGATGGGGCATCAAGTCAATAAGTAAAGGCAAAAGAATCTGTAAGGGGACTTCCAGGCGGAGGGGTGTGGGGCAATGTCCTTCGGAAAACTATGTCTTCCAGCGATGGCCTGGGAGCCACCTGGCCCCTTCCTCGGGGCTCCTGCTGGCCATCGCCGCGAGTCCCAGGCTGCCGGGATCACCAGGGAGCGGGCTCTGCCGCGGAGAAGCGGGGAACCTAGCCAGACTGACAATCAGCCGTTCCTCTGCGGGACAGAAATACTCAAAGCAAAACTGATTTTTCCTCAGGTGGAGCAGCCCGAAACGAAGAAAAGGAGATGGCAGCCAGCCTTGATATTAGCCCTATGTTATTGAGTTAGAGTCAGGAAAGGATACAAAGTAACATGCGGAGAGATAGAAAGTTGCGAGTTTCAAGCACTTTATTGGGGGAAAGATACAAGGTAAAGGGAAAGGGAAGGTTAGTTGAATCTGCAGGCATTCCTGGTCTTTGAGCTAGCGGCTGGGGCACATTTAATCTGTTTGCCTCAAAAGCTTGGTCCAGGAACTGCGGAACTCCCTGCTGCAGTTCATACCAAGGTAAAGGCGGGGCTACCAGCTGCGCTCGCCATCATATTGACCACTAAGGAGAAGGTTGACTCAAGTGAGTTTTTAACTCTCCTTAGGGAGATCCCTGATTTTCCCAAATTGGTGGTGAACGCCATTTTCCAAAAGGTTATGGAGATTTCCATTTCACAAAAGGTTATGGCATCATTTTTCCAAAAGGTTATGACTTCTAACAAGATCATGATTTCCAAAGATCATACTTCTCCAAAATGTTAGGACTCTGTACTTTGAAAATATAGGCTATATAGTCTGGAGTTTGGAGTTTGGAGAGGCAGAAACAGTCTTTGGTAGAAAAGGCTAAAGCCCTGGCAAAACAAAAATTCCTATGATTCCATAGCATTCAGGTATGGCAGTTAAAGTGTTGTCAAACTGCAGTAATTCCAAAGTATAGATACACCCTCTGGAAGTGCCTTATCTCTACTCTCTATCTATTTCAATTCACACTGGTATTTGAGAACACCTCTACAATCAGCCCCGTTTTCTCTGGGGTTAGAGGCATAAGACACCATGAAAGTGAAAATATATGCATTACATAATTGTCACGTTTTAAACCTGAGGAAACACCTCTCTAAGACTCTTGGCACTCATATGGCAAAAGAGTCAACTTCTGCCTCAGGCCCAAGTCTCTGCAGTACAAATATTCCGACATCAAGTGAAAAGCCCTGAAGAAATCTTGAAAAGGTTCAACAAAATCCAATACGTAGGCGTCGGATCCACTCTTCCTCTCTTCTTTACAT
>NW_026844366.1:203871068-203957503 GCF_025583915.1 Anolis sagrei ordinatus | reverse complement strand
CATGCTGTACTTCACCATACTGGCCTGCGTCAATGACCGTGACGCAACCCTGTCCCATTCCGCCAGTATTTTCCCCAAAGGTGTTTCCGATGGGACAGAACGTTTGATCCTGGAAGAACAGACGCCCATCTCTCAGCTACCAGCTCCACAAACCAGTGGTTAATCAGGGAAGCCCCCCCAACCGTAAGGCAGGCCAGAACCTGAAAAGTTCCTGGATAGGAGAGCTCGGGGCGATCAGCACTTGGCAGCTAGGCAGTCCAAAAGGGGAGGACTCCCTTTCCCACGTAGCTCCCGCCAAGTCCGCAAAAAGCGAGCTGAATTGCAATTCCGGGCCTCAAACGCCTAGGTGTTCGCTACCCCCAGTCAGGAATTTGTTACCGAGATCTAGAGAATCCCTCCCCAGTGGGCCGACTCCGAAGCTGGTTCGGAAAGCCTAGAATCTCCTCCCACCTGACGACCACCAGGGCAGCCCACGGTTGCTTTTCTTACCCGTCCGGACGTTTTCCCTTTTCCCCTTCCGCGTCGGTCGCTCCTCTTCCTGGAAGTCCTTGGATCAAGGCTTCCCTATGCTCCTTTGTGCTGAAACTCCGGGTCAGAGCTTGGAAGGAAGTGGCTGTGGGAGAATTTGTAGTTTTTTTTGGTCAGCTGGTCAAATAAGGTCCGAATCAAGAAGAGGCGCCTCGATTCCCAAGCCTGCTTCCCCTTCACTCTGGCCCAAAGAATCAGACCAAGGTGCCTGCTTGAAAATTTGGGCTATAATTGAATCGGGGCCTTCAAGCAGCGTCCCTTCGTGGTAAAGCCAAATGATATCGAGCTCTTTTGGGGGGGCTTCTCCCAGTGAAGGAGATCCCTGGAGACCGCTAAAGGGGTCCCTGACCTTGGTGAGCGGCCAGCAGGAGCCAATCCAAAGCGCGAAGTATTAGCAATCAATCTCACCAGAGGCTGAAGAGGTACCAGCGACCGAAGCGTTTATTTCTGCGATTCAGCTGAAAAGGATGCGTTACAGGGATATTTCCACCATAAGCATACATTCATAGGAGTTACAGGCATTTTTATATTGTCAGAACAAAGGAAAAAACAGTTTGAAAATCCCGCCCACCCTCTGTCAGCTGGCTTCGTCCTGATTGGCTGTCCCTGGAACAGCTGGGAGGAGGCCGGGCCGTATGTCCTGCCTTTTCTCCAATCGCCGGGCGCTGTTGCCTCCAAGGGGCCAATCGGAGCCTTTCTAGCGCTTCTGAGGATGGTCCAATCAGCGACCAGGAGGTGGGACCTGGTTTGACAGCTCATAGGGGGCGGAGTGCCTGGGAGGTGTCCGCCAGCCGATTGAGAACTTTTGTTCTAAGCTGTGGGGTGGCAGACGGAAGAAACAAAGAGCTTCCTGATTCCTTGATTGGGGATGTGTAGAGACATGAAAAGGGGCTGTTGATGACATTTGGATCTCGGACTCTGTAAACAAGGAGACCCTTGAACACAAAGGAGCTGCACAAATGCCATGGGTTGGGTTAATCAATCCTTCTTTCCAGGTTTCGGTTGACTTATCTCTGGCCCATTGTCTGAACTCTGAAAATGTGCCCGGAGATAGGATCAACCCCGGCCCATGCAAAATGTTAATATGAATGGATTTACTTTTGAGGAAATGAGGTTTCCTCCTGACAATAACCTCAGGTCACATTCTTTTCTGGGGCAAGGTTCAGAGGGAGGAAAGGTGGGAGGGGGAGAGAGTCAGGGTGCATCTTATGTGATAGATATCAATTATAAACATTTTCTCATGCTTCATACATTTCATACATTTCATTTCTGCCAGAATTATGATCTCCTTGGCGAAGGTGCACACGCAGGCGGAGGCTGTTCCTGCCCAGGGGCCTGGTTCGGAGTCCGTGGAGAAGGTCCAAGATGATGGGGCATCAAGTCAATAAGTAAAGGCAAAAGAATCTGTAAGGGGACTTCCAGGCGGAGGGGTGTGGGGCAATGTCCTTCGGAAAACTACATTTCCCTGATCAAGGGCCAGGGTCCAGTGCACAAGCCAGAGAATTCACAAAGAAGAAACAGGAACCCAGTTATGTGTGCTGGGTCAGGAAGCAACAGAATCCATTGTCCGGCCCTTGGCGAACTACAAATACTTGGGGGGGGGGGGGAAAAGATGCTCCGCATCAGTGGGAGGCTTCTCTCATGGCTCCGCATGAGGAGCTGGAGCTGATAGAGGGAGCTCATCCGCCTCTCCCCAGATTCGAACCTGCGACCTGTTGGTCTTCAGTCCTGCCGGCACAGGGGTTTAACCCACTGCGCCACCGGGGGCTCCTTCGTTTGTGGTATTAACATAACTCAAAACCCACTGGACGATTTGACACCAAATTTGGACACAAGACACCTATCAGGCCAACGAGTGCTCTGGTATAAATGTTGTAATCAAATAATAAATAAATTTGTTTTCTGATGCAACTAGAATATTTCCCCATGGATTCAAATTACTAAAGAAGAGATTTCCACCAAAATATTAGGAAAAACCTCCTAATAGTTAAGAGATCTTCAACAGTGTAATAGACTGTCTTGAAGGGTGATGGACTCTCCTTCTTTGGAGATCTTTAAACAGAGATTGGATTGGCATCAACTGGTGGTGCTTTAGTTTTGTATTCCTTGGAAGTTTTTAAACAGAGGCTGGATGGCCATCTTTCAAGGGGTGCTTTGATTGTGCTTTTCCTGCATGGCAGGGGGTTGGACTAGATGGCACATGTGGTTGCTTCCCACTCTATGGTTCTATGATCCTATTCCTGGATGTCAAGGAGTTGGACTGGATAGATCAGGACTCTACAGGAGTTGGACTAGATAAACCAGTACTAAAAATAATATTAACTTTAATCGCTGGTCTGTGACAAGCAAAACATGGAGCCAGGAATGGAAATCTATGATTTCCAGTTATCACTGTATACTTTCTAGGCAAATCTAATACTTTCCCCCACTTAATTTGTTGAAAGGGGAGTTTTTGCATGGGCTGATCAAAATCTCTCCAGAAGGCAAACTGCAAAGGCCTGCAAGTGAGCTTATTATGAACTTCCGGAAGCAGCTGCAGTGGCTATCAAAACCCTGACTGTAGTCAACCAGTAAACTTCACCATCAGAACAAGAGCACTTCTGTTAGATGGGTGTGCTGACCTTTTGCTGCTCTTTCCATGGCAGGCAGGTGTGGGCCCAGTACCTGTTTGTGAAAGAGTCATATGTAAAAGGTTCAGCAAAGCAAGAATCTGAGTCACTGTCTGCTCGACTCCCAACTAAAATAATTTAATTTTCCAACCAGTTCAGTTTTCCTTCATTTAAACTTGAAGAAGAAACAACACAAAGCTCTTACCCTGAACCCCTGACCTTTTGGAGGTATACCCCACCTCCCCTGATGATTCATCTGTTTACCTTGAGACAATTAAATGTGACTCAGATTAAATAACCTTTCAGACCAAAGGAACATGGACTAAAAACAGGCCTGGACCCACCCTATCTAGTGCCAAGGGGGACTGAGGCAAGAGTATTACTGTCCGTCACTCCCAAGGGGAAAATATCTCCAAGGAATTGGAGGGTGGCACTCAATTGAAAACATTGATATTTATTTCACAAAGGGGACCCAGCAGGTGGAGCTGTTTCAGAAGGATGCACTCCATTATTTGATGGTGTTCATGCTCCTGGGTCTTGCTGACTCACAGTCCCATTAAAATTCAAAACAATTGGGATGTGCTGCTTATGTCACACAGCTGAGAATGCATCAAAATAAAACAGTTGAATTCAGACATACTATATCCCAGCTGATAGCAAACCACTCCTGAAATATTGCAATAATAAAGCAATATAAGAAGAGTCACTTTTCCACCATGAAAAAATTAGTCCATAGAATGATTGTTTTCCCAATATTGCGTACAAAATTATATAATTTTTCAAAATGGTTCTAAAGTATGTTTTTGCATGTGCCTGTGTTGTGGGTGCTTGAAGTATTATTTATATTAATGTTGTAGCATTGAATTTGCCTTGCAAACCGCCTCAAGTCGCCTGAGGACTGAGAGGGGCGGTGTACAAATACAGTAAATAATAAATAAATAAATAAATAAATAAATAAATAAATATTAGATTATGTCCTTGCATGTGCCTGTGTTGTGGGTGTTTGAAGTATTTGATTACCACAGTTCAAGGAGTTTATGATCATTCTTTTACACATAGGCCCCATCTCACTGCCATATAATGCAGTTCATAATTGGGTTGCTGTAAGTTTTTTGGGCTGTATGGCCATGTTCCAGAAGCATTCTCTCCAGACGTTTCACCTGCATCTATGCCAGGCATCCTCACAGGTTGTGAGGTCTTACGGCAACCCAGTGATTCCAGCCATGAAAACCTTCAACAACACAGTTCATAATTGCAGCTGGACTGTCTTCTTTTGTGATGGTGCCTATTACATGATGCCATGTGCATCCCCTTCCTCCTCTTCATGATTCTCCTGTCTCTAGTTATTAACATGTAATACCCGTCAATACCTCCAAATTCAGCAACATCATGTCATCTACCTTTCTGAGTTGGGTTCCTTCCATTTCTGTTCTAGTAAGCTGGCAGTAAAGTGATGCCAAGGGATGGGATATTCCTCTTTTTCTTCCTTTGTCCTCATTATTCCTAAACTGTCTTTTTTTCTTTTCTATTTTATAGTTTTGTTTGCAGTTTTTTTAAATGCTGGAATTGTGCAATTGTGCTAATAACACCAGGAACCATAGTACTGCAGGAAGATGGGGTTATGAGAGTTTCTACACATGCAATCACAGGATAATGAATTGCTGGATCTGTGCAATTGCATAATTCAAGAGAGGTGTGATGTTAATCTGGTATGCATCCACTATCAATGATAACATGACTGTAGTGAAATAGCAGGTTCATGTGATAAAGTCCAGCATTCTTACTAGGAGGCCATGACTTCCTGTAAGTTTCCTCCCTTGTTAAACAGATTATGCTTTCAGGATTTTTTTCCTTCCTATTAAATCAACATTATTTTCCTCGAAATTTGATTGTGTTGGTTTGGGTCCTATCTTTTGGAGCACTAAAGTTGTTGTCTGGCTGTATCAAGAAAGAATTTCTGCCCACCTTCCCTCCTCACCTGGCAGTTGTAACAGAAAAGAAAAAAAGTTTTTTTCCCACTTCTTTCCCCCAGTTCTCATCTTCCCTTTCTCCATCTGCCTGCCAGAATCATCTGAGCCAAAACAAGGATGCCTTGGCTCATTGGGATAGCTGAGTCACACATTGACTCTAGTCTGTAGTTACAGAGCATCTTCTAAAACTGTTATAGAGGATCTTCTAAAACTGTGTAGTGTTCTCGTGCTCCTGCCTTCCCATGCTGGCCATTATTTGACCTGGGACTTGGGAAAACACCACTATTTGGCATTCTTTGGCTCTAATTCCCCAGAACGTTTTAAAGCTCTTTACTCCCTCATGATTGTTGCTTCCTACTCTCACCTCTTCCACCATTTGGGACCCCAGATTCTGAGCATATATACTTTTGTCTGTTTCCCCAATGACCACACCATTCAGAAAACCTGAGATAGTATTTCAGAGGAGAAAACAGGCAAGACTTAGCAATGAGAAAGGCAGATCTTCTCACCTTCCTCCTTCCCATCATCACAAAAGTGAATAAATAAGAGCTGATGTGGCAGCCACAGAAATCCCAGCTTCAGCTTTCTGTATATCCTTCTTCTATAAGTCAATTATGTATATAATAAAATATAAAATGTCAAACTTCAGGGGAAAATAATTCCCTTCCCCGCAAATATATTTCAATATCAGATGTGATTTGTGGTCCAAGACTAAGTCTAAATAAATTATCTTCTAAAACTGTGTAGTGTTTTGGTCTGCATGTGGATTGATTCTATTGTGATCATTAAGTATTCAATAAAATCTTTGGTAAAATTGAAGCAATTAGTTCATGTGGCAAAACATATATATTATTTAATTTAACAAGTATAATTTTACGGACATCCTTTCTACCCCAAACCAGTGGCTTTTCTTGCATTCTGCAGTGCCTACAGCCAGAATGACCATAGATGCACTTTCTCTGATAAGGGGTACATGGGCATACATTAGGGCTGGGCAACCACGGAAAAATTTGTTTCTAAAATCGATTCGTTTTTGGGGGTTTTCGCGTTTCGATTTTTAAAAGAATTCCAAAATTTTTCTTTTAAAAAGTTCGATATTTACGAAATTTTGTAAATTACAAAACAATACGAAACAATTACGAAATAATTATGAATCGATTCGTTAATGGCGGACGCGACCGCGCAATATGCTAAAAAACCTCCAAATGGGACAGGGGGAACTTCTGAAGCTTCCCTCTCCCTCTGTTGTTGACTGTTGGTGTGATATTTATAATTTTTTTCACTGATTAAACAAACAACAACTATAAAACTTGCCCCAGACATGCGGAAATAATAACGAAACGATTTCAAAACAATAACGAAACAAATACAAAACGAATTCGAAACAATTACGAAATGAATTTAAAAATTTGTTTCGTTTTTTATTTGCTCCTGAATGATTCGTTATCGCTTCGTTATAAAAAAAAATAACGAATTTTTAACGGGTTAAGAAATTACGAAACGAAACCGCCCAGCCCTAGCATACATGTATCTTGGAGAGAAGGTTCATCCAATTCTTCCATTGGTGAAGGCTGAGAATTACACATTTGGGAGGGGATTCTGCTATAAGCAGGAATGTTTCTTTCCTATATCTGCTATGGAAGTTGGCTAAAGCAGACTATAGTCTTAAAGATGTGTATCTCTCTTTCTGCAGATCTGTTATCAGAACTTGCAAAGTTTACATTGTGGACTGCAGCTCCCAGAATCACCCAGGCATTATGGCCAGTATTGAGTGGTTTTGGGAATTATAGTCCAAAATATAACTTTTCTAAGATATATTCTTTTCCTTTCACAATTGGGACACTGTACATTGACCTGAAGAAATCCAAGAATGTATAAAAATCCACCCAGATACTATTTTTATGTACATGATTCATTCTGACTGGGGCCAATGAGTATGCCACCATATTACATGTTTTCTTCTCCTCCCCACTTTCTGGACATGCTACTATTCTTCACTAGTGAGTCACCTGATTTTTTTTTATTTGAGGTTTTAATTTAGAAATGTAATTTTCAATGAATAATCCATAATCTTTTCTGGTTTAGGCAAAGATAAACAGGAAAGATTTTACTCCCTGGCTCTTAAAAGCATAAAGGCAGTAAGAAAAGAGGAAGATGAAATAACAAAGGGATTGATTTAATTCAGAATGCAATGGTTTTTAGTTGACAAGACTTGAGTAGGGTTGTTAATAGCAGGGTCTTCTGGAGGTCTCCCATTCATAAAGTGGTCATAATGCAAACCTGACTTGAAAGAACATAATAACTACAAATTAAAAAAAATATGCAGAATGATGCATGTCAGTATTAATAGCTGTCACCTTTTAGTACACAGAGATGCCAGTACATGCAGCCTACATAAATTGATTATTGATTATTGAGAGCAAACAATCAATAGACTATGACTCCAGGAAACTAAGATTTGACTCCCTATTATGCTGATGAAATTCTAGTGCAAATCTTGTTCTCTCTCTGCCTGAAAAGAAGGTAATGGCAGATATCTTCTGGCCTAGAAAACTTGAGGACAGGCTTGCCATATGTCAGAATTGTTCTGTTGTATGACCTCTCTCTCTCTCTCTCTCTCTCTCTCTCTCACACACACACACATATATATATATATATATTCATGTACCATATATACTCGTGTACCATATATACGCGAGTATAAGTTTTTCAGCCCTTTTTTAGGCTGAAAAAGCCACCCCCCCGCTTATACTCGAGTCAAAGTTACTTATTATTTTACTCTATTATTATTATTATTATTATTATTATTATTATTATTATTGTCATCATCATCATCATCATCATCATCATCATCATTGCACTTATTATTTTACTCTCTTTATTATTATTGGAAGGATAAATAAGGACATTTACAATGAATATATTAAAATTATGGTTTAACCAGAGTTGGACAGTCTTACCCTAAATTACAGTGTTATGTATACAGTTAACCTACTGATGCCTCAATTAATGTAATTTTATTGGTATCTATTTTTATTTTGAAATGTACCAGTAGCTGCTGCATTCCTCCCCCCCGGCTTATACTCAAATCAATATATTTTCCCATTTTTATGGTAAAATTAGGTGCCTTGACTTATATTCGGGTTGGCTTATACTTGAGCATATACAGTATGTAACTTCCACTATACCGCCATTAAATCTACTTAACCTCCCTCAAGCTATTCTAAGAGTCTCTACATTATATTTTAGGCATATATTTTTTGCTGTTAACAACCATACAGTTGATTCCAGCCTTGCCGCCAGCATTATGACTGAAAATTATTTCAGACTATTTGGTCATCGTCACTTACGTACCATCTTTCCCATCTTTACAGCTAAGTAAACTGTGTAACTTTCTCCCTGGGAGCACATGACCTAGCTTGCGTAGTGGAACTGCGCAAAATGGATAAAATGAGGGTCTGGGTTATAAACTTACACGTCCATGGAATTGATGACACATGTCTAGCAGGACGGAACCTTTGTTGATCTTGAAACATGCTCTTCTCATGTATACACAGGTTTGCTGCTCCACCTTATGTTGGCATAGGTCTGAACATCTTTATTTAGGGGAAAGAGGACATTCCCTCTCTTCTTTCCTTCATTATAGTGTGCTTCTAAAATGTTGAATTACATATTTAGTATTATAAAAGACGATTTCCCTGCTCACCTATAGTCAATCTCATTTTTCAAATGAATTTGGAAGTGAGGAAGCAAATTTCCTGCAGGAGAATTATGAAGAGGGGGAGGTGTCTTCTATAAACTGTCTTCTTGTTGTGTTCAGTGCCTTCTTTCTTATTTAGTCACAATTATAGAAGGAAGCAGGATTGCAAAGGGAATGTGAGGTTGTTGCCTGATCACTTTTGAGCACAATAGGCAGGTAGTGGTGCTAGTGGTGTTAGTACAGAGGGACAAAATTATGGTGTTACTCTCAAATAAGAATTTTGCCCCTTCTATGAAATTTCATCCAGTTCCCAAATTTTTACCATTGCAGACAATGAGATAATCAGAATTGTTCACACCTAGAATGCTTACATTGCTCTGTTCAGGAGGAAGCCTTGAACCTCCAAGCTCAAATGAGATGTTGCTTCAGTAGCAAAGAAAAAGCAGGCAATGGCCCATGTCTAATGATTAGTCGCATCTGCAGTAAACTAGAGATGGAAAGAAAATTAAAAATATTCAAAATAAGAGTAGAAAATGTGTTTCTCAAATGTTGTGAAATCCTGGTGAGAAGAATCCAGGACTAGTTGGAATCTTCTCATTTCAGGTCTTATTCTATGCAACCCCCCCCCCCCTAACCCCCCCTCCCCCCACAACCATGCATAGTTTTGGGGCATGTTTACCATGTGTGAATTCTTCACAGTTCACCCTAGCCTTTGATGACTGTGATTTTTTCAAAGATTTTTCCACAGTGGGTAGAAAATTGTTTCATTCAACAAAAAATATGCAAAACTAAAACAGACCCACTGAATTAATGCACTGTATCATTAATATTGACTTACCAAGTTCCTATTAATTGTCTAGGACTGCTCTAGTTTGAAAGAAGAAATTGAGTTTTCTGGGGATAACGCAAGTCCCACATTGTGACTCAATATAAATATTGTGGAGGTAATTAGACTTGACTTGTATTTAGGTCACTTACGTGAAAACTCTGTGAACCACCAAAAGGCATGTGTACCTCCCTTGCTATTCTGCTTTTGAGGCTGGTAGAAAGAGCTGCCATATACGAAATATCAAGTGGAGGTCATTTGGTGTGATAATGGAAAGAGTGAAGACCATGCTGGAAAGAAATGCAGATGTGGCATAAACAAAGTTCTAGACATGCCTGAAATGAACTAGTAACATCATGTCAATGTTTTAAATGAGAAATGCTGGAATTGCAAAACCTAGGTGCAAGAGCAGAGAATCTTTTCCAACTACCCCAATACGCAGGAAAGAAAAACGGCATTTCACGCTCGCTATTTTCTTTTTTATGCTAATAAATTAGGAAACTGCCTGTACAATTGTTTTGAATTAAAAACTCCTACATCTTTTTCACTCTCACATGTTTGTTTGTTTTCTTTAATGAGTTTTTCATTAATGAGTGGTTAAAATTAATCTGCTTTCACTTTTTAAGGGCTTAGTTAATAATGATGTCAAAAAGACTGGTGATAGTGGTGCTTAATGAGTCCTCTGTTGTCAGGTTAGCTAAGCACCAGTGCACTGTGTTTATACAGCCTTTGACACTTCAAAAAACCCAAAGAACAATCACAGGGCTCGTGTTAAAGCCAATTGGGACTGGAGGGAGGGTTAACACAGTCTTGTAATCATCTCTGTCTCTCTGTTTCTTTCTTCTTTTTATCAAGTTCTAACAGGATGGTGTACTTCTTTGCATGATTTTGGTGTGTGGAAACGTGAAAGAATGCCTTTCTTACAATTTAATTAAAGTCTTTCCTGAGGTTCTCTCTGAATGTATTGTCATATGCCTAGTGGGGCTCTCTTGGTTGTGTTGAGGCCGGGAATGATTCTGAAGGGCTGGGAAGAAAGATGGTGCTGTGTGGCAGCTGTTAGCGACAAACACCATCCTAGCTCAGACCGATGTGTTTCGTCTCTGCTGGAAAATTACGTCTTAAATAACAGATCATGAAAGAGTAACCCTGACGAGGTCTGTAATTTAGTCTTGAGAGGAAATTCTTCATTCATCAAGCATACAGGAGACTAAATTAGGTCCCTTTGGAGTGAGACTTTGTTGGCAGTTTGCACGAGGATAACTTCTACCTTTCAGAATAGATCCGGCCAAGAAGGGTTGTTTTCAAGATCTGCTTCTGTACCCATTAGAACCATAGTGGAGGAACGAGGAAAGAATCATTCTTTCTTCACAGCAGTTTCAACAGAGATGCTATCTTGACAGGTTAAGCCTGTCAATTTTTTGAAGATCATTAAGTGGTTGGGATGGGGTCCTATGGAAGATACTGCTGGATAAATATCTTGAGAGGAATATAACCTCCCACAGCAAATCATAGGAACATTCAAATGCAGTTCTTTGAAATCCAGCATTCAGTTGTTGGTTTTAATATCTGAAAATAAATATCTTTACTACAACTAATCTATTTATTTATTTATTTAGAGTTTTTATACCTCAGTCTTCTCACCTCCGGGGAGGGACTCAGGCCGGCTAACAACATAAACTTCAATACAATATTGAAGTTTATGTTGTTAGCTGGCCTGAGTCCCTCCCCGGAGGTGAGAAGACCGGGGTATAAAAACTCTAAATAAATAAATAAATAAATAAATAAATAAATAAATAAGTCATCAATATAAAATACATTAAAATACACTGCATACAATTCATACAAATTACAGCAAAAATCAGTTCGTCCAAAAGAATCACAAATTCATCGCTATCCGCCAGAAAGGTCAGCAGTTATTAACTCAGTCATCATTCTGCGAATGCAGTATCCCAAAGCCATGTTTTTACCTGCTTTCTAAACATTGGGAGGGAAGAGCCAGATCTAATCTCCATTGGGAGGGAAATTAGCCCTCCCACCAAAGCCGAGGGGCCACCACTGAAAAGGCCCTGTCCCTCATCCCCACCAAACGTGATTGCGAAGGTGGTGGGACTGAGAGCAGGGCCTCTCCAGAAGATCTTAACAACCTTGATGGTTCATAGGGTAGAATCTGTTCGGACAGGTAAATAGGGCCAGAGCCATTTAGGGATTTATAGGTCAACACCAGTACTTTGAATTGTGCTCAGAAGCTGATTGGCAGCCAGTGGAGCTGGCGCAACAGAGGAGTAGTATGCTCCCTGTACCCCGCTCCCGTTAGTAATCTGGCTGCTGCTCGTCGTACTAGTTGTAGCTTCCGGGCAGTCTTCAGAGGCAACCCCACGCAGAGAGCATTGCAGTAGTCTATACAGGATGTAACCAGAGCGTGGACCACTGTGGCCAAGTCAGACTTCCCAAGGTACGAGCACAGCTGGTGCACCAATTTTAATTGTGCAAAAGCTCCCCTGACCACCAGCAAGACCTGGGGTTCCAGGCTCAGCGATGAGTCCAGGATCACTCCCAAGCTGCGAATCTGTGCCTTCAGGGGGAGTGTGACCCTGTCAAGCACAGGCTGTAACCCTATGCCCTGTTCGGCCTTTCGACTGACCAGGAGTACCTATGTCTTGTCTGGATTTAGTTTCAATCTGTTAGCCCTCATCCAGTCCATTACAGCGGCCAAGCACCGGTTCAGGACTTGAACAGCCTCCTTAGTATCTATATAAATAAAATTAAGCTTCTATCTGTTTGTTACCATTATCACACCACGAGTAACTGGCTGGGTTGATTTTTAGCAATTTTGGCAGGGATGTTTAGGATGCTCTGACTTAGCATACAGGCAATATAGTGTACATGCAATTTACTTGGTGGGCACCCTGGTGATTTTTTCATACTAGTATGTTTAGTGGGCAATTGACATGCTTTCTCAAGAGTAACTGAGATGGATGGATGTGCAACATGCAAAAGTTTGGAGCACCCAAAGTGATACCCTCCAAGGCATTTAAACTGAATAATCAGCTAGCTCTTCTCCAGATATTACACTTACCAATGCATATAACACAGTGGCAAAAGATGCACTATGAAATGATTTCCAGAAGTTTTGATTAATGTGTCTAGTGTTGGAGCGTACTGACAAAGTGCAAAGGATACTTTATTGAATGAAGAAAAAGGTCTCCCCAATGCAAGGTCAATCTAGAAGTACAACTAGTTATAAAGAAGAAGTGAGCCTTCAACCCAGTGCACTTGTGTTGGATGTGGAAATCTAGTGAAAACAGAAAGCATGAAACTCTGCCCCATTTTGTCTTGCATGTGCCTACACCTTGGTGTCTCTTCCCATTATTTTCTGTATTGCCCTGAATACTGTTGCTGTCTGCACTTATATAGCAGGAATATTTGTGATGCAATCGTTTTTAAAAAGTGATCAAGAGGGAAAAGTCCTTCTGGCATTGAATGATTGCCATCTTTTGTTGTAATCCACCCTTAGTCCCTTTGGGGAGAGAGGGGGGAATATAAAGTATTATTATGTAATATAAATAAATTATTATTATTATTATTATTATTATTATTATTATTATTATTATTATGGCTTTGCAAAGCAGTCAAGATTGTAAAGGTCAGACATGACCACCACAATCCATTTAGAGAGATCACAATTACTATCAGTAAATTGACATGTATGTACTGTTTTGGGAAAATGTTCCATGGAGCTTTCAATGAAGAAACTAGCACATGGAGCAGAATTGCTTTGCCTTTCTCACATTCATGGGCTGAATCTTGAGTTCTAGTGGGCAGCTTATGCCCTCCACTACCCCCAACTAAGGACCTTATCATATTGGCTGCTGGAATTGCCACAGATTGTGGCAAATCTGATGGTGCCTGTCAAGGGGCATGGGGAACTTGTCACCCCATCTCCTGAATTACCTGACTTACCAGAAATCTCATCCCATGCAGGGAAGCGTCCACTCCCTGGCTTCTCCCCATTGTTACCAATGCAGTATGGAAAGCCTCCTGTGTTGCCGCTACAACAGCATATGCCAATTCTGCTTTAGTTTAGCCATGGAGCCCTGCCAGAGGGCAAATCTGGAGGCATCAAAAATGAGGGAGAGGAGAACTGATGACAGAAAATCTGTTTATGCGTATCAGCGCTGCAACATTGGCAAAATGCTTATGAGATGTAGTGGAGCTCAAAGAGTCATTAGGACCAGAAATAAAGGAAAACTTCCCACCATAGCTTTTGTGGTTACTTTGAATCTGCATTAACCAAACTTTTGTGGATGCTATGGTGCCATTTACCAGGACTAATAGGTCCGTGAATGTACTTTCCTTTGGGTATCAGGAATTTTGATCCGCTTTGCTACTCTGGATTAACCAGCTGTGTGGCAGGGCCCTCAGCCCACAGAAACTGGTTCCAGAAAGATGGTGGTGTGCCTTGTTGCTCCAATTGTTTCTCCAAACTTACAGCAATTATTTTTTTATTTTGACTTTTTTGGGGGGTATGGGTCAAATAGCAGCTTATTTGGTAACTGAAAATGTGGATGATTGCGTGCTGTATGCTTATATTTCACTTTCATATACAGCCAGCAATATTTGTATCCTCATTGGGTTCAGCGTAAGCCCCAGTTTTTATTATAGTCCTGGTCAGTCCCACCCCAAGTCAGTGGAAATTATTGTACAGTTTTAAAATACCGAAAGCTGAAGCCACCATTCTGGATTCTCATTGAACTTCTTCTGTTGTCCTGGTGTCTTGAAGCAATCACAAACTCTGTGCTACCACAACATAGATACAGCTTCTGTAAAAGGAGCCTCGGTCACTCATAGTCTTATAGTTAAACAGATAGCTTTTGAGAAACAGGAACTAAACAGTGTTGACGAGGGGGAAAGTCTAAAGCTGTTTTGACTGCTATGGAATCTGATCTATTGGGCAAAACAGGCGCACATGACAAAGGAAAGTAGTATCTTTTTAAAAGTCTTGCAAATGAAACATGGTTTGCTCACGTTCACAGTGAAATGAAGGCCCCTTCTACACTGCCATATAATCCAGATTATCAAATAGCTAGTCCACATTATCTGCTTTGAATTGGATTATATGAGTCTACACTGCCACATAATCCAGTTCAAAGCATAAAATCTGTATTTTATATGACAATGTAGAAGGGGCCAAACTGTCCCTACTATATGATGGATGAGGTTTTGTCTACTATAGCCACTAGGTGGCATTATCATTGTTACATTTGCGGTGAGCTGCTTATTCCCTTTACTTGAAGTTTTTTTCTTGTTAAAAATAAAGATATGGCTCACATTCTTGATTGGCATTCTTCTGTATGTTGTGATACCATATTTGAGCAAGCCATGCTGTATATGATTGCCACTAAGTCTTTCAGGAGTGATCCTTTGCATTTTTCGACAGCCCCTTCTACACTGCCATATAAAATCCAGATTCTCTGCTTTGAACTGGATTATATGGCAGAGTAGACTCCAGTTCAAAGCAAACAATGTGGATTATCTTTGATAATCTGGAATATAGGGCATTGTAGACGGGGCCTGAGCCATGTTTGGTGCTGAGACAAATACAAGAGAGTGTTGACTTCTGGTGAACTTGTGTACTGCATAGATGGAAGTCTGAGGCCGGATCCAGACTGGCCTTTATCCCAGAAGCGTCTGTGTTAAAATAACGTGGATGTTTCTGGGGGCCTGTCCATACCCACCCCAGAAAGCAAGTGCTTTCTGGGGTGGGCTGTCCAAAAATTCGGTACTAGCCCAAGAGAATGTCCTGAGACCCTACCCCGCTCCCCCCAAGCCACCAGAACCCTTAGAAAACTAAGAAAAACATTACGTGGTCTCCATTTGAAGCCCTGGCGGGCTCTCCCAGCATTTAGAAAGTAAGGTTGCTTACCTGTAACCATGTTTCTTCTAGTGGTAACTGTGAAATCCACACCTGTGGTATTTCCCTGCGTCCACGCAGCTGACTCGGATCTTTCTTGAAAGCTTTTCCTAATTAGGGACTCCAGCCCCGCCCATCTACTCCTAATAAAGCCAGGCAGCGGGGCTTGGAGCCTTAATTCCGTACCACGAAAGACAGTCGGAGATAAAAGGCATGACAGAATGTGGGGAGGATGGGCGGGTTGTGTGAATTTCACAGTTACCACTAGAAGAAACATGGTTACAGGTAAGCAACCTTACTTTATTCTGCGTGGTACTGTGAAATCCACACCTGTGGTAGACTAGCGAGCAGTCCCACGGATGGTGGGTGTCATGCTAGTGCAGAAAAAAGTACTGCTCTCCCAAAAGCTGTCTCCTTCTTGGCAGCTAAATCCAATTTATAATGGGAGACAAAAGTATGCGGTGTTGACCATATGGCCACCCGACAGATATCATGCAGAGGCACACTGTGCAAAAAAGCCATGGAGGCTGCCAATGCTCTAGTGGAATGAGCATGGATCTGAACAGGTAAGTCCAGTCCTGCCATTTCACAAGCTAGCCGGATAGCTGCAACTATCCAGGCCGCCACCTCTGGGTAGAAACAGGAAGGCCCACAGTATCCCTACGGTACTTAACAAAAAGTCGTAGTGACTTCCGTATGGAGCTGTGCGGTGGACATAAAAAGCAAGAGCCCTCCGCACATCAAGAAGGTGCAAAGACTGCTCCAGGGGAGTAGAAGGATTTGGAAATAAGGTTGGAAGGACAATGTCCTGAGACATATGAAACTATGATGCTGCCTTAGGTAAGAAGGAAATGTCTGTGCCCAGCATGACATCCTTATGAAATTTCAGGTAAGGACTATCGACTCAAGAGCCATAAGCTCGCTAGCGCGACAAGCAAAAGTAATAGGCACTAAAAATGCCGTTTTCCATGATAGATGGAACATGTCAGAAGTGGCCATTGGCTCAAATGGTGGTTTCGTAAGGGCGAAAAGAACAACCTCCAACCTCCAAGAGGGGGGACAGGCCTACTTGGGGCCAGAAATTTCTAAAGCCTTGCAGAAATCTCTTTACAAGAGGATCGGATAAAGGAGAGGGAAGAGAATGCTCGCTTCTAAACGAATCTATATTTGCCAGATTGACCTTCAAGAATAATAATGAGAGTCTTGAATCTGACAGAGAAATAAAAAAAAATCCAGGAGGAGGGAAGTGGAAGCAGACAGAGGCTGAACCCCTTGCTTTTGTGAAAAAATGCAAAAATGACACCACTTACAAATGTAACAATGTTTAGTGGCAGGTCTCAGGGCAAGGTCCAAAATGCCCTTTACTGGTTGAGAGAGGGCTGAGGCTGGAGCTGCCACGCCGTCAACCGGAACTGAGTGACCTGGGAGTACGGGACTGGGCTGTTGCCCATAGCCAGCAAGTCTGGTCTGAGTGGCAACTGAATGTAACAGCTGCCTGCAAGTTGGAGCAGAATGACAAACCATGGCTGGCGGGGCCACCATGGTGTGATGAGAATGCAATCTACCTGCTCTGCTTGAAGACGAGAGACCACGCTGGACAGCACTGGCAATAGTGGAAAGATGTACAGGAGGGTGGATGTCCAATCCAGGAGGAAGGCATCTCCCAACAGCCTGTCTGGTGGAGGTAAGACGTGCTCCAAAGAATTGGCACTTCATGTTGGCGGGAGAGGCAAACAAGTCCAGAAGGGGAGTTTGCCATCTGACAAAGAGTTCCCATGCCTGGGAAGGATGAAGGGACCATTAGTGGTCAGTATAAACTGTCTGACTGAGGGAGCCAGCAAAAGAGTTCTTGATGAATGGCACTGATGGTTATGGTATACCAGTCCCAAATTCTGATGATGAGGGCAAGCAAATCACAATTGTGGTGGTGGTGGTAAGCTGGACAATACTGTCCATGAGTGCAGTGCCATTTCTACTGCGAGTAACTCCAAATAGTTGATGTGCTCCATGCCCTCTAGGGCCGCCCAAGGACCATGGTTGGTATGACCCTTGAGGTGAGCTCACCACTCTGAGAGGGAAGTGTCTGTTGCTAACATCGCCCACACAGAGATTGGAGCGATGAGTCCACTAGTTGAGAGACCGGTGGATGGCTAAAGGGACAATGAGACATTCATTGGGCTCATCCTGCATGGGATGAAGTGCCCGAAGAAACCAATTCTGGAGAGGCCGAAGGTGCAAACAGGAGAAAGGAGTGGCAGCTGTGGTGAATGCCCGTGTCCCAAAAGGCACTGGACATCCCTGGCATGGATGTATAGATTCTGCCAGACTCAAAGAGCTAATGAATGCAGAGTCAGAAACCTGTCTTCTAGCAAGTAGGCCCTTGCATGCCAAGAGTCCAATACAGGCCCAATGAATTGGTTGTTTGGATAGGCTGAAGAAGAGATTTTACCTTGTTGATAAAAAGACCAAGCTCCTGCTATAAAGACAGAGTAAAGTGAATGTTCCTCTGTAGATACTCACAGAACTGTGCACCAACAACCAGCCATCAATATAGGGTAAACTACTACCCCGTGCACCCAGGGATGAGCCGGCATACAGCCATCTCCTTAGTAACACCTGTGGAGCTGTGGAGATACCATAATGAAGAACTTGAAATGAAAAGGCCTGACTGCTAGTAAAAAGTGACAAAAATCTACCGTCTTGTGGTCTAATCACCACATAAAAATAGGCATCCTTCAAATCAATGCTACTGAACCATGTCTTGCTGGATAACAGAGGGAGGTTGGTTGGTAATGACAACATCTGAAATTTGCAATATGCAATATATTCATAAAGTCCTCTAAGGTCCAAAACTGGCCAAAGCCCACTGCCTTTCTTGGAAACCTTTTCCCCAAGTATTTGGGAAAAAGGGAAAAGAAGGAAACATAGAAAGATGTAAAGAAGCTACTGCTCCTTTTTGAAACAAAGTAATTACCTCCTGCTATAACACAGGAGGAGGAGTGGCCCGTAGAGTCCCTACTGGGGACAGTTTGAGAAATTCAATTGCATAAACATGCTCTGTAATCTCCAACCCCCATGAGTGAGAAGTGATCTAATGCCATGCATCTAAAAATGATGAGGTGGAGCTCCAAAAACTGGAGCTGAAGGGTTGGAGGCTATTAAAGAAGAGAAAATGCATGCTAAAAACACTGTTGGCCCTGATCTTCTTTCCCTTAGTTTGTTGTCACGCCTGGTGGAAAAATTAAGTCTCCCAGCTACAGAGGCCCTAGAGTTCTGGCCCTGCTGAGGACTGAAGGAAACAGGTCATGAAGGTTGATGATAATTAAGCTGAGGGGCTGGCCACCACAATCTAGGCTAGATTGTGGTAAAAAGCCAAACTTAGAAGCAGCCTGTCAAATCTTGTGCGTACTTTTGAAATGAGGGTCTGTATCAGGATGAAACAGACTATGTTCTGCCATGGGCAGTTATTCTGCCATTGTTCTGCCTTCTTTGGAGAGGGTAGAGGATCTCAGCCAACCATGCTGGTGGATGGCTGCTGCAACAGCAGCAAACACCTTTAGTACTGTATCGGTGCTGTGCTGAGCCATAGCGTTGTGATGAGAAGCTAAGGTGAGATCCTACTGACAGAAAGCCCTTGGGATCTGTTGATGTTGTAGGGGAAGAAGATCCAAATAAGGTGCTGAGCTATACCACAAGAGCACCTGATATCAAACTGGAGTCCTTGAGTCAAACCAATAGTTGTTTTAGGAGAGAACACCGAGTTGTTGCTGCTTTCGCGGACAAAAGGAATTAAGGCTCCAAGCCCCGCTGCCTGGCTTTATTAGGAGTAGATGGGCGGGGCTGGAGTCCCTAATTAGGAAAAGCTTTCAAGAAAGATCCGAGTCAGCTGCGTGGACGCAGGGAAATACCACAGGTGTGGATTTCACAGTACCACGCAGAAGAAATGACGCACCAGGAGAGCGGGTGGGTGGGTGATTTTTTCATTTCTACACGCCAGGAGAGCCCACCGAATCTTCACATGGAGGACACGTACGTTTTCTTAGTTTTCTAAGGGATCTAGGGGCTTGAGGGGAGGGGGGTGGGTATTTCCAGAGTTTACCGGGTTTATTTAGCCTGGTAAACTGTGGGAATACTGTCTGGAATGCAGTATGCTGCAGTCCAAACCCAGAAATAGAAGGCATGGACTAAACCCACTATCAAATTAATTCGCTACAAACCATGGTTTTCCTCCTTTGTAGCAAATTAATTCGGGACTGTCCAGAACATTGTCTGGACAGCCCCACCTTTATTGAGGGAGTTCCTGCAATAAAGGCTCTGTCTGGACGGGCCCTGAGAAATGCAGTTTTCCTCTAGTTTGGGGTGCCACAGCAGTCTGTTTATGGTGTGAAGCAAAGTAGTTGGCTTGGAGATGACTGATATTTCTAGCATCCAGTCCATGTCAAAAGTGGTCTTATCATTTTGTGAAACTTTCCATTGGAGCATTTACAGGGAGAGTTTGTGTGAAATCAATGGAGTTACATTTTCCCTTGTTTTCTCCATTCAGCCAAAACTTAGCTTATGATCTGCTGCTGGGCTATATGAAGACATGAAAGCTGTGCACACATGCATGCTTAGTTGTTATCAATTTATAAGAGGACAAAATATTTTTCATTTTTGTTAGATTTAATTCTACTCTTCTAGAGAAACGTGTAACATGTTAACATTTATGAAGGTAGCTTGAAATGGGAGAGAATTTCTTCCCAATGTTTACATTTCTTCTGCTGGTTCAGAACTGCATAAATGCAAGCATATAAATAAGAGTTTCCATTTTTTCTTCTTACACTTTTAGTTTATTTGCTATTTTTTACTAGGACTGTCAAGTTTTTATAGTAATGAGTTATTTGCATTCCTTGCTTCCCTCCAATCCCCAGAATAGTTTGTCAATCCCTCTGTTTTAATGTAAACTTTTTATGTCTATGTTCAATAGTAGCTTGCATTTCTCTCTTAGAGTTTAGGCATAACACGTACTCATGCAATTTCCTGTTGGATGGTCTTTTAAACCATTCTATTTATCTGTCTTTCCTTCATATTTGAAAATCACTTGTTACAGCACCTCTCACCGTGACGCATTTAAAAATCTTTAGTTATGAAACCAACCAGAACTACTTCATATGTTTATACAAAGAAGATTAAGCCTCCTTCATTTATTTGCCACAACTTATGTGAAGGTGGAGGCAGGGGACTGGCAGTTGCTCAGATTCTGTTTCCAAAACTGGTTCCTCTGTAGCCTTATGTCATCATATTAATCAATCAGCCAAACAAGGAGGAAGCAAGAGGGTAAACCATAAGTTCATTCCAATATTCCAAAGCCAGGGTATCTCACCAACATAATTTCCAAAAATAGCCTGCAATCCAACATCCAGAGTACAGTCCATCATTCAAGGTGCTGCAGCTAAATACCAAGGTTACTACCAACAACTAGCTGTACCAAACTTCAGCTATTTATGCAGATCTTGCAGATGATCCCACCTGCTGGCCCTCTTCTCAGTCAAATGACTAGATCTGCACACTGTCCTTAATTGTAGCTGGTCTGGAATACTTAACCCTTGGTCTCCCAGCTCAAGGTCCTGATCCTGCCTTTGCCCAGAGGAGTAGTAGATCTTTCATTGTCCACTTCAGGTTGCTGTTGTTCCTATTCCAAAGTGGTGGGTTCTTTGCTTTCTGGCTGCACATGCTGTTGTTCTGTATTTGAGCCCAACTTGAATGCTTGGAGAAGTTATCTTTCCTCCACATCCTCATTATCAGCATTAGCCATGACACTGTGCTTCTCTCTCACACATTGCCTAACAAATAGATCAGTGAAGAAAGTCATAGACATGGCATTATTGTTTGCTAAAGAAGGACACAGACACACTGTCACTGAATGGGAGGATCAATAAACTGGATTCATGAGTTATGATCTAGAACATGGATTGAGTTGGGTCCAGATTGATCTGAAGTTGATAGGGGATAATCAAATTAACCAGACAAAGTCTCTGACTGGATTCACATTCCATATAATAGTCCTGTTGAATTTTGAATGTAACTTCAGGACTATACCAGTTTTTAACTTAATCTGGGTAGTGTTGATGGAATCAGAAGAGAAGAATTAATGCGGAAGAATGAAACACACGCCCACATCCAACCATAATTCATCAGTGTGAACATGGCTGCTTCTAGACAGGCAATTAGATTCAGAATTTGGATTATAAAGATCCAGTTTGCTCCAGAGCACTTACACAGGTACTACACAAATTGGCTGCAAGCTGCAAAAGAGTCCACACAAATCCACTGGATCTCTATAATTCACATTCTGATTCAGAGCAAATTGGTTCAGTTAAAATCCAGGTTTTTTTTCTAAACCTCCTGTCAGGTGAGGCTGTGAAATGTAGCATACTCATAGGACCACTGTGCTTTCATTACCCAAAGGGAGATATTTGTTTGCCTTCCAGCTGAGCCGTCCAGCTGATTTTTTTTTACACCAATTGCTCCAGCTATAACCAATTTATACACAATATTTGCCTTCTCCTCCCTGTGCCTGGTTTATACACAGGAGGGATGCAACAGATTGTGTGGCTTTAATCAGGATTTCTGGCGAGGTTTTGTGTGTGTGTGTGTATCATGCTGTATTCTGGCTGGATTCACTTTGGAGATCATATTGGGGAGGGGTCACATTTACTGGAAACCCTGGCCTCAAGTCAGCTTCAAGCCAGCTTTGAATGCTTGTGTAGATGAGCCCTCTGTGATCCTAAAAGGCACTCTCATTCTATATGTCTGTGTCTAAAGTGCTGTTCTGAAGCCACTTGCAGTTCCCTCAGTTGTTTTCACACCTGTTCACACCCATTTCTGGAAAAAAAGTGGTGAATTGCCTCTTTTGGAAGCCTCCAGGAAAAAGTAATCTTTTAAAATAGGTTGTGCCTTCCCCCCACAATACCCATGTTCTACTTGACATAATAAAAAACCCTTTTCCTCTCCAAACTTGAAATAGACTTCCAGCCACCTGTGATTTTTGTGTTTGATGTTTTTATGTTTTTGGCAGTGATGTAACCAGCCTGGGGTGCCCAGGAAGAAATTTTGCCTCTAGACCCAGCATAATTGCCAAGTCCTGGTTTTGCGGTTACACCCAAGCAGCCAGGAGCACTTTTTTAGAGAGGCTCAACAATGCAAAGTGCCGTCTTCAGTTTTTATTTTTTAAATACTGGCCAGAATCCTGAATGTGTTAACTAGACTTGCAATTGTTTCATATTTATGATCTTCACATAGCACCTAATTTAGGAGATACATAGAGACCAGAAAAAATCACGCAGTCCCTACATGCAGCAGACATGGCAATGAATGAGAATCCATTCCTCTGATGCAAGTGAGAACAATGATAGGAGTCCTCTTTCTGCATTGCCTACAAAAAGGGAGGAAGTAACTATGTCAATCAGATGCTTTTTGATTGACAAGGAAACACTCAGTTGTGGTGGCTGCTGCTCAGTAAATGAGGACTAGAGGAATCAGGACAAGTCATGCCAGACTAATCTGATCTCTTTTTTCAATAGAGTTACAAGCTGGGTAGATGTGGGGAATGCCATGGATGTAGCGTACCTGGATTTCAGTAAGGCCTTCGACAAGGTCCCCCATGACCTGCTGGCAAACAAACTCGCCCAATGTGGGCTAGGCAAAACTATGGTGAGGTGGATCTGTAATTGGTTAAATTGACGAACCCAAAGGGTGCTCACTAATGCTTCCTCTTCATCCTGGAAAGAAGTGACGAGTGGAGTGCCGCAGGGTTCTGTCCTGGGCCCGGTCCTGTTCAGGATCTTAATTAATGACTTAGATGAAAGGCTAGAAGGCAGGATCATCAAGTTTGCAGACGACACCAAATTGGGAGGGATAGCCAATACTCCAGAGGACAGGAGCAGGATTCAAAACGATCTTGACAGATTAGAGAGATGGGCCAAAACTAACAAAATGAAGTTCAACAGTGACAAATGCAAGATACTCCACTTTGGCAGGAAAAAAACGAAATGCAAAGATACAGAATGGGGGATGGCTCGAGAGCAATATGTGTGAAAAAGATCTTGGAGTCCTCGTGGACAACAAGTTAAACATGAGCGAACAATGTGATGTGGCGGAAAAAAGCCAATGGGGTTTTGGCCTGCATCAATAGGAGCATAGTGTCTAGATCTAGGGAAGTCATGCTCCCTCTATTCCGCTTTGGTTAGACCACACCTGGAATATTGTGTCCAATTCTGGGCACCACAATTCAAGAGAGATATTGACAAGCTGGAATGTGTCCAGAGGAGAGCGACTACAATGATAAAGGGTCTGGAGAACAAGCCCTATGAGGAGCGGCTTAAGGAGCTGGGCATGTTTAGCCTGAAGAAGAGAAGGCTGAGAGGAGATATGATAGCCATGTATAAATATGTGAGAGGAACCCACAGGGAGGAGGGAGCAAGCTTGTTTTCTGCTTCCTTGGAGACTAGGACGCGGAACAATGGCTTCAAACTACAAGAGAGGAGATTCCATCTGAACATGAGGAAGAACTTCCTGACTGTGAGAGTTCAGCAGTGGAACTCTCTGCCCCAGTGTGGTGGAGGCTCCTTCTTTGGAAGCTTTTAAATAGAGGCTGGATGGCCATCTGTCAAGGGTGATTTGAATGCAATATTTCTGCTTCTTGGCAGGGGGTTGGACTGGATGGCACATGAGGTCTCTTCCAACTCTTTGATTCTATGATTCTATGACTGCATGGTTCCATAAATTACTTCCATAACTACTCAACTGAGTTCTGGCAACTGTTTTTATTTGGTGTTCTTTTCTCCCAAGTAGCTAAAACAATATATAGTAAAAAATTTAGAAAGTTTAGGAAACATTAAACAATGTAATTAAAATAGTAAAAACATACATCCTTCAACTCCAACCAATTACATGCCATAAGCTTCTTGACTTTATGAAGGTCCATTTTATTTTTCATAGAAATAAAGAGAACATTAAACTGTATTTGTTTTCTTTTTCCTCCTGGCTGAAACTAAAGTAGGAGCTAATGAGTCAATTAATGTTTTAGAGATTAAAAAAAGAACGTAGAGAAATTATTTGGCCACTAACATTCATTATGTCAAACAAATTCATCTTGAAATTGTTGTAGCATTTTCAAAGGAAGGCGAAAGAGTGTGATGCACATGTCATCTCAAGCATGAAAAGTAACATTTGAGAAGTTAAGCTGTCTCCAAATGTTTAAACATTTTCATGTCTCTTCTCACCTGGGTGATTCAGACAATGCTGGTGTCTTCTCCACTGTGTGTGTTTGTATGCTGGAAGTATCAGCTGTTTCCTCTTTCACTTGAAACTCAGATCAAAGGAGGAGTTCATGTGGAAATTTTCTGGTGTGTTGGGGAGACAAGCCGTGTTCAATGGCACATGAATGAATACTTTCCAGGATTGTAGGCCATAAGAAGAAAAGGCAGGTGAGTCATCAGTCCTGCCACTTTCTATACATTGATATATGATCCATTTTTTTTCCTTACTGGGAATGATTCATGTATTTCCTTTCAGTGTCTAACTGTTAATTGTGATTGTGTGCCTTCAAGTCATTTCCAACTTATGGCAGAAGAACAGCTGATGGTTGGTCAGCTTAAAGGTCCAGTTATTACAGAGTCACCCCCTGGGAAAGCGCGGAACTGGGGGAAATTGATACAGTACACAAGCAATACAAGTTACACAGAAAATATCATTTTTATACATTTATTAAAGGATTCAGCTTTGATATAGTTTCAGGTACAATTGCTACTTGGTCCTATCAGAACCTTCAGCTGTTTTGAAATTGCAAAACTTAGAGAGATCAGAAAACATTTTAAAAATAAAGAAAAAGTATATTTCTTGCTTGAAGTCTCTTTATTATCCATACACATTTTGGGAAGGCAGGGTGCCATGGCTTGACAACACTGGCAAAAACATGTTCAGAGGGGGATTCTCTTTGTCTGTTATTAACCACCACCACCCCAATAGTTACCATGCTGTGCTTATCTTAACACTTTTTTTTCTAGTTAGAAAATCAATGGCTCTGTAGGCTTTGTTTTGAAGCAGACATGTTTGCTAGTTTTCATGTCTTCCTTGTACTTCCCAGGTAATATATGAAGATTTTCTTCAAGTGGCAGTGCCTTCTAGAAGTATAAAGCTACCACTAATTGTAAACCTGATGCATCTTTGTACAGCTACAATAAAATCTGTATTGCCTTCTGCTCAACAGAGAGGTGGCCCAAGTATGTTTTTTTAAAAAATCCTTGCGTGTTATTGTTTATATGTGAGTTATACTAATTGTATTTTTTTTTTGCTCATTGCATTTTGTTTTATTGATGTGTTGTCGGGCTTGGCCTTATGTAAGCCACTCAGAGTCCCTTGGGGGGTATAAATAAAGTTAGGTTCTTGTGGGTTTTTTCGGGCTATAGAGCCATGTTCTAGAGGCATTTCTCCTGACGTTTCGCCTGCATCTATGGCAAGCATCCTCAGAGGTGTGAGGTCTGTTGGAAAGGACAATGGGCTTATATATCTGTGGAATGGCTGGGGTGGGGCAAGGAGCTCTTCCCTGCTGCAGTTAGGTGTGAATGTTTAGCTGATCACCTTCATTAGCATTTGAAGGCCTGCCTGAGCCTGGGAAAATCTGTTGCTGGGAGGTGTTAATCTGTGCCTGGTTGTTTCCTCTCTGTTGTTTTGCTGTTGTAATTTTAGAGTTTTTTAATACTGGTAGCCAGATTTTGTTCATTTTCATGGTCTCTTCCTTTCTGTTGAAATTGTCCACATGCTTGTGGATTTCAATGGCTTCTCTGTGTAGTCTGACATGGTGGTTGTGAGTGTGGTCCAGCATTTCTGTGTTCTCAAATAATATGCTGTGTCCAGGCTGGTTCATCAGGTGCTCTGCTATGGCTGACTTCTCTGGTTGAGGTAGTCTGCAGTGCCTTTCATGTTCCTTGATTCGTGTTTGGGCGCTGCGTTTGGTGGTCCCTATGTAGACTTGTCCACAGCTGCATGGTAGACGGTAGACTCCTGCAGAGGTGAGAGGATCCCTCTTGTCCTTTGCTGAACGTAGCATTTGTTGGATTTTCTTGGTGGGTTTGTAGATTGTTTGTATGTTGTGTTTCCTCATCAGCTTCCCTATTGGTCAGTGGTTCCCTTGATGTATGGCAGGAACACTTTTCCTCTGGGTGGATCTTCATCTTTACTCTCGTGGCTTGTTCTTGGTCTTGCAGCTCTTCTGATGTCTGAGGTGGAGTATCCATTGGCCTGGAGTGCCCAGTTGAGGTGGTTCAGTTCATCTTGGAGGAGGTGGGGTTCGCAGATTCTTTTTGCACGGTCTGCCAAGGCTTTAATGGTGCTTCTTTTTTGACTTGGGTGATGGTTGGAGTTTTTATGTAGATATCTATCTGTGTGTGTGGGTTTTCTGTGGACAGTGTGACCCAATTGTTGATCTGGTTTGCGGATGACTAGGACATCTAGAAAAGGCAGTCTTCCTTCATTTTCTTTTTCCATGGTGAACTGGATGTTTGGGTGGATGCTGTTAAGATGGTCCAGGAACCTGTTGAGTTCTTCTTCTCCATGGCTCCAAATGGTGAAGGTGTCATCCACATATCTGAACCATATCGTGGGCTTTTTGGTTGCTGTCTCCAGGGCTTGTTTTTCAAAGTGTTCCATGTAGAAGTTAGCTATGACCGGGCTGAGAGGGCTCCCATAGCTACTCCATCTTTCTGTTCGTAGAATTCATTGTCCCACTGAAAGTAACTGGTGGTGAGCAAGAACAAGCCACGAGAGTCAAGATGAAGATCCACCCAGAGGAAAAGTGTTCCTGCCATACATCAAGGGAACCACTGACCGCATAGGAAAGCTGATGAGGAAACACAACATACAAACAATCTACAAACCCACCAAGAAAATCCAACAAATGCTACGTTCAGCAAAGGTCAAGAGGGATCCTCTCACCTCTGCAGGAGTCTACCGTATACCATGCAGCTGTGGACAAGTCTACATAGGGACCACCAAACGCAGCATTGCCCAAACACGAATCAAGGAACATGAAAGGCACTGCAGACTACTTGAACCAGAGAAGTCAGCCATAGCAGAGCACCTGATGAACCAACCTGGACACAGCATATTATTTGAGAACACAGAAATGCTGGACCACTCCAACAACCACCATGTCAGACTACACAGAGAAGCCATTGAAATCCACAGGCATGTGGACAATTTCAACAGAAAGGAGGAAACCATGAAAATGAACAAAATCTGGCTACCAGTATTAAAATTAGAACATAACAGCTAAACAACAGAGAGGAAACAACCAGGCACAGATTAACACCTCCCAGCAACAGATTTTCCCAGACTCAGGCAGGCCTTCAAATGCTAATGAAGGTGATCAGCTAAACATTCACACCTAACTGCAGCAGGGAAGAGCTCCTTGCCCCACCCCAGCCATTCCACAGATATATAAACCCATTTTTCCTACTTCCAACAGACCTTCTCAACCTCTGAGGATGCTTGCCATAGATGCAGGCGAAACGTCAGGAGAAATGCCTCTAGAACATGGCTCTATAGCCCGAAAAAACCCACAAGAACCTAGTGATTCCAGCCATGAAAGCCTTCGTCATAAATAAAGTTGTTGTTATTATTATTGTTATTGTTATTATTATGTTCCCAGGGCTACATACGAACTGCTTATGTGGCCATGGACACTGGGGCCCCTTCCACACAGTTATATAAAATCCACATTAAATTGAACTATATGGCAGTGTGGATTTAGATAATCCAATTCAAAACAGATATTGTGGATTATCTTCCTTGATATTCTGGGTTATATGGCTGTATGGAAGGGCCTGGGCAGATTGCCTAGATTGCCTTTTTGTTGTCCAGAATAGATGGGTGGATTGACTTTTGTGGAATCCTCCGGGAATTCATCAAATGTAGAAGTGAACCTATGGACTTGAACTTTTACAAAGCTTGCTTATTATTCTCACATAAAATTGTGTTTACTAGTGATGGTAGTCTTTTGTGTATGTAAAGTTCACTGAAGTTATCTGAAGCAAGCCAGATAGAATTATTGCAGTTTGTACAGTATTATGAGCAGTCCAACACAAGCAGCTCAGCAACTGTAGCTCCAGACCTACTGCTCTAAAGTCTTAAGGCCCTTTCACACAGCCCTATATCCCAAATATCAAGGTAGAAAATCTCACAATATCTGCTTTGAACTGGGTTATTTGAGTCCACGCTGCCATATATTCCAGTTCAAAACAGATAATGTGGGATTTTCTGCCTTGATATTCTGGGATATAGGGCTGCGTGGAAGGGCTCCAAGACTACGAAATATATCTACTGCTCCGGTAGGAAGGTAATGGCGCTCCATACAGTCATGCTGGCCACACGACCTTGGAGGTGTCTATGGACCACGCTGGCTCTTCGGTTTAGAAATAGAGATGAGCACCAGCCCCCAGAGTTGGACACGACTGGACTTAATGTCAGGGAACAACCTTTACTTTTAGTGTTATTTTAAGTTGCATGGCTCAGTGTTATGGAATCCTGGGAGTTATAGTTTTACAAGATCATTAGACTTCTCTGCTGAAGAGTGTGTGTGCTTCACCAAATTACAATTTCTAGGATTCCATATCATTGAGATATGCCACTTAAAGTAGTGTCAAATTGCATTGAATCTTCTTTTTTCTTCTGGCACCAGTGGAGGAATATGCTTTAATAAAATGGAGGAGATACAGTATCATGGTTTCAATACATGCAACTTAAAGAATATTATAATCAGGATAAAAAAACTAGGCTTCATGGGTAAAGAAGACATATGGGAACAAATTTGAAGAAAAAAGAAAAATATATCTATAATTTACAATAGATTATTAGATTGGACCACAGAATCAGAAGTAGTAAAAGAATGTATGATTAAATGGGCTAAGAACATAGGTAGATTGATAAAATTTAAAGAATGGGAACAAATTTGGATAAAAAAGATCAAATATACCTACTCAACGGATTTACAAGAAAATTGGCTTAAAATGTTTTATAGATGGTATATGACACCACAGAAATTAGGCATAATGTATAGCAAGATCCAAAATAAATGTTGGAAATGTGAATTACAAATAGGAACATTCTATCATATCTGGTGGATATGCCCAGAGGTCAAAACATACTGGAAAATGATAAAAAGCATGTGAGAAGATCTTAAAAGTGAAAGTACAATTAAAACCGGAGTATTTCTTATTAGGGATAACAGATGAAGAAATTGAGCTAGATCAGAACAGAGATATTTTATTCACTTATCTTACTACTGCCGCAAGAATGATTTTCGCAAAAAAAAAATGGAAACAAAGAGAAGTAGCAACGAAAGAAGAGTAGATAAACAAAATCAATGAAATCAGAGGTATGGATAAACTGACTTTTGCACTGAGAGACTCATATGGAAGACCAATGAAGAAAACAGATTGGAAGTTATTTGAAGAATATCTATTAATATCGGAAAACAGACAAGACACAATAGAAGAGGAAGAAGAAAATCTAGAAGATTAAACAAACTAAAAAGACAGAAAGATATAATACCAGAAACCATGGAGAAAAAGATTGGGAAGTCAGAAAATCCCCTTCACGACCTATACCCCCCCCCCCAATTTCCTCCCCAGATTCCCTGGTTCTTTCCAAGACCCATCCATACCTCCCCCAAACCATCACAATTCCCCCAATCCTAATCCCCTATCTTCTTACCCAACCCTTTTTATCCCAATTTTACCCCATCTTATCCTTCGAACCCTATTTCCTTTCTGTTTTAACTATTCAATGTAAGAAAATTCTTTAATAAAAATTTAAATTTTAAAAAAAGAATGCAAAATTTTATTAAAAAAATAAAATGGAGGAGAATGCATTGTTTTACTTTGTTCTTTCCCATTACCTTAGCTTGACTATTATTAGGGAAAAGTTAGAAGGAAGGCAAATATCAATGGCTACCTTCATTTTGATTGTTCTGAATACTTCGTGAAATGTATGTTTTATTATTGTTATTATGATTTTATGTAAGTTCATAATTTTAAATTGTACTTGTGCTTTGTGGCATTGAATTTTGCCTTGTAAACCACCTTGAGTCGCCTGAGGGCTGAGAGGGGCGGTATACAAATACAGTAAATAAATAAATAAATAAATAAATAAGAGGAGACAATCCAGATGCGTACTTCCAAATTACACACATTTTTGCAATTCTGAAATTAAACAGCAATTTCCTTCACTTTCCAAAAAAGAATTCAGTTTAAAAAGATCAGTGGAAATGTGGTGTCCAAAACTCACAGGTAGGTCTGACTTCTCAGATCCTCCATCATCCCTAGATAGACATTATTTTTTGGTAATGATTTAAATATTTCGAATCAGATAAAGGAAGCCGGCTTTGCTTTGAACAGGATGATGAAAGGATGGAAACAATGTTAACTCTTTCTCTAAATATTTTGAGAACACGAAGCATTTTATGTCCCATTAGCAGTAGGTGTTCTGCTTGTCTCCCGGGTTGTTTCATTATCTACCTATTTCCTTTAACATTAAACAGTGCAGAACTAATCCTAATGACTCAAACTTAAAGATGACTTTAAGTACTTAAAAGGATTTTCTTGTCAAGAAGCACATAGCTGGCTCATTCTTTTGACTGCTACTTCGCATCTCTGTGTAAATGGAGAGGAAAAACATAATTAACCTGTCTAAACTTTATGGGGGGAATATTTGCCGCTGCTCTAGTTAACAGCTTGGTGAAAACTGTTAAGCAAGAGCATCAGTTCCCATCGTTTGCAAAGGAGGTAGATCGTTCACATCAGCATGAGATCTGGTTGTACTGTAAGGCAGTTTACCATTGGAGTGCGTGGAGAGGGAGGAATATTAACATTTTTTTAAATGTACAAAAGTATTCAAATTCTTGCATTTTTTATTTTAGTGGAAAGGAAAACTTATTTATTTTTTGTCGAAAGCATTGCATAAATAAGTAAGTTTAAAACTGATACAATAAAGGGATCACAAGCAGCTAAATAGTTTAAGACCAAAAATGGGCAACAGCAACTGCATTGTCTGTAGCTTTAAACAGGATGAAGCAGGGCATTGTGGGAAAACATACAGATGCTGAGTTGTTTGTTCTGCTCCACAGCCGCACAAGGTGGAGGCTTCTTCTAGGTAGTGCCATTTAGCCAGGTTGTCTTTTGATCTTCCCACTTCACTTCTGAGTCTGTCCAGGGACTTCCAAGTTGCCCATTCTTGGTTTGCCCCTGGAGGAAGACCCTCGTGGATGAGGCATCCAGTTGGAATTGCCCGATTTTGCTGCCCAGAGGGATATTCTTGCTGTTGCTGGAGGAACATTAAGAGGATGGTGGTTCTCATGAAACTTTTTCTTGATTTAAGTTCACTTGCAGGAGGCCGATAGCCATACAGTGGGTGGCTTTCACAGTATTCAACCTTATTTCTCTCATAATTGGCAGCAACTTTTCTTCACACAAATGGGGGGGGGGGGCAATGCCAGCTAGCTTATAAAGTCTATCAGCAGGTGTAGGTTTGAGACATCCTATGATTATTCTACATATCTCATTCAGTGCTATATTCACCTGCTTCGTATGAGCAAATTTATGCCAGACAGAGCAGACATACTTAGCAGTTGAGTAGGACAAAGCCAGGGATGATGTTCTTAGCTCCCATGTGCTATTGGTATGTTTCTCACAGAAAGGAAAATGGGGAATGGTGAGGTGATGGCAGATCTTTGGATGCTTCAGTAAAGATAAATTTCCAATCATACTGTGCAGAGAAGTCTAATACTGAGGCACCACTTAGAAGGTGTAATGGGTTTCTGAAAAATTCTGGAAATAATTCATCATTAGAATGGTCAGTTACAACTATTTGATGTAAATGTACTTGCTCTTGTCTATTACATTTTGACACAAAAACAACAACAACAACAACAACAACAACAACATTTATTTATACCCCGCCACCATCTCCCCAAAGGGGACTCGGGGCAGCTTACATGAGGCCAAACCCAGTAGTGCATTACAACAAAATAAAACCAAAACACAAAACAAACATTGCAATAAAGTAAATAAAACATAAGAATACAATAAAATGGTGCAAAATACAATCACAGTGAGCGGGCCACACGAACAAGATAAAATGATAAAAATTTAGGATGAGATAGAAATGGAATGGAAAATATTTGTGTGAGAGAGAATAATTAGAAATGGAGTGCTGGAGACAGGCCTTCAACAGGCAGGGGAAAATACAGTATAGGGACAAGCTTTTTAGGGGAACAGGACAGAGGAGATGCAAGGTCACTCTCCAAAGGCGCAACAGAAAAGTCAGGTTTTGAGATCCTTCTTGAAGGCTTCTAGAGTGGGGAAGGGGGGAGGGGTTGCCTAATCTCACCTGGCAGTGAATTCCCCTTTTATATTGCTTTTACTTTTAACTTCAATGAAAGATCCCCCAAAACATATTGGAAACATTATAGATTAGTAGCAGCATAAATATGGATATTTTACTTTTGCTGTATAACAATTGACATTTCTGATGGTTTTCCAGACTGTTCACGTGCAATGAAAGGCAGATGCAGTGCCATGCTACAAAATGTAAACCTTTTCCTAAGCAAAGATTAGTCACACCAAAGAGTATAATGCATTGAGGACTTTTGTAGGGTTACTTCTTTTTCCAGCAACACAGAGTGGCTATTTTATTATTCAACCTGATTTTTGACAAATGTAACTTCCATTTTTGTATATTGGAGCTCAACTGAATATTAGAGCTCTGTTACATCAACTGAAATCAACTTACATCTACTGAAGGAGTTTCTCCGATGTTTGATGTTGTCTCATCTACTCTAAAACAACAGGTTTCAGCACTTGGGGCAAAATTCCTGTTTAAAAGGGCAAAATTGCCTGAATACCTCACAAATGCCTTCATTTGTTTAAATTCCTATCATTCCAACTACTTTCCTGCTGTTCGTATTGAAGTTGATAGGTCAAAAATGATAAAGGATGATAAACAAAATTATCAAAGCAAGTAGTCCCTAAAGGTAGTAACAGCTGGCATGGATCAAAGCCTAAGATGTGATAAGATCATGGAATCATTTCATCACAATTTTTATGGGAGTTGGGTAGGCAGGTTAGGCAAGGCTTATGGCTAATAGAAACCAAACACAGACAAAACACATTTACTTTTTCTAAATTTCTTTTTCCTTTTTTTCTTCACTTCTTTTCAGATGCTTGTGTGTGTGGGGGGGTTTTTTTTAATTATCTGCAAACAAGTTGATTTTCTCCTTTTCACTCTAATTGAACTCTCTCTTTTCTATCTTGCAGAAACCCTTAGGGCCCTTCCATACAGTCCTATATCCCAGAATATCAAGGCAGAAAATCCCACAATGTCTTCTATGAGCTGGGTTATCTGAGTCCATACTCAGATAATGTGGGATTTTCTGCCTTGTTATTCTGGGATATAGGGCTATGTGTAAAGGCCCTAAGAGTTTTTATATCTCCTAAGTAAGAGAATGTCTTTCACAGTTGTTTTGGAAATGTTTACAAAGTATGACTTTGGCACACAACTTAGATGCTTTAAATTATTATTCATTTTCTTTAAAAATTTTGAGAAGTAATTATAATCTGGTAATCCAATGAAAATCATGGTTAAATCCCTTGACTGGGATATTAGTATATTCTTGATGTTTTCCTCTCATCAATTGTTCTAAATATCTATTAACACTATACTTCATCATCTCACACTATGTGTTAAGAATGATATTTGGCTTTAAATCCATTTGATCCCCACCATCAGGGGTAGTCAAGATATATAACTGTTCTTGAACAACATTCCTAGTATCATTCACTTCTTTGAATTTTCAGAACAGCAGTGCTCCTTATCAAAATGTCCAATGCCTTATCATTTTTTTCTAATCTAGTTACATCCTTGCTCTGTCCTATGACTTAGTACTTGTTTATGGTGTGTTTACTGTATAAAATGCATTGTAATCCCATGCATTTCATTGAGCTGTACTCTGGTGATGCAAGGTTTGGCAAGGCTTGGTGGAGATGACTAAAGAGTTTGTAAAATTACAACTCCCATGGTCCATGACATTGCCATTCATAATACTAATGTAGGAGCTCCGGGTAGCACAGTGGGTTAAAGCACTGAGCTGCTGTGCTTGTTGACTGAAAGGTCGCAGGTTCGAATCGGGGGAGCGGCGTGAGCTTCCGCTGTCAACTCCAGCTTCTGCCAACCTAGCAGTTAAAAAACATGCAAATGTGAGTAGATCAACAGGTACCGCTCTGCCGGGAAGGTAACGGCGCTCCATGCAGTCATGCCAGCCACATGACCTTGGAGGTGTCTATGGACAATGCCAGCTCTTCGGCTTAGAAATGGAGATGAGCACCACACCCCAGAGTCGGACACGAGCACCACACCCCAGAGTCGAACACGACAGGGGAAAACCTTTACCTTTACCTAACACTAATGTGTTTATTTATTTATTTATTTATTTATTTATTATTTACTTCACTTGTATACCGCTCTTCTCAGCCCTCAGGCGACTCAGAGCAGTTAACAACCAGTATCAACAACACAATACAAAATCATTAGTCATTTAAAACAGTAATATCAATTAATATCAAAACATCAATACAACAATACAGCAAAATAACAATCCTTCACGTCTCATCAATAGAATCAGCATCCGATCTCGTTGTCCATTAATCCATATTCCAGTAATCAATCAATTGCACTGCTTAGTTGAAAGCCTGTTCGAAGAGCCAGGTCTTCACTCTCTTCCGGTATGCCAATAAGGAGGGGGGCGATCTGATGTCTGTAGGAAGGGCGTTCCACAGCCGAGGGGCCACTACTGAGAATGCCCTGTCTCTCGTCCCCACCAGGCGTGCTTGTGAAGCCGGTGGGACCGAGAGCAGGGCCTCCCCAGATGATCTTAACGTCCTAACTGGTTCATAGGAGGAGATGCGTCCGGACAGATAGGTCAGGCCAGAACCGTGTGGCCTTATCTGATAAATAATGGCAGCCAATTGAAACATCTTTTGTTTTCTTCAGTTATCCTTTGGATCTTTTATCCCAGCCAAGTACCTGTTGTTTTGCTCCAAACCTTGCTTCAGTCAATTTTATGGCAACTCTTAGAATTAGGCTGAAAGTGAAATCATGCCATAAACCTAAATTGGGTTGTTTTTGAGGACTGCTTGATGGATTCAATCTACCTGTAGGTTACTTTCTCCTCCTTATATCTCTTTCACACACTTCAGCTCATGTTATAATTTGTACTATTTGCTCCCATGATGTTTTCCTCTTATTCAAGATGGTTCTTTAGGTAATCTTGTTTGGGGTTACATCAGAAGAGGACCTGACTTTTGCTCTCCATTAGCAGGAGTATTCCATTTAGTACAAGCCCTGGAGCTCTTTCCTCTGTGATAAAGTTACTCAGGTTAAAGGAACGTGTGATGACTAATTTGGCCATCAGGTGCTTTGGTCTCATTATCTCGGCTGCCAGGGGGATTGCTTTATCAGCTACATTCATTGCTGTAGAGAATGGGGTGGGGTGTGATAAAGCAGATGGCTGAAGTCTTCTCAAACAATGTCCGGCGGAACAATTATGATGACAAGATGACAGCCGTACAAAAAGAGGCCAGGCCCGGGACAATGCTGTTTCTGGAAATGTTGATGATAGCCATACAAAGCCTTTTACTAGACAATATTCTCCATGAGCGATAGGAGAGAGTCCCATAATAGGGATGCAATCATCACCAAATGCCATCAATTATAGAACAGCTTCCATAGCATACGGGGACTGATTAATCGTGGGCCACATAGATACCGTGGCAAGCCTTAATCTGGCCCTTTGTACAGCCCCCTAATGACAGTTCTCGTTGTCAGGCATTGAAGTGGCGAAGGCTTTTGTGCCCCCAGTTCTTTCATCAGTTTTGGCTTGTGAAATTACACTGAATAATATGCTTATTCAGCCTTTTTATATCCACACGCCTATTTTATTACCTATTCCATGCATACAGGCCCGGATTGGCTTGCAACAGAACAAAGCTAAATTACACCTTTCATTACCTAAATATAGTATAATGACAGAGTGTCATTCAAGGGGTAGCATTGAGCTGAGAAACCTCATGGCAGGCCAGGACAATGACAGAGGCTATTCAGCTGCACCTGAATCGCTGTAGTAGGAACATCTTGAAGAGCAAGAGGGGGTTGGGGTTAATAGACAGGTCACAGTGTAAATTACAGTATCAAATTGAAATGGTGCAGCTGTAACACTGCCCTCATCAAATACCACTACATCCTTTTATCTCCTCTTTGGAGTTCTCTCTTGTGTTCACTTTTTTCAAAAACAAAACAAAACCTAATCCTTTTGCAAAGGCATTAGCCTTGATGGTGCCTCCCAATGCTGGAGAGAATGAAATTGCCCTTTCCAAGTGCTGCGCATTTGACCAGGGGTCCTTTCACAACACACTGCTATTGCACCTTGATTCCACTTTACCTGCTTATAGCAACATCCTCTGGAATCCTAGGATTGGCAGATTAAGGAAGGACACTTAGAATTCTCAGTGTTTCAAGTCCAATGGAATCTGCTGGCACAGTTTAATTGGGCAGAGTTAGCATTTGGGTGAAGTATGGACACGTGCAACACATGAAGTTCCTTCTTCTAGTTACTTTTGTCTTACCTACAAGTAGCAATTGTTAAATCAGGTCCTCAAGCAGTTGTGTGTTTAAAGAAAAGCCTGGTTCAATGCTCTGCCAGCACACTTCAGAAAAACAAATAACATTTCTTGATAACTTATATGAGGGTTGAATGAAAAGTAATGCCTCCACCTTCGTAACTCCTCAACAGATGGCAGTATTGGTATGCGGCTGGTACGGGCTTGTTCAGTAGACTCTCCTCTACAGTTCCATTTTGGTGGGAAGTCTTAGCATTGAACAGTTGTGTTGTTAAAGTGCAAAGTATAGAACCCTGTGCAGATGGTTGGTCAATGCAACTTAAGCAACGTGCAGCCATTGATTTCTTGACAGCAGAAGGTGTCACCCCAAAGGAGTTTCAACAGAGAAAGTAAGCTGTTTATGGTGATTGTCTTGATGTGAGTACTGTGCATTGTTGGGCAACAACGTTTAAATATTTTTTTTTGTCATGTCAGGAGTGACTTGAGAAACTGCAAGTCGCTTCTGGTATGAGAGAATTGGCCATCTGCTAGAACGTTGCCCAGGGGACACCTGGATGATTTTGATGTTTTTATCATCCTTGTGGGAGGCTTGTCCCCGCATGAGGAGCTGGAGCTGATAGAGGGAGCTCATCCACCTCTCCCCAGATTCGAACTTGCGACCTGTTGGTCTTCAGTCCTGCCGGCACAGGGGTTTAACCCACTGAGCCACCAGGGGTTCCAATTTAAAAATGTTGAGTGGGGACATTTGAAATGAAATGAAAGCGCACAGACTTGAAACTTTAGAGACTGGATCTCACCACCGTAAGACATCCATGCAGTCCAGATTTAGCACCGTCTGACTTCCATCTGTTCCCTATAATCTTCACACCTCAAATGTTCCCAGTTTAAAGATGTTGAGGTGGGAACATTTGACTTGTGTGACAAATATAGAGTTGGACGTCCTGTGACAGCAACCACCAAGTTTCACAAGCAAAAAGTTGACAGATTGATGCAGGACAATCGTCGTATCTCAGGAGAGAAATTTCAAGCATAATTGGCATTTTACAAGAACGTGTGGGTCACATTATTGCTTTGCTTGGCTATCAGAAGATCTGTGCACAATGGGTATCCAGGATGCTGACGCCAGAAATAAAAGCGCACAGACTTGAAACTTCAGAGACTGAATCCCACCACCGTAAGACATCCTCCATGCAGTTCAGATTTAGCACCGTCTGACTTCCATCTGTTCCCGATAATGAAAGAAGATTTGTGGGGACATCATTATGCTTATGATGAAGACATTGAGAGAACTGTGAGATGCTAGTTGTGGAAACAGAGTATTGACTTCTTCCATGACGGCTTCAGAAAACTTGTTCATCATTGGCAGAAATGTATCCAATTATCTGGTGATTATGTTGTAAAGTGAATCGTGGTAGTTAAAGAGCACATTCTAAGGATTATTTCTGCATTTGATTTATTAAAATATTCCCATCCAAGCTCAAGTAACGAAGGTGGAGGCATTACTTTTCATTCAACCCTCGTACTTCATTGGGAAACCTCAGTTTTGCTCCTGGGGTGTGTCTGATTTTTCCTGGTTCTTTTCATTAGTGCACATGATAGGCATGACTTCAGCTACATCTTAATCCCTCTGTGGCCATCTATCCTATTTCAAATGGCCAGCAGAATAGTTTTGTCCTGATGTCTCAATACGCTGTGTCTCTTTGCCTTCTCATTGGCTGTTTGTGATCAGACTGTGCAGAGAGTTGTGTCATTACTCAACATGGAACGAGTAGGGAGGGAAGTTTAATTTCGCATTTGCATCCCAACTTGTCCGGTTGCCCCTGAGACCTCAAATTATTCAATTTTGTTCCTGCATTCCTACTACCATTTTTAGTTGGTAACAGTCTTGATACCATCTTACATTTACACATGGATGAAGAGGAAAAATAGAAAAAAAAGAGTTTCTCACCACAAGTGTGATCAAGTGGAACAGCAAGAAAAAACTATGCCAATGGCCAATTGCAACATTCACACCTGCCTAAACAGACAAGATTTTTTTCTCCCACCCAGGACATCCCCACTTGCCTAGCTTCCAACAGATCTCACAACTTCTGAGAATGCCTGCCATAGATGTGGGCAAAACGTCAGGAGAGAATGCTTCTGGAACATGGCCATACAGCTCGGAAAACTCAAAGCAACTCAGCACAAAAGTGTGTCTGAATGCTGTTAATTGATGCCAATATTTTGATACATTTCCCCAAATATTTAGGTGTTGGTTTTCCTTACTTTTCATTCCAAAGGATGGATAGGTAACAATGTGTGCCTCTTTGTAAGCATTCTGTGAGTAAGTATTTCTTACAAAAGGAACACTCGAATGTGTTGGTAACTGTTTCATGATATTGAGAATTACTGATCAGTAAATAGAAACACTGAGCCCCCGGTGGTGCAGTGGGTTAAACCATTGAGATGGTGAACTTGCTGACCAAAAGGTGAGCAATTCAAATCCAGGGAGCAGGGTGAGCTCCTGCTGTTAGTCCCAACTTCTGCCAACCTAGCAATTTGAAAATATGCAGATGTGAGTAGATCAATAGGTACTGCTTTAGCGGGAAGGTAACGGCGCTCCCTGCAGTCATGCCGGCCACATCATCTTGGAGATGTCTACAGGCAATGCCGGTTCTTTGGCTTAGAAATGGAAATAAGCACCCCCCCCCCCCCCCCCCCCCCCGAGTTGGACAAGACTAGACTTACTGTCAGGGGGAAACCTTTACTTTTTAAATAAATAAATAAATAAATAAATAAATAAATAGAAACACTTTGTGATTATTTGAATTAGATTTTTTTTCTTTTCTTTTCCACACAATTGAGCAGGAATCTTCATAGGTGGTTTATATTAACATATGAACATATCCATGTGATATTGCTGAATCCAGGTCAAGAAAGACTGTCCACTTAACAGCCTCGACTCTTTAAGTTTGTGGTTGGGATGGCATCTTTCTTTTCAAATAATTGGGATGACATCCCCTCTCTTAGGGGTAAAGTATAGATTTCCAGATGTTTTTAAATTTTAATTACCAGCATTTATCACTATTAGATATATTCGCCCGCGCTGATGGTAGCTGCTATCCAACAAAATCTGAAATGCTGTGCTTTATCTATCTTGGTGCTTGGGGAAAATAATTTTAGTGAATATGGATTCAGAGTAATTCTGTGTATTTTTGCATTGCAATCATAGTCCCATGATGGCTCTCACGCACACAAAGACATTCACAACTCCATTGCTGATATATTGCCATTGAGTTGCTGATTCCAAACTTACATTAATTAATTATGTAAGTCAAATATATATCATCTGCTTTGATAAACTATAATAAATTGTATAATCCACCTTCTGATTTTTCCCCCCCTCAACTCACAGAATTGCTTATTGGGAAAAACAAAATCTCCAGGTTTTTCCAAATTATCAAAGCTAGATAATGGAATTGGAAGGCAGGGGAGATAGACAATTCAGTAGCTACTATTTTCCGCACTCATTTAATTCATATAGAATTTGTATTCCATGAGAATTTAAGAGTTGGAAGGTTGGACTGAAGCAATCAACCTCTAAGATGGAATTGTTGATGTTCATTCGTTCAGTCGTCTCTGACTCTTTGTGACCTCATGGACCAGCCCACGCCAGAGCTCCCTGTCAGCCGTCACCACCCCCAGCTCCTTCAAGGTCAGTCCAGACACTTCAAGGATGCCATCCATCCATCTTGCCCTTGGTCAGCCCATCTTCCTTTTACCTTCCACTTTCCCCAGCATAATTGTCTTCTCTAGGCTTTGCTGTCTCCTCATGATGTGGCCAAAGGACTTCAACTTTGTCTCTAGTATCCTTCCCTCTAATGAGCAGTCGGGCTTTATTTCCTGGAGGATGGACTGGTTGGATCTTCTCGCAGTCCAAGACGGAATAGTTTTCTCAAAATTCAATGTAAAGCATCATTATTATATTTGCATATTTGTAAAAGCAGCTTTATTCACTTGTGGATGGGAACCGTAATGCTATATATTTAATTCCTGGTTTCCTAAAAGGCCAGAAAAACTGCTAGAAATATATCATAGGATTATGGTATTTATATTGTAAGTCTTACAATGAAGGATGTTTATCTTTCCAGCTCAATTGTGATAGTATGAATTCTAAATATATCTCTTCTACATTTCAAGTGTCCTTACAAAAATCAGGTGTAGATATTTAATTATGTGCAGAGAGCCAATTGAACAGATGCAAATTTTTGTGAGTGACTTGTCCAAAGTCCAGCCCGTACCTAATCGAAAGACCTTAGTCATGAGTGGCCTAATGGCTATTTCTATTCTAATTTGTCACCCAAATGAGTTATTAATTATATTGAAGTAAGTTCAGAGAATTCTGAAAAGTAGAAAGACAGAGCATTCCTGCCTAATTCCATGAATGTGCACTCTTTATCTCGTTGCACAAATGAGAGGTTCAGTTGGTGAGCCCATGCTCCCTCTCTTTTCGACAGAATATCTTTGACGAAAACCATACCGCTTAGCATGCTACTTCTTAGCATTCCCAGTTAACTGTCATCCTCCTTTTTTATTTTTACTTTGTGGTCCAAAACATTAAGCTATAATATATGTGTTAGTCTTTATGGTGCCACAGAACTACTAGTTGCTTCAGTTACAACAAACTATCTTGACTCCATGGAAACAGTTAAAAAAACACAGCTATTAATTATTATGCATGAAAGTGCTGTTAAGTCTACCACAAAATGGAAAATCTGCAATGCTTGATTAGAACAAAACACCATCTCAGAATCTGTAGATATTATTAAAGTAGATTCGGATGGAGCCCATTATGCGCTAGGCCATGAAAAGCTTGGACTAATGTATCCAGTGAATTGTTATATCCAGTATGGGTGGTTATGACCTGAGCAATTTAAGCAACTCAGTATATATTTGCTATGTTATTAACTGTTACCAAGTGGACCTTGACTTAAGGCAAACCTTTGAATGAGAGGCCTCCAAGTGACTCTATCCACAACATCCCTGCTCAGATTTGCAGACTCAGGCAGTGGTTTCCTTGATTGCATCTATCCATCTGTAATATGGTCTTCTTTTCCCCCTGCTGTCTTCTACCACCTAAGCATTATTGTCATTTCTCATGAGTCTGGAGCAGCAGTGGCACAATAGGTTAAACTCTTGTGCCGGCTGAACTGCTGACCTGAACATCAGTGATTCAAATCTGTGAGATGGAGTGAGCTCCCATCTGTCAGTTCCAGCCTCCCACAGGACGGTAAAAATCTGGATATCCCCTGGGCAATGTTCTTGTAGATGGCCAATTCTAAAACAATATGAAACATGAGAGTGAAAATGCATTAAACCATCAGTGGAATTGAAACATTGCTTTTAAGGCTTTAAAATAATAAAAAAAAACACCTCGTGAACATATATATATATATAGAGAGAGAGAAAGAGATACACCAGAATGCCGCATTACCATCAGAAGTTTCTCAAATTGCTTCTGACACAAAAAAATGGGATGTCCAAAGTACAATATCATTTTAGTCATCTTGGTTTCTAGGGAAACATCAGACTTTATTTGCTGTATAACCAATTTATTGGTCTCTCTGTTATCTGTAGACCTCTTTTCCAACATCACATTTCAAAGGAGTTTATTTTTCCTATCAGCTTTCTTCACTGTCCAGCTTTCACCAAAATACATAGAATTCGAAAACATGATGACACAAATCATCCTAAATTTAGTATTCAGTCCTATATCTTTACACTTAAGGACCATACCTAACTCCTTCATATCCTTCTTCCAAATCCAAAAGTTTTTCAAGAATTCTAGAGTCCATTAAAAACAGCAGTTTCAACCACTGAATGTCAAGCAGAAGAGCAATGTTTGGGCTGTCCATCTACTCTAAAACAATGTCATTGTATTTATACTCATGTATTGTTGTCTGCATGTAGCACTTGGATTGTTTCTGTGAGCCGAGTCCCTTTGGAGAGATGGTGGAGGGGTACAAATAAAGATGATGGTGATTATTATTATTATTATTATTATTATTATTATTATTATTATTATTATTATTATTTGAAACGCAACAAAATGAGTCCACAGCAGACACTCTGCTGGCTATTGAATTGGATCACATGTCAAACACTTTCCAAGTGTCTAGGACTGTGTGATGTATCAGTGAATAATGTGTACAGATCCCAGTAAGGTGGCCTTTTGCAGCTGGCAGATGGTAATTTCGGCAGCACCTATTGTGTTCAAGTGCAGGCCAAGGTCTTTAGGCACTGCACCCAGTGTGCCAATCACAACTGGCACCACTTTGACTGGCTTGTGCCAGATTCTTTGCAGTTCAGTCTTTGAATCCTCATATCATGTCAGCTTTTCCAGTTGTTTCTCTGCAATCCTGCTGTCACCTGGGATTGCAACATCGATGATCCATACTTTGTTTTTTTAACATGATTGTGAGGTCAGGAGTATTGTGCTCCAAAACTCTGTCTGTTTGAATCCAGAAGTCCCAGAAGAGTTTGACGTGTTCATTTTCTGTAATTCTTTCCAGTTTGTGATCCCACCAGTTCTTTGTTGCAGGCAGATGGTATTTGTGGCACAAGTTTCAGTGAATTATCTGAGCAACAGTGTTATGCCTCTGCTTGTAGTCTGTCTGCGTGATCGTCTTGCAGCAGCTGAGGATGTGATCTATTGTTTCATCTGCTACCATACATTCTAATGTCACTAGTCTGGAATTGATTTTTATGAAACTCTATTTGCTTCACTGAGAGATCCGCCAGCCTGTTCTGAAGCAGAATTGAATGGTTTTGCTCCTTTATCTATAGGTCTGGTGTAATTGCAAAATTACCTCCCTCTCACATGATGTCCCTCATTATTGATACTTGCTTACAGTGTAGAATGATGGCAGTATTCTGAGTTACTACTACATCACTACTGAAAGGAACAGAGGGAGCATGCCACCAGTTTCATTTGGGATTGTGTGGGAAGGAGGAAATCCGTCCTTTTTCTAACAGTTGCAGCATGGTTCTGCAATTAAAAGAGTGTAAACTGTAATTTGGTTTTATATTTTGTCTCTCCCTATACTCATGCTGTTTTTAGTACTGAAGCCAGCTGTGTGTTGTGTAGTCTGGCCACAGGTTTCTGAAGTACCAGACATGAACAGCTTATGGCCAAATTAGAAAAACCACCCGTCATACAATTAGCAAATAGCTGGTGCAGCCCCTCCTCCCCAATTCAGTCTGGAAGCTGCTGTGGAGAGCAAGGAAGGCTGGGGAAAATAACCCTTTCCCTTGCATTGTTGCCCCAATCCAAATTGGAATCCATGCACCTTGAGGGGCTTCTATTGATGCATATTGCCACTTTTAGCAATGAACGTAACAGATACGTTACTAGGACCACAGACAAAGAAAGTATACACATCTGGTTTCTGATCAAACTAGGGGCTCACCTCCACCATTTACAGGGGTAAATCTGGCTGGGGAGTGGAGGAATGTGTCCATAGTTCTGCAAATAAAAATCCTACTTATAATGAACTTTTCTTTTAGTGTTTAAATTTATAGCATTGCTGTGAGTGATACACAATTTACACCAGGAACTATTATATTTTCTGTTTCCATTCTCTTGGAAATTTTGCCTGGCATTTTTCTTTGGATGCCTAAACTATCTGTCTAAATCTTCAATTGATTTCTGAATTTTTGGCAATGGTAGATGTTAGAGAGCCTGAAAATTTTCTGGGGTGGTGAAGTTTGGGGAAAAATTACTTACCATTGGCTAATTGCATGTTTCATTCAGTTTGGTCTTTAAAGTACCTATTACTATAAGAAATGTATTTCAATTATATGATCTAGACCAGTGGTTCTCAACGTTCATAATGCCGTGACCCCTTAATACAGTTCCTTATGTTGTGGTGACCCCCAGCCATTAAATTATTTTCACTGCTACTTCATCATTGTAATTTTGCTACTGTTATGAATCGTTATGTAAATATTTGATATGCAGGTTGTATTTTCATTCACTGGACCAAATTTAGAACAAATACCCAATATACCCAAATTTGAATACTGGTGGGGTTGGGATGGAAGGATTGATTCTGTCATTTGGGAATTGTAGTTGCTGGGATTTATAGTTAACCTACATTCAAAGAGCATTATGAACTCTACCAACGATGGAATTGGACCAAACTTGGCACACAGAACTCCCATGACCAAGAGGAAATACTGGAAGGGTTTGGTGGGCATTGACCTTGAGTTTTGGAGTTGTAGTTCACCTACATCCAGAGAGCACAAACAATGATGGATCTGGATCAAACTTGGCACGAATATTCAATATGTCCCAATGTGAACACTGGTGAAGTTTGGGGAAAATAGACCTTGACATTTGGGAGTTGTATGTAGTTGCTGGGATTTATAGTTCACCTACAACCAAAGAGCATTCTGAAGCGCACCAACGATATAATTAGGCCAAACATCCCACACAGAACTCCCATAACCAACAGAAAAGACTGTCTGTGATGGTCTTTGGCGACCCCTCTGACACCCCTTTGTGACCCTTCCAGGGGTCCTGATCCCCAAGCTGAGAACAACTGATCTAGACTAAGTCCCAAACCAGCAGATGCTGTAATGTATCTGCTTCTGCAAATGGGACTACTTTGCATACAATGTTGCAAAAACACCGTTGTCCCAATTCTGTTGGTATTCAGAGGTTACCAGCATCCATCTGATCCTATGAAATCCATGGGGTTACCGCATGTCAACAGGTTACATGAAATCACACCTATAGACACCTAGAGTCAATAAGGAACTTCTCTGCCTTTATCAAGTATTCTTATTGTTTTTCTAGTACTCCACTTCCATAGTTCAATGCAAATTCTAGCTACTACAAGCATGCAGCAGTTGAAATGTGAATTGGCACCCCCAGGAGGTCCAATGCCAATGAATGAATGAAGAATATATAAAAGGACATATATTTATTTAAAATATTTTATTTGTATTTATTTATACCCCGTCCTTTTCACCCCGAAGGGGACTCAGAGTGACCTTACAAAAGGCAACAATCCGATGTTGTATCAACAACAAATATAAAATAAACATATACATTAAAACATACATTTAAAAGCCATATACAGATCAAAGCACATTATTAAAACTATGCAATCCTAGACCATAGTCTAAAAGCCATTCCAGTTATTATTGCACATTTTGCCTCATCACTTATTGCACAACACTACTGACTAAAGGCCTGGTTGCAGAGCCATTTAGGGAGGAAGCTGACCTGATTTTGCTGGGGAGAGAGTACCATAGCTGAGGGGCCACCAATGAGAAGGCCCTGTCCCCCATCCCCACCAACCACACCTGCAAAGGAGGTGGGACCGAGAGCAGGCCCTTCCCAGATGATCTTAATATCCGAGATAGTTCATAGAGGGAGATCCATTCAGACAGGTAAGCTGGGCCATATATTCATGCAGCTCCTTCTTAAGCACATCCTTTGAGGGGTTCTTGATGGTGTTTGCTGTGCTGCCTGCTGAATCTGTGTCTGATGGATTTTTATTTATTTATATATTTAAAAGACAAAGTATGCCTGTCTATCTTCCTGTCTGTTTGTACCACAAAGGCTCAAATCAAAACATTTATTTCGGTCGTTGACCAGCACAGGAAATAGTGTCACGTTTCCATACAAACCTGGCATGTTTGGTACATTAAAAATATAAATATAACTACTGAAGCACAATATGGGTGAGGGAGCAGAAGGGAAGGGGAAACAGGGTAAAAACATACAATGCCCAGATCCATCACCAAATTGTAGATTCAGAGAAGAAGATTACTGGACACACAGTTAACTTTTGGGACTAGTCATTCCCTGACGGATTTTGTATGCTGCTGCACAGAACTTTGCAACATTGTAGGTTGTAGCTGAATTAATATCTGCAAGTAGCAGGGAGGTATAAAATTGTCCTGAATGGCCTGGGTGCTTGTATATCAGAGGTAAGATAAGCCTGGCATGGATATCCCTGTAGAACGGGCACTGAAGGAGCACATGTTCTATTGTTTCTACATGACTCGAGTCACAGGGGCAGAGTCTCTCTGGAAAAGTGATCTTCTGGTAGCGCCCTTCAAGTACAGCTGATGGGAGAGCGTGGCATCGAGCCAGGGTGAAAGCCCTTCGATGAATAGGAACCTCTAAGTATGTTAAATATGCATAGGGGAGGCAAGGTATCTGCTGTCTTCACTGACAAGGAAGGTTGGAGCCGAGGCCAGATCTAGTTGGCGCTCTGTGTCTGTGATACGTTGTTTAATAAGTGCTTTGGCTTGATTGTAATCCATAGCTAATAGTAGACCTGGAGAAAATCCCAATGAGGAGATTTTGGATGCTACCGCCTGCTTCCATGTGGATTGGAAGTCATCCTCCATGGTTAGTGGGGCAAGACCAAAGGGTGCACGGGACAGTCTGAGCCAGAGGTTAAGTATGGCCACCCACACCCTGGCCTCCACTCTCATAAAACCCGTCTCTAGTCGCAGGGTGGCATTAGAAACACAATACCACAAAGGCTGTTTCTAAGTGAAGTGGCCCTCAGCAATGACAATGGAAAAGAGTGTTGACATGTGTAGGAGGGAAAGGAAGAAAAGAACCACAAGGAGAGACATGTTGCCATGGTGGCGTTGTAAAGTAGTCTTTCAAAGGGCCCTCCCAGACAGGCCCTATATCCCAGGATCTAATCCCAGGTTTTCTGCTTTAAACTGGATTATATGAGTCAACACTGCCAGATAATCTGGGATAAACAGAAAACCTGGTATCAGATTCTGGGATATAAGGCTGTCTGGAAGGGCCCTTGGAGTTGGAAGAGGGAGAAAGGGGAGGGGAGGGCATGGAGAAGAAAAAGGAAGGAAAGATGGAAGGAAAGAAGAGAAAGGAAATGGAAAAAGGTATGAGGAGAGGGAAAGAGAAAGAAGGACAAGCAGGGAAGGGGAGAGCAGCCCCTCTGACACCTGGGCAGCGCTGAATATATATTCTGGTTTGTAAATAAAAATTTCAAATGTGTTGCATGCCTCCTTTTCACTCTCAGCCATAGGAAGTTAAATTCTATATTACTCTCCTTGAAATATTTTATAACTGGGGGTTATTGTTATTATTTTGTATCAAAAGCATTGCATAAATTAGTATAAACTTATTAAAAATAGAAGGAGCGCAGGCGGCTAAATATCTTTTGACCGAAAATGGGCAACAGCAATGGCATTGTGTGTAGCCTCCAACAATTCTTCCTCCATACATGAGCCAGGGCATGGTGGACAAGCATACAGATGCGGAGTTGTCTGTTCTGCACCACAGTCACACAAGGTGTGGGATTCTTTTAGGTGGTGCCATTTTGCCAGGTTGTCTTTTGATCTGCCCACTCCACTTCTGAGTCTGTTGGTAGAGCAAAACAACATCCTCTGGAGTATAGGAGTACCATGTGAAGATGACACTACTTGAGAAAAAGGATTTTGTGGGGGGACATCTGAGAAAAAAAAATAAGAGAGATGAAGTAATTACTGGCAAAGTTCTGCAGAAAGCAGGGTGTTTCAGGAAATATCAGCATCTGTTGTACATCTTCATTTTTGTGGTATCCTGTGCGCTCGCAAGGCTTTTGGTTGACCACTTTCCATTTCTTTTTATGTCTGCTTTCTAGCCTCCTAAATCCTGGGAGCTGTTAACTACAGTGAGCTGATCCCCTTTGAGGTGATCCATGTAACCCTCCCACCTCCTTTGTAGTCCAGCTCCTTCAGTAACTATAGTGAAATGATGTGAAAGGTTAGTGTAGCTAGGGAACTCCGGTGGGTTTGGCAGGGGATTTTCTTGCTTTTGTTTGCCAAGTGTTAAATCAGCTAGGGAAATACCAGACACTGCGAAAATATGCATGCATTTTTGAGGGTGGTGTTTTTTGTCTGCAAAAAATCCATTACCTTCCCCTCTTCCCCTTTCACCTTTCATCTTTATCTCTTGTGACAGTTGTGGCTTCATCCTCTGGTGATACAAAGAATGACCCTGTGGCTTGACCCCTGGCTCACTGCCTCCCATCCTAAAAAAATGTTCCCAACTGTGAGCTTATTACATTGGCTGTAAATTTTGAACGGCAGCCAGTGAGTACAGTTGGGAATCTCTCCTCCATCCTCTAAGTGCAGTAGGATTAACACTTTGGAACATAAGTAGGTTAAACCACTCTGCAGATACTGAGTTTTTTCAACTGTCATCTTTTATTTATTTATTTTCCTTTAAGGCCACTTTGGGAGCACAGAGCTGGGATGGTGAAGAAGACAGAAGAATTGCGTTCATGACAGCAATGGCAACCTGCATTAAATAAAGCCCCCATCTTTCATTCTTAAGCTCAGCCCAGGGTGTTAGATGAAGATAGACTTTTCAATTAGACATGCTGTATTTATTCTAAAGTTTCATATGTATAAGCCAGTCTGATGACATCTTCTACAGATTTATTAAGGAAATCAAATGCTTATGGGAGTTCATACCAATTATCTAAATTTATCATTTCTGCAACTAAAAATTATGGTAGCAAGTGGTTTTCTTTCTCCTTCTCTCTCCACACTGTGAATAACAAGATTGTATGTTAGGAAAGCTCTGTCATGATATAAATCATAACACACATGGAACACATTTCCCACTGAAGACAATATTTCTTTCTTAAACAAATGTTGTGCTTCTTTACTGAAGTGAAAGGAAGTTCAGAAAGGTTGGCAAAACAAAGTACCCATTTTTAACACTGTGCAGAACAAAATGTATTCTGCTGCCAATTACTCTTAACTAAAAATGATTGCAAATTCTTAGTGAAGCAGCCAAAGGTCGTGAATAGTACAAGAGCTCCCCCATGGATGGTGGAGGGGGAAAAGAGAAAAAAGTGGCAAACCTCTTCCCCACCCGCCCGTCCTGCAACCGTCTGAAGCACACACTGTTTAAATCAGGGGTCCTCAAACTAAGGCCCGGGGGCCAGATACGGCCCTCCAAGGTCATTTACCCGGCCCTTGCTCAGGGTCAACCTAAGTCTGAAATGACTTGAAAGCACAACAACAACAAAAATCATATCTCATCAGCCAAAAGCAGGCCCACACTTCCCATTGAAATACTAATAAGCTTATATTTATTAAAATTGTTCTTTTTAATTTATTGTATTGTTTAAAGTGGGTTTTTTTGCACTACAAATAAGGTATGTGCAGTGTGCATAGGCCTTCTGTTTAAAAAGTTTGTGGGCCCCTGGTTTAAAGGAAAATTGGACCATGAATTAGTACAAAGGCATGACCATATTGGTAGTTTTCTTTTCAAATCTTGCCCTAATTGATGCCTGGCATGGAACTGGCAGACTGAGTTCCTGTTGCATATTTTTGCATGTTCCCAACAGGACATCCATCATCACTGCAAGAAGATAAAAAAAGTTGTGACTTTGCATCCAGTCACTTCTTCAACACAGGTTGGTGTGCATTTTGAGAAAATGAAACTGGCAGAATTCAAAACTGTTACACCAAGACATTGTCTCATTTTTGAAAAAATACCTTTCTTGTTGAGCACAACTGACAGAAGCTGAAGATCTGCATGACATTTCTAGGGATATGCTGGTTCTGTTTTATGCATTTCCTAGCCTGCTCGAGCTGTTTGACAATTTACTTTCTGGCATTTTTATTGTTATTATTTCTCAACTGTTTCTCACTCACAGCATTTCACCTCATGCCAGGACAAGGACAGACATAAAGAGCATTAGTCCTCTAGGAAATAGTAACTAAGATTGTCTAGCCTGGTAAACACAATTTAACTGTTATTGCACAGAGTGGATGGCCATCAGATGGCAGAAAGGGCAGCAACACGCAGCAACGCACATTGCCCCACCACTCTTTCTCCCATTATATGAGGAAATGGGGAGGAAAGTGCAGGTAGCGCCTTCGGAGCTATCCAAAATACACTTTCCTCCTCGTAGTTTAGAGGAAAAGTGGTTGGGGCCTGCCATGCATCGTGTGACACTGGCAAATCACCTCCGAGTAATCCCTGTGTAAGAAAACCATATGAAATTCAGAAATCAACAGATGTACACACACAGTACAGAGCACTTCAAACTGATGACCCCAGTTTCAAAGCAGTATATGTCATGATGGCAATATATAACAAGCACACAAAAATTATGTATGATTTAATGAGTTACCAAGTTATCAATTTTAACCAACCATTTTTCACCAGAAACAAATCTAAAAAAATGACTCCTCAAATAGAGAATATCTTATTAGGCTTTGTCTTGTGGGGTTTCCGTCATGCAAATGACTGAGGCAAGGGACTGTTTTTGTGCTGGGAGAGGCATTTGGTGGTAATCATTTCAAATTCTGTGCCCCACCCTTTTGAGTGGTAAGATAGTTTGTGGTTGCAGAGATATAGGGATTCTATATTGGCTCCATCTTTTTGAAACACCCTACACCTTGCCCCCACCACACACACTTTATTGGTTTCTTTTCCCTGCCTGAATTGTCGGGGGGGGGGGGGGCATAATGAAATGCTGCTTGGTTCCAGAGGTGCAACCAGAGTCTCCAATTTCCAGACTTGGAAAATTATTCTTTGTGGCTTGTAACTATCTTTCACCTCTCTTTTCAGCCTCCCAAATAAACCCCTCTTGCTGCTTTCATAGCTGCTATCACTTTGGTATCATGGCACTGGAGGGGTAAACCCAGTGCCTGCAGCACTGAGTTTACTGATACTTGGATGAAGTGGTGCTGGAGAGATTAAAGAATCCACTTTCCATCCTGCTTATCTGCTGAGAGAGATGGTGTATGGGAGATAGCAAGCTCATGAGAGAAGAGGGGAGTTGGAGGAAAGAATTGTGCCCATGCATATGGTCTATAATTGGAGCAGGACAAGTGTAAATTGGCATTTAATAAGGCTCGTGAGCAGTGGTTTCTTAATTTGAGGAAAGGGAAGATTTCTAGTTACTATGTTTGTTTTTTGTTAGAATAAGCAGAGTTCCTCCAGATCACCTGACACTGAGAATACCCATATGCATGAAGATTGGACCTTGTATGCATTTAGGTGGGAGCTAAGTTGCACTGAACTCAAATCCACTTACTTTTCAATAACCATGGTTGGGACTGCACTGGAAATCTGATAATTCATAGTCCTGTAAGCTGGCTACCAAGATTGAAGCATGAAGGGAATGTTTGCATGGACAAAAGTAGTTTGGGGAAGTTTTCATTTGACACTTGAATAGCTAACATTGATTTCTATACCTTAAACATATACTACATTAGTAAAACGTTAGCATTTGTTTCTTAATAATATAAAGCTTTCTGTAAGTGTAGGAAAGGCATGACAGAACGGATGAAAACAACATTAACCACAATTTAAAAGCACCCATTTGTTTTATATTGAATTAGTTCAATTAAATTTAAGTCAGACGATATTACAACTTGCTAAAACATATTGAAATGTACAAAAATATATTCAAATAGAAACACAGAAAACTTTAAGTAACTTGCAAACCCAGTTGAAGTGTATTTTGTAGCTACAAGAGGCCAGTGTAGGTGAAACGATATCATCATCATCATCATCATCATTATAAAGAAATGAACTGGAAGGTTTAAAATTATTTAATGTACAAGTGTATGTGGTTTGAAATGTACACTCTTCTAATTATTTCTAATAGGAATAACTATCTGCCTAATAGGTTTGGCTAATCTAAAATCCACCTTTACAACTAATCAAAGCAGTAAACAATATTCTCTCTGACTTTCATACCCTGTTATAACCATATGTCACCTCCTCTCCAACTACCAAGTCATGCCCACCAACAGTTCAGAGATGAAAACTGGGATTTGTGTGACTAAGTAACATCAGAGTGTGGTCAAGACAGCAAAAAGTTATTGATGAGGAAGAAGACACAGACTGGGAAAGGCAGGAGCATTTTGCTTTTGCTTGAGCCTGTGAAAGAAAAATTTAGCCCCCTCCTCTCCCTCTGCTGATTTAATTGAGCACAGAATCAGTTTGCAGGTTCAGGCCATTTCAGTTCATATATCGGACTCCCAGTTCAGTGGGCTCTACAAGACACTATATCTGGCTCAAAACTGTACTAACATTGAAGACACTTTCAAATATGTCCTCATGGGAACAATGGCAAAAGCGTAATTTGTTGTAACCCTCTTTGAGCCATCAGGAGAGGCAGGTAATAAATAAAATTGGGTTGTTGTAGGTTTTTTCTGACTGTATGGCCATGTTCTAGAAGCATTCTCTCCTGACGTTTCACCTGCATCTCTGGCAGGCATCCTCAGAGGTTATGATGTCTGTGAGGTCTGCATCTATGGCAGGCAACCTCTGAGGATGCTTGCCATAGATGCAGGTGAAACGTCAAGAGATAATGCTTTTAGAATATGGCCATATAGCCCGAAAAACCTACAACAACCCAGTGATTCCGGCCATGAAAGCCTTTGGCAATACAATAAATAAAATATGATGATGATGATGATGATGATGATGATGATGATGATGATGATGATGATGAATGACTGCCTAAAAGCATAAACTGGAACCTCTAGTCCACTGTATCTGACTGAACTCTTATTTGGGGCACATAGCATAATTTGTGGATTAGAAAAGTGGGAAACAACAGATAGAGCCTGAAGGGCTAGATCATCTTTGGCCACTCTCAATGATATTGTTGACAATGAAATTGTGAAATGTAGCAGGCCTAAGCAACAAAAGAGGTTCTGTCTCACAGTAGTTCCTCTCTTCAGAATCCTTTCCTTCCTAAATCATAAATAAAAGAAATGTATTGCATGTGGGAGGTATACATCTATATATGTATGTATGTAAGAGAGAGAGAGAAAGGAACATAGTGCAAAATGTGAATAGATGGGTGCAAGCATGTCCTTGTTTATAAATGCAGGCATGATGAGTACCAACATATCCTTTTTGTACATGTATGTGCATGAAAAGGAGGTGCCAGAATTAGATCTCAGGTCCTCCCATTGTTGACTTTGGACATGGCCACTACTAGCATGCAATCATTGACTTCTGCCTGCCACCATAAATGGCCTCCAGGGGTTACTACCCATATTAGCTCTATAGGCTAATATGTATGATGGCACATCATTGTCATATTTGTTGTTGTCATTGCCATAATCATTGTCTTCTTCTTCTTCTTCTTCTTCTTCTTCTTCTTCTTCTTCTTCTTCTTCTTCTTCTTCTTCTTCTTCTTCATTGTTATCATTTGTAATAGAATATAAAGATTGACCACCTTTCTACATGGTGTACAAGCCAGCAAATAACAATGTAAAGACTAGAGGAAATCACCAACCACATAATTTGGTTGGGATTTTGATTCTATTATTTGGAAGACAACTGAATGGCTTGTTTTGGAAACTGCCTGATCCAACAATCATTTTGAAATATAAATTATCATTGAGGGAGAAAATATTTGGTAGTGTGGCTTTGGGGGGAGGGGGCAATTTCATAGACTCATAGAGTTGTCACATGGGCCACCCAGTCCACCACCCTGCCATGTAGGAAAAGCACAATCAAAGTATTTATGAGAACACTAGCTCTCCCCTGCCACACTTTGCTGTGGCCCAGTCTATGTATATGTGTTTTGTGTGTGTATATATGTGTATATGCATGTGTATATATTTCTGTATATGTGTATATATGTGGTTATGTGCATGCGTTGTAGTGTATTTTTATTTTTTGACTGTTTAAGTCTCTTCTGCTGTGTTTTTCTGTGTTTGTATGAGTGATAGTCACTCGTTGGCCTGATAGGTGTATTGTGACCAAATTTGGTGTCAATTAGTCCAGTGGTTTTTGAGTTATGTTAATCCCACAAACGAACATTACATTTTTATTTATATAGATTGTATATAATAGAATGGTTCCTATACCTGTTCTACCTTTTGTTCTCCAATAGGGATGTCACTCTTCACTTGCTTTGTTCTCGAAGGAAGCAATGAGAACTCTTAGCAATTCTGTTTCTGCTGTAAGTATTCAAAAATGGAGCACATCCTATTCATATATTATCTGCAGAAAGCATCACTTTTTGTGTGTGTAAAATTTCTGTTTTCTGCACAAAGAAGCCATGTTTGAATTTGGGCAAGATAAGTCTGAAACTGTAGAGATTCTTATCAGTCCAAGATGCTCTTTATCAAGAAACACATTTTAACTATTTCTGAAAACTCTTTTCTATCCTTACCTTTAGCTACTTATTGACACTATTTAGTGAATTCGACATGTGTAAGAAGATAAGAACTGAGATGCTGAAAACTGTAAATCCATGTAAAGAATCTGAACATTCCATCTTTCATGGGTAAAAGGTAAAGGTAGTCCCCTGACATTAAGTCCAGTCATGTCTGACTCTGAAGTGTGGTGCTCGTCTCCATTTCTAAGCCGAAGAGCCATCGTTGTTCATAGACACCTCCAAGGTCATGTGGCTGGCATGACTTTATGGAGCACCGTTACCTTCCAGCAGGAGCGGTACCTATTGATCTATTCCCATTTGCATGTTTTCGAACTGCTAGGTTGTCAGAAGCTAGGGCTGACAGCGGAAGCTCATGCCGCTCCCTGGAATCGAACCTGCGACCTTTCAATCAACAAGCTCAGCAGCTCAGCGCTTTAACCCACTGCGCCACCGGCGGCTTTGATCTTTCATAACTTATTTTAATTGCTTTATTCTTGATAATTGACAGTACAATTTAGTTAGGCAGATCTACTTTTCAGATATAAGTCTCATTAAGTTCAGTGGAGCTTGCTTCCAGTGACTATAACTAGGAGTGCTTTCTCAATATATCATTTAGTATAAGTAGATAGGCTAGTGTAAAACGGATGAGGTTTTTTATGCTTAATCTTATGGGTCATTGGTACTACTGAATGGCTATCTCCCCTGTACACACTCCAATCTATATACAGTAGAGTCTCACTTATCCAACCTCTGTTTATCCAACATTCTGTATTATCCAACGCAGTCTGCCTTTCACCCAAATCTACAGCTGTTTCAATACATTGCAATGTTTTGGTACTAAATTCGTAAATACAGTTACTGTGTAATGAACTGCTTTTTCTGTCAATTTGTTGTAAAACATGATGTTTTGGTGCTTAATTTGTAAAATCATAATGTAATTTGCGGTTTCATAGGCTTTTCCTTAATCCCTCCTTATTATCCAACATTTTTGCTTATCTAACGTTCTGCTGACCCATTTATGTTGGATAAGTGAGATTCCACTGTAACAGAATACTGGAAGAAGCAAAGCTAGGTTATATCAAATGTGTTTAAAAGTAAGGGAAAAAACAAGTTGCAGGGAATTTTCCTTAATGAAAATCCCCAACCTCGGTGTCAAAGTAGGTGAGGTACATAGTGTAGTGATGGAAGTTGCCTGTGTCTGTACTTAATCATTTCCCGCAAAGATAACTTTGTTATAAACATCCTGTTACCATTCATATCAGGGAGATAAGGGTTGAAGTGAAACCCTATCCCATTCTGGGAGCTTATAAAAGCAAAGGCCAGGAATTAAGTATCACTTTCTCCTTGCAGCACACCAAGGAGGAAATCGGGTCAAAAGGGCAGGCTGCAACATTGTAGGCACTTTATCTAGAACATAAACATTACTAGAATGTATTCTGACCGAATTAACTCTCTCAGATCTGCAGTGTTTGCATTCCTGTAGTACTTAAGCACATCAGTCTTGCTACTCTTCTGGTTAATTGAACTTATGGTTTAGACTGCCCTTTGGTATTTGTGTGTGCATGTTTTGAATTGCCCCCTATCCTTGAAAGCTTGCACTTTAGTTGGCTTTCTTTTTCCTGGTCATGATTTATTGACAATGTTGTTGTCATTGTTGTCTTCATCAGCATCACATTCTAGCAAATTTAACTGATGGAACCTCCTGAACATCAACAGTTCAGGTTCTATCAAAGAATATAGGAATCAGTGAGCTTTCAGAGAGTGTATGTGTGCTTTCTGAGAGTGACCATGTACCTCCTTTTGTTGTTCCTCCCACATGTTGTCCTCTTACAAGGCCCATAGCCAGGATTTCGATTCGGGGGGGTGGGGGGCTGAGTTTTTTTTGGGGGGGGGGGCTGAGTCTGAGTGAAAGAGGGTCTACCCTAGCAAACCTTTTGTGTCGTTACCCCAATACCCCCATGCATATGGGATATATTGAGCATGGTGATCAGATCATGATATGAATAAACATAACAGTTTAAATAATGTACCAGTAAGGCCTTTTCGCGGACCACCCTGAGAATTTCGGGGGGGGGGGCTGAAGCCCCTCAAGCCCCCCCCCCCCGTTACATGCCTGCCTCTTACTGTATTTCCTTCCACCTGTGTGAAAACCTGTCTTCCTACGAGTTTATCCCTTTCAAACATTTCTTGTTCATTTTCTCATCCAGAGTTTTATCATTTTATGTTGTACATGTGGCCTGCTCATTGTGATTGCTTTCTCATTGCATTATTTTGTTTTGCTTTACTTTGCTTTGTCTTTATTGTATTCCTAAGTTGTTTTGGTTTTATTATGTATTTTGCTGTAATGTATTTCTGGGCTCGGCCTCATGTAAGCCCTGGTGAGATGGTGATGGGGTATAAATGATGATGATGATGATGATGATGATGATGATGATGATGATTATTATTATTATTATTATTATTATTATTATTATGTGCCAGGGATGTTAACATTTCCTATCCCTCTATAGACTCAATGTAAATTCTCCCCAATCCACATATCCAGGAATGAGCCCTTCCTTGCCAGGGAAAAATGTAAATGTCAGGTGTGGTGGAAAGGATTGTTCCCCCTCATTGTAAGCCAGTGAGGAGTCTTGTGGAGTTTTTAAATTAGAATTATAAATTTGCACATTTTATTTATTAACACACATTTAACGTTTGGCTGAAAGACTAACAACCTCATCACACTAGAGCAGGAGTCCTCAAACTTTTTAAACAGAGGGCCAGGTCACAGTCCCTTAAACTGTTGGAGGGCCGGATTACAATTTGGAAAAAAAAGAACATGAATGAATTCCAGTGCACACTGCACATATCTTATTTGCAGTGCAAAGAAACACTTAAAACAATACAATAATTAAAATGAAGAACAGTTTTAACAAATATAAACTTCTTAGTATTTCAGCAGGAAATGTGAGTCTGCTTTTAGCTGATGAGATCGGATTGTTGTTGTTGTTGTGCTTTCAAGTCATTTCAGACTTAGGTTGACCCTGAGCGAGGGCTGGGTAAATGACCTTGGAGGGCCGTATCTGGCTCCCGGGCCTTAGTTTGAGAACCCCTGCACTAGAGCATGGATCCACTTTAAATCCAGTTGCTGTCTCCTGTAGCATTCTGGGGTTTGTAGTTTAGGGAGGCCCAGGACTTGCCTGGCTAAGTATTTTAAAGGCTCCTCCCCTAAACTACAAACCCCAGAATGCTACAGGTGGCAGCAACCTGATTTAAAGTGGTTCCATGCTCTAGTGTGATCCTAATTGAAGACAAGTATTTGGCAAACACTGGAGGAACAGTGGGTTGTTGTAGGTTTTTTGGGCTGTTTGGCCATGTTCTAGAAGCAGTCTCCCCTAATGTTTCACCTGCATTTATAACAGGTATCCACAGGCGAAATGTCAGGGGAGAATGCTTCTAGAACATGGCCATACAACCCAAAAAAACCTACAAAAGCCCAGTGACTTCACCCATGAAAGCCTTCAACAACATACTGGAGGAATATGCTGAAGCTGGATTCAGTTAAGCTGCGAGCGTCAGCATCATCACCACCACAATCACCACCATATTTATGTCCCACTTTTTCCCCCAAGTCCACTGAGCTGCTGAGCTTATTGACTGAAAGGTGATAGGTTCAAATCCGGGAAGTGGCATGAACTTCCACTGTCAGCCCCAGCTTCTGCCAACTTAGCAGTTCAAAAACATGCAAATGTGAGTAGATCAATAGGTGCCACTCCGGTGGGAAGGTAACAGTGCTCCATGCAGTCATGCCAACCACATGACCTTGGATGTGTCTATGGACAACACCGGCTCTTCGGCTTAGAAATGGAGATGAGCACCACACCCCAGAGTCGGACACAACTGGACTTAATGTCAGGGGAAAACTTTTATCCTTTACTAGATTTGGATTGTTGTTCTCAAAGTATTAAACAAACAGTAAAATGGGTTTAATAATACTAAGTTACCAAAATGAAATGAATTTACATATCTGGATGACTACAGTCTTTCAGATATCTGGATTCTGAGGGAAATAATGGGGACAGCATACTATAGTATTATTAATGTAACTTAAGGTTTGCCATAAAAATATTGACACACTTCTACCTATACTGGGAGTAAATCCAACTGAGCTCAGTGGGACTTACTTCAGAGTAGACATTCTTAGGCTTGTGCTCTTATCAAAATGAATATAACTTCTTTTCCTGTAGAGTTTCAAACAGTCATGGTTAAAAAACAAACAAACCACTCTTTAATTCTTTTCCTTGGCGGCTGGGGGGCAGGAGGGGGGAAGGTAGTTTTGATAGAACTACTTGATCCATCCTTACAGTTCTTTGAAGCCAGTTCAGCCAGGTCAATTTACACCATGAAAACCGTACAATGAAATCACAAAACTCTTCAGGGCTTCACACTTGCCAGCTAACAAAGCGGTTAGTATTCAGTCAGAATCACAAACTGTGTGTTAATCCCGCACAGGACCCCATTCAGTATGAGATCTGTTTTCTTTCCAATAGGTTCCTTTCAGTTTTCTTTTCAAACCACAATCAAACTCGCTTATATTTTGTTTTAGAGTTAAAACATACTTCACTGAATGCACATAAAGGACTTGTTGTGCACAGTACTATATACCTATGGAATGACTAAGAACCAAATCATTCTTTCCTGTATTCAGGTCTCCAAAGAGGGAATAAGGAGTTTCCACTACATCTCTCTTTTGGTTCAGGATGGGGGGAGGAAATGAAAAGCTTTTCATCCCCCCCCCCTCCGTATTTGTGACAAATTGCTGACATGCTCCAAGTTTCATGATATATGTTCAAAGAAGGCTTCATGAGGTGGGAGACCAATGTCCAGTGTATCCCAGTTGTGGTCCTCCCAGGCCCGTAGCCAGGATTTCGTTTTTTTTTTGGGGGGGGGGGGGGAATTTTTTTCTCATGAGAATTTGGGGGGGGGGTGAACCCCTCTAAGCCCCCCCCCCCCCGGCTACATTCCTGGGTCCTCCCAATATTTTTGGACTGCACCTCCCATGTTCCTAACTTTAGGCTCAGGGTGAAAAAGTAACTTTCATAAACCTAAGATTGTCTATACAAGTTTGGGTTGCAGGAAGTTATATACCAAAGATACCCAGAAGGCATATTTGCTCATTCGTGGTGTAGGCAGATGGATCTTACCTTGGAAAATGCTGGTGAGGGAATTCTAGGAATTCTGGGACTAGATAAGGTCTAGTCTTAGTCATCTCTTAGTGGCTAATTCCACCCACTCCCCTCCCTGTTCCTAGCTTTTTCTGAGAATTGGATCTTTCGAAGAGAGATGCTGGGAGGCAAAACAATGGAGAAAACCAATCAGTGGCTCCTCCTCCACAGTTTGTGATTTTTATCGCCTCCAGCTTTCTCTTCCAAAATTGTAACAGGCAAAGTTCTGTGGTGGGCGTGCTCTCAGGTGGTTAAGTGTAACAAGATGCCAGGCTCGCAATATGTAATTAACATTCTGATGGATTAAAGCACCAATTTTGAAGCATCACGTGGACCTCCCTGAAGAGGACTGGGCAGTAAGAAGGAGAGGTTGAAGTTTGCCTTAACATAACTCAAAGGTCATACACAATGGGATTTTTTTCTCCATGATGGTTGAAATCATGTTGGCAGACATGGGTTTTTAAAGAAGATTAAAACACAACAAAGCCCTCATTTATATGCAAGGGTAGAGACATTGTGGTCGTGGTTATGGAACCAGGCCTTTGGCTAGCAGGCATAACGGCACTTTGGACATTGAACTGGACCATATGATTGTTATAATATTGGAAATGGCTACATGATAGTACAACTAATGTTATTGTTTTTAATCTGTTGTGTACTTATGGTTTTATATTGTTGTTACATTGTGTTATTGTGGCATCAAATTGTTGCCAGTGTTAGCCACTCTGAGTCCCCCCTTGGAAGTTGAGAAGGGCAGGGTAGAAATCTTGTAAATAAATAAATAAAATAATATTTTTCAGTATGGTGAGTGGCTTTGTTTCATTCAATTCTCCAGATCTTTGTGAGAGTGATTTCTCTGACTGTGTTGTTCACTCGTTCAGTCGTCTCCGACTCTTCGTGACCTCATGGACCAGCCCACGCCAGAGCTCCCTGTCGGCCGTCACCACCCCCAGCCCTTCAAGGTCAGTCCAGTCACTTCAAGGATGCCATCCATCCATCTTGCCCTTGGTCGGCCCCTCTTCCTTTTGCCTTCCACTTTCCCCAGCATAATTGTCTTCTCTAGGCTTTGCTGTCTCCTCATGAGGTGGCCAAAGTACTTCAACTTTGTCTCTAGTATCCTTCCCTCCAATGAGCAGTCGGGCTTTATTTCCTGGAGGATGGACTGGTTGGATCTTCTCGCAGTCCAAGGCACTCTCAGAACTTTCCTCCAGCACCACAGCTCAAAAGCATCTATCTTCCTTCGCTCAGCCTTCCCTAAGGTCCAGTTCTCACATCCGTAGGTTACTACAGGGAATACCATGGCTTTGACTAGGCGGATCTTTGTTGCCAGTCTGATGTCTCTACTCTTTATTATTTTATCGAGACTGGACATTGCTCTCCTCCCAAGAAGTAAGCAAGAGATGCTAGCTGTAGGTTAATCATTGAACATCTTGGACATTGAAGGAATGTCCTTTCAGGGAAGTAAATAGTTGCTTACTTCATTGTTGTATTAATAATGCAATTCTCCTCATTGGAAAATATTACAAAATGTTTGGACCCAACTTATGGTTGGCAGCAGGCATGAGTGAGGATAATTTCTTCCATCAAATGATTTACGGTCAACCATTGGTCAAATCATCAGTGGGTCTCAAGGGATCTTAGTGTGCCAGATCCGTTTGCCACTGCTTTATACAGGCAATCCCATCCTTTCTCTTTTTCTCCCACACAATGCTTCATTGCTGTCAAAAAATCCTGCAAATCTGTTGGGAAGACAGGTGGACAAGTGCCAGCATGCCCGAAGAAACAAAGACCACCAGCATTGAAGCAATACTCCTACACCATCAATTCTGCTGGACTGGCCACACTGTCTGAATGCCCAATCACCATCACCCAAAGTAGTTACTCTACTCCCAACTCAAGAACAGAAAACATAATGTTGGTGGACAGGAAAAGAGATTTCAAGATGTGCTTAAAGCTAATCTTAAAACTGTGGCATAGACACAGAAAACTGGGAAGCCCTGGCCCTTGAGTGTTGTAACTAGAAGTCAGTTATGACCAGCAGTGCTGTGGAATTTGAAGAGGCATAAATGGAGGGTGAAAGAGAGAAATGTGCATCAAACCAACCCTGATCGGGACTGCCTTCCATATGGAAACCAGTGTCCTCACTGCAGCAGAACATGCAAATCAAGAATAGGGCTCCACAGTCACCTACATATCGACGCCAAGACACTACACTTGGAAGGCTATCATACTCAGACAAAGAGGGATCGCCTAAGTACACACTGCTAGTGCAAATGGAGAAGCAACATAAACAGTGACCTGGACTTGCACCTATTCCACTTCTTGGTCTTTCAAGAATTCAGGCTTTCTATACATGAGCACAAGTTTAACAAAAAAAAAAAATCAAAAATCTATGGAAAAGATACTCATTTTCAGTTTGTTTTTGCATTCTTGATTCCTGGGAGATAGATTAAAAAATGGCAACCACAATTTTCTTTATATTTTGTGAAGTCTTATTAACACAGGTTTTGTCTGCAGAAATACACATTGAAGAAAGCATACTATGTGCACAGCAAACTATGGCCCTATCTCCATTGACCATTTAATGCAATTTGAAAGGAGCTTGAAATAGTGGGGACTAGACAACAAACACACAGGAAAGAATGAGAAAAAAACACACCCCTTAATGAACATTAATGCTCTGTGGTTTGCAAAGAGGCGGCCCTAGGTAATTTTCAATGGCACGCAAACAGTATTTTGGCCACCACCCCCCGCCCCAATCACTGATATGTATTTTCTGTTCGTCATGGGAGTTCTGTGTGCCATATTTGGTTCAATTCCATCATTGGTGGAGTTCAGAATGCGCTTTGATTGTAGGTGAACTATACATCTCAGTAACTACAACTCGCATATGTCAAGGTCTATTTTCCCCCAAGAGCACCTCAAGAGCACCCCTGGGCAAAATCAACTATACTGCAAATACTTTGCGTAATGGGTTGAGCCACCCCTGGGCTTGCACAATCACCACCCAGGCCTCAGACTAGTTCCAAAATTCCCTGTGTAATCATTTGCTTAGAAAAAACAATTTATTCAGTTCATCTTTGAAACTGACTTCAGTGGTCAGTGAATATGTGTCCTATTTCTTTCTTGGTTTTTTTTCTAGGGGGGTGGCATTTTTATTAGTCAACGTAGTCCCCTGAAGGGTCCCAGAGTAGAAAAGAGACCTCTGAATAATCATTGGCAATAACCCTTGATATATTATGGGCGGGAATCACAGGCCCTTCCAGATGTTGTTGCATTACTAATGCCTGCAGCCTCTGCCAGCATAGGCAGCAATGCTTGTACTTGCAGTCCAACAATATCTGGAAAGTCACCCATTCATCACCATTACATATGATGACATTGTCCCGTGAAAGCAGTGCTTTCCAAAGCAACTTGATAAATAATATATGTTACACGATGGGGGTAAACTCAAGTTCTTATTCCTTGGTATGTCTTCACCACTCTGCTGTAGTAAAAGGAACTGTAAAAGTTCAGTCCATGGCTGAAACCCCAGGAATATTGCGTAATTTATCAGCAGTAGTCCCAGGGAAAAAACAGGGAAGCATTTAATGAAAAGATAATTTACTCGAGTCAATAATGTAAGCAGAAATTTAAGGAGAGAAATCCCTTTTGGCAGAATTTGACAGCTCCCTTCATTTTCATCACAAATCTGCTTTGAAAAAGAGTACTGTTCTACTTCAAAAGGGGAGAAAATACAGGAAGGCGGTGGGGAGGAAGGTTGGGACCCCGTGATGTAAAAAAAAATCATTCACGGCAATATTTTCTGGGAAGTCTACCTGCTCTGAAGTCCAAGTTGAAAGGGCTCCCTTGAGAATATTAGGGAAACATTTATAGCACATCTTGCTAGATTCACACATGATGGCTTTGACTCAACTACATTGATTTCCTTTTTTTTAATCGCATGTATTTTAGTATAGAAAAGGGTTAGGCCAAGGCAGCACAGGGGTGATTTTTTTCCATACTGTTTCCACATTTCACATTAATAAAATGCTTTACTGGAAGTATAATTTTGAAGCCGGGGCTTGTAAGTATGTAAGTTCCATAAAACATGTTTATCTTATATGTTTATTTATAACATCCTTTAAAATGCTTTAAAATAAAAAGTGAAGTAAATAAATAAGTATATAAAGAAGATATACAAAACAATACTCTATGAATATATTTGGAAATTCAACCAAAAACAATCCCCATTCTTGGTCAACTTATATTCAAGATGACTAAGAAACAAAGCCAACAAATGTCTTCCCACTTCTAACATTCTGTCAAATAGATCAGGGTTTTAAAGCTACATTCCAAAATCCTTATGTCTCAGAGCTACAAAGCACAATTTGATTTTTTTTTCTTCCTTCACACACTCTCTCCCTCTGTCCCTCCTCCTTTCTTTACTCTCTCTTCACTTTTCTTTCATTCTCTGATTCACTGATCTTGAAAAAATAAGACATTGATTTCTTTCTCAATCCATTGAAAGTTTGATACATCCTTAAACATTAAAATACAACCTAACAACATCATGATAACAGGAAACACCGAAGTAACGTTGTTTGGCATTCTAGTGTTTACCTATGGGTGAAAAAAATAACAAATTAGGATAGCAAATCTATTTCTAATTAATCATTTTCAAGACTGTGTTTAGGGGCTGCTTCTGCCTTATAGCTTTTGCATCATGTTCTTTAGTAACAGTGGGCTAGTTCTCACATATCTGTGTTCATTCTTGGCCCCATCGACACTGCCCTATAATCCAGTTTCAACTATAATAGTCAGTGCAGACTTGAACCACATGAACTGGATTATATTTATTTATTTTTATTTATTTCTCGCACTTCTACCCCACCCTTCCCAACCCCCGAGGGGGGACTCAGGGCAGCTTACAAAAAGGCACAATTCGATGCCAGCACAACAAGGTAAAAAATAAAACATATATAAACAACAATTAAACATTTTAAACAATTTAAAACAATCGACTTATACCTCACAGTCCCTAAAAATCAATCTAATGGTCAACGTTTACCAGCTCAGAGTCTATAAATTCAATTGCACATTGTCATTCCATCAGTTCTAGTCATCACTTGTCCTTTGTCTATCTGCCAGATTCCCTGAAAGCCTGGTCTCAGATCCAAGTTTTCAATTTCCTTCTAAAAGAAAGGAGGGATGTTGATGACCTAATTTCCCCGGGGAGTGAATTCCACAGGTGAGGGACCACCACCGAGAAGGCCCTGCTCCTCGTTCCCGCCAACCTCACTTGTGATAGAGGCGGGGCCGAGAGCAGGACCTCCCCAGAAGATCTTAAACTCCGAGGTGGGACGTAGAAGGAGATGCGTTCGGACAGATACACTGGGCCAGAACCGTATAGGGTTTTGTAGGTCAAAACCAGTACTTTGAATTGTGCTCAGAATTGGATCGGCAGCCAGTGGAGCTGACACAACAGAGGGGTGGTATGTTACCTGTATGACACTCCGGTGAGTATATGAGACTATAGTGCCATATAATCCAGTTCAACATAGTTAATCTGTATTCTGAAATTGGATTATATGGCAGTGTGGATTTTATTTATTTTGCATAAATAAATAAGTTTTAAAACTGGTAAAATAAAGGGAGCACAAGCAGCTAAACAGTTTTGGACCAAAAACAGGCAACAACAGCAGCATTGTCTGAAGCTTTAGACATTTCTTCTTCTGTGCAGGAGGCAGGGCACTGTAAGCAAACATACAGATGCTGTCTTGTTTGTTCTGCTCCACAGGTACACAAGGTGGAGGATTCTTTTAGGCCAGTGGTTCTCAACCTGTGGCTTGACTTCTCAGGAAACACCTATCTAATCTGGATTGCCCTACCAGCAGTATCACTATCAGCAAAAGCCTCTTATCTCACAGTCCCACCACCACTGTAGAAAATTGGTGCCATTGGTGAACCATTTACATTAGAGCACCCAGTGGTGCAATGCGTTAAACCAGTGGTTCTCAGCCTGTGAGTTCCCAGGTGTTTTGGCCTACAACTCCCAGAAATCCCAACCAGTTTACCAGCTGTTAGGATTTTGGGAGTTGAAGGTCAAAACATCTGGGGACCCACAGGTTGGACGACGAATTTTGGATTGCGATTTCAGTTATGAGATGCATGGGATTGTTATTGGTGGCCCAATAACTTGTATTGTATATGTGTTTTATGCTTTTAAATTGAATATTGTTTTTTAACTGTTGTAAACCGCAATGAGTCGCCGATTTAGGCTGAGATATTAGCGGTATACAAGCGCATTAATAAATAAATAAATAAATAAAGCACTGTTCTAGGTAGTGCTATTTGGCCAAGTTGTCTTTTGATCTCCCAAAACCCCTTCTGAGTCTATTCAGGGACTTCCAAGTGGGCCATTCTTGGTTTGCCCCTGGAAGATGACCCTTGTGTGCGGCCATACAGCTGGGATTTCCTGATTTTGCTGCCCACATGGATATTATTGCAGTTGTTGGAGGAACATTTAGAGGAGTGGTAGTTCTCATGAAACTTTTCCTTGATTTAAGTCTACTGCAGTGTGGATGAGGTCCTTGTTCTACTTCAGCAGCTTTATTCTTGGCCACAATTTGATCTTTGAAGTCATTTATATTTTTCCCCCTTCAGAACATAATCGTCTCTTCAAATATTTTCACTAGCTTCTCCACATACTCTACTATAACCAGCACCTCGTTCTTTCTTCCTTGGCATGTGTGTCTCTTATTGTAACTCCTTTTTCAGTCTTCTTTCTGAGAAAGCATCTTTTCATAAATCTGTCTTCCTGCTCTTCACAGCACTTTTCTTTGCTGCCCTAATGCCTGGACCCTGATGCCCCAGAAAACATATATTATGCCATTCTTGCTTCTTACAAAATGGAAAAATAACATGAAACCCACATTTTCTGTGAATTAGGGATGTAATTCTTAGCTAATTTTGTTCTCAAAGAAAGCAACAAGAAATTGAAGCAGTTTCCTCCTGCTGCAAGAAAGTCTTAAAGGTCTTAAAAGCTCCACTGTTTTCAAAGACTGCTCACAATTGATTTATACTATGTAAAATTTATATATGATTCTTTCATGCTGAAAAATGCTATTTTCTACATATTCATGTACCGAATGTACTGTTTTCTGGGCTGAAAGAACACGTGAATTTTGTGTAAAATAAATCCAGAGCTGCAAAAAGTCTCATCAGTTCCCCACCAGTATTTCTTGACATTTGAAAAACAAGTTTTGGTCATTTTTCAAATATTTTAGAATATGATTGTAGTCTTAGGCTCTATCCACACTGCCATGTAAAATCCAGACTATCTGCTTTGAACTGGGATATATTGCAGTGTAGAGTCATATAATCCAATTCAAAGCAGATAATCTGGATTTTATATGGCAATGTAGATGGGGTCTTAGATTAGATTAGAGAGCTGGGCCAAACCTTTCAAAATGAATTTCAATAAGGAGAAATGCAGGATACTTCACTTAGGCAAAAAAAAAATGAAATGCAAAAATACAGGATGAGTGACTTCCTGGTTCGACAACAGTCCATGTGAGAAAGATCTTGGAGTTTTCATGGAGAATAAGTTCAACATTAGCCAACCATGTGATGCAGCAGCTTAAAAAAATGAGATATTGTGCTGCATCAAAAAGGGTACAGTGTCTCAATCCAGGGTAGTAATCGTGCATCTCTATCTGTTTTGGCCATACCTCACCTGGAATATTGTGTCCAATTCTTGACACTACAGTTTAAAAGAGATATAAAAGTGGTGTACAAAGGAGGGCAACTAAAATGATTAAAGGTCTGGAGGCTATGACTTCCTATGAGGAGCGTCTTAAAGAGCTGTTTAGCCTGCAGAAGAGAAGATTGAGAGGAAACATTATAGCCATGTATAAATATGTGAAAAGACGTCATAAGGAAGAGGGAGCAGGCTTATTTTCTGCTGCTCTGGAAACTACGACTCAATGGAGAAATGGGTTCAAATTACAGGAAAGGAGATTCCACCTGAACATTAGGAAGAACTCCCTGACTGTATGAGCTGTTCAGCAGTGGAACTCTCTGCCTCTGAATGTGGGGGAAACTCCTTCTTTGAAAGCTTTAAAACAGGCTGGATGGCCATCTGTCAGGGATACTTTATGCTTTTCCTGCATGGTGGAGGGTTGCATTAGATGGCTCATGTGGTCTCTTCCAGCTCTGATTCTAAGTTTTCTATTGTGAATGCTTCAGCTCAGCCTAGCTCCCCAAAGCAAGTTCAAATAGAGCTTTAATCATGCTATTAATTTCCCTCGTTCACTAAATTTTACAGGGGTTTCATACACCATTGACCTTCACTTGTATCCCTCCTTTGGTTTCTCATGGTTTCTTTTATCTTTCTTCAAATTTTTGAAAAGATATCAAAGAGAAAAATATGGAATATGTGTGTGGTGGTGTGAGTATTGTCTGTGTTTCTGCATTTAAAACATTATTCTAAACTCCTTCTCTCAGATCAGTTGTTCTTCTAAAAATGGTACCAAGGCTGAAACGTAGTAGTAAAAATAAATTGCAAGTATTTGTGTGTTGAATTTGAAGAATGAATGATGTTCATAACTCTAACAATGTGCATAAGATGCAAGTAAGATGTCCAGATTTGAGGGGCTAGAATATGGCAACCTTAGCTATAGTGGAAGATGCCATTCAATTAAAATGAGGCACCTTCTGTGACTAAAATACTCTTCATTTAAGGTACTGTGTAAATTCAAACCAGTGTAGATATCAAGTTGTTCTATAGCAGATGAGGATTGGTTAACAGAATGTGTAGTTGTATTTAAAAGAATTAGATATTAGGCCTGTTTGATCAAGAAAAAATTTGGTTCTAAAATCGATTTGTAATTGGGGTGTTTTTTTTGTTTCGATATTTAAAATAATTACAAAATTTTCCCAAAAAAAGTTTTGGTATTTACGAAATTTCGTAAATATTTACAAAACATTTTGTAAAGATGGCGGACCCCCGCGCATGCGCAAAACAAGCTTCGTTATTGGCGCAGTTAAGGGTATAACTGCAAAGTTTCTTATCAATCCAGGATTCATTTCATCAGGGTTACTTGATAGTAAACATTCTTTTGCATTTTAGAATACTTTCACATATTATTCCCATCTTTATTAGGAGCAGAACTCTTGTATCTTTCCCAGTTGTATAGAAGAATGAATTCGGTCAGATGTTGCTTACATGGGAAGGACTCCTATGTGATAGGTGTGACATTTGTCATCAGAAGAGATGGGTCTGACTAACTGCCCGATTCACAGAATGGTATTATACGTACACTGAGCTCATAGGCGCATGGAGACAGAGCCGGCGCTGCAGGAATCCCCTCCCCGGCTCCTGCGCCCTCCTCCTCCTCCTCCTCCTCCTCCTCCTCCTGGCACTTCCTGCAACACAGCTGCGGAGGCCGGTTGTCTCTTTAAGGCGCCTCTCTCTCCCAGCAACACAGCTGGGAGAGAGAGGCGCCTTAAAGAGACAACCGGCCTCCGCAGCTGTGTTGCAGGAAGTGCCAGGAGGAGGAGGAGGAGGAGGAGGAGGGCGCAGGAGCCGGAGCCCGAGCGCAGGAGCCGGGATCGGGGCTTGGCTCACTTGGCAGGGTCGGGGCTTGGCTCACTGGGTGCGCGCTCGCACCGCCCCTTCGCCCCGCCCGCCCGCCCCATTTACGAAACGGGCGAAAGCTCGTAAAAACTGTGGGGGTTGCCGTTTCGATATTTAAAAACCCTTCTGGGTTTGGAAATATGTTTTGTTGTCGTTTCGTATATGCGAAAATTAACGAATGTTTAACGAATTAACGAATTAACGAACGAAACCGCACAGGCCTATTAGATATATTTGTTTTGTTTTTATTTATTCATTCAGTCGCTTCTGACTCTTTGTGACTTCATGTACCTGTCCACCCCAGAGGTCTCTGTTGGCCGTGGCCACCCCCAGCTCCTTCAAGGTCAAGCCAGTCACTTCAAGGTCAAGCCAGTCATTTTGCCCTTGATCGGCCCCTCTTCTTTTTTCCTTCCATTTTCCCCAGCATCATTGTCTTCTCCAAGCTTTCCTGTCTTCTCATTATGTGGCCAAAGTATTTCATTTTTTGCCTTTAATAGTCTTCCCTCCAGTGAGCAGTTGACCTTTATTTCCTGGAGACTGAACTGGTTTGATCTTCTCGTGGTCCAAGGCAGTCTTAGAATTTTCCTTCAACACCACAGTTCAAAAGCTTCCTTCCCTCAGCCTTTCGTATGGTCCAGCTCTCACATCAATAGGTTACTACAGGGAATACCATTGCTTTAACTATGCAAATCTTCATTGCCAGTGTGATGTCTCTACTCTTCACTATTTTATTAAGATTGGTCATTACTCTCCTCCCAAGAAATAAACAACTTCTGATTTCCTGGCTGCAGTCTGTGTCTGCAGTAATCTTTGCACCTGGAAACACAAAGTCTGTCACTGTCTATATTTTCTATATTTGTTACTTGGAACCAATAAATTGTTTTACATAAAATGATGAGGGGATCATGAAGAAACCTCAAATATAGTAAGTAGTTTTTTTTCAGAGCATGAAATACACTTTGACATCATTATTTGTTTTCACTTCTGAGGAGTTTCACAATCGTTTTGGATACTGCACTTGGGTAAAGAGTTTGGACAGCTTGCTTCAAGACAAAATCTCGTTCATGCCTGAATGATAAATGAATTAAGAAAAATGGATTAAAATGCGGGAAAGCCCTCTTAATTCTATAAATATTAATAGATCAGCCCCTTTCTGTCACTGTCCAGGATATAAATGTTTAGACAAAATAGACAGCTACCTTTTTTGAAAAAGCACTTTATTTCTTAGAATAAAGGAAATGCAATATTGGCAGCTCTTTGTGGGTTAAAAGTTTGCATGAAGGGCTGGTGGATGGTTTGTGGTGCGGTATCTTATGATGTAAACAAACAAATGCCATTTTATCCATTTACTTACAGAACATTTTCCATGAAGCAGAAGTGCTTTTGTCAAGGAGAAAGGCAGATGTTCACTAGTTATATCTGGCAGAATGAAATCTTGGTCATCCATCCAAATACTTGTCAAATGAATGGCATACACATCTGGAGTACCTAGAGTTCATGCCTGACTTTGTTTTCAAATAGACTAGAGTTGATGTGTACCACAAAAATTTTTAGGTCTGGAAGTACTGTGGTTTTGAAATCTTAGTAAACACATATAACAGGCTTCTGACCAAAACAGGTGCAGTGCTTGGATTCAGCTCATATTGTGCTAATTTAAGCAATACACATGTTACTTAAATAGCTGTATTCTTATTTATATCCTCCCATCCTGACACAAATCAGGTCTTTTTGGCACCAGGATTGCAAGTTGACTATTTGAGTGGGAAACATTAGAAGAAACACTACTTCTGTGCAACTTAGCATTTCACCTAAACCCCCTATGCCTTGTTTTAAAGGCAAATACAAATGTAGCGGGGGGGGGGGCTTGAGGGGCTTCAGCCCCCCCCCCTGAAATTCTCATGGTGGTTCGCAAAAAGGCCTTACTGGTGCATTATTTAAACTGTTATGTTTATTCATATCATGATCTGATCACCATACTCAATATATCCCATATGCATGGGGGTATTGGGGTAATGATACAAAAGGTTTGCTAGGGTAGACCCTCTTTCACTCAGACTCAGCCCCCCCCGAAACCCCCTCAGCCCCCCCCCCCAAATCGAAATCCTGGCTACAGGCCTGCCTGACAGGTAGTATTCTTCCACAGATGTTTGACCTATGTGTCATCATGGGAAATGATGTAGTTAGATTTTAAGGCTTGACTATACAGGCATTCCCCAAGTTACACACATCCAACTTACAAATGACTCCTTGTTAAGAACAGGGGTGAGACAATAGGAAGTGTGAGAAATCTTCCCCTAGGAAGGGAAATTTACTTCTGGAAGAGCTATCATGGGGAAAGGTGTCTCAACTGAAGCTTTCTCACCAATCTTTGTTTTCACAACAAGGCAATTTTTCCAAATCCAATTATCACAGTGAGGTGAAATCCTCTGAACAAGGGCACTGACAGCAAAACAAACATCACAGGGGTGTTAAGAGGAGAAGAAAACATATGATGGAAAGTTGAAGGGGCTGAGCATGTTCAATCTAGTAAAGAGAAGACATGATTGCACTTTTTAAATACTTCAAAGATTGTCACAGAGTGGAGAGGGCAGACCTTTCTTTCTGCTACTCCAAAGGTAGGACCAGGCCTAATTGTTATATAAAAACAGATTTTGAAGTAAGAGTGGTTTGGCATTTGAATCAATTACTTAGAGAGATGGTAAGTTCTTCTCCTTTGGACATCTTCAAAAAGAAGATGGACAGTCACTTACTAGGGCTATCTTAGCTGGAGGTCTTGCAATGAGGAGGTGGTTGAACCTGATGGCTCATGAAACCCCTTCCAAATCTATTATTCTTTCATGAAACAAACCTCTCTCTGTATTCCTTGCCTTCTTGTTGATGTTGATGATGTGTGCCTTTGAGTCATTTCTAATTTATGATGACCTGAAGGTACATCAGTCATAGGGTTTTCTATACAAGATTGATACAGAGGGGATTTGTCACTGCCCTCCTCTGAGGCTCTGACAGGTGACTTGCCAAGTGGGCTTCCATGGCTGAATGGAGATTTGAATCCAAGCTTCCCAGTCCTAATCTAATGCTCCGACTGCTCATTGGAGGGAAGGATACTAGAGACAAAGTTGAAGTACTTTGGCCACATCATGAGGAGACAGCAAAGCCTAGAGAAGACAATTATGCTGGGGAAAGTGGAAGGTAAAAGGAAGAGGGGCCGACCAAGGGCAAGATGGATGGATGGCATCCTTGAAGTGACTGGACTGACCTTGAAGGAGCTGGGGGTGGTGACGGCTGACAGGGAGCTCTGGTGTGGGCTGGTCCGTGAGGTCACAAATAGTTGGAGACGACTGAACGAATGAGCAACAAATCTAATGCTCAAATTACAGTGGCCATATACAATGCATATTCACAATATTTATTGTTTCTCTAGGCAAGCACATATGGAGTTGTTTAACCTTGGATACATTCAGATCTTGCCATTTACACTTCGCTTCCAAACTTGCACTCCATTTTCTCCTTAGAGCTCTAGGCAAATCCACTGTTGATCAAACCAAAAAGCCAGCCAGTATACAGTAGTTGTATCCCAAATCCCTTGTGCAAGATTCGTAACATAAAATCATCATACGCATATCATTCTGAAGAACAGAGTCAGTATGAAACAAAGTTATTACTGAATCCTCCATTTAATCAATCAACTGCTTCTTTTAACTCTGACAACTTCTGTACACAGGAAAAATATCTACCACATCGAGTATTTGAACCTGTGGAAATCACCAATTGGAAACACGAAATGTCTGTCCACACATCAAAATGATCCAAGCTTGAAGGAAGCTAAAAACCCAAATGCACTGAGGAATTGTCAGATGGAAAAATGGAAACCTTGTTATTAATTCCCATGGAATATTGGCTAATTAATTTTGGGGTTAGTATAAACTAACCAAAGGATATTTGGGAACTGGAGAGTATGAGGTAACCTCCCTCTTTTCCTGATGAGTGGCAGCTATGGAAACACTTTCAACGAGTGCCGCTTATTTATGAACTCACAAAGTGATCCATCCAATAACCGTGATTTCCAGAAGGAGTTTTAGATTAGTGTTCCATCTCACCTGTTACAAGTGACCCTTTGTCACTTTGCAACACTCTTGCTCACAGGCTTTGATTTCAGTACCAGCTGAAAGAAGCCTTGGTGGAAGAGCCAAGGCTGCTTGCAACAGAATGAAAAGTGAAACGTCGGGGAAAGGAGTGGCATTTTTCAAATATTTATCAGATCGGAAAAATAAATTCTCATTGTAAGCTGTTTTAAATTCCACAATAGTGTTCCCTTGCTTATAGAATAATGTCTATAAAATAGCCTTTAAAGCCCTAAACAGTTCTGGCCCAGTTTACCTGTCTGAATGCATCTCTTCCTATGAACCATCCAGCTGTTTAAGATTGTCTGGAGAGACCCTGCTCTCGGTCCTGCTTTCTTCGCAGATCCGATTGGTGGGAACGAGAGACAGGGCCTTTTCAGTGGTGGCCCCCCGGCTTTGGAACGCCCTCCTTAGGGACATTAGATCGGCCCCTCCCACCTGACATTTCGAAAGAGAGTTTAGACCTGGCTGTTCGAGCAGGCATTTGCAGACGCAGTATAACTGATTAATTGAGACTCATGGAATGACAGGATGATGCGATGGAAAATGATTTTAATGATGAGATGTTGAGAACTGCATTTTATGATTTTAATTGTTTATTGTTATTGTTTTTATATGGTTTGTGTAATTGTTTTTGATGGTATTTTATCTTGTGGGGCATTGACTGCCAAGTGTAAACCACCTCGAGTCGACTTCAGGCTGAGAGCGGCAGTATACAAGTATAGCAAATAAATAAATAAATAAATACTTTTATAAATTATTTATTTTAAAGAACACTTTGATGCACACAGTTGACTGAAGGAGAGTTTGTCCTCCTACAATCTTTGAGACACAGACAGGAAAGTTAGTGGGCAAAGGCTGACAATTTTCCAAAAGTCAAGAAGCAGTGGGACTACATTTCCATTTGTTAATCTTGTCTATTGACCTTGTCAGACAGCTGCTGGAGGTGCTCCGCTTTGTAGAGGGGCGTGGGGAACCCAGCACCCCAAGTCCTGCATTGTCCTGCTTTAGCTAAGGGCTATCAGATGGAGCGTGTGGTTTCCCCCATGCATTCCAGTAGCAACACGGGAACCCTCCCTTGCTGCCCTGGCCGCAGCATGTTTTGGCTTTGCCCTAATTCACCCACAGAGCTGTGCCAGTGTCATCTGATGGTGGTCGGCTGGCTCAGTGGGTAATCAGGGCTAAATTGGTACATGCCACCAAATTTAGTTCTGTGTGAAGAGGTCTTTATATGACAAGGTGAAGGAGGGTGATGAAGGACAGTACCAGTAGAAGATGGCATATAAAATCTCCATAGAATTCCTTATTTGAAATGGGGGGGGGGGATTGCAGAATTAAACTATAGGTTGGAATTGTGGAAGACTGGGAAAGTTGAAAATGGGTGCATCCAGACAAGTTTGAGGGAAAATATTGGGATGTCTAGTTTTTCTAACTACAAGTGGGATAGCAGATCTTCAACCCTTCTGGTATTTCCATGTAGAATTCCCAAGATTCTTTATCACTGATTGTGCTTTTTAGTGATTTTTTTAAAAAATCCTTTTCCCAATTTATATATTGTTAATCTGAATTGTGTGTATCTAAGTAGGATAGACAATGTTCAATTCAATACATAAATTTCTTTGTTGCTACTCATTTAGGGGCCAGCAGGACATGGGATCACTGTGCCCTCCCCCCCCCCACACACACACACATACACACAAACACTTTATCACCCCTCCTCATAGCTTATTGGCTTGGAAATATTTTATTTATTTATTTAGAAGTTTTGTATACCGGCCTTCTCACCTCAAACGAGGGGCTCAGGTCGGTTTACAACATATATGCAAATACAATAATATACAAAAACAACAGAGTGCAACATCATTACAGATTAAAATAGTACAGTAAAAACATCATCATCACATTACCCAAGCCAAGTCGTCAATACAGTCACAGTCATAGTCACAGTTCATCATCCTCCTTCCTTGTGGACGAAGGTTATAGATTCAGTCACAGTCATAGTCACAGTTCATCATCCTCCTTCCTTGTGGACGAAGGTTATAGATTCAGTCCTCAAAAGCCACGTTCCAGATCCAGGTCTTTATTAGTTTCCTGAAAGTCAGGAGGGAGGGAGCAGATCTAATCTCTAGTGGGAGGGAGTTCCAAAGCCGGGGAGCCACCACCGAGAAGGCCCTGTCCCTCGTCCCCACCAAACGTGATTGGGACCGAGAGCAGCCCCCCCCCCCCCGGAAGATCTTAATAACCTTGATGGTTCATAGGGGAGAATCGGTTCGGACAGGTAAACTGGGCCGGAGTCGAAATAGTGTCAATGAAAACCTTTTCCCCAAGTTATCCCTTTCCATTGATAGCTGGCATAACAAAATGCCACATCTAAACACTGCATATTACAATTGAAAGAAGCTTTCCAGTGGTCCCAGCTAAAGATGTCACCAACCCACAAGCCTCAATGGAGTGGTGATGTTTCTGTAATTATAAGTGGTTTCAAGACTCCTGTTGACTTAGGGCTACCTTATACATTTCTTTGGCTTCTCTTCTTCAGTTAGGAAGAATCAAACAATGACTTGGCTCTACTTCAGATTGTCAGTATCAGCTGAGGTTACAATGCTCTGTCTCGCTCCTTTGGGTAAACACTCACAGCATCTGCTAGAGGTTACAGTGGCCAGTCTCTATCCTTATTCAAACCAGCATCAGCCTAATATTAACATGAGTTGTATCACTTTTTTAGGTAGACAGCAGCAGCTGAGGTCACAATGACCTATTTTTATTCTTCAAGGTGGCAGCATCCGCTAGAGGTTTCAATGCCCTGTCCCTCAGAGAGGAAGGATCAATAAAGACTACAATAGTTTGTTCCTCTCCTTCAGACTAACAGAAGCAACTTAACATAGCAGTGGCCAGTCTCTCTCCTTCAGATATGAAGTATCAGCTAGTGGCCACAATAGTTCCTTCTGGTATCCCACATGAGCAAGAGGTTACAATGCTCCATCCCATGAGTATTTTTTATTAGAAAATTGAAATAACATAATACAAACAACCAAGATATTATATATATATATATATATATATATATATATATATATATATATTAGGGCTGGGCGGTTTCGTTTCGTTAATTCGTAATTCGTTAATAATTCGTTAATTTTCTTGATTACGAAGCGATAACAAACCATTCTGGAGCAATGTTTTTAAAAAACGAATTTTTAAATACGTTTTGCAAATGCTTCGTAATTCGTTATGTATTCGTTTCGTTATCGTTTTGAGGTCGTTTCGTTATTATTTCCGCATGTCTGGGGCAAGTTTTATAGTTGTTTTTTGTTTAATTAGTGAAAAAAAATTATAATATCACACCAACAGTCAACAACAGAGGGAGAGGGAAGCTTCAGAAGTTCCCCCTGTCCCATTTGGAGGTTTTTTAGCGTATTTCGCGGTCGCGTCCGCCATTAACGAATCAATTCGTTATTGTTTCGGAAATCGTTTCGTTAATGTTTTGTAATTTTTTCACATTTACGAAATTTCGTAAATATCAAACTTTTTAAAAGGAAAATTTTGTAATTATTTTAAATAACGAAACGCAAAAAACCCCCAAAAAAACGAATCGATTTTAGAAACAAATTTTTCCGTTGTTACCCAGGCCTAATATATATATATATTAGGGCTGGGTAACCACAGAAAAAATTGTTTCTAAACTCGATTCGTTTTTAAGGGGTCCATCACGTTTTGTTTCTTTAAAGAATTCTGAAATTTTCCTTTTAAAAATTTCGAAATATACGAAATTTCGTAAATTTCGAATCGATTCGTTAATGGCGGACGTGATTGCGCAATATGCTAAAAAAACCTCCAAATATGCTAAAAATATGCTGAAAAAACCTCCAAATGGGACAGGGGAACTTCTAAAGCTTCCCTCTCCCTCTGTTGTTGACTGTTGGTGTGATAAAACAAACAACAACTATAAAACTTGCACCAGGCATGCGAAAATAATTACAAAACAATTTCGAAACAATTTTGAAACAATTTCGAAACAATTACGAAATAAGTTGAAAAAATTGTTTCGAATCTATTTAACTCCTCACACTATTCCAAAATGGCTCAATATCGGATCGTAAGCTAATTTAAATACGAATTAATAATGAATTACGAAATTAACGAACGAAACCGCCCAGCCCTAATATATATATATATATATATATATACACACACACACACACACACACACACATACACACACACACACACACAGGTAAATTACAAGTAAACTACTACTACTACTAACTATATCTCAACTCAAACACAAAAACAATGCTCACACCTACACAAACTAAACTAATAAATAATAAATAATAGTTCTATGAACATCATCTAACTCCATCATTGTTGTCAAAATGTGATGGACAATCTCGATCTTTATTGATGGTGATCAGAGATTTCCCCTTAGTCAGTTTGCACATCTCAGCTCTTTCACAGAAGATAATCAGCCATTCTCATGTTTGGATAATTGGTTCCTTCCAACTCTGAACATAAATTATTATTGCTGCAGTATTTTATTGTGTATTTTAATAATATTTCAGATTTTCTTTCTAGATGGGTGTACAGCATTCTGAACAGATAAAATTCTGGTCTCATTGCAAATTATGAATCTGAAGGAGAGAGGGGGAAATTGCCCCTCTCATTGCTTCAGATGGGCTGCATCAGCCAACAGTTACAATCTCTGCTACAGTGGAAAGATCTTGCGGGGGATAAGACCCTGAGGAAAGTGGTGTCTCAAAAAGTGTGCTGGTATCCTTGAAATGAGAGGAGCCCATGTGATGGGAATTAAGCAGATTGTTGAGTTAGAAGCCAGAGGAGATGATCTTGTCTGACTGGAGTTGCGTAAATTCTTAGACTTCTTTAAAGACAGAACCCAATAAAACACCATTCAAAGAAGGCAATTTCCCCTCTTCCCCCAGTTTTCCCCAGCTCCGTCTGATAAAGTCTTGTATCTCTCTTTCAGTTAGGCAGCATCTCTCTGTCAGGTAGATAGCATCAGCCTAAGGTTGCGATGCTTTAGTGAGGCATCATCATGTACGGGCCACAATTGCCAGTCTCATCCTCCAGATCAGCAGCATCAGCCAGTGATTAGAAATGGTCTCTCCGTTTCAGGTAGGCAACATCAACCAGTACATATAGTGGCTTGTCTTTCTCCATCAGGTAATCAGTATCACCCTAAGATTGCAATTGCCTATCTCTCTCCTTCAGATTGGCTGCATTAGTCAGATGTTAAAATGGGCAGACTCTCCATTAGGCAGCATTAGCCAGATGTTAAAATAGACTATGTTTCCTTCATATTGACAGCATCAAATGAGGTCACAATAGTCTATATTTCTGGTACACATCACCAGCTTGACTTAGCAATGGTTAGTCTCTATCATTCAAATAGACACAATTGCCCCTCTCTCTTTCAAGTACGAAACATCAGTAAAGCTTTCAATAGTTTGTGTCTCTCCTTCAGATTGACAACATCAGCTTAACATAGCAATGGCTCATCTCTCTTCTTCAGGTAGGCAGCATCAACAGAGTTACCATTACCTTACACTCTCCTTGAGACTGGCAGCATCACTCAGTGTAACAATGACCATTTTCTCTCCTTCATGCTGGCAACATTGGATATAGATTATTTATTTATTTATTTATTTATTTATTTACTGTATGTGTATACCGCCTTTCTCAGCCAATCGGCAACTCAAGGCGGTTTCCAACAAATCAGTACACATAAAATCATAATACAGAATAAAACATTAAAAGCAGTATAAAAATACAACAAGAGCAATAAAAACATCATTAGCATCTTAATATTATGAAGCATTGTCCAGTTCCATTGTCAAGTCATTCGATTTCCTATATATTGGCTACTCTGCATTTGTAAATTAGAAAGTTCAGTCTCTTTTCTTATGATTGGAGGCATTGTCCAGAGGTCACAGTGGCCCGTCTCTCTTCTATAAGTAGAGACTATCTGCCCAAGGTCACCATGAGCAGTCTCTCTCCTTCAGTTGGGTAGCATCAACCAGAGGGTTCAATTTTGAGTCTCCCTCCTTGAGATTGATAGCATCAGCCAGAAGTCACAATGTTTTGTATCGCTCTTAAAGAGGGAGAATCAGCCTAATTTCAGAGGAGCCAAAAGTCACAACTGCCTCTCTGTCTTTCAGATTGGAAGCATTAAGCCGAAGTCATAATTGCCAGTATATCTCCCACAGAGACGGAGTCTCACCTTAATATCGCAATAGTCAGTCTCCCTTCCTGAGACCGAGAGTACCAGTCTAAGGTCATGATATCCAGTCTATCACCTTCAAATAGGCCTCATCAGTCAAAGATCTCTATGACTTGTTTCTCTTTTGTAAGTAGGGAGGATCTGCCTGCAGTTGCTCCGACCTGTTTCTCTCCGCCATATAGAAAGCATAATCTGAAAGTAACAATTTCCTTCTCTCTCTTTTAGGTAGGCAGCATCAACCAGAGGTCAAAATCAACACTTTCTCTATTTTGAGTAAGTATCAAAACCCCAAGGTCACAACGGCCTGTCTCTCTTTCTTGAATGGGCAGCATCTACCAGAGGCTTCAATGATTTTTCTCTCTCCCTAGTAGGTAGCATCCGCCCAGATAGGCAGCATCAACTAGATGTCACAATGCCATTTCCATCCTTAAAGAATATGGCAACTTCGTCAGAGGTCCCAATGATCTTTCTCTCGTCATCTTGATAGATAGTATCATCTAGAACAGTGGTTCTCAACCTTCCTAATGCCACGACCCCATAATACAGTTCCTCATGTTGTGGTGACCCCCAACCATAACATTATTTTCATTGTTACTTCATAAATGTAATTTTGCTACTGTTATGAATCGTAATGTAAATATCCAATATGCAGGATGTATTTTCATTTACTCGACCACATTTGCCACAAATACCCAATTTGCCCAAATTTGAATACTAGTGGGGTTGGGGGGAGGGACTGGTTTTATCATTTGAGAGTTGTACTTGCTGGGATTTATAGTTCACCTACAATCAAAGAGCATTCTGATCTTCACCAACAATGGAACTTGGCGCACAGGACTCCCATGACCATCAGAAAACACTAGCAGGGTTTGGCGGGCATGGATCTTGAGTTTGGGAGTTGTAGTTCATCTACATCTGTGGACTCAAACAATGATGGATCAGGACCAAATTTGGCACAAATACTCAATACTCAATATGCCCAAATGTGAACACTAGTGGAGTTTGGGGGAAATAGACCTTGGCATTTGGGAGTTGTAGTTTATTTTATTTATTTATTTATTTATTTGACTTGTATACCACCACTCCCAATTTGGCTTCGGAGCGGTTTACAGCAGTAGATTAAAACAATACAACCAACTTTAAAATACAATAAAAACGAGAACAGACATAGTCCCGAGTTATTCACCCATCGAAATCTTGTCGGAAAAGAGAGGTTTGCTGAAAATTTCGAAAGGTTGCTGGGATTTATAGTTTACCTACAATCAAAAAGCATTCTGAACCCCACCAACAATAGAATTGGACCTAACTTTCCTCATGTAACCCAGATGACCAAGAGAAAATACTGTGTTTTCTTATGGTCTTCGGCGACTCCTCGGACACCCTCTCGCGACCCCCCAGGGGTCCCGACCCCCAGGTTGAGAAACACTAATCTACAAAGGCCCATCTATCTCCTTCATTTAGGCAGCGTTGGTCATAAGTCCAAAGGGCCACTGACCATCATATAGGCAGAATTAGCCACAGGTCACAGTGATCACGAACTCCTTCAAGTAGGCAGCTTCATCTGGAGCTCACAAGGGCCAGTCTCCCTCGTCCTACTGCTGGCATCAGCCACTGGCTAAAATTGCCTTTCTCTCTCTTTCAGGTAGGCAACATAAGCCTATGATTACAGTGATCAATGTCTTTCCCTCAAGTAAATATATCAAGCAGAGGTCACAATCACCTATCACTGTCTCAGATTGGCAGCATCAGCTAAAAGACACAGTGTCCCATCTCTGATTCAGATTTGCAACATCAGCCAGAGGTCACAATGACCATTCTCTCTCCCTCAGGTAGACTGTCTCACACTGACGTCACAATGGCTTTTTTCTTTCCAGTGTCAGCCAGAGGTAACAATTGCTCTGTCTCTTCTTCATGTTGGCAGCATCATCCGGGGTCACAGTGACCTCTCTCTATGTGTTTCTAGAAGTCAGCATTCTAGTCTTTGAATTGTAATTCCTGCTGGTAGTTCCCACATTCTTTCAGGTGATGGGAAATGGATAACATGAGGTGATATGTCCCTAAGACAGTCATAAAAGCAATGTCTTTTTAAAACTAATTTTAGATTAAAGCTCTCCCAGGCACCTTTATAGGATCTTTATACTGAAGGTTTTAAAAACAGACAAATGTGACTCCAAAAGGGAAAATTTCAGGTAAGGCAAAAACAATTATGACTTTATTAAGAAGACAGAAAAAGATAAGTGCAAAAAACCTACTTCTGGCCAATTTGAAAGAGCTATGAGCTAAGCTATAAAGGGCTTGAGACTAACAAACACACACATGCTCACTGATTTTCTTACCTTCTGGTGTAAAGGAAAATATCAAATAAGTCATGGTTTGGATAAAAGGGACTTTTGAGATTTCTGCTCCTCTTGCTGCTGTGGAAAATCTCTGGAACCTTGGGATTTCTTTTCACAGGATCTCTGTGCATTCGTTGCATTTGCGGTTGGAATTTTATAATGTTATTGTTTTTATGATTACGTATTGTTTATTTTATGTGTGACATTCTTGAGTGCTTTTTTGAGCTGCCTGAATCCCTTCGGAGAGATGGTGGTGGGGTATGCATAGAGTTTATTATTTGTTATTTATTATTATGGAAATCTTTGTCTATGTTGAATTTCTTATTCCTCTTTTCTTTGCTCCTCTAGAAATCCTTTGAATCCATGGAAAGGGCTCTCCGTTTCTTCTCTTCTCTTCACCCTACATTTAATTCGTAATTTGGGATGACAGACACACCTCTGGGTGGGACAAAACCTAGCCTTAATAGGGAGGGTTATTCTTGGTTATGAGTACAGGAAAGAAGGACTTTGTGAGTAAAAAGCATATAACAACAACAACAACAATTTTATTTCTTACCCACCTCTTCTCGTGGCTGACAATGGGTTACAACATCTCCAAAAACACATAATCATCTAAAATATTTTATAAAATACACATATTAAAATGTATTTCTACAAAATACATATTAAAATACACAGAACAAAGACAAGAAGCAACTTTAAAATTTGTGATCGATGTGAATATGACTCTTAATAACTTATAACCGGTTCTCCAAGCATACTTCTCATAATAACTCATAACTGGTTGTAGGGCAAAATCATTCAAATATAGACAAGTGTAGGTCAGGCCCGTAGCCAGGATTTCGTTTCGGGGGGGGGGGCTGAGTTTTTTTAGGGGGGGTTGGGGGGGGGGGGCTGAGTTTGGTTCGGGGGGGGGGCTGAGTCTGAGTGAAAGAGGGTCTACCCTAGCAAACCTTTTGTATTGTTACCCCAATACCCCCATGCATATGGGATATATTGAGTATGGTGATCAGATCATGATATGAATAAACATATATGCACCAGTAAGGCCTTTTTGCGAACCACCATGAGAATTTTGGGGGGGGGGGGCTGAAGCCCCCCTCCCCCCCCCCCCCCCCCCGGGCTACATGCCTGGTGTAGGTGTACCATTCTGAGACAATTTCACAAGATCACTCACTCATCTGGAGTAAACAAGAATTTAAGCAGTTGCTGTCTTGAATGCAACAATAAAACCCTGTCCTTCATTGTCAGCATGAAAGGAGGTGGGGGATTTCATAGAAAAGTTCCAGTTCATACTTTTAAAATGAGGTTTGTTGTCCTTCAAGGACTCAGGAGTATAACCTACCTACCCAGTTTCTTGTTCAGAAAGTGGCATCTCTCTGCCTAAAAGCCTGCTTGAAGTCATATTTATCAAGCATAGGTCATAACAACAGTGTGGACCCTTGACAAAATGCTGAACAATTCCAGATCTGTATACTGGTTCAGAAAGAGAATGAGAGAAAGGGATTAGATGATAGACTGTATGAATAAGAGTTGGAGAATATGGTGGGAAAAGAAAAATTACAATGGCCAATACACATGTTAGTGCCCCATTTCTGGGTATATTTGACCTCCTGATTCAGTTTTCCCCATCAGCTGTAATTTCTGAGATACAGAACACTAGAGATGTGCAAAACAGCTGAAATCCAATTAGTAATTCATTTCGGAGATTCAGCTGGCCCAGGCTCCAATTTGTAAAGATTTGGAGGGGTCCCATTCTGATTTGTAATCTGAATCTCTGAAGCTTCATAATTGCTTTGTTAAAATTTTTCCCATTAGCAGTAATTTTAACAGGGGAAGGTTATAAACTGGATGAAGGGACAGAAAAAAACAGAATTCTCAAAAAGCTACTATACGTTTAAGTTTTAAGAAACACATAGAAACAGAACAGACCTCCAAAGAACGCATCTTAACCTCTCTCCTGCAAATGCCACAGAACACAGACATGCGGAGGGGAGTAGACCAGCTTTGCAGAAGGCTGTGTGATTTGCCTTTCTTCTTCTGATTGGCTGACAAGGAAAAAAACAGCATGCAGTTGCCCTTGTCAATCACATTAGCTCCTGCCCTCCAACAAATAACTACGAATCTCTCTGAAAGTTTTGGAGGCTTTTATTCTGATTAGAAAATGCATCAGAGGGCCTAACGACAAGTAATTCAAAGCTTCATATTTGTGAATCATCCAAATCTCCGAATTACGAAATGGAGTTCTGAAGCATTGCATACCCCTACAGAACATATTCCATATTTCAGTCGCCAATAGAAAGTAATAACCATATCTAAGTTACTAGAGCTGATGCTGCCTATCCAATGCACTTTTCTGAATCAGTGGACAAAGGTGACAGTTCAAAAAAAATCAGGGGCTTGACTGCCTATTCGGGAAATTAATGAATTCATGGTTGTTGAGCCTTCTCTTCCACAGGAATGGCTAACTCCCAGCTTCATTTAAATGGGCAACTCATCTTGGTGACAAAGGCGATCATCTGCCTTGTATACCCACACAAAGTTCCTGATAAGTATCTAACTTGGGAAATAGCACTCTGTGAATTAGTTCACACAAACACTCTCCATACATCTGCCACTGGCCCAATTCTTGCCTGATATATACACATTATATATAATAATATAATATAATATTATATAATATAATGTAATATAATAATATTTTTTAGGTCTCCATAAGAAACTTTTGCCTCAAAAAGGGCTCTGTATTTTAAAAAAACTTTGAGAATCCCTGTTTTAAAGTATTACTTTGTGTGTGTACCATCACATCACTGTATCTTTCTAAGGAAGGTATCCAAACAGTTGGTGATGACTGATCCAATGCAGCACGCATGACCTTTTCACATTCTCTATGTGTGGATACCTCCTGACTCTCTTGCCTTTCTTGGATACAGGCTTATACAACCTTCTGCAATAGACCTTTTAAATTCCCATCATGCTGCCTGACGTCATTGGGTGACTGCAGACACCTGTTCAGTTATTACAGCAGCTGACTGTTCAAGGAGGACGGCTCTACTACAGATGTCCGTTTCACTATGAATAGAAGAATTCATTAAGCATCCAACTTCTTAATTCATTTGGGCTAAACATCCATTTACCTCACACTGTAACTGTTAATAAGGGATCCACTGAGATGAAAATGATGAGGTACAGTTCCCTGGAGGGCTCTATAAATAAAGTCCTCCTCCCGTCCTGAAAGTCTCACTAAGAAATGTTTATCTATACAGGTACTCAAACTGAATTCCTTCCCAGTAGCCCGACAGGAGTGTTTTTTTTCCAAAGAGATGAAAGTTTTGTGTGCATTCACATCTTTTTACATGTTTCATTTGGTAATGTTCTCTTACATGAGCTAACTGTAACCTGGAACATTCAATAAAAATATTCATGTAAACAGGCTGCCAATAGCTTTGACAGCCATTTGGGGTAAAGGCAGGATAATTGAAATCTG
>NW_026844366.1:203780984-203856427 GCF_025583915.1 Anolis sagrei ordinatus | reverse complement strand
CATTAGGGCAACCAGTGCAAACACAAATACAGTTATAATCATATCATTTACAATCAACTTCTGTACAACAATCTATTCAGGGAATTGAAATTCTGTTGGCACTCACACTACAATTTCCATGTTTAATTAACGCGCTCCATTATTAGTTCAAGGTCTGTGCTACAATCTCCCCCTGATCACAGAAAATCCATCAAAATAACTCTAATTCAAGTTTATGTTCAAACTTTAGAGGGAGAAAGAGAAGAATTAGAAAGATTATGTGCTAGAGTCCAGGAGGAAATTGATCACACATCAAAACAGGACTTGTAAATCATAGGAAATTGGGATGCATAGGTAGAAACCGTAGGTTTAGGATCAAGAAATGAAACAGCAGAGCAATTAACTCAATTTTAGAAGACTAGCAGTTTGTTTCATTGTAGACACATTCTGTGTTATATAGCATTTTAGCAATTGGGAAGAAATGAAATTATAAAATGAGAAACCATAACAAAGAGAACACCTTCACATCACTCAAAAAAGAAAAAAATGTTCGTTCTCAAGATTTGCTCAGTTTAGAGGGCTCAGTCATTTTTGTGAGGCTTGCAAAGATAAACAGTATCAGGGAAAACAGCAACACTGGCAGGAAATCCATAAGGCATGGTGGCACAAATGAAAATGTGTCCCAACATAGCGTATGATATCTAAATCCTAGCCTCCTTTTGAATTTAGCTTCACCAGAAAGTTGGGAGACATCCAGATTTAAATGATTAAGTAAATTAGGAGAAAACTTGTTCGCAGAGATGAAATTTTGATATAGTTGATTTCAGTCAGCCAGTAAAGCACATTTAATTAAATCAGTACCATTAAAGAAGATTAAGCTAAATTAAAAGAAAGTTAACTGAAAGTTCAAAAGGGGTACCAATCTACTGAAATTAACTTTGCCAGAGGGCATCAGCAAGGGGCATGTCAACACAGCAGATTCCTGCACACTTGGTTCGGTATACTGGCAGCAAACTATTGCAAGCAAGGCAACATGATAAATGCATGCTCACATTGTTCCATTCTAGTTGGACACAGTACAATCTACAATTCTATGTTGATAGGCAAGGGATTCATACAGAGTATTGGCAATTATATTCTTGCTTGTTGTGGTGAGGGGGCTTATGTGTTAGGCCATTGGAGTCATGGGTTCTCAGGGGGGTCTCCCAGGACAGCAAGGTCACAGAGGAGGAACCAGACCAAGCACAATCTGAAGACCTCAAGAGCATGGAGATAATAATATGGTGCATGTTACAATGGCTGTGAAGGTGGAAGAAGGCCGCAAAAGCTGAGGGGCACCGGCCATTAGGTTGGCCACACCACTAGATCTGAACCTCTTTCTATGAAGACTCATGCACAGATGTCTTTTAAGAAAAAGGAAATAAAACCAACAAAAGTCCCACAGTGATCAGTGAGTGGTGACAGGGGCAGGACTGTGAAATCTGGAAGCCCCTAGCCACAGGCTGGCACATGAGTGGTGGATATGGATTCAGTCATTCTATCTCAAGGTTCGGGGCAGTTGAGCAGTCCTGAAACTGTATCCATGGCTGAGCAGCTCTATTTAGGATCACCTCAGTTCACCCCATGCAGGGAGGGGGCTAGAAAAGCTGCCTTAAACATAGTCTGCCTCTTTTATCCCTGACTGGACTGCCGTATCCAGAGGGGTCTAAAAAGACAAATGCATTTTGGAACATGGAACATTGTTGGATGACACAGACAATGAACACCCTGAACAGAACTGCTATTATTGCAAGGGAGCTGAGGCAGTTTAATATTGATATAGCAGTGTTCCAAGAGATCCACAGAGCAGGAAAGGGACAGTTGAAGGAAGAAAAAGGAATAAAGAAGGAAAAGACCACAAAGAGAGCCAAGTTGCCATGGCCTCTCAGAGCTGGGGAAAGGGGAAAGGGGAAAGGGGAAAGGGGAAAGGGGAAGGGAAGAAAGAAATACTAAAGAGAAAAAGAAGAGAAAGAAAAAGGAGAGAGGAAGGAAAGAAGAGAAAGAAAAATGGAAAATATATGAAGGGAGGGAAAGAGAAAGAAGGGATGAAAGCAAACCCCCTCCAACACCAGAACAGTCATATACACTAGTGTATTTACTAGTGTATATACACTAGTGTATTTACTATAGTAGACAAAGGTACCTGAGCATACCTATGAAATGGAATGATTTTAGAGCTTCTTCTTCAGTTCCATAAATGGAACCATGATGGTAATAATTGTCTTACACCTCCAGAGTAGTAGCAAAGGAAAACATGAGGGATGTTCTGCCCATTATATCATCACAATTTTATCTACTTAATTGATCGAGGTATTTTCCTAGTTCACAGGAAATTCTTTATAGGCATAGCATACCTGGTCCTTCTTTGGGGATAGGGGGGTGCACAACTCTCAAAAAACGTACTGTTTTCAATTATGTTTTTGGCTTCCTCCTGTTCTGTTTTTCTGGGAAATTCCAATTTTGTTCTGATAAAATTTAGTCCATTGGTGCCAGCCAATCGTTAGAGTCTCATTTCATCAACATTTTTAGACCTATTGGGATGAAACTTTCCTTACATGTAGGTCACCTTGACAACTGCAAGCCTGTCAAGCTTCAGAAAATTTCACAAAGCCACTGATTTTTTGGGATATTTTAAAAATGTTATGGTAAAAACTTTTTTATAGGCTCCTTCAATGTCTGCACCACACAAAGTGCTGCTGGAAAAGTGAGTTCCTGGTGGGGCCCTCTCTGGAGGAAAAGTCTAGTTAAGCCTTTTCTGTCTTTTTTTCCCTCTTACTGACATTCTCTTTCTCTCATTCCATTGTTATTTGAAGGAAAGAAAGAAATAATAAAGAGAAAAAGTGGGTACTCCAGTCGGGTGAGGGAGGAGGGATGGAGGAAGCTGCCAAGGAAGAAAGAAGAGAAGAAGCCACCACCACCAGGTGCCTGATTTTGTGAGGCCACCCTCATGCCATGGCCTCTGTCTTAGACAGAATGCCACTCAGACCCATCACCCCCATTACCTGAAATATCCAATTCCTTGTGATCCATGTCATTTAAGGCTTTGGCTGGGCCAAAGTCCGTTTTCAGCAACCCGGCTGCCGGATCACCAAATTTTCCTGGATCCCGAATGCCAAACACAATTCTGCATACCCCTATTTGGGAATGTGTTTTTTGTCCCATTTTGTTTTATTCTTTATTATTTGCCTATACTTGAGTACTAGTAAACGAGTACTCAAACAATTTTTGTCCTCTCCTTTTCTTTCTTGCTATTCCCACTTGCTGGGTGATCTTATTTTTTATCTTCTGCAACAGAGGGAAATCACCTTTCCTTAGAATAATAGAGTTGGAAGAGACCTCATGGGCCATCCAGTCCAACCCCCTGCCAAGAAGTGTCAAATTCACATTCAAAGCACCCCCAATATATCTCAACATTTTATCACGCCAACCTGCTACTCCACAACAGTCACGTTAGCATAGATAATGGATAAACATTGCACTGAGCACCTTAGATAATGATATCACACATTTCAGTAGTGCATTTGTATCAATCTGTGGTCCCATGATCAGAGATCTGCATGACCTCATAACCCTGCTTTCCTGTCCTACCCCCAGCCCAGTGTACCTTGAAGTTGTTGTTGTTGTTGTTGTTGTTACAATTGCACATCACCATTGCAAGCAGAAAAGATAAAAAAAGAAAAGAAAAACAAGCAATTGGGAATAGCGAGAAAGAAAAGGAGAGGACAAAAATTGTACCCCCTGACATTACTGCTAGCACGCTGGATTAAAAAATAAACAGCAGGGGACTGACTGACAAAACAGTAGTAGGATAAACATGGTGTAATGTGATAGCGATCATCACCTTTGACAAATCAACTGCAATGCTAGTTTATTTGCCTCATGTCGTAAGGTTGTGAGAATCTCTGGTGAAAACGCAACACTATCTTAATTCACAGGTGACAGCAATGCTTATATGTCTACCAAAAATGTCTGCTTTTAAGCTATTAGGATCCTAGCAGGCTTGGAAAATACTTAGACTACTGGGTTCCCACTAATGGGCTCCCGTCTATGTCTATGAGCATGCAGTTTTGGAAAGACATCCTGCACACATCAGTTACCTTACTTTGACATTTGGTTTAAGATCGAGTGATTGTTTAAAATCTAAATAAAATAGCTCCCAATTTGCTAGCAGAAACTCTCTGTGTGTTCCACGGAATAATATGAAAATGGGTAGTTTCTGTGAATACTATTAGCTTTAATGGAGAGGAAGTCTGAGAAATTTTTAGCATTGCCTCATTAAATCAGCTGTAATTAACAAGCATAAAGGAGCTTTGAGCTCTACAGCTTTGCGGGAGGATCTCAGTGAGCCACTGACTAAGCCACAGGGGCTAAGATGGCACTGCGAAGACAACTGTAAACCACAAACAGAGGAAATGTGGTTCAGAAATGACATGCATATTTTTCAGTGGATTTGAATTATTTTCTGCTTTCATTTTTTAATTTATTCGCTTCAGGCAAACAAATCCAAATTGGGACTATTATAGGTTTCTGTTGATGGGAACTGTTTACAAAATTATTCTGTTCTCCGATTACTTTGCCATTTCATGAACATTTGAAGTTCATGGAAGTTAAACTTATCTTGGTCTAATTGCATAAGTTGCACTTGGACCTATGATTATTAGACATGCATACCTTGAACCCTGCAACTACACAGAGGTTGAATATCCCTTATCCAAAATGCTTAGGACCAGAAGTGTTTTGGATTTGGGTTTTTTTTTCAAATTTTAGAATTCTTAATTTTTGCATATTTGAATTTGTGTATTTAGATTCTGGAGTATTTCAGATTTTGAAATTTCAGATAAAAAGTGTTCAATTTGTACTAGAGCTGGCTTGGCTATGGCTCTTGCAAATCTTATTATTTCTTAGAGGTCTTATTTAGCCAGAGATTAGAGATGTAGTGCAAGAGAAGCCTCTGAATTTCACTAAGACTCTGTGTTCTGTCTAAGTATGAATCCTGAAAAAGTATGGGAAAAGTTTGGAAGCTACTTTAGAATCCTCTAATTACAATTACAATGTTATTATACTTTAGAATTTGAATGTTACCATGTTATTTACATGTTTGAATTTTATAAACCACTGTAGGACTTCAGATTCTGTGTGTGTGTGTGTGTGCGCGCACGCGCCTTCAAGCTGCCGGTCAACTTATGGTGATCCTATGGATTTCTTAGGCAAGTAATACCCATAGGTAATAAATTCTCCTGAGAAATCTCTATAATGACCAAGTAGCAACAGTAAGAACAGATCATGGAACAACAGACTGGTTCAAGATTGGGAAAGGAGTACAGCAGAGCTATATACTCTCACCCAACCTATTCAACTTGTATGCAGAATGCATCATGCGATGTGCTGGACTTGATGAATCCAAGGCTGGAGGTAAAATTGCTGGGTTGCAGTTAAACATAAAAAAAACTAAGATTATGGCAACCAGACTGACTAATAACTGGCAAATAGAGGGAGAAAAAGTGGAGGCAGTGACAGACTTTGTATTTCTTGGTGCAAAGATTACTGCAGATACAGACTGCAGCCAGGAAATCAGAAGACGTTTACTTCTTGGGAGGAGAGCAATGTCCAATCTCGATAAGATAGTGAAGAGTAGAGATATCACACTGGCAATGAAGTTCCTCATAGTTAAAGCAATGGTATTCCCCGTAGTCACCTACGGATGTGAGAGCTGGACCATAGGGAAGGCTGAGCAGAGGAAGATAGATGCTTTTGAACTGTGGTGGTGGAGGAAAGTTCTGAGGGTGCCTTGGACCACGAGAAGATCCAATCAGGTCCATACTTCAGGAAATAAAGCCTGATTGCTCATTGGAGGGAAGGATAGTAGAGGCAAAGATGAAGTACTTTGGCCACATCATGAGAAGACAGGAAAGCTTAGAGAAGACAATAATGCTGGGGAAAATGGAAGGAAAAGGAGGAAGGGCTAACCAAGGAAAAGATGGATGGATGGTATCCTTCAAGTGACTGGCTTGATCTTGAAGGAGCTGGGGGTGTCCATGGCTGACAGGAATCTCTGGTGTGGGCTGGTCAATGAGGTCAAGAAGAGTCAGAAGTGACTGAACGAATAAACAACAACAAATCCATATATGAATTTTGCTAGTTTCTTCCTCTGAAATATAGCCTATAGCAACTGGTATTTGTTGGTGGTCTCTTATCCTAATACTAACCAGGATTGATCCTACTTCACTTCCAAGATCAGTCAAGAATTTGTGCCTTTAGGCTAAGGCAAGATATTTATAAGAGGTTCAATCTTACCATAGATAAGGAAGGAGGGTTCAAAAGCAGCCAGAAGACATCATTCTTAATTTCTTATATTCTGCTCTACCTTGGATTCTTCTTTCATGACACCAAGATGTAAGGTGATGGGATGTCATCATACACACTCTGCAGTGTGCACAATTATTTTGTGGATGGGTCAGGATTAAACCATCTGATCTCTGAATGTGGGAAGTGAAGTGGGGTATGCAAAGCTCCCAGACAGTCAATTACACACAGGGTCAGAACCACAGGGCTGTAATTATGGTGATTTTCCAAGTATTAAGCCTTAATGCTAAAACTGGAAATAGCATACACTTCACTTAAGGAGTCTGAAAAAGGTCAGAAGAAGTAATTTTTATATGCACGTCAAGGAGCTTATGTGTAACCAGGGCTGATGTTATAATTCTCCCTGGTCAATTTATCTTTGTGTTGGACAGTGGGTGGCTGTGGGCATAGTTCAAAAATAGGAGAGTAAGATTCTATTCTGAGAATAACTCAGTTCTCTTTGGGCTGGCAGAATTATTAACCCTAAAAGAAATAAATAAATTCGAGATTAAGATTGTGAAGCCCTGCACGTGTCCCAGGACTGCAATTTGCAACATTCTTAACCAGCACACAGCTAGTGGTGACGAGCAATGCTGGGAGTTGCAGTTGAACAACATCTGTATGATCTCACAATTCCCATCTATAAGTTCGAAGATATTTGAACCTAATATCCATTTTCAATTAGCCACAGTTTAACAATAAATGTGAACCTACCATGTTCAATCAAAAATAGTTTATTGAAACATGCCAGCTTCATAAAACAATGTTTGAAATTGGCTTATTTCAGTGTGTCACGGTGAAAACTAATTACAATTTGTCTGACTTTAGACATATTATTAAACTGCATTTATTGAAACAAAAAGCTTCGGGACAGTTTGTAATTGCCATTTGTAGAATCAATCAAAGGTGTTGGTGTAGCAAGAGAGATTGTATAAGACTGAGGCAGTGCTGGCCTTATCCTATGAATCCCTAAATAATTCTGGCACAGCTTACCTGTTCAAACATAACTTACTCTATGACCCATCTCAAAGGCTCAGATTGTCTGGGGATGCCCTGCTCTTAGTCCCACCTCCTGTCTCCCTTTTCCCATCACGCAGTTGCCCACTAGCTGAAAGCGACAGCTCCCCTGGCGGCCAGAAAAAGTTAAATAGCCTCTGTGTATGTCTGTATACGTTGTATGTCAAATTGGCATTGAATGTTTGCCATATATGTGTACAATGTAATCCGCCCTGAGTCCCCTGCAGGGTGAGAAGGGCGGAATATAAATACTGTAAATAAATAAATAAAATAAATAAATATTAGGGTCCAGGGGATCGAGAGAGGGTTTCTAAATTCAGTGAACTTGGGTGAATGACTCCATTCCAATGGTGCAGAAATATTGAAAAATTATGTATTCCTGAAGAGCAGGGAGTTGGGGTGGATGGCCCCAGTGGTGTTTTCCAATTTCTATGGTATTATGATAATATTATGTTGCCCATGACCCATGGATAAATGGTGCAATCAATTGCCTATTCTTCAAACGTGTGAATATGGCATGACATCTTTTCACAAATTTCCCCAGTGCTATTCTTTATAATGTGAAGCTTGTATCTTCATCATCACAAATACGAGTTTAGAGATGAGCATTATATTATGAGAATGTATGGATTAATGTATCTGTTCTTTATGCAGAAGCAGTCAAATTTTAGCATCTTTTGTATTGTGAGAGATACTTGGGAGGTTGTTCTGTTAGGAAAGGGGAAATGAATGAAAAGGCATCCTTGGATATCAAAGAACTCTAAGGATCATTGTATTGTTGAAGGCTTTCATGGCTGGAATCACTCAGTTCTTGTGGGTTTTTTCGGGCTATATGGCCATGTTCTAGAGGCATTCTCTCCTGACATTTCGCCTGCATCTATGGCAAGCATCCAACCTCTGAGGATGCTTTCCATAGATGCAGGCGAAATGTCAGGAGAAATGCCTCTAGAACATGGCCATATAGCCCGGAAAAAACCCACAAGAACTGAGTCTAAGGATCATTGTTTGGTGGTAACCAGTTACATAAACATTAGTAACTAAACATGGCTTCAGTACTCCATTTGCATTTTAAAAAGTAAAATCTTATGAGGTAACATTCAAGGCAGGGAACGATTACTTTGTTTTGGAATTATTACTTTGCTTTTGGAATTAGAATAAGTCATAAATAAAGTACTGCTTTGTCTTGAAGTTAGGAAAACATTCCAAGCCAACATTCTCCTAAGACATTTTCCACCTGTTAAAGGATGTGTAGTATTTGGAGTCTTTCAAAACAGTGGAAACTGGCTCAGATTTTCAGTGGGTCTGTAAAAAAAATAAACCGAGGTTGATTTATGAGTTGAAGTGCAATGGGAACATGTAAGCAAACAAAAACAATGGAATGAGTTGGGGTGAGGTGAAATATGCTGTTGATATGGCATCACATGAATCATATGGCCACCGGAGTACCTGGAATATATAGGAGTCCAAACCCAGATTGATGGACATGGGAAGGCAAAGTGATGTGTGGCTAATGAAAATGTGAGAGGGTCTTGCCTCGTGCCCTTGACCCAGAGGTACCTTGCAGTAAAATGATCCATTTTGACTGTGCAGTGTTATTTAAAACAATCCCCCTGAGCTCAAATGTCACCTATTAAAATAAATCCAGGAGGCCAAGGAAGTGGTGATCATGGGTTTTAAGATCTGAACTGTTTTTGAGCAGTAGTGAAACCTATAAAGTCCCCCTGGGAAGAGGGCAAAAGATATTTGGCCAGAGCAGAAAGAGGGATAACTTAGGGTAATTTGAGAACACAGAGAAGCTGAAGGAAAATAGCAATTTTCCTCTCACAGTCTTTCCTTGGTAATCCTTGGAAAAATAATAAAAGCTCATGATTTCCTATTCAGGACAGTTTTGAGTCACAATTGCTTCATTAACTTATTCCCAATTGTCCAATATAGTATTGTTTTTGGAAAAAGAATAATTAAATATGGTTTGTTCTTTAAACTAACTATAGAAATATATCTTTAGCACAAAGACTAGTCTAAAGATATCACCCTTTGATTTTTTGCCTGTGAAGCATATCAATCTGTTCAGTGCCAAGATGGATGTTTGAGAGGTTTCTCTCCATGGCTGAGATCACCTGTGACACAGTTTAGCATGATAGTTCCACATGCAGAATTACACTACAGCTGGCCATTCATTACTCTTGCAATTACCATGGAACCATAGCACCATTTCCCTCTTCTATTGCATGGGTAGTGGAGATTGGATATATGTCCTGCTATGCCTCCCTAGGCAGACACACAATTATTGCATCATCGGAGCCCCTGGTAGCGCAGTGGGTTAAACCCCTGTGCCGGCAGGACTGAAGACTGCCAGGTCGCAGGTTCGAATCCGGGGAGAGCACGGATGAGCTCCCTCTATCAGCTCCAGCTCCTCATGCGGGGACATGAGAAAAGCCTCCCACAAGGATGATAAAAACATCAAATCATCCAGGCGTCCCCTGGGCAATGTCCTTGCAGACGGCCAATTCTCTCACACCAGAAGCTACTTGCAGTTTCTCAAGTTGCTCCTGACATGACAAAAAAAATGCATCATCAACTGAGATTTATGGAGAAGCTTCAGATGGTGTAATATTGCTGTCTGGCTTCAGTGATATGATCAGATAAAATATGATTCCTGCATCTACAGGACTGGTATCCACTGTTTCATTTATCCATGCCTGATATGTGTTCTCTAGACATTTTCTCTAGTTTCTGATACAGAACATATGCCATCCAGTAGTCGCCATCTGCTTGCCCACAGAAATCCATATTTAAGAGGGTTTCGCAAGACCAGTAGCTCTCATTGCAACGGTGTAGGAATGGTGAGGCTGCAGACCATATTCTAGTTCTTGTGGACCACTGGTGGTCCATGGACCACAAGTTGGGAACCACTGCTGTAGTGTTATGTAGTGAGGTATTAGGCAACACTGAAAAATACTTGCACTAGTGCAGGGGGTGGGTCATTTCACAGTGTGGAGGTCATTGCCACCAATTTTCAATTCCTTCAGGGCTCCAATTGGCCATAGCACACTATTGCAGTGTACATCTTGGGTAAGTAGAAGTGGTGTCACATCACTTCTCATTCTACTGTTTAGGAATATTCTTTTGTTTCAGGTGAGACATCTCCAATCTTCCCTGTTCCCTGTATAACTGATTCTGTGGACAGATTTTAGTGTGTCCATTGAGACAGGGAAGTGTTTAGCTATTAAGCTTAATCTAGGAAAGAAGACAGATCCTTCACTTTGGAATCCCAGTAGATTGACTCTTCTTGTTGACAATTTTTCCATAGGTATTAATATAATTATGAATATGGCTATGATTAATATCAACAGGAGTTACTTGTGGTGTAGCAGTTTGAGCATTGGACCATGACTCTCAAGACCAGGGTTCAAATCACCACTTGGCCATGAAACCCACTGGACAACCACAGGAAAGTCACACTCCCTCAACCTCAGAAAAATATAATGGCTAATCTCTTCTGAAGAAATCTTGCAAAGTCTGTGATAGGTTAGAGTCACCATATATTAGACTCGAAGACACACAACAATAGCAAGGTCATGACAAGCATATGGAAACAGACCAACAGCCAATGGAACGGTTACAAGGGAAATGCATACTTACTGTAGTCAATTAACAATCTGAGGTATGATGACTGTATTGTTTCAAAATAATAACTATTTCACTTTTAAATATCCCTGATTGAGGCATCAAGCAAGTGCATAGAATCCATGACGTTTTGGGGGGGAGGACAGGACCTGAGCTGGCACACTCTAGAAAATGCTGCATAAGTAGGTTCAAGCTGATTTCAAAAATGTTTAGGAAGTTAGTCTTCAGAGGAATATGTGTGCACTACTCCAGTTGACCTATAGTTCTGGAACATAGTTGCTCATGATGACAACATAGCCTATTCTGCTTCCTGCTTTTCATTCATCTTTCTTCAGTTTCCAAATTTATAAATCAATTGCTGCCAAATAGCTATAAACTTCCCTTTTTAGGAGGGAAATGATCCAGGAAAAGGCCACATAAATTCTCCTTGAGTGGTGAAAGAAGAGGCAAGACACCATTAAGCTGTACTCAAAGGAAGTTCATTGATATACAAGCGGACTTTCTGAATAATATAGTTGGAGGTGGTTAAAACTGCCTTCACTGGGATATATATAAATGGGGAAAAAGTCAGGCTGGGTAGGTGGGTCTGTTGACAGGAGAGGCAGAAACTGTACAGCAAGACATCTCATCAAAACTTAAATTAATAATGATTTAGATCCCTGACACTGCCTGACAAATGTTTATTTATTTATTTATTTATTTATTTATTTACTATACTTGTATACTGCCTTTCTCAGCCTATCGGCGACTCAAGGTGACTGTCGTGGCCGGAGAATTGTATATCCATTCAGTTGACAGTGAAACTCCTAGATGACCCCTGTATCTTGTAGGGGATATGTTCCAGGACTTTTCATCGATATGCAAATTCATAAGTAATAGCAAACCCTGTTGAATGAAAAACATCCAGTGGAATCATATCACAGAAGCATGCTGAAAGACCTAGGAAATGCCCAACAAGGACATCTCTCTAGGTATCATTAGGTCCTCCATTGTGAGTCTGTGGCCAACATTTGGCAAAAGTATACCATAAAGTTATCTAGATGATTCGGAAAATGCCTAGCAAATACATATTTTGTCAGAAGCAGATAAATGAAACTGTGGGTACCCACAGATATGCAGATTGTATTGCAATTATAAAAGTTGAGCTAAATCTACTGGAATAATCTATTTTAGTGCACGAAATTCTGCATTCTCACTCATTGTTAATTTTGTATGCTTCAGTGAGTGCTGTAGATAGATAGATAGATAGATAGATAGATAGTAGGCTTGCTTGATCCAAAAAACTGGTTCAAAACTCATTTCGGCTATAGGGGGCGTTGGTGGTTCAATTCTAAACTCACTTCCTTTAAAAATATTTTTTTCCCCAAAACTTTCCGAAACTTCCGAAACAGCTTCATTAATGGCAGATACACATGTACAGTAGGAAAAAACAGTACTGGCACTGGGGAAACTTCAGAGCTCTTCCACTCAGGCCACTCCTGACCAAGGGGCTTTTCCACTCCAGGCCTGCCTCGGCTGTCAATGCTGAGGAGGAGGAGGAGGTAGCCACGCCCCCTCAGGTGCCAATTGGCTCCTGCTGCCGGGCTTCAGCCAGGCAGCGGGCTTCAGGCTGTTGGGAATAATGGGAGTGGAAATCCAAAACACCTGGAGGGGCCAAAGTTTGCCCAGGACTGGATTAGATGCAGCCATACCACAGTCCAATGTTATGGGATCCTGGAGTTTGTAGTATGGCACTCTTTGGCAAAGGAGGCTAAAAACCTATGCAAAACTACAGCTCCCAGGATTGTGTAGCATTGAGGCAAAGCAGTTGGAAGTGGTTCTTCGATAAAATCTACCTGATCCACCTGGAGGGAGGGAGGCCAGGAGAGGGAATGAAGGAAGAAAGGAGGTAGGGAAGGGAGGAAGGAAGGAAGGAAGGAAAGAAAGAAGGAAGGAAGGAGGGAAGGAGGGAAGGAAAAGAGGAAGCCCAATCAACTTTTAGTGCCACTGATCTATCACCTGCCTGGCTAAACTCCCAGTTGCCAGACATTGCGATTGAGGTGAGAAGGGGTGAGGGAGTGAGGAAAACTCAGTTTGAATGCAAACTCTGGAGCTCCAACTGGTAATGCCGAAAAGGAGGAGGAGGAGCCTGCTGCTCGGCCATTTTGGCGAATGCGCAGCAAGGCAGGGTGGGAAATGTAGTTTAACAACAGGGCCTTTTGCAATCTCTACCATTGGGGGCCTTCCCTTCACAAACTACAACAATGGCTGTGCTTAGGCACGCCCACCTCATCCCTCCTTTGCATCTCCCGGGAGGGGAAGCAAAACTTTACAAAAGTTACTTAATGCTTGTGAAAATTAAAATAACCTTGGGAGCGTTCCGAACATTACGAAATATTTATGAATAAAAAGGGTAAGTGGTTCAAATCGTAATTACACCTCTTACTTTTCCTGCATGGTTCAAAATTGATTCAAAAAAATTCAATAGGTCTCAACGAATTTAAGGTTTTAACGAAGCGAACGTAACCAACTCTAATAGATAGATATAGTTTTCAAAATGGTAGAATGGCATTTGCAATTCTGAATACGCATTTTGACAGGGAAAAAAATGGGAAGAAAGAGAGAGGGGAAAAAGGGAAAAGTGCAAAAAGAAGAACTGCAAGATTCATGTACTGTGTAACATTTGCCTTCTTGTGCTTTTCCTCTCTGCCCAACCTCCACTAAAAGTGGATTTTAAAATAGCTTAGAATTTATGTGAACCTTAAACCAAACCTGAAAAGTACAAGCTCAACACCTTATTTGTGTTGGCTTAGTGAGTGCCAGATTTATTAGTAATTTCTTCAATTTGCTGGTCTTTTCACTTTTTTTCTCCTCCTGAATGTCACCTACCTATTTGATGACAGGCCTGGGCAAAACCATCTGTACAAACAAAAGCCTGGAGAAAAAGTTGCTAGATCTTAGCCAACAGCTGTACGTCTGCTACAGAAAAGAACTATGACAAAAGATTTCCACCACTAACTGCAAAACCACCAGATTCAAATTTGTAATACAAATTAAGTCTTTTTTTTATTTATTTGTGCTACAGAAGGACTCTCAGAATTAGCAAGGTTTGATTTTGTAAGGAAATTGACCCGTGTGACCATTGCTCCTTGCTGGATTTGGCCATATATTGTTAAACACAAAGACTTAATCATATAGTGTTTGTGTATGTGAAAATGGACTAGCACAAGAGTGCCTGTCAATGTTCAGCTGATGAAAACAGGAACTCTCTTGTCCTTTTTCTCTTAGCAAGACTCCCTGCCTAAGCTCCATCTTCATCAGAACTCTCTCTACATATTTCCAAAGGGTCTTCTTCATTTACTGCATGTTGTGCTCATTTATAGGATTAGCATGAAAGCTAATTTTCTGCTCCAGGATCTTCCAATGGCCTTAAAGCAGTGGTTCTCAACCTGTGGGTCCCCAGAAGTTTTGGCCTTCAACTCCCAGAAATCCTAACAGCTGGTATACTGGCTAGGATTTCTGGGAGTTGTAGGCCAAAACACCCGAGGACCCACAGGTTGAGAACCACTGACTTGAAGGTCGCAAATATTGCTCCCAAATAATAACACTTAATTAAAATATTTAAAGGTGGCCAGAAGCCCATATCTGGTGGTTATAGTTAACCAAGGAGTATACATTGGCCACCCCCAGACTTAGGCCCCTTCCACACTCCCTCTATATTCCAAGATCTGATCACAGATTGTCCTCTTATTCTAGATTATCTAACAGTGGGGACTCACACAATCCAGTTTAGACTGGGTAATATGGGATCAGATTCCAGGATATAGGGCAGTATAGAAGGAGCCTTAGACTTTGATAGTTTGTCTTGCAATATTGTAAAACCAAAAAAAATATGTCTGTATTCATTATGATCAACACGAATGACTTAAAAAAATCCCTATATAGTTCTGATTCATGTTATTTGGCAGATCTTATCTTTCTACATGAGTGAGCCTGGTCTCTGAGATCATCAAGAGAGCCCTTCTCTCAGTCCCACCACCATCATAAGCACAGTTAGTGGGAACACAAGAAAGGTCTACTTGGTGGATTCTTTTGGTCTCCAAAGCTCCCTTCCCAGGCTAAAACCTTTTTGTTCAGGCAGGCTATAAAACAGAAAGTTTTTAAGAACTGGCCAGGAGATAGAATCATAGAATCTGAGAGTTGGAAGAGACCTCATGGGCCATCCAGTCCAACCCCCTGCCAAGAAGCAGCAATATTGCATTCAAAGCACCCCTTACAGATGGCCATCCAGCCTGTTTAAAAGCTTCCAAAAAAGGAGCCTCCACCACACTCCAGGGCAGAGAGTTCCACTGCTGAATGGTTCTCACAGTCAGGAAGTCCTTCCTAATGTTCAGATGGAATCTCCTTTCTTGTCGATGTCACATGTTTATCTCTTGTATGCTTTTAATTGTGTAGTTTTTAAGTCTATGACCAGCTTTGGACACAATCTTGAGGGAAAAAGCATGGTACAAATAAATGTTATAATAATGATTATGCCTTTTTCATCTGTGTAATATCTGGCACAAAGGTCATATTTATAAAACATAAAGGCTGTGTTTATAATCATAAAGGGCATATTTAAGAGCCAGCATGGTGTAATGGCTTTAGGCTTGGACTAGGGCACTGGAGTAGGATTTGCAACCCCCTCTTGGCCATGGAAACCCATTTGTTGACATTGGACAAGTTAGTCTCAGCCTCAAAGGAAGACAACAGTATTTTTCTCTTAACACAGTGGTTCTCGTCCTATGGGTCCCCAGGTGTTTTGACCTAAAACTCCCAGAAATCCCAGCCAATTTACCAGCTATTAGGATTTCTGGAAGTTGAAGGCCAAAACATCTGGGGACCCACAGGTTGAGAACCACTGTCTTACCATATTCTGTCAAGCACTCTTGATATTGCATATTTCGTCATGAAAGTAATTGTGCTGATTCACCAATTCATGGTCATAGAATTGTACTTCAGTACACTCTTGAAATGCCGTCTTCTCACATTACTGCCATTCCTTATTTTATTTTATTTTTAGTACAATTGCCAATTCCAACAGTTAAAAACAAAAAAGGCAAATAGAAGTATAAAATAAAAGGAAAACAGCCAGCTTGGAATAGTGAGCAGGAGAGAGGGCAGATCCTATCTCCTGACATCACTTTACTGCCGGCATGCTGGAACAGAAGGGGAATGAACCCAAAGCACCAACTTAGTGATGTAAATGTTAGAGATTAGGAGCTATTGACACATTTTGCCTGGTTTTTTGTGATTAAGTTTTTAGAGGTAAAAATGTGTTATGATTTCTTCAAAGGCACAGGCATTTTATATTGTTCATGCCTTATAATATAATATATTGTATATACATATAATATTAAAATATTATAATGTAATGCAATATAATACTAATAATAATATGATATTATAATTATATATTTATATTACATGTAATATTACTAATAATATTACAATATAATGGTATAGTACAATATAGTAATATTTAATATTTATTTATTTACTTCATTTGTATACCGCTTTTCTCAGCCCTTAGACGATTCAAAGCGGTTAACAATAGCAAAAACTCAATGCTAAACATCATAAAAACAGTTAAGGGACAATTAAAACAATAACATAGTAAACAATTAAACATCAATATAACATCTCATTAGCGTCTCATCAATGGAATCAAGATCCAATCTCATCATTCGTTATTCCGTATTCCCATATTCATTACACTGCCTATTCAAATGCCTGCTCGAAGAACCAGGTCTTCACTTTCCTCCAAAATGCCAATAGGGAGGGGACCGATCTAATATCTGTAGGAAGGGCTTTCCAAAGCCGAGGGGCCACCACTGAGAAGGCCCTGTCTCTCATCCCCGCCAGGGGATGAGATATTGTACTATGCTAATAATATAATATATTGCATATGTGTGTGTGTGTATCTTGTAAGCCACCCTTAGTCCCCTTCGGGGTGAGAAGGGCGGCATATAAATGTCGTAAATAAATAAATAAATAAATAAGACATGTGGATACAAAGTGGGGTGGCTGGCTGGCAAACAAAAGGAAGATAAGGTTGCAGTAACATTTTGAAATATCTTTTTGGAGCATGCAGACTTTTAGGTGTATGCATTGGAAGAAAAACTCGCACTACAAAAGGAAATTTGTGCAGTAAATGCATGTAGATCATGCAAACATTGTATTATGTGCATTGATGTAAAATATGGCTGCTAACTATAACCATATGAAGAATTCAGGCATTTTTAGACCGTGGAACCTGATCAAGTATTTATTTCTCCCTCTCCTGCCAAACACACTTCCTCTAAACTCCACTACTTCACTCCCCAGACAATTCAGCAGTGCTCCAAAGCTGAAGAAAATTCATTCTAGAGCATGGGTGATGATGTCCACTATGGCATTAGGACAGCACCATACGTATTAGGGCTGAAAATGGGAACAAGGAATATTACACCAAGTAAAAGAATGCCTGATCACAATCCTTCCCACCAAATTATTAAGAAAGTTGGCATTAAAGTAGCTTATCTTTCAACAATAAGAGCATTAAATAGAAGTAAACATTTCCCTTTGTTGTTGTTCATTCGTTCAGTCGTCTCCGACTCTTCGTGACCTCATGGACCAGCCCACACCAGAGCTCCCTGTCAGCCGTCACCATCCCCAGCTCCTTCAAGGTCAGTCCAGTCACTTCAAGGATGCCATCCATCAATCTTGCCCTTGGTCGGCCCCTCTTCCTTTTACCTTCCACTTTCCCCAGCATAACTGTCTTCTCTAGGCTTTGCTGTCTCCTCATGATGTGGCCCTACCAACCCACAATAGTCACGTTAAGATTTTTAAACAGGGGAAAGAAGAAAAATGCACAATTCATAAGGAGAAAGCTTCTGGAAAATAGAACAAGGTTCTATGGCCCCTTCTACCCTGCCAGATGAAATTCAGATTATCTGCCTTGAATTGGATTATATGGTAGTGTAGACTCATATAATCCAGTTCAAAGCAGAAAATGTTGATTATGGTCTTTGTAATCTGGATTATAGGGCAGTGTAGAAGGGGTCTGAAAAACACCAGATCCACTGTGGTGGAGTTTCTGCAGTTTCTGCAGACTAACAAAATGTGAAGGAAGTTGTGGGTTCTAAAAAGCATAGGTGTTCAGCAAAATGACATAAATGGCAGGCAGCAATGAAAGTTATTGATTCAGGCAAAGTGATCTTCGGCAACAAGTTGACTGGTTTTTTTAAAAAAGCAAGCACCAATCAATCTGATGGGAATAACAGAATAATTGGGCCTGAACACCTTGGGTGTATGTATTATTTTAAACAAAGGGTCTTCCACACAGTTGTATAAAATCCATATTGAACTGGATTATATGGCAGTATGGACTCAGTTCAAAGCAAATATTGTGCCGGTTGTGAGCTGCCCTGAGCCCCCCCCCCCACCCACCCACCATATATATATTTATATACGGGATATAAATATTTGAAATAAATAATTAATAAACACATTCTGGGTTATATGGCTGTGGGGAAGGGCCCTAAGGCACAGACAAAGAGAGATTTAATAGAGTAGATGTCTATATATATAGACAGTATAAAAAGGTAAAGGTAAAGGTTTTCCCCTGATATTAAGTCCAGTGGTGTCCAACTGGACTGGACTGGACTGGGGTGTGGAGCTCATCTCCATTTCTAAGTCGAAGAGCCGCTGTTGTCTGTAAACCCTCCAAGGTCATGTGGCTGGCATGACTGCATGGAGCACCGTTACCTTCCCGCCGGAGCAGTACCTATTGATCTACTCACATTTGCATGTTTTCGAACTGCTAGGTTGGCAGAAGCTGGGGCTGACAGTGGAAGCTCACGCCACTCCCCGGAATTGAAACTGCGACCTCTGGCAAATGACAAAGAGCAAATATTTATCAACTCCAGCACTCCTGTCTACAAAAAAATATAAAATATATTTATCTTTCCATCCCCCAAGCCATAAAAAGAAATGTTAAAGTATCATTCACTTGATCCTTGCTACTTAACTAACATTCAAACTCCTGCCTCAATATTCCGAACCCATAAGTATTATTATCTTCCCTTTTTCTCTCTCTTTATAAATGATAAAAAACAGTTCCCGGTCTTTCAAAACACTGTCTAAAGATTTCTCATTGAGCAGAAATAGTTTGTCGTTTTCTGCCATTTCAAAAATCTTCAATATCCCATTTCTTTTGTTGCTATCTCTGAATTTTTCAATTTAGCATACGAGCATCTTGCTGCCAAAGCCATATAAAGTAACATGTTATAGCTCAAGCCTTTAATCTGCTCATTTGGCAACCCTAGTAAAAACAACTGTATTCTAGTCTTAAAAATATCCTGCAACAACAGCGGTATCTGTTTTCAATATGTGGATTTTAAAATCTAAATTAAATCAAGAAATAGTTTTTTTTTCCTGTAGCAGTGCACTAGTTGGGTGGAGCAACTGTGACCAATTGCAAAATGCCCTAAAGATATGCAGCTCTTTTGCTAGATTTGTTCATAACTGTTGCCTGATAGTCCTCAAGTGCATTTCCCATTTTGAAGAACTATTATGAATAGTGATTAATAGGAATAGTGTTACATGATCGTCATCCTGTGTACATGATATATTTATTGTCAATGAAGGTCATACTCGCTGCAATAGTTTTCCCGGGTTTTTTTTCTTTTGCATCTAATGATGCCTTTATTACTTGCCCATAATAGACCATATACAGTAAGTCTTTCAGACTATCAAAACAAACATGCAATTCTGGAAAAATGTGAATCAACTTCTAGTAAGTAAATGAACCTATGTGTAGTATGTCTGCCCGTACCAATTGCTGGGAGGAGAAGAGGGGGAGCAAAATGGCTCTTGCACCTCTGTCCTTTTTTTTTTTTTTTACATTTCCAGAACACTTAGTTTCTGATTGACTGCTTTGTGATCAAAATACTGGTTTAGCCCAGCAAGCATCAGAGGATTTTTCTAATGGTGGTTCAGAGGATGAGAACCATCATTAGAAAAATCGAGGACTCTATGAATGAATGGAGAGAATTACAGGCAGATGAGGCCGATGTTTTGGATTCCTGTGCTCATTCCCAAGCAACAGGGGAAAGTGAAATTTTCAGTTCCCTTGAGAAAGAGAAAAGGCCTTGGGCAGAGGATGAAGTTTCCCAGGAAACTAGATTAGGCCTGAAAATGCAAGGAGTGAAAAACAGATGAACTAGATATTCCAAAGAGTCCAAGATAAGACCTTGTAGTCCAGGTGTATTCGGCATGATGTCATGGGTGCCTGGATGCACTTAAATTAAGTGGTTTGGCTTCAAGCCTCTCAGAGGAGACAATGTCATAGGAGATAGCTTTCCTGTCTTTGCTCTCAAGTTCATGATTCAAGTATTCACAAGATTCCTGTTCTGTTTCATGCTGTTGCTTCCCTGGAGGGTTTACCTTGGAAAAGTTCCTGTTTTCATGTTTATGGATTTATGTTTGAAGTACTGCTGTGGATTTTGGTTCTCTTGACTTTATGCTCTTTGTCATTTTTGAATTACTGCTATTTTGTATTTTCTATTCTACTGACTCTTTTGGAATTGCCTTTCCCCCCTTTTTATCTGCTTTCTTTAATTGTTGTCAAATCAACTGGGGGGGGGGTGATACCAAAGGTGCTCACCCTGGTATGTTTCTGCTGTCAATAATAACTGCCATGGAATATTTGAAATAAAGTTGTATATCTTTGCCTTTTACCCATGGTTCTGATTTGTGTACCTTGGGGATTAAATTGGGGTTAAAATTAAGGGAAAATCCAACAGTCTTCATGCATGCCCATTCCTACCCTTGACTTTTTCTGTTGCCACTGCCTTATGATTTTGTTGCCACCATCTCCCGTGATAAACCCACCTGTACTGAAAGAAGCATAGCAAGCTGAGAATCTTGCTTTTTCTCACTGTACTCACCATGATGTCAGAGGGAGCATGCTGGGATGTAGACACCTCATCCAATTGCTACTGATCTTTTACATTGATTAATGTTGGACTTCTAGAGGGCCTTTACTTAATCATTCTTTAATGGACAAATTAATTGGACTCTAGGCAGTCTATCCATCACTAAGCTTGCCTCATTTTCCCAATGCTGCTGTGCCGCACTCATTTAAAGCAAGTGTTTTGGGTGCATGCCATCGTTTTCATATGTTCCTTAGCAGTCTCCTGTGCCAGAACCATTTCTTAATAGGCACAAGCAGTTTTAGATAACATGCAGGTATTTTGGCAAAAGAATAAGTGTTGGGTTTTTAGCAGCGATTTGTGGAATAAAATCCTCATTTTTCAACTGGAGTTAGGTTAGATTTTGGAACTGAAGACGTTTGTGGCTATGGAAGGGCTGGACAAGTTTTGGGTGACCTTTTTATACTTGACAACTGATAATTCATCACCCAAGCAGCTCTAGTTGAGAGTCAATATGAACCTTCTTGGAGGATGTGGTGACTTTGGTTATTCCTATTCCTATTTGATTTACAGCCACATGATTTCATTAAATGCAAACGTAATAAGGAGGGCTCCTGCCAACCTCCTTTGCTTAAAACCACAAATCCCAAAATGGCAGAGGGGAGGGAAGCATGGACAGGAATTTGGTTCTGCCTTTCCCTGCAGATGTCCCTTTTGCTCATGGTGTTTTTATACACTTATAAAAAAAAGTGTTTATGTTCTTCGATTAGATCATGACCTTGGAGTTTTCCATTCCATGTTTTCAAAAAGATAACCTCATTTCACAAAAAAGCAGCTTGAGAACTAAATAGTTTCCCTAGCTGCTCTACTATATTTTAACTGCTTTCCATTGAAATGCATTAGAACTACTTAGAGAATGCTGTCCTCACTTCCTGGATACTCCAGTGTAGCTCTCGTTGGATCTCATCAAACGTAGTTCCTCCCCCCCCCTCCCCACACACACACCATTTTGACACACTTTTGAAACAGTTACAGACAGAGTCCTATGGAGCCCATTATATAATACAAAACTACTTCTGACAGTGGCCTGGTAATTTTTAAAATTTATTTATTTGTCAGGAATTGCACAATTTTGATATACCACCATTTAGCTGTTGCTATATTTTCCTCCTTTTTAGACCTAGATTTTCAAGGTTTGCCCTTCTTTAACTAAAGAAGAAGAAAAAAGTGGTATTTGCAGGTACTACACTCACATGTGTGATTGCTCAGAACATGGAGAATTAATGTAGAAATCGACAAAAGTACAATGCATGTGATGGGCATGAATATATTTTCCATTTTCATTACAAATTTAACAGAATTAAATGCTATGATAAAGAAGATTATTCTCCCCACTCCCCCACATGGGACTATTGACTCACTAATACCTCGGTAGTGTTCTAAGGTGAACAAAAAATATGTAGCATGAGTTTATCTGTTTAGTAAGTCAAGACGTGGTATCTCAGAACATGGAAAGCAAAATATGAAATAAAATTACTGCACAATCTTATCTTTGCATCTGATAGGTAACTTCAGTAGAGCTCTGCAGATTTCACTGAAATTCTGTTGAATTGTGTCAGCTCTGGATCTACCCATCTAGCCATATGATGAACAGTGCTTTATTTATTTGTTTGTTTGTTTATTGCAATTGTTATAGATACCTTTTCAGTATAAATTCGAAGAGCAGTAAAACAAGGAAAACAATACAAAGTTCAATAAAACTGGTACTAAGAACTATCTCATGGAGGTAGAGATCTGGCATAGAAGCTGAACTGTCATCTTTGGTAATGGTGTCTATTGCATGACATCTTTTGCCATCCATCATTTCCCCACAATTATGCCATTTACAGCTATTGATGGGCTAAAACTGTCAAAAGGCACTAACTATGCCATGGTCCCAGGACCTGCCTGGCATAGTGAGGTCCAACACTTCCATGATGACATGCTGTTGATCCCAGAGCATGGATTGTCCTCCTCTGCCATTCTCCCCTCACTAAAAATGAGTTGTTGTTGTTGTTGTTTTACCCTACAGGTTTAGAACTTTTATGCAAAGTGTTCTGTGTGTCCTTTTATTAAAACTCAATTGTCTCTTGATGAACACTTTTTGTTAATACTGAATTGGTCTAGTGCTGCTGCAGTGAACAATGTTAGGGAAAGTAAGATCCACTGGAAACTAAATATAGGGATCACTGGATCCAGAGGCGGCCCTAGGTAATTGTCAACGGTAAGCAAACAGTATTTTGGCACCCCCCTCCCCAACCAATCACTGATATATATTTTCTGTTTGTTGTGGGAGTTCTGTGTGCCATATTTGGTTCAATTCCATCATTGGTGGAGTTCAGAATGCTCTTTGATTGTAGGTGAAGTATACATCCCAGTAACTACAACTCGCATATGTCAAGGTCTATTTTCCCCCAAGAGCGCCTCAAGAGTGCCCCGGGCAAAATCAACTATACTGCAAATGCTTACTTTGCGTAATGGGTTGAGCCGCCCCTGACTAGATAACAGCTGACAGCAGCAACTTGGAATCCTTGGTTGTTATAGAAGGAACAAAGCTTTCATCAAGATCACACCGTAGATTAGAGACCTCTTCATATGCACCTACTGAATCACCGAATATCACCTCAGATTGTGGCAATTCCGGTGGCGCCCACCCAGGGGGCATGGGGACCCATTGCTCCATGTCCCACACCTACCCGTCTTCTCCCCATCTCATCACATGGGAGGAAGCCTCAAAAAGCCAGCTCAACCCATCTTTCCCTATAGAAAGACAGGAAGCCTCCTGTCATGCACCACCAGCTACCTTTCTGCAGCGGCAGGGGTTTTGGCACTTTCGTCACAGAGCCAGTGTGTGACAGGTGCCATTGAGCTCTGTGACAAAACTGCCAAAAAACCATTGCTGATGCTGAAAAACAGCCTGTGTGAAGAGGTCCTAAATCTATTCACATAAGAGGAAGAATATGGTTGCAAACATGGTTGCATTACATTTGCACAAAAAAACTTAAACATTTGTATGCAACCCACTATTTTATCAGGGCAGAATAATTTTGGAAATTAGTCCTCAGAACAATGCTTAAAATATGAATGGATACCTAGCCAAATAATGCTCTCCATCATTGTACAGGATCTTGATAAGGAATTTCTTTTTTTTAATTTCTTTTTATTCCAGCAATATAAGACCTCATTAATAATTTTGAAAATCAGTGATTATGTTAAACATTGTCCATACTCCTGATATACCACATTTAACACTCCCCAATAAATCTACCCCACTCCCCCTCTATAATAAAAGAAAAACATCCTTAAATACATAAGATTGACTTCCCCCGCCTTACTTAAAGTCATACGATGAAAATATTGTTATCATCCGACTAACTTTTTATCTTTAAAAGTTCTCTATTTCTACCCCACAATCTCATTATGGTATATGCTTTAGCTTCAAAAGCCACAAGCATTCTGACACTTTCTTTTTTGTTACGAATAATACAGATGTTTCCGGTTCTTTTAGAAAAGTGTCTTACTCTCTTTAATTAGACAAGCTAACTTGGCCATTTCTTCTGGCTCCAGAATTTTTAATCATCCGGTTTTCTTTTTAGGGTAATTCTTTGTGTCACCCCCCCCCCTCATGTTTATGTTTAAAGAGTTATTGTAACTAGGATCACATCATGTAATACCTTAAAATTCAAATTCTTTACTTCTTCATTTGGAAGCCCCAGCAAGAATAAAGTTGGATCTAATTGTACTTTGGTTTTAGGTAGTTTCTAGTGTGGTAGCCATATTAATTCTGTTACAGCTAAAATAAAATATTCTGGGGAAACTTAAAGACCAAAACATTTGTAAACAAACATTTACAAACTCAAAAAATTAGGCTTGTGGTTTATTATTTTCTGTCTTTCTGTATGTCTGATTAAAGCTGTATGTTTACCTACCATCATAAAGATGCCCCTTTGTGTTTTCCATATTCTTAATTGAGTGAAAACTTTGTTGAAAGAACAACATCTATTGGATATCATCTATTGTTTTCTTACAATACATTTACATCAGCATTTCTCAACCTGGGTGTCGGGACCCATGGAAGGGTCATGGGGGGTGGTTCAGAAGGGTTCCCAAAGACCACTAGAAAATACATATTTCTGATGGTCTTAGGAACACCTTTGGCAGCAACTACAACTCACAAATGACAAAATAAATCCCTCCAAACCCAACAGTATTCAAATTTGGGTGTAGCAAATATTTGTGCCAAATTTGGTCCAGATCCATAGTCATTTGGGTTCATAGTGCTCGCCAGAGATAGGTGAACTACATCTCTCCTAAATCACTGTCAATTCCTCCCAAATTCCTCCAGTATTTTCTGTTGGTCCTGGGGGTTCTGTGTGGGAAGTTTGGCCCAATTCTATCGTTGATGTAATTCAAGGGACTCTTTTAGTGTAGGTGACCTATAAATCCCAGCAACTACAACTCCCCTATATCAACATCTATTTTTCCCAAACTCCACCAGTGTTCACATTTGGGCATATTGAGTATTTGTGCCAAGTTTGGTTCAGATACATCATTGTTTGAATCCGCAGCACTCTCTGAATGTAGGTGAACTACAACTCCAAACTTAAGATCAATGCCCACCAAACTCTTCCAGTATTTTGTTTTGGACATGGGAGTTCCATGTGCCAAGTTTGGTTCAATTCCATTGTTGGTGGAGTTCAAAATGCTCTTTGATTGTAGGTTAACTATGTAAATCCTAGGAACTACAACTCCCAAATGACAAAATCAATCCCCTCAGAAATTTACATTATGATTCATAACAGTAGCAAAATTACAGTTATGAATTAGCAATGAAAATAATTTTATGGTTGGGGGTCACCATGACATGAGGAACTGTATTTAGGGGACATGGCATTAGACAGGTTGAAAATCACTGGTTTATATTGTTATTTTAATGCCCTTTTAATGTGTGCATGCAACAGTGCTGAGCATGTGTTGCTGTTTGCAAAGACAGAACAGAAAGAGCACTTGCTACTTGGTATGTTGCTATTTGTAAAAGTTAGAAGCCCTCTCATCTGTTTAGTGCCAACCACTGTTCAGAAAACCTTTTGGCTTCACTGGAAGAAACACCTGCTTGTTTTAAACATTACTCCGTTTTTCTTTTGCTTTCCTTTATGGACTGTCATGATTTGGCTTCACTTCTGTAAAGGGAGCTGTCAGTTTGATCCCTTCCACCCTAAGCTGAGCTTCAGCAACATGTCTTAAGTGTTCTGGTCATTGCCCCGGTAATTGTGTTTACATCATCTGAAAGAGATATCAGTAAAGGGACAAAATAGCCAAAACAGTTTAGTGATTTTGGCATGTTGTCTGAATACTTAAAGACATCTGCATCTGGAAAGAATTCCACTAATTTGTGACTAGCGCCAATATATCAATTCCATGAGTTCACAAGTAAGTAAACAGATGTCATGGTAGCTGCCATGGAGGGAAATCAGTAAGTCTAAAATGTGGTCAAGGGAAGAAACACGGTATTATAAATTAATCCAAGAAGAATACATCAGTCCAGATGGGCAGAGGGCAAGAGACAATTTATCCTTTTGACCTTTTTCACTTGGACCATTCAGCCACAACTGAACTACAGGCCATCCTAGTCACACACTAGATTCTGTGTACAACCTGTAATATGGATGGAAAAGGAAAAAATGGCACAAAATAGACCTGATATCCTAGGACAATTGCCCTAAATTTAGTGAGACCTTCTTGCTAGCAAACAAAAGTCCAGAAAAGCCAGAGCGTAGTCAAACCAGTTCATGGTCAATCCGTTGAAGAACAAGGCTGGAATACTGGAATCACAGAAGTTCAGGAACACACGAGGCTGTAACCCAGGACCCAAGGTAGAAAGTTGGCAGCACAAAGAATTATGTCCGATAAAGACACTTTGCTTCCTGCAACTAGATGTGCCAACAGAACCCCCTTATATCTCAAAGATCATCCTCAGAGCTTGATGAGCTCCCCACCCTCTCGTCATCACTATCACATGCTCCCAAGTCTGCAGCTGAGTGCCCATCTCTCCACCTCTGCCAATTACTATCAGGGTTCAGATCCTGCCAAGAATCACCTGGCTGCCAATCCCCAGTGAACCCCTCAAACTCCTTGCTAGAGGTGGGCTGGTTACAGATGTCCCTTATGTGTTGCACATGGGTCTAATCCAATTCCTCCCTCTCCATATCACTTCCAGACCCAGAACTCCCCTCAAATCCCCTCATCAGTTGGTGCACTAAGTATTTCCCGAATACGCTTCCTTTGTAATTCCCCCTCAGACTCCAGCTCGCGAGCAGCCCTTTTTACACCTCTGCTCACCTCCCCATTCCCCATTTCATAATCTGAGAAGTCTGGAAATGTATCGGTATCACTTGGAGCCATGATGATTTCTCTAATGCGCTGACGCTGCTGTTCTCCCTCCGACTCCTGAGGAGACCTTTCCCCTCTGCTACTAGGAGTCAACACGCTGAACTACAACAACCAGAGAGTTGATGGCTGTAAAGTAACTGACAGCTACATCCAAATACAAGAATCTTATTTATTTATTTATTTTAGGTATTTTTACCTCCTGGGGGAGACTCAGGGCAGCTTCCAGCCAACACATATTTTATGCCTACAAGTAAACACAATAAAATACATATCAAAAACAATAATTATGAATAGTTAAAACATTCAGTTAAAAAAAGTATAGTTTAGTAACCAATTTCCCTTCTCTTTCCAAAAGTTAACGGAACCATAATTCTCTCTTGCTCTGATCACTGGTAATATGAACATCCTTTCCCCCACTAAAGTAGGTTGTTATGGGGAGGGAATGACAATTATGACAATAGTATCAGAATCATGTCTAAGTAGCAATCATGAATATGAAACATTACCTAGATTTCCTAATTTGTTACTTTTCCATTTTCATGATCTCTACTTTGTATAATAAATGGATTATATCCCAATGTGAAAAGTAGTTCGGCTAGAATACTTGCTATCATCATCATCACCTTCACCATTGTCATTATTATCTTAACCATTTCCAAAGCCAACCTTAAAAACTCTGCCATAGACACTGAGAACTGGGAAGCCCTGGACTTGAGCGGTCCAGCTGGAGGTCAGTTGTGACCTACTTGGCCAATGAGGGATTGCCTAAGTAAGTAAGTAAGTAAGCATTTCCCATCATAATTGGAACAGTAAGTTTGTATATTAGTGCTTCAGCTTATCCCCACTTATACCTTTATATTTCTGTGCATTACATTGTAAATCTAGTAATTGCTTGACTGCTAATCTATATATCCTACTCTGGGTGCTTTTTTTGCTTATTTTAGTAAAGAGTACAGTAAAATACTTTTTTAAAAAAGAGTAAATCTTCAAGTTGTTCTCAGTTTGCACTGAGTTTGAACCTCCAAATGGCTTGGATTACCTTATTAGTGTTCTTCTGGCTCACGGAGCTGCCCATGGTGTGCCAGGATTTTATTATGGTTGCAGAGCATACCCAGTCCTTGTGTTTAGTGTCAGGCTAGTGGTAAGCCGTACTTTGATTTCCCCATGTAGGCTTGTGCTTTCCTTAACCTCACACACGTGCTGGCATATATAAAATTATGTGTTCACTCTTTTTAAAATTAAAACTGAAAGTCCACAAGGGAAATTATGCAATGGGAAATGGCTGCTCCAATAAATCTGAGTCACACATTTTACTGATTATGATAAATTTAATTATACCATTTAAACTTCATTCAAACAAAAAAAAAGTATCAGTTTCTTAGTGTACATTTCTTCCTGTTTGTATTCCTCTTTTGTGGCTGAAAAAAAATGTCATTTTAGTTCTGTTTTTAAAGTAGATTGTTTTCATTCTCACACATGATGTGAAATATCCCTCCCATGGTTCTGTAGAACCAATGTTATTCAAAATATCATGATATTATTTGCTTCTATCTCACAATCACACCATCAGTAATTCTGTTAAGGAATTTTGTAGCTTAGCTTTCAGAGCAGTATCTTTTTAGATTACAAAGGGAGTCCTGGGTGAGGAAATGAACATCCATAAACATCCTTACACCATATCAATGTGCATTTCAAGTGGAAAAGTCAACTTTTAATCTTGAACCTTTTTCTCTGATATTGATATTTGCAGGGGATCTTTAGTTTATGGTAAATTATCTCCAGCAGTCCAAATCCAGGTCAACTATCACAGTGTGTATCATGCATCTCTAGGCCAATCCTCTACTTGAAGAACTATTAGGAATAACCCTTTGTTTGCAGTCATGCTCTGCTTGAAGGCCCATCTGGTTCAAGTTTGGTTTCAATATTAAGAAACATAAGAAGGGAGAACCAAACAGCGGCCCACCCTCACTTAGCACTGGGACAGCAGTTCACCAGATAGGGACACTGAAAACCCCAGTAGGGAGATGTGGGCAGGCCAGAAATAGGCTGAGCTCAAACATATTCCAAGGTTATGTAGGTTTGATCTTAAGATTAATTTCTTTGTAAGTCAGAACAGATACATTTTAAGTGTAACTCCAACCAAAAATACACAATTTTTAACTTTTGGATAGCATAGGGAATTTATTTTGCTGTCTGTGCCCCTGTTAAGAAGATTTCAACACACTTTCTGTTTCTGTGATACCTGGATTTCGAAATTTTTGCTTGCTGTGGAAACAAGAATTGGTGATAAAAGTTCAATGGAGTCATCTTTTCCCCATGATAAGTCTTTCAGGAGTGAATTTACCCTCCTAGGGGTAGATTTCTCTCACTCCTGTTATCTCACTCCTGTTCTTAACTATGAGTCACTTGTAAATCTGAGTTTATAATATCTAGACATCTGGGCGTCCCCTGAGCAACGTCCTTGCAGACGGCCAATGCTATTACATCAGAAGTGACTTGCAGTTTCTCAAGTCGCTCCTGACACAGGTGGGAAAACTGTTTAGATGGATAAATCTAGTAACAGCAGAACAGGGAGAACAGAAGCCATAACAATGGCATAGCTTTATTGGGAGCATTCAGAGACAATGTGGTAGGAGAAGATGGGAAGGGCTAAATACTTAGAATTCATACATGGAATTGGTATGCACATGTGAAGACACCAAGTGAATAGTAGCTTTAAAAAATCCAAATCATCTACTGCCATGGTAGCTAGGAGATTCTTGGTACTGTAGTCTGAAATAATAATAATAATAATTTCATATATGCCTTTCTTCATGGCTCGAGGCAGGTTACAGAATAATTAGAACACATAAACATTTGAAAAATACCACAAATACACACATTAAAATGTATTTCTATAAAAGATACACATTAAAACTTATTAATAGTTTGTTATATCTGAGATAAAATTGCATCTCCTCCCTGGACAAGCAGAAAAGATGGACAGGGATCAAGAAAATAGATTGTCTTCCTTACTCGCCCCAGCAGCTTGTCCACATCAACAGTATGCACTAATTGAAACTGATCCAGTGTAATCTCACTTACAGAGTTGTTAGACACCTCGTTGTCAGCCTCTGTTCAAATGATATATCTAAGTCAGCTCTTGTGTGGGAAATTTTATCTGCAAAATGGTTGTTAAAAGCATCACAATGAGCTACTGAAGGTTCTAGCAATGGGTTCAGGGGGAGTACACCTTGGTTAATCCTCTCACCACTCTGAATAGCTCATCTGGATGTGAATCTGCAGACACAATGTGTGTAGAGAAGAAAGTTTTCTTCACTGCATGTATTGCCACCTTATAGGAGCAAAGGTGCCCTCCATATCATGTCTTGTCGCATAAAACTTGCATTTTCCACCATCTGAGCTCTAGTGATCATCCTTCCCATTTAATTTCCTTGAGGGTCTCTGTATACCAGGGTAACAGGCTGGGGAGGACATTTGGAGCCATCGTGTCAATAACCCTGGCTAGATTTTGACTTATTTATTGACCGGGGATTCACCAGCACTATCATCTCCCAGCCAAGTTTCTGTGAAACATGTAAGACACATGAGGCTATTGTACTTATTTTAAAGTCTGTAGTCTGAAACATGTAAGACTATTTTACTTATTCTAGTGCTTCGAAACACCATTCCTTCCAAGCTCAAGTGCTTCCATTTTCTGCCATTTCACAATAGTCTCACATGTCCAGATTCAAAATTCAGTATACCAAATGGGAGAATAGCCTGGTAGGAAAGGATTATTATAATGCCATGCATTCCTTTCATTAAAAATATGTAACACAGCAGAAATGTGAATAAGCTAAATAAACACACACCTCTGGAGAATCATTGTGAGGGAAGAGTTTCTCTCGGTGATGGTTGCTTCTCTTTTTGAAAAAAAAAAACACCCTGTGACTGCTTACATACAACTAAGGAGGTAATCCTTAAAAGATTAAGGATTATCAAAGTGACACAAGTGAGATGAAGGACTTTTAGGGTTTTTTTATTCGCAACAGATAACTGCTTATTATAAGCACAAACAAACCCACCTCACAGCTGCAGTCTGCATGGCAAGCACATTTGCAATCCTCATAATTTCTGATGGAAATGTTTAACTTTCCATGGTATTTAGGTTTGCTTTTTGAATGGTTGGGAAATATTCATACATCCGTACAGGGACGGCTCAACCCATTACGCAAAGTAAGCATTTGCAGTATAGTTGATTTTGCCCAGGGGCGCTCTTGAGGCGCTCTTGGGGGAAAATAGACCTTGAGATATGCGAGTTGTAGTTACTGGGATGTATAGTTCACCTATAATCAAAGAGCATTCTGAACTCCACCAATGATGGAATTGAACCAAATATGGCACACAGAACTCCCACGATGAACAGAAAATATATATCAGTAATTGGTGGTGGTGGGGGGGGGTGTGTGTGCCAAAATACTGTTTGCTTACCATTGAAAATTACCTAGGGCCACCTCTGCATCCGTAGACAAAAAACTGATACTTTGTTTATTGATATTTGCAGGCACAATAAATTAGCAACTGATCATCTATTGGGGCGGAGGAGAAGAATAACAAGTATAGACAGACAGACATTTAAATTTATTTCAGAAGAATTGACTTATAATTTAAGAACCACTGGCTAAAAGTAAAGCCCCCAAATGCAGTAGAATATAATTTCCTGTGGTCTTAAGTGAGGATTTCTGTCTTGCTTTCTCTGTAAAGTGGGGAAATAACCACTTTCTTTTTGTTGCTTATTGTAGAGATGACCTAATGATTGCTGCTCTCTTTCATGATGAGATCTCTGTAATGGCAGTAATAACAACAAATCTTAATGAAGCCCGCAAAGCAGAATTTGTGGTTTTGGAACAGGATGAAGTTCATGCCCTTTCCTGGGAATGGATATTTATTTTCTGAAGATCCTGGCTGGAAAAAACTGGTTAGATTTTAAAGAAGAATATTCTAAGAAATGCTTTTGTTTACACGGTGGCAGGATGTCTTGCATTAGAATAAGCTTACCTCTCACTTGGTACCAGTGCAGCTAGAGATATGCTTTCCTTTGTTGTTTATGAGATCCGCAGAATTAAAGAATAAGTCAAAAAAGAGTATAGATTAGAATAAATAACTCTAAGATATTACAATTATTAAGATGTTAATAACAGGAAATATTGCTCACTGATCTGGGTGCAATTTTGGCTGGAGAGAATAGGATACTTAAATGTTTAATACGTACATTGCTCTGTATTTTTTTTTTTACAAATAATCAGAAATTTCATGACTAATAGCGATGGCATTGCCCCTCCCCCTTGAAGACCAGAATTTACCTAGAGGTGCACATTTGTGACTGTTTTGTAATGATAAGAAATTGTTTGAGATTGGAATACTGTCTTTTGCCAGGTAAAGTTTGTGGCAAGCTTGCTTACAAAAGGGTGTACAACATGGATGGGGAGATTACAGAATCATAGAATCATAGACTTGGAAGAGACTTCATGGGCCATCCAGTCCAACCCCCTGCCAAGAAGCAGAAAAAATGCATTTAAAGCATTCCCGACAGATGGCCATCCAGCCTCTGTTTAAAAGCCTCCAAAGAAGATGGAAAGAAAAATGGGTACAAGATTGTGCCACAAATCCAGATGCAAATGTTACCCACATATCAACTCAGGAAATCTCATCACAGAACCTAGTAACATCAATGACAACATTAAAGGTACCTTTGGATTGTTGTAGGTTTTTTAGTAGGGCTGGGCGGTTTCGTTTCGTTAATTCGTAATTCGTTAATAATTCGTTATTTTTTTCAATTACAAAACGATAACGAACCATTCTGGAGCAATTTTTTAAAAAACGAATTTTTAAACACGTTTTGTAAATGCTTCGTATTTCGTTATTGTATTCGTTTCGTTATTGTTTTGAGGTCGTTTCGTTATTATTTCCGCATGTCTGGGCCAGTTTTATGGTTTAATTAGTGAAAAAAAATTATAATAGCACACCAACAGTCAACAACAGAGGGAGAGGGAAGCTTCAGAAGTTTTTGGAGGTTTTTTAGCGTATTTCGCGGTCGCGTCCGCCATTAACGAATCGATTCGTTATTGTTTCGGAAATCGATTCGTTAATGTTTTGTAATTTTTTACATTTACGAAATTTCGTAAATATCGAACTTTTTAAAAGGAAAATTTTGAAATTATTTTAAATAACGAAACGCAAAAACCCCCAAAAAACGAATCGATTTTAGAAACAAATTTTTCCATTGTTACCCAGGCCTATTTTTTAGGCCTATATGGCCATGTTTTAGAGGCATTCTCTCCTGACATTTCTCCTGCATCTATGGCAAGCATCCTCAGAGGTAGTGAGGGGTACAAAGGTACCTTTGTTTGCTCATGTTTTAATGTGATATGTCAACATTGTCCTTCAGCACCCTGCATTGGTCAAAAGGGAGTAATCTCTGTTGTCAGAGAATAAATGGACATAAATCAGACATTAGAAATGTCAATACACAAAAAACAGTTGCAGAACACTTCAACCTTTCTAAGCAGTCAATGTCTGATCTCAGAACAGCTATCCTTGAACCTTTAAAAAAAACTACAGAGGAAGGTTGGAAGGAACCTTAATACCACTCAATATTGTAATTGAATTAAATATATATATATAAACTTAGATTCTCATCCTACAATCAAAAACAGATAGTCCTAAAGATGCCTCCATATTTTTTCCCTCTCTTTGCCTGTCTTTTATGCTGTATTATAATAGCATGACTACTGGGCCTGTTGAATCAATGAATTTTTTTCAGCACTCATTACTAAATTAGGGGGATATGGAGAATCATTTCTAAAGTGTTTCTAAAATATTGTTAAGGGTCTGTATCATAACTATAATGATATAAATAATTCTTGGTTACTTTTCGTTAAGTAATTGCACATGGAGGGGAGCTTCCAGGGCTCCTTTCTCCCTCATTTTAGAACTATTGGATGAAACTTGCTACAGGAAAGGCACAGTCAAACCACCCCCAACAGATTACAATCCAGCCTTTGAAATAATAAAAACAGCAACAATAATAAGAAACCTACTAAGTAAACTTTGGAGTTACTACCTTTCAACTTTACCTGCCTCATAGGTTTGATTCAACTCCCAATAATACGGTTTTATCTCAAAATTTCTTTAGATAATGACCTCGGGTTTTTCTCCACCAAAATTCTTAAGGAGGAGGCACACAATAGTAAGCGGAATTCTAGCAATTTCTTCTTACCATAGCTAATTTTTTTTTGTCGTGTGAGGAGCAACCTGAGAAACTGCAAGTCGCTTCTGGTGTGAGAGAATTGGCCGTCTGCAAGGACGTTGCCCAGGGGACGCCCGGATGATTTGATGTTTTATCATCCTTGTGGGAGGCTTCTCTCATGTCCCCGCATGAGGAGCTGGAACTGATAGAGGGAGCTCATCCGCCTCTCCCCGGATTTGAACCTGCGACCTGTCGGTCTTCAGTCCTGCTGGTACATGGGTTTAACCCACTGTGCCACCGGGGGCTCCTGCCATAGCTAATCACTAAATGTGAATGTATCCATTGAAGGATTACTTGTATTGGTTGAGTTTGTCTTTTTGATCCTTCTGTAATGTAATGGCAATAAGTTATACTCTGCTTATAAACACAATAAAAAAATCATAATGCTTGTCCACCTTATCCACTGTTGTTTATTCTGACTGGTGAGAGTTCTGCTGGATGTCAGGAGCCACGATGCCCATTCAAGATTCGTCTAAAACAAAGAGTAGACTTACTGACATAGAAGTCAGCAGTTGCTACTGCTTCATAATCTACCATTGAAATATATCCCACCTCATATGGTATATGGCATTCTTCTTCTGTCTTACTTCACTGGGAGTGGGAACAGTGTATTGAAGAGGAATGCAATGAATCAGTAATATTGCCAAATTGCTGCACAAATATTTCAGCTTTCAGACTTTGTGCTGTTTGGATACAGAATTCAATATTCTTGTTTTATTTTCCCACATGAGGATTCCATTTGTTGTGTAGTTGCAGAGGCTGCTGGACTTAATAATGCACTGCCATGTCTTATGGGTCGGTTTTCAGGAGCTCAGGTCACCCTGAAGTTTAATGGCAAGCATTTAATAGACTAATATATGCTCCGTGCTGTGGAGAAGCATTGGTGCATGCATAGCTAGGGTGATATGACCAGGAAGGTGAGCCTAAGCTCTCCTGGGAGATGGTATATTTTTAATGAGTTCAAACCTCTTACACAAATTAAGTGAAATATTTTTTAAAGGGAAACAATATTGCTTCAAGTTTATTTGTTCCAGCTACTTGGTTACAACTCCACGTGGACACAATTAATGGAGGAAATGGGATATTTTACAAGCCTGGGACTCTCCATTATTCTGCAGCCATGTGAAATTCTTTATCTTAATCACCACACATTTGAAACGGGAAGGTTCGGTTGGGACGAAAGGACATGTCTTGCTTTTTAAGGAAAAACTCAGAGGCTGGCCATGGGAGCAGCCCCCTTGGTTCATAATTCATATTTCTCTGACAGGATATTTAAGTGTATTCTACTGCACACTACTAATTGGATTTATGATAGTTGTCCATATACCATCCTCCAAGAGAGCTTAGATTCACCTTCTTGGTCATAAGTCAAAATCCTTGAAAACTGGATATACTCAAGTTCATGGACATACCATGGTTAAAACCATGGGGCTGCCCAATAGATTCACTTAGATGGAATAAATAAGTTTTTGGGTAGAATTGCAGTTTGAGGTGGAATTTGGAATAGGGTATCGGTACAAGCTTCTTGCCCTTTCTTGGCCTGTTAGGAGGATAGACTAGCCATTTCCACCTTGATACCTTCCAAATGTTTTGGGCTACAGCTACCACATTGGCAGCTGTACCTTGGTATATCTGGAGGATATTGGGATGAAGAAGATTGAGGAAGTCTTGTTGAGTTTGAAACTTTATCATGTCATTATTGTTCACTTGCTAGTTCCCAACTTGTAGAAGCAGAAGAAAATAAGAGAATGGCTGCATTTTATCTTTATCATGACCAGAGCTCAGAGGAGTTATTTGTTGAACTTACAGAACCTCTACTTTGAAAAGTGCTTGGTAGGGCTGTGCAAAATTTTTGTTAGGCATCCTAAGTCAGATCAAATTTGTTAAATTCATACTTACAATGCGATATCTTACATGTAGGCATGGCCTGTGCCAAAAACTTAAGCATCAAAACTTGCCCAGTACTTTTTTAATTTGAATTTTGTAAATCTCGGAAGCCTTCTGAAGTCATTTTCATTTTCAGCGCAAGTAAGTAAAACAAAACTCAAAATGGTGCAGTTTCTCTTTACATTAATGACCTCTTGCTATTAGGAGAGGGAAGCAGCGGGGAGAAAGCAAAGTTCACTGGGAAAGAGACTGAGAAAGCACAGAATTCTGGGAAATATAGTTTGGGAAGGTGATGAGCCCTATGCCAGGGAACTCAAAAGACCCTGCCCTAAACTCAATTTCTCAGAATTCTGCTCAGCATCAGAAAGCACCAGTCAGGGTAGTTGAGATATTTGTCCCTCTGTAGCAGCAGCCAGCCATATTTCGAATAAACTGTTGAATCTGCAAAGAGGAGGACTAACTAATACTTCTAGCAAGTAAATCTCTGTACTGGGCTGAGAAGAAATCCCTAAATGGAAGTTCTGTTGGTTAATATGAGAGACATCCAATGAGATAGCTGTTATAGCTTTTTTAGAAAAAGATTTTTGTCAAAACTCCCTAAAATCAGTTGATGTATGAATATTTCTGAAAATTGGAGGAAATGATCCTCTTTTATCTTGTGTCATTGCATAGAAAATTCAAGGAGATAGCTCTTGGATTTTTTTAAAAAAACGTTGTTTGTAAAAACTTAGCTGTAAAACTGAGGGGAAAAGGACCCACTTGCACAATTACTATAACAAAAAAGTAACAAAATTTCATTATTCTTATTTTAGTGAAGAAATGTTCACTAACAATGCTTTAGAAACACTTTAGAAATGAAACGCCGGTGCCCCCTATTTTTAATGAGCTTTGAAACCTTTTTTGATTGGTTGCACAGCCCTAGTGCTTGGCATGATATCTGGGGATTTTGTGAGCTGTAACTTTAAAAGCAATTATTTTAATTTTGGTAGCTTTGGTGATGTCCCAAAGCTGTCAGAAATAGAAATTTCATACAGTATATTCTGGCGTATAAGACTACTTTTTAACCCAAGAAAATCTTCTCAAAAGTCAGGGGTCGTCTTATACGCGGGTGTAGTCTTATGCATGGGAGTCGTCTTAACTCTATATTTTAACTGGAAAAGTTGGGGGTCGTCTTATACGCCCAGTCGTCTTATATGCCGGAATATACGGTACATTAACACAGTGATTACCTTTTATTACTGATTCATGGCATGAACTTAAACAAGTTTATGTAGAGCTGTGCCTATTGACATCAGACTTTCTAAGGATATTTGATAAATGCAGAGCCGCTTAATGTAATATGGAACTAGCCCTCCAAGCTTCACAATTATTATGCTGTTTACACAGCTTATTAATTTCTTAGCTAATGTATCAGGTTTTCATTGTATAGTTCAAAGGGATGCATGTGTACATAAAACCCTTTAACTGTTAAACTAGGGGTCCTCAAACTATGGCCCGGGGGCCGTATACGGCCCTCCAAGTCATTTACCCGGCCCTCGCTCAGGGTCAACCTAAGTCTGAAACAACTTCAACAACAACAACAACAACAACAATCCTATCTCATTAGCCAAAAGCAGGCCCACACTTCCCATTGAAATAATAAGTTTATATTTGTTAAAATTGTTCTTCATTTTAATTATTATATTGCTTTAAAATGTTTTTGCACTACAAATAAGATATGTGCAGTGTGCATAGGAATTCATTCATTTTTTTTCAAATGATAATCCGGCCCTCCAACACTTTGAGGGACTGTGACCTGGCCCTCTCTTTAAAAAGTTTGAGGACCCCTGTGTTAAAGAAATGATATTTAGTGTATGATTCTTCCTGTTGTCAGAAATGAACATTGACTCCCCTATTTTTAGTAGTATCGAGTTAGTTCAAATAACAGCCATCTTTGTACATAGAATCAGGACATGATATAGTTCCTAGGAACCAGCTCTCGGATAAGAGTTAACTTATTCCTCTGTAATAAAGCCCATACATATACAAAATTTGTAGGGTTCAAATAGGAGTCCCCTAGCATCACCTTAGGGGTTACTCCTCCAGTAAGTAACACAGCCACTGTAAAACAGTGCCTCCAGGGCTGCCAAAAAGGATACCATAGTTGATTATAATGAAAGCCACCATGAGGTCCTGTAGCACCAACAGAGACATGCTCCCCTTGTCCAGTTCTTTGTGCTGTTTGGATACAGAATTCAATATTCTTGTTTTCAATATTCTGTCTCAGTCTCATAACCAGGCCTGAAATCAGATTGAAATGGATCTATGTAGCTATCCATGGAATTGGAAGGGCTCACCCTCTACAAAAGAGTTGGAATCATGTGGTCCTCCAGATGTTTTTACACTGCAATTCTTAACAGCTCTACACAACACAGCCAATGATGAAGAATGCTGGGCAATGCAGCCCAACATCTAAGGACTGCACACTCCCCAACTCCTACAGTTATTCCTCTCAGTTTTATTTTGCAAAGCTCTTGTATCTCTTTAATCTTTCCTGGTTTCCAGAGTAAGCCTTTCCTTAAATATTTGCCACCGCTTTCTCCAGTCATTGAACTTTCATTTTAATCAAATTCTCTGAAAACTACTTTTCTTCCCTTAAGTTCACTGTATCTTCTCCCATAACCTTTGGGGTTTTCCAAGGTACCATCTCCTTATCAGATAATCACATACCACAGCAAGAAGGAAGATTTTGCTGGACTGTGTTGCACTAGTCTAAACATGTCATGGCTACTGTAGGCAGGACAAATGGTCTCACTGTTTATGCAATCCAGCTGCTCTTACTTCCCGCATTACTCCCACTACCAATAAATATAGCTGATTGTATATATTACACTTCAAGGTCATGTACCAGCAGAGAGATCCCATTAGGAGGGCAAGGGTGAGTGACTTGTGACTTCAACAATCCTTCAAAGTTAATCCAGCATTGCAGGAGGAGGAGTAGGGCGGGGGGAGAATTTAAATACATTGAGCTCTTAAGTGTGATGAAAAAACAGCCTCATAGCTGGGTAGCAACCTATAAAGGAAGAATTTAAAATGGCAATAAAAACTTTTGTAATCTAATTACAGCAGTAAAAGTGAAAGGTGAGGCCTTCGCAGCAGGATTCGTGTGCACTATGGGTAACCTCTGACATCTTGAATATATTATGTGGTTTCTCCCCTGCAGAAGGTACTTTGTAAAGATCAGCCAGCCAGCCCTGCACCTTGTTTTCTATATTTGCTTTAAATTCCATGTTCCTAAAAACCGTTTGATCCAATATTGCAGCCGGATGGCAATGTTGTGTGTGATGTGTGCACTCACCTATGTTCATGTACATAGGTAGGCTACATTTCTTGTTTTTAGTATTGAGGATAAGATCCACCACTTAATGCAAAACAATTGTAGAAAGAGTCCAGCATCCATTTGCTCTAGAGAGAAGTCTCTTCAGTTGACATACCCTAGAAATGATTTGCCAATTTTACTGATGCATCACAATGGGCAAGGCAACCTAGGAAGGACCCCTTTCCCGACATTTGGAAAGTTACATTTGTGAGAGTAGAACTGCTTCAATTCTTTAGCTAGCATGACTACTGACCATACTGATTGTGGATTATGGAATTTGGATTCCAATAGCCAACAGTTCCAAGTTCTGACCTTTGCTATAACACAACCCTAGTGATGCCTGATATCTTCTATTACAGCTTGATGGTGAATTCATGCTTGCTTTGAAACTGAATATAAAAGGAAATATCCAAAGGTTGAACCTTTTTTTAAGGAAACAGTTCAGGACCCTTGATAGCACTTTTAAATTAAAAACAAAAATCTGATGTGGATGCTCTGCCACTCAAGTATGTGTTATGTGATTTCAGATCCTCAAAACCAGGGGTCCTCAAACAGAGGGCCAGGTCACAGTCTCTCAAACTGTTGGAGGGCCAGATTATAATTTGAAAAAAGCATGAATGAATTCCTATGCACACTGCACATATCTTATCTGTAGTGCAAAAAAAAAAAAACCCCTTAAAAGCAATACAATAATTAAAACGAAGAACAATTTCAACAAATATAAAATTATTAGTATTTCAATGGGAAGTGTGGGCCTGCTTTTTGGCTGATGAGATATTGTTGTGTGCTTTCAAGTAGTTTCAGACTTAGTTTGACCCTGAGCGAGGGCCGGGTAAATGACCTTGGAGGGCCGCATCTGACCCCCGGGCCTTCGTTTGAGGACCCCTGCTCAAGACCAATGTGTCAAACTCCAAAGGACCGAATAAAACATGGTTTGAAGGCAAAAGGAACAGAGGTGGTTACTTACCTTGGCCAAAGTGGATGCCAGCAGAGTCCTGATGTCAGCACTCCAGAGACTGACATGACTCAATTACAGACATACAGATTTATTTATCGCTGATAGTGGTTTGAAACAAGAGATTCTGCCATGCTGGACACTGGTCCAGACTGAGGATGGCTAGGATCCTCTTATTTGTTGGTTGAGTTGTAAAACTACAACTCCCGTGATTCCATTGCACTGAGCAATGGTAGTTAAAGAGATGTCAAATTGCATTAATTGGATAATGTAGATCCACCCAAAGTGTGACTTGCCCATAGTCATCCATCTCGTTCATGGCCGAGCAAGGATCCAAACTCTTCAGAGTCAGTATTTACAGTACTCAAGTCACTACAACATGTAGGAGACGTAAACTATGGGGTATCGAATTTTAAATATGTCTGAATAGGTTTGGGCAAGTTAAAATTTAAATTCCAATTTAATTTAAAATTAAGTGTAAATTAGAGCTGAGGTCAGAAGTGGTAAATATGTTGACACGAGTTTCCCCTCACTTTTAAAAGATGTAAGAAAATCAGATTGTGTGCTTAGTTTAGCAATTTAGAATACGTCAGTAGAAGTTAATACTTTGAGCTCTGTTGCTAGCTCTGTGTTTTGTTTGTTTTTCTGTTTTGTTTTCCTTTTCCATCCTCTTCCCTTTTCTTTTGTGTGTGTGTGCTTCTTAACTGTAAGCTTGACGGCAGGGACTATCTCATCCTATTTTCCAGTGATTATATAAGCTCCTCTGGGAGCCTTCCCAGCAAAAGAGTAGGGTGCAAATCCTTTAAATAAACAGAATTTCCTAGCATTGGGTGGCTGTTAGGTAGCTGAAATACCATGCCTGGCCTGATCCGCATTTCAGTGGCTGAGCAGTAAGAGAGCAAAATAGACCATCATTTACCTGAAACCTGTTAATACAAAAACACTTCCCTTCTTCAGAATGATATGAAGCATAGTAACAACTGAGGATCCATGGACATTTTCATTTTTGAGTGCATAATTGAATTCAGCTGCTTTTGTGATTTTAAGTCATTTGAAAACCTACGATGTCGAATGAATCTGCCACACACACGACTGAGCATCAAATATGCCAGAACACTCAACTGGTTTGGTTTTGCTTTTAGGATTACATACATGTCCCTCCCTACACTGTCTCTACACTTTTATGTTTATACAGGTGTTTTTCTTCATTTCTCCTTTGGCAAAGAAATGCCTTTTGCAAATACTTCAATGTGGACAAAAGAGGAATAGAAACACAAGTGGTTTTGATTTGGCACATCAGCATTGAAACCAATGTTATTAGTAATGATAGGCCCCTTCTACACTCACTGCCCTATAAAATCCAGATTGTCTACTTTGAACTGGATTATATAACAGTGTAGAAGGGGCCATAGATATATGAGAAAGATATATTTGTAGATAGATAAATGATAGATATCTCCACAGTTTCACTTGGCCAAATAATATCCCAATGCAGAAGTCTTTGTAGGCCTGTCTCTAAGTCCTCCAGTGCTCTTCCAATCTTTTTCTTTGGAAATTTCGTTTATTTTTCTTATTTAATATCTTTCATTCCTTTTTTACTACTTTGTTAGGGAAGTAAGGGTGGGTATGCATTTGGGGGCCTATGAAATGGTTTTTGGCGGGGGTGTTTGTTTAAATATTGGGGTGGTTTAGTGGGATTCCCTTGAATCCCCACAGGGAGAATTTAATTTCTCCTCAGGTCTTGTTGAAGAACATAAGGGGAGATGACCCCAGAAAAAGTGATTTCTTAAGTCTGATATTTGCTTTATTTATTTCCCATATTTATACCCCTCTCTCCTCAACCCAAGAGGGACTCAAAATGGCTTACAGCAGAGCCACAATTGCAAAACAAAATATATATAATACAACACATTAAACATCAGCAAGATAAACATACAGATACATAAACTGTCAAAAGCTGTTAAAACCATATAGCTAAAACCATAGTCAACTTTTATATTGCTACATATCAATTATATGTTGCACTATTCCCAAATGCCTGATCCCAGAGCCTGATCTTAACTTTTTTTTCTAAGGACATGAAGGGAGGAAGCCAATCTAATGTTGCTGAGGAGAGGGGTCCATAGCTGAGGGGTCACCACTGAGAAGGCCCTGTCTCTCTTTCCCACTGGTCACACTTGCAACAAGCCTGGGACCAAGAACAGGGCTTCACTGGCAAATATTAACACTCTAGCTGGTTCATAGGGGAAAATACATTCAGACAGGTAAGTTGGACCGAAACTGTTTAGGGCTTTATAGGTTAAAGCCAGCACTTTGAATTGTGCACAGTGGCAAATTGGCAGCCAGTGGAGCTGATGCAGCAGGGCAGTTGTGTGTGTCACTCCAATGAGGATTGTGGCTGCTGCCTGTTGGACTACATGGTCCTTCCGGACAGCTCTCAAAGGCAACCTTAACCCAGGTGGGGATCAGTGGTTCTCAACCTGTGGATCCCCAGGTGTTTTGATCTACAACTCCCAGAAATCCCAGCCAGTTTACCAGCTGGGGACCATAGGTTGAGAACCACTGGTCTAGATGAAGGATATTAGAGGAAAGAACACCAGGAAAAAAGTGGTTTCTTAAGTCTGCTGCCTTAACACTTCTGACTGTAGAGTAGTATAGCATTATGATTCCACTTTAACTTCCATAATTCTCTCCTATTGAATCCTGAAATATTTACAGTTCAGAGAGGGGCATTTGGAAACCTCAGCCAGTGAGTTCCTCTGATGCCTTTGACCCAAACTACGAAGCCCAGGATTCCACAGGATGGCAACATGGGATAAGTGGAGTCATAGTGCTGCAATTGTGTGAGAAAGGCCCCAGAATAAAGCATGAAATGAGCACTCTGTCTTTGAAAATATGCAATTGATGTATCATCTACACACTGTTTAATCAATATTGTCTACAAAATTGGAAAACTCAGACTGTCCGGATAGACAAGAGGGGTGTTTGACTTTGGGAAATGATGATGAATAAAAAATAATCAAGTGAAAGTGTTGCAGGGCAGGTAGACATGACTTTATTTCTTGGATATTTTTTCTGAAATTGTGTAATCCTAATGCAGGCCAAAACCAGTCAAGCTGTCATTCGATTCATGTCTATTACTGCAGGACAAAAAGTCTTATGTAAATAACTGTGGAACCAAACATACAAGTGTTTTTGTATTCATGGTCTGAGCATCTGTGCATATTTTGTAGATTATCTAAATAACCCCCACACAGACAGAAGTCTTTTGGAAACAAGATTGTTAAGCCAATAGTAAACAATATGACCACAGGCTTTTTTTTCTTTTAAGAGCTTCAAATAAGTAATCAAATTTACAGTAAGTAAATCAAGTAACCAAATGTGGCATTAAAGCAGGAGTGCTGGACTAATCGCTTTCATCACTCATTAAATGCATGCCATTTTTTCCAGTTCTTGCATAAACTCGGAAAAGGCAGATGTCAGTCTTATGAGTTTAACTTGGTGGCACAGTGGATTAAACCCCTGTGCCGGCAGGACTGAAGACCGACAGGTTGCAGGTTCGAATCCGGGGAGAGCACGGATGAGTTCCCTCTATCAGCTCCAGCTCCCCATGTGGAGACATGAGAGAAGCCTCCCACAAGGATAATAAAACATTAAAAAAAATCCTAGTGTCCCCTAGGCAATGTCCTTGCAGACGGCCAATTCTCTCACACCAGAAGCGAATTGTAGTTTCTCAAGTCGCTTCTGACACGACAAAAAACAAAACAAAAACAACAACTTGGTATTATTTTATTATTAGAAATTCAAGAATCTGATACAAAAAGCACGTTTCTTTAAATTAAATTAAAATATAATTATAAATTAATTCTAATTGACTTTAGAATGGAAGAATCTCAAACTGACAGAGAAAAGGAATGGTGCTGATAGCCTGGATTGCCTCAGACTTTCTTCACCTCAGATTTATAAGAGTGAGTCATTTTATTGATGCTATTGTTAAGCAATTGTGAATCAGAAATCCCTGTCAATCACCTGTGAATGACAGATATATGCCATCAGATTGAATTGTACTTTCTTGTCCAATGGTGGCATAAACTGAATTTTATGGCATACAATGGTTAAAGCAAGTAGGGTGTCTAGTGACTGGAAAACTATTACAAAGTGCTATGGATGAACTCAAACGTAGTTAATATGAAAAATATAAGGGATTGAAAGTGATGTGTCTCAAAAACAGCTGTGCAAGGGAGAATAACAGTGGTAGCTCTGATATCACTGTGTTCCTGATTCTGCTCTAGGGTTCAACACATTTTAATAAAACCTTTTTGGGGAGGGGGATATGGCTTAGCACCTTGGATAGCTCAGACCCATTGAGATGTCAAATCCATTAAGATCAGAGCTACCAGTTGCGGCTACAACATAATAATATCTAGGTTCCAATGTATTTTTCATGCAAAATGTTTCAGTGAAATTTGTAATGGTTCTAAACTATGAAATTTGCTGAATAAACCTCTTTATCTGCACTCCCTGAAACAGGGTATATAATATTACCCGGGCATCCCTGTAGGATTTTCCCTATGAAGATTTCTCTTGAGAGCTAAGCTCCATCATCATTTGGATACTACTGCCATTTGAACTCTCTTCTGGATTGTGGACTTTATGACTCATTGTCTTCTCATCTTTTTTTGAAAAGAGTTTGTATTGCATATGCTTCCCTGAAACCTGTATATATTGGGATCTTACAACTGTAATGTCTGAGAGCGGTTACTCCTATATAATTTACTTTATATGATTGTATTACAATTATTATGTTTAAGAGCAGTTGCTCCTTTTCATTTCACTCTATATGAATACATTGAATTACACTGAACTATATACTGAATATCATATATTGTATGCTCCTTGAGTATTTTTTTCCTGACAGATTATTTTGTGTATTTTGACACCCTACAAGTATTCTGGGATAGTGTATAGTAGCTTCATGAAGGAGCCCCCGGTGGTGCAGTGGGTTAAACCCCTGTGCTGGCAGGACTAAAGACCGACAGGTCGCAGGTTCGAATCCGGGGAGAAGCAGATGAGCTCCCTCTATCAGCTCCAGCTCCTCATGTGGGGACATGAGAGAAGCCTCCCACAAGGATGATAAAACATCAAATCATCCGGGTGTCCCCTGGGCAACGTCCTTGTAGATGGCCAATTCTCTCACACCAGAAGCGACTTGCAGTTTCTCAGGTCACTCCTGACACGACAAAAAAAATGAAGATGTTAACAAATATGGAAATAAAACAGAACTCTGAGACATCCTAAAATAAACAACTTTCAGATATATAGCCAACATGATGATCCAGAACCATTGAACTCCACATGACCTATCAAGGCAGAAAGTCCCACAACATCTGCTTTGAACTGGGTTATCTGAGTTTAGGCTCAGATGTGGGATTTACTGCCTTGATATTCTAGGATATAGGACTGTGTGGAGAGGCCCTAATATTCAAAAAGAGAGAGTGGCTGAAATTGCTTAGAGTGTGTTGCAGCACTGAATATTCTGGCCCAGCCAGTTGCTTATTCAAAGCCCACCAGGAGGTCAATGAGAATTATGAATTCCACTGTTTATTTCTGCACATTGTGAAGACGTTCTTCTTTTCATCTATTCTGAATTTAATACTGTTTAAAGGCATTCATTCTAGTGTGGTGCTAAATGATATCTTCTGAAATGCTATTTGTTTCTTCATTTTTATCTCCAAGCTAACTAATTATACTTCATATAGAATGCAAACAACATTCTCTCCTTCATTGATTTCCAATAGTTTGATTATAGGCACATAGCCAAACCCAGTTGTTGTCTTTCCACTTTAACTAGTTATTTATTATGAAAGACATTTTAAATTCCATCAGCAATTAGAACTGGGTTCATGGGACATAGACCTTTCCCCCTTTCTCAAGCTATTCAATTCAAAACTTTGGCTGCAGGCTGTGTTTTGAATTGGAGAGAGGGAACGAGAGAATGCACTGTGGTTTGGAATTGTATTTCAGGAATGTATCTATGGAATATTTATGTGCTTGTTTACTATAGGTATTTCTATATTACCCTTCACACATGCCCTCTGCCCAAATCCAAACGGTAACAATTAGAATTTTATATGGAAGTAATTATAACACAAAGAAAGAAAATTACTTCAATACCATGAATGGAATGTTGACACTCCTAATTTAAAGAAATATGTTGATGTTTACAGTTGTCAGGTTTTTTAAGATGAGACACACAATTAGATGTTCAATGTATTGTTGAAGGCTTTCATGGCTGGAATCACTGGGTTGTTGTAGGTTTTTTCAGGCTATATGGCCATGGTTTAGAGGCATTCTAGAATGCCTCTAGACCATGCCTCTAGACCATGGCCATATAGCCTGAAAAAACCTACAACCCAATTAGATGTTCATTGTTCGATAGCTTGAAAAGCAGTGACAAATACAAAACAATCTGTTACAGTTATTAGATCATCTTTTTGCCAGCCTCCACAAATGATATATCATTGTTGCATAATACACTGAATGCAACCCAAGACTTGTGCAGGTGTGTTGGCAAAAAAGTCAGCCAGCTTCCTTTTCCCATGGAAACTGTCTTCTTGGTTTCCAAAGACTTTCCTTCATGCAGCATAGTTGGCTTCCAGATGGGTAAAACAAATCTTTGAAAGTATCAAGACTTTCCAATTCTTTTTGTACCTGAATATTTATGTATTCATTTAGTCTCTTTCTTGACATACTGTATGCCAGATTTCCCTCCCTTGCATCCTTTCTGTTTCCCCTTAAACTGATTGTGTATCTTATCTAGTCTCATGCAACATTTCAGAAACCGATTTTAACCATTTTCTACTGAGCCTTTTATTGCTATTTCTAGCGTATATACCCGGCTTTGCCTGGGTTTGCATTTTCTCTATTTTTCCTTCTTTTCTGTTGCAGATACACTCTCTCCCTCCCTCTTTTCTTTCTTTTCTTCTCCACTTACTTTCCACCATACATCTTGTTTCTTTTCTCTTCCTGCCTTCTTTTCTCTTTATTTTTTCCTTTCTCTTTCTTCTATTCTCTTTTGTTCTTTTTCTTTCTACCCTCTCCTACTTCATCCTTTCTTTTTCTTCGCTTCCTTCCTTCCTCCCTTTCCCTCATACACCTCTCTTTTGTAATTTTTATCTTTCTTCTTTTCTTCCATGCGTTCTTTCTGTTTTTGCTCTTTTCTCACAACTTTTCTCCCCGTTCCCTGTTTTGTCTTTCTACTTTGTTTCTGAACAAAAGTTGGGTAATGAATGACATGTTCCAAGTTTGGTCCAGATCCATCAAGCCTTTGTGATACAAACCAACAAACATATTTTAACTTTTATATATCTTACTTGCGTATAGTGACTGTAATGTGCACCTGAATTTTGAAGATGTGCATTGCAAAACAACAACAACAACAAAACCCATTTGTTGTCAACTGTAAGATGTGGCTTTCCCTTGCTTGTTGTCTATTCTGCTGCTCTCCTTGGAATGGCCGACAGGTAAGAGGAAGATGTACCCCTCCATCAAGCCGAGGCTAGTGAAATCACCAGTCTCAGCCTGATGGGCAGTCAGCAACATCCCAAGTAAGGCCTTATACACAAAGCCTTCAAGACTGAGGGGGAGGTTTTCAAGGCCTCAAGAATGAGGCCAGTTGGGAAGCCATGCCCCTCCATCAGCCTGAAGTTTGTGAGTTCACCAGTCTCAACGTGACAGAGGGATGCAGGTGGATTTCCACGTACTATTCTAATGCACGATCAAATCTAATGCACACCTCACTTTTGGGTATATAATTTAGTCAAAATAGGTGAGCATTAGATTTGAGTAAATATGGTATATAGCAGTGGTTCTCAACCTGGGGTCCCCAGATGTTTTTAGCCTTCAACTCCCAGAAATCCTAACAGCTTGTAAACTGGCTGGGATTTCTGGGAGATGTAGGCTAAAAACATCTGGGGACCCCAGGTTGAGAACCACTGGTATATAGAGTGCTAACATAGTTTAGCAGTAATATTAGTTCTGGATTAATATAATTTTCTTTTAGTTTCATCGGTCATCTTTCCACACATCAAAAACATGGATATTGCAAGATAAAATGCAAGTTTTTTGCATCATATGAAAATCTCCAGGAAGGAAGGAAGAAAGAATTGTTTCAAGTGAATTATAAAGAATGTTTGGATTACAGTGGCTTCAAAGTGAGTACAATTTTTTTAATCAAAGCAGAAATGCCCTCACTAAAGGAAGTAACCATTTTCAAGAAGCTGAGAGACAAAAAAGCAGATAACATAAAGAATCCACACTTCAGAGAACCTCATATACAGTGAGGAGATTAGGAAGCGGAACAGCTGGGAGACTTATAAAACTTCATATCATTTAACCTCATTATAAATTATTTAATATGATTTCCATAATCAAGCATCTCCATATGTTTGCATAAAATGACATCAATAATTTGAAAGAAAAACAACACGAGTTCAATACACATAGAGCTTATAAGAAACATTCCCTCCTACGTGAGAGTGAAAACCTTCCCTTGCTATCTCTAGAGTCATAGTTCACCAAGGGCTCAATAATAAATATGTAATTTCCCCATTTTTAATCTTTTCTGAACTTTTGTGAGTTTAAGGCATTGGGAGACTGGTTGCGGACCTGCAGTAGCTTCACCTCTCCTCAAAGGCTTTATCATTTCTAACCCTTCAATAAATTGCATTTACTTTTCTTGACTTTCTGTGATACTTGTATCTTCTCAACTTTGTACTGTATCTATTTCTTATATATATAATGTATAAACTACTTTTCAAAAAGATGTAGCCCAGAGACAGTAAACTTTCCATGACCCTGCTGAGATAATCCTTTGGGAACAGGAAGGCTGGATGAGCCCCTCTGGCCATTTCCCAAGCCAGGTAATCACTAGGTCCATTACTCAGATATAGGCAAAGATAGGTGACTTCCCGTGCCAGCTCAGATAAACCCAAAACTTTTTATATAGCTATATAACCCACCCAAGGCTGAGAGTTTGCTGCCTGAGGAAACAGCTCAGAATATGAATATTTGTTAAACCTATTTATTGACAGCCAAGCCCCTGGTGGCCAAGATCATCACCTTTTGTTCAGGAGCCTTGCACCTTTGTTTTCTGAAACTTGGTTCAACATGTACCTGGACAGTTGAGCTAATCAGAAGCTCATTAACATTTCACTAACATTATCTGCTCAGATCATACCTCCTCCCAGGTGGAGCATCACATCAGCTGATTGGTCCTATGCCCAGCCAATCTCCAGTCATCATTTCCCCACCAAAGGGAATCCCCGCCTGGAAGTGGCAATGTCAGCAGAACTCCCAGCCAATCAGGGCACAGATCCAGACTGGCCCTTTTTTCAGGAAAGGGAGCAGGAGGTTTGAATAGCTGTCAAACTGTATAATACGTCTTGTTTTCTCTGTATGTTTATGCTTGTACCTTTGAAGCATCTTGCTTGTACTTGCATCCCTTTTGGCCAAATTGAATGAAACCTCCATAATGATTGCCAGAGGTTCTGAAAGAGAAGAAGCAGGTACAGTTCCGTCAGATCTAGGCCCAGAGGCAGATGAAAGATCTCCTTCCCAACTGCCACCTCCCTGGCCTCTGAAGGAAAGAGGAGAAGGCAGTTTCTGCTGGACTTAATCCCCGCCTCACTACTATTCCCTTTCCTTGTATGTCATGTTTTAGCTGAACCTTTTCTTGTTCTTTTTCTTGTAAAGCAGTGTTTCTCAGCCTAGGGGTCGGGACCCCTGAGGGGGTCACGAGGGGTGTCAGAGGGGTCACCAAAGACCATCAGAAAACACAGTATTTTCTGTTGGTCATCTGGGTTCTGTGTGAGAAGTTTGTCCCAATTCTCTTGTTTGTGGGGTTCAGAATGCTCCTTTATTGTAGGTGAACTATAAATCCCAGCAACTAAACCTCCCTAATGTTAAGGTCTATCCCCCCCCCCAAAAAAAACAAAAAACAAAAAAAACAAAACTCCACCAATGTTCATATTTGGGCATATTGAGTATTTGTGCCAAGTTTGATTGATATCCATCATTGTTTGAGTCCACAGTGTACTCTGGATGTAGGTGAACTACAACTCCAAAACTCAAGGTCAATGCCCACCAAACCCTTCCAGTGTTTTCTGTTGGTCATGGGAGTTCTGTATACCAAGTCTGGTTCAATTCCATCATTGGTGGAGTTCAGAATTCTCTTTGATTGTAGGTGAACTATAAATCCCTGGAACTGCAACTCCCAAATGACAAAACCAATCCCCCCCGCTCAACCCACCAGTATTCAAATGTGGGTGTATTGGGTATTTGTGCCAAATTTGGTCCAGTGAATGAAAATACATCCTGCATATCAGAAATTGACATTACGATTCATAACAATGGCAAAATTACAGTTATGAAGTAGCAGCAAAAATAATGTTACGGTTGGGGGTCACTACAACATGTGGAACTGTATTAAGGGGTCATGGCATTAGGAAGGTTGAGAAACACTGTTGTAAAGCATCATGTATTGTAATGTTGTTTTTGTTGTCATTGCTACTAGGAATGCTGTACATATTTTTACACAAAATAACATTTATTAGAGTATAAAGGCATTGTAAAACTATTATTACAACCCAGTTATCCTTACCTGGGAATAAGCTACATTCCATGTAGTGGGATTTACTTCCAATCAGTATCTCTAGGACTGAAAAATAAGGGGTGAACTAAAAAAATAGCTCAGAAGTTTTTGATAGTTTGAGCAGGATGGTGTAGAAATAGCATAAATGCCCTTTTAAAAAGTCAGTATTAGAATAAACACTGCATGCAAGACACAGGATGTTGCAAGTAACTCTCTACTTAGTAGCTCCTCAGTCATCGGTAGGAACAGTGTCAGTGTTTTCAGTTAGTTATAATGTCAGGAATTCTGGACAAATAAGCAACTTTTCAGAGGAGATTAGCAGAGGCGATAGCATTTACAGCGTAAAATGTGGGAGTAAAAAGATTAGAATAAGTTTAGCTGGAAACCAAGCTTATAATTTATAATAATGAGAATAATTTGCCATACCCATTAAACATTTTGGGATCATGGTATAATAGTCAACTCTTAAAAATTACAATGGAACTAACCAACAACGGGTACCAGCCTGTGCTGGAGTTTTAAGAAATCTGCATCTATCAGCAATTGAACTAAGTCCCTTTCCTGCTCAGATGTCATGCCTTTTACTACTCAGATTTAATTAATTCTGCTTTGCATAAATGAAACGTTTTCATCAGTGATTCAAGATGGCATCTTCCCAGTGGTTGTTTACCTGTGGAGTAAGCTCAGTTTGTGCATGGATTTGCATAGGTGGGGGAATATTTAATCATCATGAAGTGAAGTAGTTTAGTTCATCAGAGTAGTTTTGGTGATAAATTGACTCACACAGCCTACCTTAATAGCTCAAAGTAATATGTCTTGTTTGATGTACCTTTAATTGAACAGATCTTGCCCAAAGGAGGGATGGGTGTGGTAGATACTCAAGCCTGTGAGGATGCTGTTGTAATCCAGCTCCAGTTCAACTCTGTATCACAAATTGGTTCCCAGATTTCTCCCAAAGGGGAGTCGCATTTCCTTTGCTTCTTCAACAGTGAACTGAGAAAGCTGCAAGCTCCACAGTTCTGGGGAAGTGACGCAGTAATGAATTCTGGTGATTTTGCCCGTTCCCTCCACTGTATGTTTTCTTATACTTGCAGTTTACTCTTTTGGCCAATACATGATGTCCATATATAATTGAACACTGAAATAGGATTATCAATATCATTGTAGGTTCTTGTGGGTTTTTTCGGGCTATAGGGCCATGTTCTAGAGGCATTTCTCCTGACATTTCGTCTGCATCTATGGCAAGCATCCTCAGAGGTAGTGAGGTCTGTTGGAATTAGGACAATGGGTTTATATATCTGTGGAATGGCTGGGGTGGGGCAAGGAGCTCTTCCCTGCTGGAGCTAGGTGTGAATGTTTCACCTGATCATCTTCATTAGCATTTGAAGGCCTGGCTGAGCCTGGGAAAATCCACTGTTGAGAGGTGTTAAGATGTGCCTGGTTGCTTCCCCTCTGCTATCCTGCTGTTGTAATTTTAGAGTTTTTTAATACTGGCAGCCAGACCCTGTTCATTTTCATGGTCTCTTCCTTTCTGTTGAAATTGTCCACATGCCTGTGGATTTCAATGGCTTCTCTGTGTAGTCTGACATGGTGGTTGTTGGTGTGGTCCAGCATTTCTGTGTTCTCAAATAATATGCTGTGTCCAGGCTGGTTCATCAGGTGCTCTGCTATGGCTGATTTCTCTGGTTGAAGTAGTCTGCAGTGCCTTTCATGATCCTTGATTCTTGTTTGGACGCTGCGTTTGGTGGTCCCTATGTAGACTTGTCCACAGCTGCATGGTATACGGTAGGCTCCTGCAGAGGTGAAAGGATCCCTCTTGTCCTTTGCTGAACGTAGCATTTGTTGGATTTTCTTGGTGGGTTTGTAGATTGTTTGTATGTTGTGTTTCCTCATCAGCTTCCCTATGCGATCAGTGGTTCCCTTAATGTATGGCAGGAACACTTTTCCTCTGGGTGGATCTTCATCTTTACTCTCGTGGTTTGTTTTTGGTCTTGCAGCTCTTCTGATGTCTGAGGTGGAGTATCCATTGGCCTGGAGAGCCCAGTTGAGGTGGTTCAGTTCATCTTGGAGGAGGTGGGGTTCGCAGATTCTTTTTGCACGGTCTGCCAAGGCTTTAATGGTGCTTCTTTTTTGACTTGGGTGATGGGTGGAGTTTTTATGTAGATAGATATCTATCTGTGTGTGTGGGTTTTCTGTAGACGGTGTGACCCAATTGTTGATCTGGTTTGCGGATAACTAGGACATCTAGAAAAGGCAGTCTTCCTTCATTTTCTTTTTCCATTGTGAATTGGATTTTTGGGTGGATGCTGTTAAGATGGTCCAGGAACCTGTTGAGTCCTTCTTCTCCATGGCTCCAAATGGTGAAGGTGTCATCCAGAAAGGAAGAGACCATGAAAATGAACAGGGTCTGGCTGCCAGTATTAAAAAAACTCTAAAATTACAACAGCAAAACAGCAGAGAGGAAACAACCAGGCACATCTTAACACCTCTCAACAGATTTTCCCAGGCTCAGGAAGGCCTTCAAATGCTAATGAAGGTGATCAGCTGAAACAGTCACACCTAGCTCCAGCAGAGAAGAGCTCTTTGCCCCACCCCAGCCATTCCACAGATATATAAACCCATTTTCCTATTTCCAACAGACCTCACTACCTCTGAGGATGCTTGCCATAGATGCAGATGAAACGTCAGGAGAAATGCCTCTAGAACATGGCCCTATAGCCTAAAAAAACCCACAAGAACCTAGTGATTCCAGCCATGAAAGCCTTCGACAATACAATATCATTGTATTTCAAATTTCTATGTATGCTTTGTAAAAGCTTGACAATGAAGGAAGCTGATAAAAAGAAAATACACTCCCTTAACAAGTAGTGCTGAGGAAGAGTTCTATGGATACAATGGACTGCCTCTCCAACCCAAAAAATAAAATAAAAATTGCTCCTAGAACTAATCAAGCATGAACTCTCTAGAAACCAAAATAATGAAAATGAAACTGTCATACTTTAGTAATATCTTAAAAAGAAAAAAAACAACAATAATGCTTGGTAAGGTAGAAGGCAGTATAGATGGGAAACAAAGGCTGCAGTCTGTAGAATCTGAGCAAAGCTGTTGATGGTAGGGTGACTTGGAAGTCTCCCAATAGGCTTGATTGATGCAAAAAACTGGTTCAAAACTCATTTCGGATGTAGGGGGCGCTGGTGGTTCGATTATAAAGTCACTTCCAGATTTTTCAAAAAAAAAAATTAAAAACTTTCCAAAACTTCCGAATTGATTCTTTAATGTGGACGCACATGTGCAGTAGGGAAAAACAGCACTGGCACTGGTGAAAATTCAGGGGATTCTCCCTCCATCATTTTTGGAAAAATCTGGATGAAACGGGCTACAGTGGTAGAACACATGAACTATTGTTAGCTCACCAAATTTCATAACCTTTAACCTATCCATTGATTTTTGGCAAATTTTCTATTTTTTTAATTAAACATATTTTAGTAAAAAGAAAATCTGTTCCTGATTTGAAAGTGTTATTTCCTGTTTCATTGAGTGGTCTTTACTTTGAAAGTAGTTGTTGTACTCCAGAAACTTTGTTTGTGTGGCACAAACTGTGTTAAATTGGTGGAGAACAGAAATCATAGTACAGGCTCCATCAATGGACGTCTAGACTGACCCCCTTCTTCTGGGCAGAAAGGCTTCATTCAAACTCTCCTGATATCCATTTGCTTCCTATACAGAGTTGGAGGGGAACCTCAAGACAATCCATCTGTTTATTCCTTTTTGCAGATGCAATCAATCATTTTATTTTATCATTACTTACTGACTGTAAGGGGCTGGCTGGCTGTGGCTGGCTACCCCAGTGCCTTGTTCATGGCAATCAGGAAAAAATAAAATGATTGGTTTTTAAGCAGTTTATGTTCTCTTGGCTTTACAAAAGTTGCTATTGCTTTTCTACCTTCTTTAGACTCCTTTGTAGATTCAATCAGTTCATTTTATATTTAGGCGAAGACTGCCACAGACCGCTATTTTTGGCTCCTTCAGCCATTTTGGCTACTGAGCAGGTGTGCATTGTGGGAAATGTAGTTTAACAGTAGGGCCTTTTGCAGTCTGTACCATTGGGGGCCTGACTTTCACAAACTACAGTTACGATGCCTGTGAATAGCCACGCCCGCGCTTCCCTTTTCGTAGTGCCGGTGGAAAAATGAGATTTAAAAAATTCCCTTGTCTTTACCAAAGTTGCGTAATGGTTGTGAAAATTAAAATAACCTTGGGAGACATCAGAATATTACAGAATATTTTTTTTTAAAAGTAAGTGGTTCACATTCAGATCCCCCCCCCCCACCTTCCCTGCATGGTTCAAAACCCACTTTGGATGTCCAAATTCGTATGTTTTTTCCAAATTTCAGTCATTTCCGAACGAACCTATCCAACCCTATCTCTCAACCATAGGTTTACCATAAGTCAAAGTTGACTTAACAGCAGTTTGCCACAACAATAATTTCCATATTCAGTTGAAATACTGGAAGCCAAGTTATGCATCTGATCTCACTGTATATCATTGTGCATTATCTGTTGCTTTTGTGCATTACACACATCACATAATTCCAAAGGGGGAATAAATCAAATAATACAGGCAGGATATAAATGTCTTTTTTTAGTAAAGTGTGAGCTATTTATATTTACTTATTACTGTTGCATCCTATTTTATGGTTTCATTACAATATTTTTCGTACATCTCTCCCCCACTGAACACAGTCAATAAAAAGTAAAAACATTTAGACAAATAACTAATAAGTAAAGTAATGTTTTTTCTTTTTATTGATTGCTTTCAGGGACTCTTTCAGTGAGGGAGTGATGTGTGAAAAAAATATTTTAAATTACAAGACCAAGGTAAAGTTAGCAGAAACCACACACTCAAAACTACCAGAGTTTACAATCAATAAAATTAAGCAACAGCAGAGTCATTTTCCTTAGGGGTTCACATTTGGCTTGACACAACTGCACACTAGTTATTAATTGCAATGCTTTAGCTAAAAAAGTCATTCTAGTCTTGAATGTGCTATACTGACTGATTCATACTACACTGCCAAGTTTGGTTTCCTCTATGCTTTTGTAGAGTAATACTTTAATAATTCTTATCAGGTCATGCCATGATGTGGAGCTCTCCAAGCCTGAAGATGTGTGGAAAAGAAAGAAGGAAGAAGGAAGGAAGGTGTGTGCTTGTTGAATGTATGATTTTGCTGCTTGAGATTCCCAAAGATTATAGTAACCTAGAGAGGGGATTTAGGGTATGATTCAACTAACTCCCTCCCCTGGATGATCAGAGGTCTGTAGAGTGAGGACAAGATGATTTACTCCTTCCAACTGCATACATGTTGCCCCACATATCTTCAAAATCCACTCCAGATCAAATATAAGGTGAGAGGGAAGTCTGCTTGCATAAAGTTGGACTTAAGCCCAGGAGATGCAAAATGTATCTTGTGAATGTTTGAAAAAGTACAGAAAGAAAAAAAACTTTCTGTATTCTCAATTGCGTATTAAAAATGGATGTATATATATAATTTCATTTTATACTCCCCAGAATAAAATTGCATTGCAGCACACCCAAATACTTGGGAGTCACACTGGATTGTGCTCTGACCTACCAGAAGCACTGCCTGAACATCAAGCAAAAGTGGGTGCTAGAAACAATATCATACGAAAGCTGACTGGCACAACCTGGGGATCACAACCAGACACAGTGAAGACATCTGCCCTTGCGCTATGCTACTCTGCTGCTGAGTACGCATGCCCAGTGTGGAACACATCTCACCACACTAAAACAGTGGATGTGGCTCTTAATGAGACATGCCACATTATCACAGGATGTCTGCGCCCTACACCACTGGAGAAATTACACTGTTTAGCTGGTATTGCACCACCTGACATCCACCGGGAAGTAGCAGCCAATAGTGAAAGGACCAAGGCAGTGACATCTCCAGCTCATCCCTGTTTGGGTATCAGCCAGCACGTCAACGACTTAAATCAAGAAATAGTTTTCTAAGATCTACAGAGACACTCGCTGGAACACCTCAGCAAGCGAGAGTCCAAAAGTGGCAGGCTCAAACCCAGAACCTCAACCAATGGCTGATACCAGATGAGAGACTCCCCCCTGGGCACACAGAAGACTGGGCGACTTGGAAGGTGCTGAACAGACTGTGCTCTGGCACCACGAGATGCAGAGCCAACCTCAAGAAATGGGGCCACAAAGTGGAATCCACAACATGCGAGTGTGGAGAAGAGCAAACCACTGACCACCTGCTGCAATGCAACCTGAGCCCTGCCACATGCACAATGGAGGACCTTCTTGCAGCAACACCAGAGGCACTCCAAGTGGCCAGATACTGGTCAAAGGACATTTAACCAACTACCAAACTCACAAATTTTGTATTTTGTCTGTTTGTTTGCTTTTTTATGTTAGAAATGTAATATAATTGACTGGTTGTCCTGACACGACAAAATAAATACCCCTATGTGAAAATGGCAGAGAAAGACTCTTTCCATCAGCCCATGCCTCTGATAACTTCAAGAACTGCTTTAGTTTCTAGAGCAGTGGTTCTCAACCGGTGGGTCCCCAGATGTTTTGCCCTTCAACTCTCAGAAATCCTAACAGCTGATAAACTGGCTGGGATTTCTGGGAGTTGTAGTCTAAAACACCTAGGGACCAACAGGTTGAGAACCACTGTTCTAGAGACACGTCATAGCATTTTGTTGTGGGTCTCCACTTGTTTTGTTAATTAATTATCATTATCTCAAGCCAGCTTTGTCAGACTTTCAAGCTGTCTCCCTAGAATATTTGTGGTGCTGTCAACATTTCTGCACCCTTCTCCATTACCTCCATCTCTTCTGGTGCCTGTACATGCTGGACTGTATTCTCTAAGTGTACACAATGTAGTAATGGCTGTAGTCAACGGTCAACTCTTCTTTTGCTCTTTACTTGCTGATCTTTTGCCCACATTGTCACAAAGATTCGGAAACGACTGAACGAATGAACAACAACAACTTTTGCCCACTTTGTGCCATCCATTTCAGTGTTGTTGTTGTGAGAGGGAGGGAAGTATTTCCACTAAGCAAATATTGGTCCCCTAAAGTAGAGGCAGAAAAAAGTAACTCGTTTGTGTACACACATAGGTAATAACTTTATTCCATGCAGTATGTGTGAGTTTTCAAGTCACCTGTCACTGTATGGCAACATTTCATAGGGCTTTCTTAGGCAAGGAATACTCAAGGGTCGTTATGCCATCCAAGTTATAGCCAGGCTTGGCCCTGTTTAGCTTCTAATATTAGATGGGTTTTGTTACCTTCATGGTATTTAGGTCTATACATATTATCACAATATACAAGAGTATGAAACTATTTAAACTAATACTCTAAAAGCTTTAGGAAAATACAATGTTAAAACCAATGAAGGAAGGAACAGTTCACAAACATTCAAGGAGATGGTCTCAATATAGAGTAGCAAGCAAACCAAAATAATAATTACTGAACCAAAGTAGAAGAAAATCCTCGGTTGGCTGAAAAATCTAGAGTTCATAAAATGAAGATTACAACCTCGCTGGTAAAGTAAAATGAGGGCTGAAAGATAGGGGAAATCTGGTTTAAAGTTAAAACAAGAAACTTATATTGAATTCTTAAAGTGATAGGCTATCAATGCAGAAACACCAAGAGTAAAATCACATAATTGAAGGGAAAGGCTAAAAATAATTCTCCAGCAAAGAAACCAGAACAGAAGCTAGAGGACTAAAATGAAATAATAGTAAACAGCCAAGATATGATTATAATCGAGAGGGGAAATGAACAAGGTATGAACTTAAGTATTTGCAGAAGAAACAGACAGAAAATTATTATTATTATTATGATTAGTAGTAGTAGTAGTAGTAGTATTATCTGCATTTCTGTACCGCTTTTCTCACCTCTGGGGGGACTCAAAACAGTTTACAACATAATAAATGGTAAATTCAGTGCCTCACATATATACAAAAATATCACATATCCAAATCAATAACATATAACTGTAGAAAATAACCATTAAAACTATAAAAACATTAAGCATAGACATAAGCATGAAACATATTATTGCTACAATTAACAATGTAGACCCCTTCTCTCCCCCCCCCCCCAACTCTCTCTCCATAGTGTTTCAGCCCTTCTTTTTATACCCTCCCTGCTCCCCTGCCATCCCACCAGACACAAAGTTATTTAGGTACAGATTGAATACAAAATGGGGAGGGTAAGAAAAAAAAACATGCCTTGAGCTTTCTTTGGGGATGGTAATTGTGATATGGGGTCCTTGGGGTGGGCGGAGGGAGAGTCTTATCTGGTGATGGTATTAGGCTACTGATCAGTTTGGTAAAAGTACAGAGGAACATAGATTTCATTAGTTCATAAGTCAGGTGTGAGCTATCACTTGCCAGTAGACTGAGGATGGGGATGGGCAGCGAGGTGTAGCTGCTGCTGAGGAGAGTTGGTGTGTAGGCTGCATCTTCCACTCTGGAGGAGCCGAAGTCTCCTGCCCTCCTTTTAACTTCCTCCTTGCCGGCAGCTGGTGGGAGGGGGCAGCGAGGTGTAGCTGTTGCTGAGGAGAGTTGGTGTGTAGACTGCACCTTAGACTCTGGAAACCTTTCGGTTTATGCATTGCTTATAATTATGAATATGCATGTATTCCCTCTCCATGCCCTTGATTGCTTCACATGAAGGATATTCAAATATTTTCTGGCTGTAACAAGTTGAGCTAATTTGCAAAACAAATAATTTTGCACACATTTGAGACCCCTTAATTTGGGAGGAATAAGTGGGACAAAAATTGTGGTACCTAACAGCAAGTCCAAACACAGAGCTGTCAGTCTCGGTAACTGTACCCCCAGTGTCCTGAAACATTCATTTGTAGCAGATTTTAGAAATCTACAAGATGAACAGGGGACATCCTGCAGAAATTTATTTTTAATTATTTTTAATTGACTCTCAGAGATGTGTTTGACCTCATAACTGTTGATACAGATATTTCAATATGCAATCCGGCGCATATTTTCAGCAAATGTCATTTAACCACTCACCACCTTTTATCCCAGTTTCTTCTGCATTTTAGGGCCTGTGTAGAAGGGCCCTCAGTTTCTCCCATCTAGCATGGATTTTGCCACTAAAGCCCAACCTGCCTGATCCTTTTCCTTTTTGGAAAAGTTGTTCTTCTGAAGGAACACAAAAACCAGAAGCAAGGAAGTTTATTTAGAGCAGTGATCCCCAATCTCTAGTCCTCCAGGTGTTTTGGACCTCAATTCCCTGAAACCTCAATTGCCTTGGCCAATGATCAGAAAAAGTTCGGAGTTGAAGTCCTAGAGTTTGGGAAACATTGCTTTAGATGTTCTGCAGACCTCTACTTTGCTGAACAGCATGCAGGAAAGTATCAGTGGCAATGGCAACCTAGAGGATTTATGATGTATAATTTCAAATGGAATCCATAGTAGGTTGTAAACCCTCTTGATGCACCTGGAAACGATATCCAAAGAGATGATTAGGAGCATGCAGACACATGACAGAGATTCTTACAAGGCCCTGAGCCTCATGTATCTCTTCTCTGCCACTAGTTCTCTCACTTCTTAACAAGCCTTCTTGGAAAGGGAAAGAATTGGCAAGGAAAGTTTGCCATAATCTCACTTGAGGGCTTCCCCTTCCAGTTTTCTTGGCAAAGGCCTGGACATAGATGATGATCTCTGATAAATGCTCTTTTGAAACAAGTTTGTTTCTGGTTCTGCCCAATCAGAACTTGGTAACTGGGTTCCCTTCTGGACTATGTGGAATAATAAAATGTGATTTACATTGCTGTGCTGATTTCAAGGCTGGGTGGAGTAACTTAACAAGACTAATTTCATATGACAGTCAGCCAAAACCTCAAATAATACTAAACAAGTAGAAAGTAAAGCTAATACTAACTTTGTAACATGCTTTTAATTTGTGCTATTTAATTACAGTGGCTTGCATCCTCAGTCCTTAAACCTACCTCCTTTGCTCCTGTCGCCCAGCTCCCTGCCTTTTCAGGGAAGCTGAAGACCGACAGGTCGCAGGTTCAAATCTGGGAAGAGGCGAATGAGCTCCCTCTATCAGCTCCAGCTCCTCATGCGGGGACATGAGAGAAGCCTCCCACAAGGATGATAAAAACATCAAATCATCTAGGCGTCCCCTGGGCAACATCCTTGCAGATGGCCAATTCTCTCACACCAGAAGCGACTTGCTCCTGACATGACAAAAAAAAACTTGAACCTGCTTCTTCCACTATCATTTCTCTCTTTCTAAATAAAAGAATTAGGTGGCACTTTGATGCAAAGAACCAAACAATTCAATATGAAAACTGTTTAGGCTCAACTCCTTAAAAGTCTAAATTACAAGCCATGTCACACAGGAAGCCCAACTATGGGCCTGTAGTTTCAGTAACCTCATGGAGTAAGGCACAACTGTCAAACATAGTGTTTTCCAGAAATGCCATTGGGAAAAGTATAGATTTCGACAAATCCGCTACTTCCTCTAATGCTATTTTCAGGTTGTTTTCTCAAATTAAACATTAAGCTCAGCAGCATCCAATTCACGCTAGATTAAAGGGACCATCTAGCACTACAGAGCTTAAGTTTTCTGCTTCTGTCTAGAAATAGCATTTCCCTGGGTGGGCCAGGTGAAACCATTTGGAAGTTGCTAGTGCTTTTTGTTCCTAACAGCTCAGGATGAGAAATCCTGCACACAACCTTTAACTGAGAACCACACTTTTTTTTTGCATGAAACATTGTTATGCCTTCAGCCTTCCTAATTTAAATAATCTGAATTTGTTTGAATGTTTTGATTTTCCTATATGGTTGAGTACTTTAAACAGGATTGGAAGGATGAAACTCTGGCTTTTTGCAGTTACAGCAAAAACAAGTCAAGTCACCCTCTAGAGATAATTTAAAGATGCCAGAGGCATTTTCCCTTAAAAAGTATGGAGCTTTGCCTAGATGAGATAGGTGTACAAAGAAGTGAGATCAGTTTGGATGTGAGGCTTTCATTCTGCTTCCAGTGTATGGTTAGTTTGGAGGAAAGGAAACTGAAAACGAAAGGAAAGGAAAGGTAAAGGTAAAGGTAGTCCCCTGACATTAAGTCCAGTCATGTCTGACTCTGGGGTGTGGTGCTCATCTCCATTTCTAAGCCAAAGAGCCAGCGTTGTCCGTAGACACCTCCAAGGTCATGTGGCCGGCATGACTGCATGGAGCGCCGTTACCTTCCTGCCTGAGTGGTACCTATTGATCTACTCACATTTGCATGTTTTCGAGCTGCTAGGTTGGCAGAAGCTAGGGCTGACAGCGGTAGCTCACGCCGCTCCCTGGAATCGAACCTGCGACCTTTCGATCAACAAGCTCAGCAGCTCAGTGCTTTAACCCACTGCGCCACCGGGGGCTCCAGGGAAAGGAAACATTTCCATTAATTATGGATATTTCAGATTCAGACAGAATACCTACTAGTTTAGTCATTAGCCACTAATCACTACTCAGGGGTCCGTCCCCCCCCCCATTGTTGTTGTTGTTGTTGTTTTTACACATGCACCATCCAATAAAAACATCCCAATTTTCTTCTTGATGCTGAATGTTGTATAATAATAATAATAATAATAATATTGTCAAAGGCTTTCATGGCTGGAATCACTGGGTTGTTGTAGGTTTTCCGGGCTATATGGCCATGTTCTAGAGGCATTTCTCCTGACGTTTCGCCTGCATCTATGGCAAGCATCCTCAGAGGTAGAGGTCGAACCTCACTACCTCTGAGGATGCTTGCCATAGATGCAGGCAAAACGTCAGGAGAAAATGCCTCTAGAACATGGCCATATAGCCCAGAAAAACCTACAACAACCCAATAATAATAATAATAATAATAATAATAATAATAATAATACCTTTATTTCTATACCCCACCAACCATCTCCCCAAGGGGACTCGGGACGGCTTACAAGGGACTCGCTCAACAATTACAATAAAACACAACAGATTAAAACATCAAATATGAAAACATAAAAACAGTCACAATTGTAAACAAACATCAAGCAATATGGCTGAGATAAAGAACATAGTTGAGGTGTAGGTTCACTGAGTACAATACATTCTGAAGGGAGTGCATGGAAATCTAGTATCTGGTCTATTTTTTTCAATCAATTTTCTGCATAAGTCAAATGAGGATTTTGATTTCTCTTGTTTAATATTACAGTCTGATAAATATGGTTTGCATTGTTTGTACACCATTATGCCGCATGGTAATATTCGTCTTTTGGAATATCTTTCGGTCCAACATGGTGTACAGCCTAGAGCAGTCTTTCGAAAGTGGTTTTTCAAATCAATTGGTTACAATTATTGTATCAATGCCACTGACAAAGTTTTGAGGAGACGGAACATGTTGATGAGATCGTATGATAACCTGGCAAAGGATAATGCCCTGCTTGCACAGTTCTGTGTCCTCCTCCAACCCCGACAGCTTTGAAGCTGCAGAAGGGCTGCTACTACTGTTGCTGACTTGTGAGGAAGGGATTGAGAGGAAAGACAATTCAAACAATTAACGCATGGTTGCTCTGGACTTGGGGAGGGCAAAGAAATGATCAAATGCACCTTTTTTCTTTCTGATTTCTAACACAGAGCAGCTCTATTTTCCCCATTTCAATTGCCTCCTTCTGTTCCCTCCCCATAGATAGGCAGCAGCAGCAACCTTTCCTTCTGCCACCATTTTTAAACAGATATGCAAAGAAAGAATGATGCTCACATCTACGAATCTCAATAGTCATTGAAATGAAACAGTTTTTCAACCAGTAGCTTTGAGACATTCATTTTTAATTTAATTTATTTTATTACAATGAGACAAAAACTATACAGCTTGCTTAAAAAAACTGTGGAGATGTTTAGAAATTGTCTAACATTTGCATTGTGAAGTTTGTATACAAAAAAACAGCATATGTGTGGTTTGTACACAATAACTATTTTTTACACAAAATGCTGCCAAACAAAATTTCTCCACAGAAAAAAATACACAAAATCCATCAGCCTTACAAAAGCTTGTAGTTTTGTTGTGTACCATTGCACAACTTTTTTTGTCATTTGGGATTTTTGCTGTGCAACATTGCTGTTTTTGTTGTAAAACCAGCAATCATGCACAAAAAACTCTTACACAACAAAAATGCTGTGCAGAAAAAACCAAACTTACACAACAAAAACATGTGTGGCCACATCTACAATCAGCCTGAATTTCTTTTCCTGTTGTATAATATTTTGGTTACACAACTTTCAAACTAGCAAAGGCTGCAGCTATAATGTGGAACCTTTCATCATATTATTTGTATAGGACTATAGCATGCAATTTAGTTTGCAGTTTGCGAACTTTCTCCAAGTACAGAGGAAAAAACAATGTAAGACAGTGGGCTTTGTAAAAGAAAGCAGCACAGTATTCTGTGTGTAATCTAAACACTGCGGGTTTAGGTTTTTACTACAAAGCTACACACTTCCACAAACACTTGTGCAGTTCTCAAAAAAGTACACAGTTTATGCTGTGCAGGAAACAAGAAAAAATGACAATTATACAACCAGAAAAGAATTTGGGACTGATTGAAGCTGTAGCCACATGTGGTTATATTATACAAGATTTCTCTTTTCTATGCAATATTTTATTTGTGCAAAACTTTTTCTTTCTGTGTAAATTTCTCAGGTGGTTGGGAGCTCCAAATTTGATCCCGGTTAAGAAACTGAAAATTTTCCATTCTACCTCTGTATGTCACTAACATGATTGTGCCCAGGTTTTTTCTCCTCCTCAAATATTTTGTTTACTTTTTTAAAAATACAACTATTACATTTCCTGGACTGCGATGCAGAACACTTTCTCCTCCTTGATACCACCTCCTTGTCACCTTTGACACTCACAACAGAGTGCAAAGTGTGGAACAGCATAAGCCATATTCTTGATAAGTGTGATATTCCTCCTCCTCCATTTAGGGTGACAACTTCTACAGTGATAAAAGTAAACACAAATTTACATTGAGACTGCAAAAGGACTGAAGATATTCCTTACTAAGTTACAAGTGTAATGTCACTAACCTATATCTTCGTTCATTTTTTGGGAAGGCAATTACAGTCAGCCTTCTGCATTTTCTGGGGTTAGGAGCAAAGGATCCTCATGTAAGGAAGAAAAATACAAATAAAGAAATTATTAAATGGGTTAACCTGAGAGAACATCTCTCTAGAATTTTTAAGTCTTCCAGCATGAGTCTATGATCAATTTCCCCTGGAAGCTGAATATAGAATTGCACCGAAGGACTGAAAGAATCCTAGAGAAGTGTTCTTTCTACAAAACTCTAGGTCTTTCAGCATAGGCAGGCAATATGAATGCTTTTTTTGTATCCCTACTCCACCTGCAGCTCCCAACATACAATTATTATTTTTTTAAATGTGGAATATTGTATTTTCAAGAGCCTTCAGGAGGCATGAAAAAATAACTCTGCCCACCCCTTGCACCAAATTACTAGATCTAGATCATGATCAAGGAAACCTTTTAGCATAAAAGCTGCCTTTCCAAGTGGCTAATAATGATGATAGCAAGGGGGTGGCTTCAATCATGAACAGGACAAAGCTACTGTCTCTCTCACACACACCCATTTGTACATTTCTACACATAACTTACTTCTTTCCACACACCCACTTTCACTCATACCATATGTCCACTCATTCTCTTTCTCACTCTTTTTCACACAAAGACCTGCTGTAGGAACTAACTATAATTAGATAATCAATTATGTTCTCAATTTTCTAACATGAAGTGTAATTTTCACAACTGTATTCAGTCTGATAGTTCTTTCTTCCATAAAGCAAATATAAATTTGTTAAAAGTTAAAATACAATTATAAATATAATTTATTTTTAACTTAATTTGTTAATTTCAGAATTTCAGCATTTGACCTAATCCAGAATTGAATTACTTGTTAAGTCAGGGGTTCCAAAATTATAGTCCTTTGGGTGTAATGTACTTCAGCTCCCACAACACCTGAGATCCAAAACACTTGGAGAAGCACAGTTTGGAACCACTGACTTATGTAATTGATTGGTTAAATGAGACACCATGTTAAAGATCCAAGACATTTCACATTTTCAAGTTAAACTCAAATAACTGGGACATTTGAAAGACTATTGTTGTTTGCATTTTGTAAGCCTTTCAGGTTAGGTCAGGGAATCATCTTTGAATAGCATCATTAGTTTGTCCATCTCAGATGATTCACATATCTTCACCAGCCAGTCCTCTTGAGTCTGGTTATTTTTTTCACTAGATGTATGAGCTGACTTGCGACCTCATCTAACAGGCAACATTGCCCATCCTACGATACTTTGACCTCACCTGTGGCATGGAGCCCACTGGATCCTATCATATGATGTTGGTCTGCTTTTGGCAGGGCTCCATGTCTCAAGTGAAGACAAAATGTTGTAAGAGGCAGTGCTGGCAACACAAGAGGCTTTCTGTGTTGCACAGGAAACAACAGGGGCAAGTCAAGTGGTGATGCTTCTTCCTCAATGGCTTCAAACTACAAGAGAGGAGATTCCATCTGAACATTAGGAAGAACTTCCTGACTGTGAGAGCCATTCAGCAGTGGAACTTTCTGCCCCGGAGTGTGGTGGAGGCTCCTTCTTTGGAAGCTTTTAAGCAGAGGCTGGATGGCCATTTGTCAGGGGTGATTTGAATGCAATATTCCTGCTTCTTGGCAGGGGGTTGGACTGGATGGCCCATGAGGTCTCTTCCAACTCTTTGATTCTATGATTCTATGATTCTATGATCATGGAATGAGGTGAGCGTGATGTGGGTAATGCAGGGTTCCCCATGCCCTCCACCCGATTTGCCACAAACCATGGTGAATCCCCTTGCTATTTTCCAGATCGGGGATCTCCATGTGATTAAGTCCTAGTTGGGCATTGGCTTACTTCAGGATCATGGAATGTTGCAAACAATGATGAGAAGTGCGATCGATGTATTTTCTGGTGAAATTACAAAGAATATTCAATTCTCACTCTGTTTCCTTATAGTTTTTTGGTGGTAAGGGCAGACAGGTATTTGTAGAGACTGCTGTGAAGAAATATATCACAGAGGGACCAAAAAAACCCATTGCTTTGCCTCTGAGTTTTCCAACACTACCTCTTCTGCCTGAGCTAGCACATTTGTTGAAGGCAAAGAAGCCTGGGGACATGTGTGAAACTGTGCATGTAATATTTGAGTCTTGTAATAAAATCCAGTTGAGAACAGAGTAATTACTGATTAGCAAGTGTTCTCCAACTGGATACCTGTGTGGGAGTTAACACTGCTAACTTGGCATTAGCTCCCTATGCTAATGTTGGCTAAGGAATAAAGTAGTGTATGCTCGTTGGCTGGTTTAATGCAGTTATAATTGCCCTATTACCCAGTTAGTTCAATTTCATCCACATTGCAGGGATAAAGCAGAATACCCATCTGGGTTACTAGCTCTTCCAGATTCTCAGTTTTTGTTTAAACCCAACAAACAAACAAAAATCAATTACAGAAGCTGTGATATAAGGCAAATTTTTTACAGGTACTGTTGAAATATTTTGCAATACACACGTGTGTTACTACTTTTCAGTGAATTTAGCTAACAGATTCCAATTAGCCAGTGAATGCAGGCTCACACCTAGAAGTACAATTTTCATATATTTATAACTGTAGACTGGACCTATCTTATGGATTGAAAGATAATTTTTTAAATATTTTTAAATATTTTAAGGAAATGGATGAGAAAAATTTGGAACTAAGGAGAATCCTTGCAAGTATTTCTTCCGTGCAAAATTTGGATGTGGTACTTTTGTGCAGAAAGCAGCATTTTTATGTTGGAAGCAGTATTTTTAGTATAAGAAATGATATTTCTCTGCAGAAAATATCCTTTGCTGCTCAAAAACACCACATGAAAATTTTGTGGGGTAAGTTCAGGTAATTTCAGGTAAACTGGGAGAAGTTCAGGTAAACTGGGAGAAGAGGTTAGGAAGGGCAGTGGTAGGTGCAAAGGTTTGGTAGCACAGAATGGTGAAAGGGAAATGCAGTAAGGTACGTAATTGAAGATGGTGGAATGCAAGGAGCAAAGAACCAATAGGCAAGGCAACAGCATGAGGCCAACAAAGGGAGCAAGAAAAAAATGAGATAGACAAAGGTAAGAGCAGAGTGGGGAGATAGGGCAATACCAGAAGTCATCTCAGGACAAAAACAACAGTGCAGTTCAGTCACTTCTGGCATTCTTCTTCTTGACACACCCACCTCGTGGGCACTGTTATTGTTTTTATATGCCTTCAAGTAATTTCTGACTTATTGTGGCCCTAAGGCAAATCCATCATAAGGTTTTCTTGGCAAGATTTGTTCAGAGGAATTTTTGCTTTTGCCTTCCTCTTGAGAATAGACTTGCCCAAGTTCGTTCTTTGGCTTTTGCTGACCAAGTGAGAATTCAGACCCTGAACTCCAGTACTGTAGTCTAACACTCAGACAACTACATCATACTGGCTCTCATGGGAACTGGCTTGGAGAGTCAAGGAACTGGGAAAAGGCAAGAGGACCGATAGCAGCATATTGAGGTAAATACCTGCAGTTAATCTTAAGATTTGGGTGGAAATCTTAAGTTTCCACCAAAATCTTAATAGGTTCAACAACTGAGTTCAAAAAATATTTTAAAGTACTTTAAGAAAGACTAATTGTACATTTATTTGTATGAGTATGAGATAGAAGTTTAAGGTGTAAGTCCTACTAAGATAGATTGGGTCTTAAACCTAAGTATATATGTATAGGAGATTCATATAACTATATTTACTTGTCAACTATAGCAGGAAAGCAAAAACAAAGAGCATATATAAAGATGAGAATATAAAAATGGTTTTCAGCAAGGAAAAGTTCATAAAACCTGGATGGAAAAGGGCCTGTCACATTGGATTAGCGCTTACTTAAATGATCTGTATCATGACCTGAATCTGAATTCCTATATTACATCACTACATATATTTTTAAGTTTTAAGTTGAACTGATCCCGTTTAATTGTTCTGTTTTCTATGCTATTATACATTTCTATCTACCTTATTGAACCCCTATCCTTTAACCAGTTCGCATAGAGGACCCTCCCCCCCCCCCCACATTTAGTTTGTTGTTGCTTGATGTTTGTTTATTAGGGCTGGGCGGTTTCATTCGTTAATTTCGTAATTCGTTATTAATTCATATTTAAATTAGCTTACGATCCGATATTGAGCCATGCAGGAGCAATTAAAAATCGAAACAAATTTTTCAATTTATTTCGTAATTGTTTCGTAATTGTTTCAAATTGTTTCGAAATTGTTTCGTAATTGTTTCCGTATGTCTGGTGCAAGTTTTAGGGTTGTTGTTTGTTTTATCAGTGATAAAAAATAAATTATCACACCAACAGTCAACAACAGAGGGAGAGGGAAGCTTCAGAAGTTCCCCCTGTCCCATTTGGAGGTTTTTTTTTTTGCATATTGCGCAATCGCGTCCGCCATTAACGAATCGATTCGTAATTGTTTCGTAATTGTTTCGTAATTTATGAAATTTCGTATATTTTGAACTTTTTTAAAGAAAAAATTCGGAATTCTTTTAAAAAACGAAACGCAAAAACCCCCTAAAAACTAATCGAGTTTAGAAACAAATTTTTCCGTGGTTACCCAGCCCTATTGTTTATTATTGTTATGCTGTTTGATGTTATTTTAATTTGTTATTGTTTTGCTTTTAATTGTATTTTTCCTGGGCTTGGCCCCATGTAAGCTGCCCGAAGTTCCATTGGGAATATGGAGGCGGGGTGGAAAAATAAAGTTCTTCTTTTTCTCTTCTTCTTACTTCAACTTTTTTTCTTACATAAAGGAATACTCAAAGTTTTCAGCTGTGATAGTCCCTTGCAGGACAAACTACACTGTATTGTGGCACCTTGAAGCATGGGGTTATGTGGACTGCAGCCCACTTTATCAGATGCACTTGCTGCCTTAGGGCCCTTCCACACAGCCCTATATCCCAGAATAGGCAGAAAATCCCCCATTATTGAACTGGAATATATGGCAGTGTGGACTTTGATAACCCAATTCAAAGCAGATATTGTTGGATTTTCTGCCTTGATATTCTGAGATATAGGGCTGTGTGAAAGGGCCCCTAATTGGTATATTATTGTTTGGATGGGCTAATTGGTGGAGGTAAAGAAAAAAATGGTGTTAGCAGAGACAACAAAAGTGAGTTGATTAGCATGTGCATTGTGATAAAAAGGTAAATAGGAAAAAGAAAGCTGAATTAAGACATTTAATCTGTTCTTTTGAAGGAAACATACTTTAATTTTTATCTGGCAGTTCTTGTTCCTGTTCACTTTTCCTTGTGAGTCAAACGGCAATCAGTTTTAGGGGTTTTTTTTGTAGATTTTAAAAGAACTAATATGTAGTTTCCATAGTAGAATGTGATGGAATAAATAGTAAGTACAGTTAATCAAGCTTCTCATGTACTCACACATCTTTGTAGAAGGAATTGCACTTTCCCTGTCCAAGCAAGTTGCTTTGAACTCAGATTTTCCCAGGCATTGCTTAAAAATCAGATAGGTCTTCCATCCTGAGCTCATATGATGGCAGCCAAAGCTGCTGTTCAGAATCTAGCCCATTGGGAGGGAGTGATCCCCATTATCACAGCTCCCCAGATCATTTTACTTCATTTACTTCATTTACCTGTTACCTATGCAATAGAGTTGCAATAGAATTGCTCACTTCAAAAGGAATGTCCTTGTGCCAAGGTTCCTCCCCAACTTAATTAGAGAAATAAATCATGGAAAAAAGACATCAACACCAAGAGCATGCACCTACTTTGCAGAGTACTAGGAAACCATTTGGAGGACCAGGGTAACTAATTTCAAATGAAAAGGGAAGGTGGTCTATCTTTTGTTGGACTGCACCCCATATGTGGCCATTTAATCACTTGCACAGTTTGATGCCATCCATAAGCACACAACTTATGCCTTACAAAAGCAATTAAGCTTTATGGACTCCAGTGAGGTTTTGCAAAGGGATCTAGTATCGACCTTAGAAACGGTTTGCTTAATCAAATAGCCTGCTTAGAAAAGAGCATCTCTCCTGCGGTTAAGATGGTGATGAATTTCCTTTTTCAGACTCTCTTTCCTTTATTATGCACAACTCTGCTGTCATTATGAACCCAACCTCTAGGCAAATTATGCAATTGGAGAAATGTAAGTGGTTCATTTGTCACTGCAATTAAGAGAGCTGTTTACATCACTGAATATGTGATATGCATACAGTTTATAATATATATGTAAAACATGTGGTGCACAGTACAGAGGAATCAGGATATTGTGGCTTTGATAAAAGATCTTGTTGGGTGTCATCTACATGTTTCAGACATGGGTTTTGCAACACTTTACTCTTTTGCTACTCTCGGGATCCTGTTATTACAATCTCTATAGTAAAGGCTCAGCAGCACACTGCTCAGCAGCATACTAGTGTCATTGTGTTGTTCAAAACTAGGACCTCCAAAAGTGGAGATTCAGGGAAATGACGTCAAGTTATCCAGCTTGGCTTTGCCATTCAGCTTCAGAAGCAGTACCCAGTGGCACTTCCAACTTCTCCTTTCCGCCCATCTCCACAGTATGAGCTCAAGATATCAGAATTTCCATATCATCCTTGCCCCTAAACTTAGTTCTGAGATCAGAATGCAGATTCACTCAAAAGGAAGCATATTGATCTCACTGAGACACAATGAATTCTCTCAAAAAGAAATCCCACACCCATTATCCAGGGATTGCTCTCAATTACTACCCATTGTTTAATCAAGGAGTCTTCCCTTTCCATCCCTGATATCCATCAGCAATCATTGTTTCCCATGACAATCACTTCCTATATTAATAAGTTCCCATAGGCGGAAAGGGGTGGTGCAGATATAGATGCAAGCTCAATAATTCTTGCAATAAAGGGCTTTATGGAGTTTCCCACTAAACAATTTACGCTAGTTACATATGGACTGTAATTTGTTCCAATCAGAGACATGTCTATTTTTTTCCAAATTTCTATAAAATGTCAATTTTTGTAAACGTGAGTTATGCCTGCTCTGGGAAAATTCCCCTGGCATCCTTCCCTGGCCAGCGGAGCAATAAACAATCTCCGACTCTGCGCTCCACCCTGTGCATCTTCACTGGAATCAATTGAGCTTGGCACGCCGGGCTGAACCCTGAGATTTCGGACAATTAGACTAACACAAAGAACATTTGTGGAGTGTCTGACAGTTACTATCTTGAGAGATGAACTGGCTGGGCATGGGTTGCTGCTGTGTCGTTGCTGAGTGGACTGTAGCTTGTAGAACAGAGACCCCACATGTCATATCTCTCCTTTGAAGATGACTGTGACTGAGCAGATTAGTGGCAGGGGAGTCAGTCCCTGCTTTCTTCACATTGGAACCTGTTCAAAGGTCTGCATTTCTCATTATGCCAAAAGGCCCTAAAAACAGCAAACCAAAACCATTCACAGTGTGTTTGGTTATAATGGAGTCTACACTGCATACGAAACAGGAAGGTAATTATAGTGGGGCCTTGGTGTCCATTGCAATTTTGTTCCAGGACCCTCTACAGATGCTCAAGTCCTATTATATACATGGTGCCTCTTATATAAAATGGTGAACTACTCAAAATGAGTTGCAAGGAAAGCCTGAGGATTTATGAAATGGTAGGAATCCATAACAGCAACACAAGATGTGGCCCATGGTAAAATAAAGGTTTGTTTTTTTTTGGATTTTTTCCTGAACATTTTCAGGCCTTGATTGGTTGAATTCATGGATGCTGAACCTGTGGATATGGAGGTCTGACTGTAATTGTACAAGTTAATTACAGAGCAAAAGAAGCATGTTAAAAATATTGGCTTTATCTTACTTCATCTCTGTGACCAGAAAACAAAGGCAGTAAATCCTATGAAACAAGTGATCGTGTACTCAGTTCCACATATTGATTTGGATTCATCAAATAATTATTCATCCAATTGTTCTCATTATTGATTTATTATCTGTATTACTTTTGGAATAAAAAACAAGTCATATGCGTATTTTATCTCTTGAGAGTTATATAGATGTGGTAGGCAGGGGTATCTCTAACGTCCTTGTCAAAGGGCTGTTGGCATTGCTCCACTTCATTGGGGGACATGAAGAATCCAGCATCCTATGCCCCACATCATCTGCATCCAGGTGAGGGTGATCAGATGAGGGAAAGTGTGAATGTGCAGCTTCCCCCATAGATTGTACATCAACGTGGGAACCCTCCTGTATTGCCCTGGTAATGACATGTACTGGTTCCACCCTTCTTCACCCATGGAGCTGCGCCAGCATCATCTAATGGGACCCGGCAAGCTCAGTGGGCTAAACTCGGTACATGCCACTGATTTTAGCCCTTTTTGATATTTCTTACAAGAAATATTCCAATTTGGCGCATTTTACGAAAACATGACCAAAATTATGTTGGCACAACTGTGGAAAAATAGGAACATACACCCAGATGTGGTGGGAATGCGAAAAAATCCAAAAGTTCCATGAAATAATCAAGAAGGAAATGGAGGAGCTATTAGGAATAAATATAGAATGGAACAAGACTCAATTTTCCACCCAGAAATTGGAAAGTAAAGGGGAATATAAAGAAAGTGAGGAAATAATAAAACACATGATAGAGGCAATCAAAGCCTCAGTGGCCCTGGGCTGGAAGGACCACAAGAAATGGGATATAAAAACTTGGTATAAATATCTAGCGATTATCTTCTCCAGGATTATATTAGTGAAAGGAAAAGTTACTATACAACGGGTCAAAGCAGAAGGACATGGGAAGCAAAATGGAAGGGTCTTATTTACAGAATAAAGGGGAAAGATAAATATACGGTGTTAAATAAGACTGTTCTCATGATTGAACAATTGTAATAAACACAGCAAAAGTACTTAACTGTTCCTGGGCGGGGTGTGTGGTGGTGGTGGGATTGGGGAAATAATGGTATTTTGAATGTTAATTTCAAAGATGGTATGTTTCTATGTATAATAATTTTTTTTAAAAGATAATTTTAAAAATAATTTTTTTTAAAAAGAAATTGTCCCCGAACATGGAAAAATTACTTGGTGGGGTGAAAAATTCTGGGAAATTTTTATCACCAAAATAACTGTTATAATCTATGATTTATCCTACTTTAAAGAATTTTCAGTGTGTTAACTTAGTTAATACTTTAATTAAGTCGAAAGTCTCCACCACCCCCCCAAAAGCACACAAATATCTATTCAAGCTTTGAAAACTGCTGTTCTCTCAGGTAAAGAAGATGCACGGGGAACAGTTGGGATTGACAATGTTAGAGTCAAATATTGTGCATGTTTTCGAAAATAGTATGGGCTATCAAAGTAGGCTCATCTGGCCACACCCCCAGTAGCCCTGAATGCACTGAAACGAAGAAAAGCAATTTTAAAAAGAGCAATGAAGTTTTTCGTTGGTGAATCCCTCTCTTGCCAAAATAGTGAAATCTGGCTTTTTCCAGTAATGATTCTGATAATGAAGCATAGCATATTCAAGCAAGACCATGCAGGCTTCCAGGGTTCTTTTGAATTCTGCTAAGCTAATAAAAAGGAAAAGTCTTTCTCTCTCTCTCTGTGGGTGGTTGGTTTACTATGAATTCCTTTTGGCTCATAAGCAACTTGTGGTATTTTATCTCAGTTGCTAGTGGCAATCCTGAGGTTGCCTCTGGTGCTTTGTAGAACTCTTTCCAGAACAGAAAGCCACAGAAATCTGCCCTGAGTGAAGGTGGAGGAGTGTATAGGGCTGCTTTCATGGTGTAAGGAAGTGTCTCTTTTGTCTTGTTTTAACTAGGGCTAAGACCTTAATTGCTGCA